>JAQQTO010000041.1:29492500-30217560 GCA_029884595.1 Ormosia semicastrata | reverse complement strand
CTAATTTCTTTACTTATGTGAGATGTAATTGATGTCTATATTTATGAGGAATTCTGTGAGAAATTTACTCTTCATAAATAGGTAGATTAATTTATCAAATAGTGCGCATAAATATTTGAGGTACTATTTTGGTGGGTCAGATTGCTCTTAAAATACTAACTCAAAACCTGGTCCAGAATAATTACCCTCAACTTGGCGCTTAGATGTAACAGGTAAGTATCAAGATATCCAAGTTAGAGCAAACGACACGCATGGAACAAATGGATTCAAGTCATAATATAAATGCTGAATCTCGCGATATTTTTATCAAAGAGTTGAGGTCCATGATATATCATATAATGCTCCTAGTGTTAATGAATATGGTCGGGATTTGAAATGGATCACTCTGCTTAAAGTCATCACACCATCTTCCGGGATTCGTAGTAGGTTGCCCCCATACATATTTTCATTCGTAGACGTTCACCATATACGACACTTTCATTAACCCTTAACTTATCAAACGACACGTTCACCATAGATTTTCACTGAGGCCGATAACCAGGATGAAAATCCTGGAGGCATTACGGAAAGTGGACCGTGCCAAAAAGCTTGTAAGGAAAATACCAACATGTCCGCTCTCCGAGCTCATGCTAAAGTTAAGGAGCCTTACTGAGTCCTCTTCTGGTTCTAACATGTGTATGACCTCTGTAGGTAAAGATATCAACTCAGAGATGGCACGTCGAAGAGCAGCTCCATCAGAACCCAGAGCGCTCATCTTCCCATGAGATGTCGGCTTATACCAGTGGGTCGACCGTGAAGTCCTAGGGACTCCTTCGAGTGTAGTAAGCGCAAAAGATGCACATGAGAAGCAAGAATATTTAACTTAACCAAGGATAGGTTAAGAGACAAGGAATATGTCGTCTATGCTCTGACTGAGCAAGAATGAGTATGCTCGATGCGGACAGAAGGCGATAATGTCATCTACATGTACGGGGCGCTATTTACATGAATCGAGGTCTAGATTTTGTTCACCGAGTTTGAGATCGGGGTCCTCAACCATCTATGTGTGGCTCCAACCAAGCTACATCAAAATGCGTGGGGATTCATCTCGACCTTTGAACTCGTTCGCAAGGTTTTTGACTAGTCATACTCCGTCAGATCATTCTTTTTTCTTTTCACCCAATTTTCACCCTCCGGGAACAGTCATAAAAAAAAAAGTGGGTCACTTTGCACGCTCAAGTCAGGCGTAAAGCGTTCAAGCCTTATCAATAGTCCTTCAAAAATTTTAAGAAGGATTTCTTCATAGTTGAAGGGGCTCCGAGTTCAACATATTTTTATATTACCCCAAAACGGCGAACCTCATCTATACCTATACTAGACTCAGGTGGTATAGGACTGGAGGTCCTTCACTTCCTCGTTGAATGGACCGACAAAGGCGATGCCATATACTATAAGGATGTCCTTGACGAGCCCGTTGACTCAATAAAATCATTACTAGGTATCTCATCATACATGCATCTGATTTATATTTCTAGATTTTCTCTAAGTGTTGTAACACTCTTATTTTCTATTTGCAGAGAGTATGACATTCCCAAGTAGTCTCCAGGTTCTTGCCCAACACTTAGCTACAAGAAAAGCTGGGGCTTCTAAGTCCGGATCACGGGCCCTAACCGCTGTTCCTCCATAAGTTACCATCACAATTCCTCCTCCTCCTCCCGCAATGCAAGAGGCAGAGCTCGATTTTCAAGTGTAGCCCCTTCGTCCTCGGAAGAGGAAAGTTGACAACCATATAGAGCAAAGGGGGAAAAGGCCAGTTTTCAAGGCTACTGTTGTTGAGGCTATTGCTGGTCTGGAGTCTGTGATCCCAGAGGGCGCTCCCCTGCACTTCACTCTTAGGTCGGTATAGAGCAGAGGGGTCAATCCCGGAATGATCATTGACAACACTCTTTTGTCCTCTTCCGACCAAGATGTATTCATAGAGTATGATATAATGGAGCTTTTCTGCGACGCGTAAGTGTGATGCCTACACAATGCCCACGTCCTCCGATTTCTAGAGGGAGCTTTCGAGTTTGTTTGTCAAACTCAAAAGTTAGAAAAAGAGTTGGATGCCTTCTGGGGTGAAAAGTAAGGGGCTTGAGCTACCTGTTGCATAGAAAGACGGGTAGCTAGCTCGAGTCACTAAGGAGCTCGAGATGCGCAGGGATGATATCTCCGGGCTCCAGGCCAAGGTTCCCCATCTTTCCGAGGAGGTTGCTAAGGTGGTTGTGCTTCGAGACCAAATTGCGAAAAGTGTTGCTCGGGAGAACACTTTAAAATATCAAATTTCTTCCACCGAGTCAACACTTAGTGTCTTCTAATCTAAAAATGAAATCCTCTGCTAAACTGAAGCCAAAATGAATGGCGAAATTATGGTTATTGAAGATGAGTAGGCCAAGTCAATGGATGAATCATTCTCCAATGCTCTTAATCAACTTTGTCTTCTAAACCTAAACCTTAATGAGGAAGGGGCTAGTTCAAGGAAAGTAGTCTAGGATGCCCAGATCATAGATGCCATTCTCACGGCCACTCTTGTTAACTAGGTTCCTCTTATGACAGATGTCAGTGAAGAAGAGGAAGAAGAGGCATCAGAAGGTGGCCAGATGCAGGAAGCAAAGAGGACCTCGAATAAAGTAGTGCAGCCCACCTCAGAGAATGCCAGATTTTTCTTTAGTTTTTTTCTTTTCACTTTACTCCCTGCGTGTGGTTTTTATGATACTTGTAAATGAACAAATCCCGATCTTGGGTGTCTTGAATATTTTTCATATTCCTATTACTTTTTCTTTTTCCTCACTGAGATGAGTTTAATGCTCAATCTCGACGATTCTATTTATACTTAGCATATTTTCTTCTTTTTCCACACCGAGATGGGTCTAATACTCGATCTTGGTATTTTTCTTCTATACTTAGCAAATGCTCATGTTTTTACCAACCAAGATGGGTCCAACACTCGATCTCAGTGGTTCTTTTGCTCTTAGTGAACACTCGTATTTTTCCCTACCAAGATGGGTCCATCACTCGATTTTAGTGGTTCTTTAATACTTAGTGAACGCTCTATAAAAAATGTTACCTGCTTTCATTAACACTTAATTAAATTTTGAAGTGTGAGACTATGAAGTATGATTTTGACACGAAAGCCTCTTAGAGTGGTATCCACTATCCCGGGCAATAGTCTAATGCTCTTAACCACTTTAAACCTTTTCCATGCTCATGAGTTAGACTTAATATTGAAATTATAAGACATAGTTCTGACATGGAGCCTCTTGGTGTGGAGTCCACTGTCCTAGGCTATGGTCGAATATGCTTAACCTTTGTAAACTTTTAAGTTCATGGGTTAAGGTCAAACTCATTAGGGTATGGGTGAAAATCGTTGAATGCACTCTTTGAACTCGGATACCAGTTAAGTGGATTCCCATGTTTGACCTTCATGTACAGATATTAGAATATCTGATCCTCTTCGTATCTTGTATTCCTCGGACTTCTCCAAGGTATAATTACCTTGTGGGTTGTAATAGTCATAGATGAATAAAGTAAAAAGCGTTGAAGAAAAAATAACTAATTTATTCATGTCGGAACATTCACTTACAAGATAAAAAGAACAATTAAAAGCATTTAACTATTGTATTTCCTTAGCTTGTCCTCATTCCAAAAATTCTTGATAGTTCTGCCAAAGATAATTTCTAGAGTATAGGATCCTGTATTTGTTTTGGACATGATTCTATATGGTCATTCCCAATTAGGAGCTAACTTTCTATCCTTCGCATTTTTCCCTCTGATATCTGTCCTACAGAGTATTAGGTCGCTAGGGTTAAATTTTCATGGAATCAACTTAGAGTTATACCATTCTACAATCCTCTGTTTGAGGGCGATTTCACGGACATGGGTGATGCGGCATTGTTCATCCAATAAGTCCAATTCATGGCAGATAAGGTCAGGGTTAGCCTCTTCAGAAAAATTGTGTCTTCTCTAGCTTAGTTATCCTATTTTCACCAGGATCATAACCTCGCAACCATAGGTCAATTTAAAGAGAGTTTCTCCTATGGAGGAATGAGATGTGATCTGATATGCCCATAAGACATGATTGAGCTATTCCACCCAATTTCCCTTAGCATCATCTAGCATATTTTTAATTCCTTTAAGTATGACCTAGTTGATGGCTTCAACTTGCTCGTCGATCTTCGAATGTTCCACCGAAGTGAAATGTTATTTATTCTTTAGACTGGGTAAGAGATCCTTGAACTTTTAATCTGTGAATTGGGTTATGTTATCTATGACAATAGACTCTAGGATACCAAACCTGCTAATGATGTTCTTCTAAGTGAAATTTTGGATTTGCGTAGAGATGATGGTGGATAACGGTTATACCTCAATCTACGTAGTGAAGTAGTCAATAGTCACCACTAAGTATTTGATTTGTCTTGGTGCTTAGGGGAAAGGGCATAGGATGTCCATCCCCTACTGGTAGAATGGCCAGGGGACGGACATCGTAGACAACTCTTCTGGTAGTGCTGTATAGATGTCTAAGTGCCACTGACATTGATCACATTTCTGTACATGTTCTTTGTTGCCAACTTCTATAGTAGGCCAATAGTATCTAACCCTCAATACTTTTTGTGCTAAGGACTTTCCACCGAGATGATGGACAAAACTCTCTTTGTGAATCTCGGCCAAGACGTATTCTGCTTCCTTAGGATAGAGACACTTAAGGAGGAGAAAAGAAAACTCACGACGATACAATTAATTATCAAAGATAGTGTACCAGGTCGTTGTTCGTACTATTTTTTAGGCTTTTTCTAGTCTTCAGGTAATGAGTCATTATGGAGGTAGGAAACTATGAGTGTCATCCAGGTTTCGTCATCTTCCAGTAAGAGGACTTCATTATCTGTAATGCTAGGATG
Organism: Ormosia semicastrata; assembly: GCA_029884595.1. Lineage (NCBI taxonomy): Eukaryota > Viridiplantae > Streptophyta > Magnoliopsida > Fabales > Fabaceae > Ormosia > Ormosia semicastrata. The sequence continues at coordinate 30,212,647 of JAQQTO010000041.1, read as the reverse complement.
AGTAAGGTATCCTAAATTACAGACTTGTTGTTGCCAGGGCTCTTGGTGCTAGCAAGCTTTGATAGGATGCCTGCTCTGGAGTTCTGCTCCCTTAGGATGTGCTCTACCGTAACACTCTCAAAACTTTCCATCAACCTTTTGACTTTAGGTAAGTATTTCTATAACAAAGGTTACTTAGCCTGTTATTCACCCTAAATCTGAGATGACCCTAGTTGTGAATCACTACATAGCATTATAGTCGTGGCTCCCATCTCCTTTTCCATGTTGATGCCTGCAATGCACGCTTCCTATTTAGCTTAATTGTTTGAAGTTGAAAACTAAAACCTCAGAGAATGTTATAACATAGGGTCGGCTTCATTTTCTAACATTACTCTAGTGCTACTCCCTTTGGGATTTGAAGATCCATCAACATAGATGGTCCGAGAATTCGCTCTAGGATTGCTGGAGTCCGATATAAGTTTAACCAAGAAATCAGATAATACTTGAGTCTTTATGGCTAGTCTTGGCTCGTAAGTGATACTGAACTTGGAGAGCTCCACCGACCAAGTAATCATTCTCCTAGCAAGGTTCAACTTATGCAGCACTTGTCGGATTGACTAGTCTGTCCTTTGTTTGGGATCCGCAAGTGCACGGGTCGACAAGTAATATAATGGGAGTTAAGTATCATGTCCCTAGAGATTGATAACTAGGAAGGTGTTAAAACCTAATCACTTTTCACAAAGATCTTATCCAAGCAATCGAATTATGAAGGTAGTTTTAAATTAAAATAACAACTTAAAATAAATAAAATAAGATGCACCAAAAACCAAGTTCGCAATAGAGAGAAAAGTATGAATTAAGTCTATGGGTCCCTATTCAGTTACTATTTCAATGAATTTTTGCAATTCAAGAGCATCTACCAAAAAATTGATTTTGCTAGCAGAAACTGATTATAGATAAAAGCTTATATTTAGATCAATTACCCATATGAAACTTACCCAAACCACTATGTATCCATGTGAAATAACATAAGAATCATTCATTAAGACCAAGTTTCAAACACTTGCTATACATGGTCAAAGGGTATGTGTCCATCCCATTAGCTAATCAACACACTCAAATAACTTGAATGTAATTGAACATACATCAACTATACCATGTCCATATTCCCAATTCCCCATGTCTAGTTCAATTGAGAATACTATAATCATTCAATTGATGGCCAATCAAGAATAAGCATTAGACATAGGTATAGAAGAACAAAACCAAATTTATTGATAGAAACCCAAAGGAATTACAAAATATTCACATTCATAGCAAGATCCTAAAGAGCCCCTAAATTAGAGTTTAGTTACACATCATAAGAGAAGGAACAACATATACAATCATGGAATCCATCAAATTACAAAACAAGAGAGAAAAGGGAAAGAGTGAACAAATTGAAGAGAATCCAAGCTTGATCTTCCTCCCTTGATCTTGATTCTTCACTTGATTCTCCTCTTTTCTAAGCAGAAATCTCCTCCTTTCACTTTCTTTTTCGAACTCTGTTTTTAAAAAAACCAAAGGTACCTCCAATGCTCTCCAAAGTCAGATAAAAATACTAATTTTGCAAACTTAAGCTTTTTCCACACCTAGGTGCAACTTTTCCATGTCTGGGAGTGAAAACAAAACGCGTATTGTCCACTTGTTGCCCATGCTTAGGCGCAACCTTTCCACACGCCCACAGCTAGGCGTGGGTGTCTCTGTCTGATTTTCCTGCGAACCCGAGAGTGTCACACCTAGGCGTGATTTTTTCATGCCTAGGCGTCGCTTGTCAACTCATCCTCCTTTCAAGCTTTCTTCCATTTTAAACTTCTCTTCTTTTCCCTTATCTCTTTCAAGACCTTCTCATCTTAAATACCTACATCAAAACAATGATAAAGTTCGTGAAACCAGGATCCATCCAAATTTCTCAAATAAAATCATTAAATATTCAATTCTTAATCATTTGAGACAAGAAGCTTTAATTATCAAAATTATGCATGAATTGAACACTTGGACTTAAAAACTTAAGAATATCATGCACATGATCATTCCAATTCAAGTGAATTAACTTTATTCCCTAGAGTTATCATCCTTACTATTACAGAGTGATACTAGAAGTATTGCCTTAACCTTCTTGCAGTAATCAGCAATGCTAGGGCTAGAATATCAATTTTTTGATAACGAATTTTGGGGCCTTGCTGGACTTTATAGACAAAATAAACTAACCTCTGTCCTTCATTAGTTTCTCTTATAAGGACTGAGCTTATCGCTTCATTTCTAACAGAGAGATAGGCATAAAGTGTTTCATTAAGGTCCGATCATGTCAGAATTAATGGTGTAGATAGCATTTGCTTCAGCTCTTGAAAGGCAGCCTCACACTCTAGAGTCCACTCAAAGTTCTTTTCTTTTTTTAAGGTTTTGAAGAAGGGAAGAGTTATATATATATATAGAACAAGGATATGAGTGAGGGCTGCTACCTGACCTATCAGTTGTTGCACCTCCTTCACAGACTACAAGTTATGCACGTCAAGGACAGAGAGAGGTTTTTAACAATATGGGAAGTGTTTACATCATCCTGTCTGGGTTCTGATTGGGTAGCAACTGGCTCCTGGATCGGCTCATGAGTGGGGGCAGAGGCTGAGTGGCGGCTGGAAGACATTTGGTTTTGCGCAACAAAGGCGGTATTTTGATTGGCAGAGACTTGATTTCTCCGCGTGGTAACCATGATGATGATGATAGGAACAAAAGTTTATCTCTTTCTACATATGATGCCAATGTTCTGAACAAGGTTCAGATTAATACCTGAACATATGGTTGAAGGTGGAATCCTCTGAAGCATGATGACAATGACAGTGGTGTGAGGGGTGAGTACCTACAAAAGGCACTTTGATACTCAAGTTAGACCGTACTCAAGGTTGGTAGTGTTTGGAAACTTGATGCATTCATTTGCGACCTTGCAGAATATTTATAGGAGCGTATTGGGTGATAATAATTGTAGTTCAATCTGAATTGAATGTTATTATTTAGGATGAGAATCCATGAGATTATAATCTTTTATAATTAATTTCCCTACTTGTGTGAAATATAATTAATGTCCATATCTATGAGAGATTCTGTGAGAGATTTACTCCTCATAAATAGGTAGATTAACTTATCTAATAGTGCGTATAAATATTTGATATACTATTTTGGTGGATTGAGTTGGTCCTGAACCGCTAACTAAAAATTCGGTCCAGAATAACTAGTTTGCATGAGATCATAGATTCAAATCTCAATAACACCATGTACCCAAAATAAGGTGATTAGTTTATTTTTTATAAAACAATTTAGTTAAAAAAATTCTTTAATATTGTATTATAATTTAAAAGATTAAAATAAACTATTACAAATACATAATAAATTCTTTTACACATAAGCATCCTTTTCAATTAAAAAAAAATACTTGTACAAATATTTATTCTCATAAAATTAAAGATAAAGGTTACTAGCTCGAATCTTATTTATAATAATTTCTTGGAGTTAGCCAATAAAGAATATTTTTTTGAACCCCCTAGTTACAGCAAAGATAGTCTGCCTTTAATTAGATTGAAAAAATAGCTTAGTTAAAATGAGCGCAAGTTGGTCCGAATACACTGCAATACAAAAAAAATTAAAGATAAATTCATTTGAATTACTTCAAAAAGTTACGGTAAGATTAATATATTATTTATTGACTTACATATTGTAATTATGTGAGAATTTTATAAAAAATTAAAATCAGTACAAATATCATTACTTATCGATAAGAAAGAACAAGATACGTAATATAAAAGGGAAAAAAAATGAATAGAAGAAATTAACAAAAAGATAATCTAGTTCTTATTGGTTGGCCAATAATATACAGGTAACTATAATAAGAAGGAAATGATAAAAGAGAAAAAGGCACAGGTAAGATATCAGAATTAGACAAAAGGGTGCGTCATTTTATTTTTTTCCTTCACACCAGTATTTTAAAGGTATTTTTTAAGGAATTAAAAACATAAAAATATAATATTTAATATATTAGATATTTAACAAAATTTTATTTAATATTTTTATTTTAAATTTTTTAATAAACATCCCTAAAACACTTGTTAGTATTTTTTTTCGTTTTGATATAAGTCGGGGCGTAATTTTATCGTTGGTGGAAAGTGGAAACTGAGAAGTAACTATGGTAAGAAAAGGAGGAGAAATGCTTTATATCCGGAGGTCGAGGTTTGACCGGATAGGTCATATTTTTATGTAATTCATGATGTGGGATCCATATATAACGTGAATGGAACCCACTAAAATAAAATTAGTTACTCTATCCAGACACATCCCGGAGAAAATCTCTTATATATAATATTTTAAAAATAAAATCGAATTGACTGATTAAAATGATTGAATCATAAATTAATAAATTGATTATATTTTTAGCTTGAATATTTTTTAAATCAATTATGATTTAATCACAAATTTAATTCATTAAATAAGTTAAACCATGATTCAAAATTTTTATCAATTCAATCTTCAATTAATTTTTAAAACATAACTCCTATCTCTCTAATGATGCTCAAAAATATATGCCTAAAGTGAAAAAGGCATAAGGTTTTTTTTTATGTGATGAAAATAGAAGAAAGATTCTTAAATGTTCACAAGAGATTTTGTTTACTCTTTTTTAACACAAAAGAGATGAAAATATATTAATTAGTACTCAAAAAGTCTAGAAAAACAAGTTTACAAATGTTGCGAAGAACACCTTCCAGCCACACAATGTTTAGATTGGTTTTGGCCATTTGTGCTAACTCATGAAGTACATAATTATCATCTCTCTTAACATGCGAAAAAAAATAAAAGATTTGAAATGCTTTAATAGAGATATACAATTACCAATGAGTAAACTAAAATAGTTACTTTTTTGAGTTTGGTTGGAGAAGGCACGGATCACCTCCAGATTGTCACCCTCGAGTATCACATTCATAAAACATCAGTCAAATTAATCATACTATTAAAAATATAATTAAAATAAAAAATAATAATAAATTAAAATATTAATGTTATTCACATTTAATAATATAAAGATACAAAACCTCTTTTACTCTTTAGAACATTTGAGAATTTCTCCTAAAAGACATGGGCAATTGAGAAGAGAATCACGCAAGAGGGGGGGCCGTAATTTTAGTGGTTGTGAGAGGTAATAAGTTAAAAGTGTGAGATGTTGATATTTAATGATTCCAAATGATTTGACAAGACAAATGAGTGCATGTGAAGGATGCGATGCAGACATTTGAACTGACCTTTCGAGGAAAGGCTAAGCTTATGGCAATGGAGAGAGAGATGAGTCCACACTCTCTTGTGTTGTGCATTCTGAGTCTCTGACTCTGAACCACCATCACGGACACAGTGCAGGCCAGGCTCAGCCTTAGTAACCCTTTCCACCCGAAAACGGCTATGATCCGTACCATTCTCCTAGGGGATGGTCTCCTAATGGGCCATACCCTATTATTAACTCTCCATCCAACCCATCAATCATTACACGTGTCGATAACCCATTAACTCTCTTGCTTCCACCCCTCCATCTTGGTCCTTACTTTCTTTCTTCTCTGATATTATACAGTTTTACTTACTTCTATTAAGGACAAAGTACTATTTTGGAGGAGGGCAAGCATTTATACGTTTTGGGGGGTCTCTCATGCATGGCACTGACTTCCACGTGCACTATCTCTCACTCTTGCAGTATATGATCAGTGATCACTGGTGAGTGAAGATCAGAGGCAACCATGGGCTTGGGACTCTCCTTTGACAAACGATGAGAGTGGGGGCAACAATTTACAATGGAAAATGCTTGATATATATATTCTTGGAGTGATGTCGTTTCACATTTGAATGAAGTATCAGAATTAAAATAAAAAAATGTTATGGTATCTATTTTTATAGTAATATTTAGAATAAATTATTAAATATTTTTTAGTTGTTAAGTATATTTAATAGAATTATAGATATTTATTATAAAATTATTATTTGATAAATATTTAATAACTTAGTCTAAATAATAAATTCATCATGATATCATAACAAATCCAATAAAAATATTGAAATATAGAAAATGATGTAAAATTATCTATAAAAAAATTACTTAAATATACGATAATATATTTATTTAGCCATTTTCATTTACAATACATTAGAGAGAGACAGAAATCTTTATCAATGCCTCATGCATACAAAATCACTCGCATGTCTCTTCCCCTTGTCAAGTTCAAGTCTCTCTCATTCCTTTTGCCTTTTACTTACTCTGTGACTGAGATTGTCATTGAGTTGATCCATCTTCTTCTCTCTCTCTCTGCTTTTGGTCTGTTCGGTGACCTTCTATAGCCCCACAGTGTTAACTGCAGTTAAGAGTATGTAGCCATTGGCCACTACGTACTATTCAGACAGAAATTTCATCTTCTATCTTAATTATAATACAAGGGCAATCTCATTTTCTGATGGATTATTTTATAAATCAGAGACTTAATAAATTAAAGATTTCTATCTAATTCTCTGTTTAAAAGCAGATAATACAATCAGAACGAGAAACAAATATAGGGAAAATGGAAAACGATATATGATTGCTTACTCTTTAAATTTGTTTCTTTTAAAAATGTAAAAATTCTACATTGACAATGGTACAAAGATAAAATATTTAATGAATTTAGCTATTTTCTTAATTTGGTTTCATAGCATTTGCCAATTAGGAGTGTTTAACACTTGATTCGGTTTGATAACCAATTCTAACTTGAAGTTATCTGTGGCAGATTTGGGTTTTAAAATTAGTTTTTGTATATTATCATGTTGAATACAAATCTCACTTCGGATTGTCTTAACTGACTCGATCTTATATAATTTTTAAAATATATTTTTTTGGTAATAAGTGATAAATAATAATTTTTTAACTTGAATTAATTATTTTTATATAACATAATAATATATTTTATATTGATATAATTTGTTTGAAATATATATTATAAAACATCATTTAATTTTACTAAATGTGTTTTTGTGCTTAATTTTTAAGAAATGTGCTTTTCTTTAATAAAAAAAAATCACTTCTCAAACATGCATAACCGTTTGGATAAAATTAGTAAAAAAACTGTTTTTTACTTTTAATCATAAGCTTAAATAAATAGGTTCTTAAAAAAAATAATTTTAGGATAAATGCAATAAAAATAGAGAAAGTAAAATGTACCTTTTGTAATGGTATCCAAATATAAAATAACTTTTACTTTTCATAAAAAATCTTTACAGAATAATTAATTTTTGTATTATCTTAAAATATCTTTTTTATTTTTAAATTTTATTCAAATATACTCATTTTTTATTTAAATTTATATAATTTATCTAAATATTGAATTAACTCGTTCTGATCCAATTATCAATTCGTTCATGATTGGGTCATATTCAAATCTTAAAAATTGGTCCAATTAAACTTTCCAACCGGGTTCAGGTCAGCTTAGACTCATGCCAACCCATCTAATCATTACCCGTATTGCCAATTGTTGTTGTTGACTCCCAAGAATATTAAACGTAGGATAGGGCCAGCTACCTGTGGCCGAATATGGCCAAGTAATTAAATTGAGGAAACTAACGAACAACTGATCGAGCTTCATCATGTTAGAAATTCAAGTTTGAGTTAATAGATGTATCACATGCGAATGAGTAGAATGAATGAAGGCTATATAAGTACAAAAATTTATGAATTTAATATCTTAAAATTTTAAGTTCTTAATTTCTCGTTTGATTCATAGAAGAAGAAGAGTTAAGCCCATAAAAAAAGGAATGATGTAGCGAACCACTCAGCCCAGAATGTTGATGATGGCTATGAACCACTAAAGCCATTTTCGAGTAGAGGTTGATGATGGCTAATTGGTTATCAACGCTGCTAGAAATTGGAGGGTTTTTTATTTTTATTTTTTTCATTTATAAAACCCTTTTCTTTTTCTTAGTTTTTTTAATGAAAATTGAAAAAAAAAGGACAAACATATGAAATCTGTTAATAAATTCCACGAGCAGAAAAGATGTTTTCGGCATATGCTGGGTCTAATATACACCTCTTCTAGAGGGTGTATGGTACACCTTAAAATTTAAGTTATTGATTTATTTATAAAATAAATTAATGACTTAGATCAATTACAGAAAATCTACTTAGTATATTTTTTTTGTAAGTTTTTTTGTTAGGTTTTTTTTAGTTTTATATGTTTTTTTACATACTACCACTACTGCTGTCGTCATATGTTAACAGACCATTGTACGCTGTTTGTCAGACACCACCGGCCATGCACCTCCAGTTTTTTTTTTAAGTTATATAACTGTATAAATATTATCAGTGAAAATTTATAAGATTTTTTAACAAATACAATTATAGTTTTAAGAAAACCAGTTAACTCAGGTTTTTTTTAGGTTGTATAATTGTATAAATATTATCAGTTAAAATTTATAAATTTTTTCAACAGTTATAATTATAGGAAAAAAATTTCAATATGCACAGTTATTTATGAAAAATTATAAAAATTGATATAATTTTAATTGATATTATTTATACAGTTGTATAATTTTAAAAAAGTGAATATTATTCAGTCGGAGGTGACCAAGAGGCAATGGTAAGAGGCGGCAGATGTCGGCAGATGGTGGTGGTGCGGCGATATGATGGCCGGTGGCAGGTTGTCGACAGCCGGTGAACAGTGACTTGAAAAAAAACAAAAAATAATAATCTATAAAAAAAAGTAACTTATAAAAAAAATTTATAATAACAAGTAAAATAAAAAATGTATAATATACCTAAATTAGACAAAGTGCATCATAACACCCGCCATAACTCTTAATGAAAAACATGATCATTTTGCTCACAAAAAATTATGGAAGGAACAGTATCCCAAGTCAACAGCATTATCTGTGGCTTAGATTACGATTTTTCTTGTTGTGCATTAATCACTTCAAACTTGATAGTCTGAAAAACAAACACGTACAAGTGAGCAACACACGCAATTTTTAAATCTTTTAACCTTCCATATTTAATGTTTGATATAAACAAATTGATGATAATTGACCTTTTCTATTACTGTCAACGTATGTTGACTCGATGGTTAAAGGAATTTGGATAATAATTTGTATTTTTTTTATGGTCTATGACTCACTCAGTGAGCCTAGCAGAGAAGTCCCTTATTGGACTCTTCTTTCGGATTGGGAAGATGAGTAAAGAATATGGATGAAAATAAATTAGACAGTTTGTCGGTGATTTATGGCCTGACACTTGTTTAATATTTGACCTGACCTAATTTGGTTAAGAAAAATATTATATCAAGACTTTTTAAAAAGTCTAATTAGTTAAACGGATTAGATTTCAGACTTAAAAAATGCTTTTCAAGTCTAGCGAACTGACGTATTTAGTTATATATATTATTATTATATATATTATATTATTTTAATATTTATATAATATAATTAATTTTATAAATAATAAAATATTTTTTTAAAATCTATGTCTGATAGCTTATATAAAAACATATGTCAGTTAACCTATTTCATTGATCTATTTAAAGTAAGTTTGTTAAACTATTTAAAGAGTTTATTATAAAATAAGTCTTTAAATAGTCTTTTAAGTCAAACTTTTAAAAATGTCAGATCAAATATTAAAAAATAACATATATCAAGAAAATAAGTAGACTCAGACTTTATATTTGAGAAATAGGTAATATCCATTTAAGGTAATACTTAGACTAATTTGACCTTATCTATTTACTCTCCTAACGAAGAATATGAGAAGAAAAAGTGAGATAAAAAACATTTACAGATGTAGAAGCCCTTACTCTCCTATCATATTCTTATTGCTCAACAACTGAGTTACCAAAACGAGAGAAATTCTATATTTGCTGCGTACATGAGTTTGAATTCATTCTTCAACTAATAGTCCTGCTTCGTTCATAAAGAAATATCTTTGGAAGTAATTATCTGGATGGCCCATGCATGCTACTGGCTCGTCATCGGTAGTGTCTTTATTACTATTTTATGTAAAAAAAAATCTCTTTTATTGCTGTCAAATACATTTTTATTTTTTTAAAATTTTATAATTTCAATATCAGACACACATTTTTCCTGACTGAGGAGTTATTTCTTTCTTCATATAAATGTTTCTGGCTTTTTTTTTTGGTTGTAATTTCACTTGGGTAATTTTATTTTCAATATTTTGTAGGTGCAATTTTTGGGGAAAAAAATCATGAGGGCTTGTCATATGTCATAGCTATAGTTCATAGTTAATTCTTTTATTCTAATATAATAAACAATAACATTTTAAATACTCAAACAAACATATATAGAATGCGTGCCGCGTATAGCAGAGCCAATGCCCTATCAATGATAGAACAAAGAAACACTAGATTTATAGCCATACTGTTATATATATATGTCTTCTAATAATAGTTAGTAATATCTTAAAATTAAAGCGTCCAGAACCAGACCTAAAAAAAGTCAAGAGGTAATGATAGTGAAAAAGTGAAAGGAAAAGGAGTATCTGCAGGAGTATATTGTAAAAAGTAGAATGTTTGTTAATTATGGCTTGATTTAGAAAAAAGGATATTAATCAGTAGTCAAACTAATACTTACCTTAGCATGATGAATACTTACGTTAACATCAAATGATTCGAGTATTCATTAACTGTAGTAATATATATGTTCCTTAATTCAATATCTGTTTCCTCTCAGTTATACTTAAAGAGAAAAAGAAAAAAAGAAAAGAAACTCTCAACCTTCAAGTTGAGCCCCACCAGATGGATTGCATGATTTGCTATTTTGCTTATCCATTTGCTATATATTAGTATACAGCTGGTGAATCGCCTGTCCAATCAAGCAAACAACTTTGCTTGATCTGCCACGTCACAGAATCTTCTCACACGCAACAAATCCTTGAAACTTTGGCCTCCCTTTCATAACTTTACAACGGATTATGACTCTATTTTAATCTATGGTTTTTTAAAAAGCATAATATAGAATTGTTTATGCCTCAAAATAGAAGTTTTAAGACCAGCTTTATTGTCTTTAATTAGGATTTAGGAGCATAGAAAAAGATACGAGCTTATCGAATTTGGAAAGTGGTAATTGACAGTACATGTTGTTTGAAGCTTGCCCATGGCTTAGGGAACATCATATTCTTTTACCTAGTAGTAGTTAAAGGAGCAAAATCGACCCAAAGTTTCAAGGAGCTTTTAGAAAAGAATGGGGGGAACAGCTTATCAGAAGGCAGACACACGTAAATAAACTTGTGACTTGGTTTAGGAGAAAAGAATCTTTCTTTTTATGTTAACTTGGTTTAGCAAAACAGTCTTGCTAACTTGAAAAGGGTCTTTCTTTGTTACACTTCTTTCTTATAAAGTTGATTAATCATTTCAAAAGTTATGTTGATTGATTTTTTTATTTTGGGATTAGGATGCCTAATGATTATTATGCATACACTCCAAATGAAATATCTATTGACTAAGATTGCATTTGGGAAGAAAGATAGGTGCTGGGACGAAATCAGAAAATTTCAAGTGAGGGTGCTACATATACATTTACTCATATAAATACTGTAAAATCTTTGAAAAGAGTATAAATTTTAACTATTTGAGAGGACTTGCTTAAACAATTTCACATAATAATTAAATAAACAAAATTTTGTTTGAAAGTGTGGCCGCCCCTTAATGTTAAGGTAAGTCCACCCCTAAATATGTGAATTATATGAAAGAGATGAATAGCATTCTAAATTTGATGATCAATGCACAGGAAATAAAATAAAATAAAAAGGGTAAGCTTCAATTTAAGCTCTCGTTGAGGCCTTGTGGCATGTTCAAATCCTGGCATAGGTAACCTTGCTTTATCTTAAATATTTTTGACAAAAAATGGTGTTTATACTATATCATTCATGTTGAAAGTATATTGTTTTCTTAAGAATGATTTAATAATAGTGTAAAATTATTTTATACTATCAATAAAATAAAATAAAATCATAATCTTAGAGCATGTTTGGAAAAGATTAAATCTTTCTTAAACAAATTTTTTTAGAAGATTAAATTGTTTTGTGAAATAATTATTATGTTTGAGTAAAAAATTATTTTTAAAAAAAGCTTTTACACGAAATTCAATACAAAATAAAATTTTTTTTCAACTAATAATCATAAGCTAAAGATTGGAGCTAATAATCTATAAGCTAAAATCTTATAGATTATTTCTTATATTTTGATATGTAAATATTATTTTGTGCTCAATCAAATAATTTTTTTAATCATTCTATACCTATTTTAATAATTTAATACATAAAAGTGATTCTTTTTTATATCATCAAACGAATCATATTAGCTTAAAATTATTTTACAACTAATACATCTAAACATAAAAATAAATTAATTATAATCAATTATAACAATAATTAATTATCAGCATAATCTATAATTTTCAACTTTTCTAAACAAATCTTTAATATAAAATTTTAGATTATTCAAATATCAAGATACGCTTTAACTAAATACTTGACAATTGTCAATACGGGTTGGTATCAGTGGTTAAGGTCCTGGTCTTGAGCTTTGCTTTTGGACGAGTGTGAGTTCGAATCCCCCTTGATGCCATTTGAATCTTGTGTTGGTGGGCATTGGGCAACCTCCCTTAGGGAGAACCATTGGCGTCCAGGGACTAGTTGAATATATAACCTCGTGTGGAAAATTGGTTTGCTGCAAGTACCTTAAGGTAATCATTTGGATTAGGATTTTGTGTGCCAGTCAAAATTACAAGCATGCTAATGGCGCCCTGCCTTGCAGTATGGGATACCTCCTCTTATTACCATTTATTGTTTTTGGTACCAAGAAAAATACTTGACAAATCATTTAATTTTTAAAGTGATTCTTAAACATTAGTTTTTAGATATATAGAAGGATTACAAACTAATTTATAATAATATAATTTTTTTATAAGCATAATTTATACCTTGGTAGATTTTGTGAAAGATTCATTAGTATAAGAATGATTTTATTTTACACCCAGCCTCAGTTGATCGACATCATAAAAGAGAAGTATTTTGTGAGGGATAATGTTATATTCCCACCTTATCTATATTATTATAAAGGATATTTTTAAATTTGGTTTCTAACTTTTGTTTTTAAAATTTTAAAATTACCATTATTAATTACTCATTTAAAGATTATAAGAGAAATTTAAAAATAATAAAAAATTAAATATATTTTATTAATCATTTAAAGATTGAAAGATTAATATAAAAGGATAAAATCATGTAAATATTTCTTGCTTTTCAATCACAATTGTCTTTAAACATCTCTCAACTTTCTAATATATAGTTATTATTATTCACTTCAAACACTTTTCACCATTATTTTATTTTTCTATCTAAAAAAATAAAAAATACAAATTAATAGGCATGTAATGTTGGTCAATACTTTAATTATTACATATAAAAAAAATCCACACATATCTTACTAATGATAAAATAAAATAATAGGGGAAACTCTTTCATAAAATTAGCTATAAAATGTGAAATACATAGTGATTATACAAAAGAAAAACATTCAATAGTTCTGAAAAAAAAGAATCTAAATAATGGAGGAGAGAAAGCTCAATAAGTTGGTTGATGATGGTTTCTAATAATCAATTTCAGGCATGTCTAATTTCATATATTGATTATTTTGTTATAAATGACATATATTAGGGTAAATTACACTCCTCTTAGTTGAAAGATGTTCAAATTATACTACTCTTCTTTTTATTTTAAAAAATTACACTTCTGTTTCTTGAAAGATGAAAATGCATTAAACTTTAATATATTTTTATATTTTCTGATTAGACTCTGTTAAATTCATTATGGGTAAAGAGTAATAAAGTACAACAACAACATAAATTAGTAAAGTTAAAATAATATAGTACCTATTTTAAAGGTATTTTAGTAATTTAGTATATAAAATTATTCTTCATTTTTAATTTTGTCAATAAATTTAATTATTATACAAATTAGGCCTTGAGTTTACAAAACTCATATCAAATGAGGAGCTAATCCAAGGAGGTGCTCTACTTGGTTACCGGTGGTGGAGTCTATGAAGAAGAAGCTCTCTTTGTGGAAGGGATGTTTCTTATCTTTGGGTGGTAGAGTTACACTCATTAACTCTGTTTTGACAAGCATGCCTTTATACTTCTTCTCCTTTTATAAAGTTCCTAAAAAGATTGTTAAAATGTTCATAAAGATTCAAAGGAATTTTTTATGGGGGGGAGATTTAGAGCATTAAAAAATAACTTGGGTTTGGTGGGAAAATGTTTGTTTGTCGAAGAAGAGTGGGGGCTTAGGAGTGAAAAATCTTGAGCTCTTTAATATTGCATTGTTATCCAAATGGAAGTGGTGTTGTTTAACGGATCGAAATGCTATTTGGTTCAATTTATTGTCCTACAAATATGGTCCTCTGGTTAAGTGTGTTTTGTAGGATCCGGGTACCTCTACTAATCATGGTTCTTCTATTTGGTAGAGGGATTTAATGCTATTGGATTTTGCCAGGGGTAGTTGCTCTAGTTGGTTTTCGGAGGCGGTTCAATGCAAACTTGGGACTAGTGCGAATATTAACTTTTGGAGAGACAAGTGGTTTGGTATGGTACCCTTTGAAGTAAGCTTCCCTAGACTTTTCCAGGTGGCTGCAAATAATTCTTTGTCCATTGCCGAAATGGGTCATTGGAGTAGTGATAGGTGGATGTTGAATTGGAGATGGAGACGCTCCTTATTTGTGTGGGAGGAGGAGCTTTTGAAAGAACTTGAAAATTTGCTTGGTTCTGTTACTCCTGAGAAGGAGACGAATGACTCTTAGATTTGGATTCCAGACAATTTAAATGGCTTTTTGGTAAAATCTGGGTATGTACATCTTTTGAAGCTTCAAAGGTCCACTAATTTCCATCCAACCTTGGCAAAGGTTTACCAGATTTTATGGAAGACAACGGTACCATCCAAAATTATTATTTTTGTATGGAGGTTGCTTCAGGATCGGTTGCCAACTAGGGAGGCTTTGGCTATTAGGGGAATAATTTCTCCTAATCATGATGTTTCTTGTGTTTTCTGTTTTTCCCATGAAGAGAATTGCAGTCATCTTTTCTTCACGTGCCCTTTCTCTTATAAGGTTTGGTCTGCTATTTATGCTTGGTTGGGGTTTGAGGGAGTTTATCATAATGATGTCGTTAATCACTTCTCGCAACATTTGGCTTTTCTTAGAGGGAAGAAGCTTAATAAAGTAAGACATATTATATGGTTTGCAGTTGTTTGGTCTCTGTGGTTATTGAAGAATAATGTTATTTTTCAAGGGGCAATCGCTGACTTTTCTTCTGTAATTGCTCAGATTAAGTTTGTATCCTAGGGGTGATTTATTTGTAGAGAGGCTAGAAATTCAGGACTCCTTTTTTCAGATTGGTGTATTAATCCTTTGGTGTGTCTTCAGATTTTTTAATGGTGTAATTTGATGTAATGGGTTGGAGTATCCCTTGTGCTCCTTTTTAGTATACTTTTGCTTATAAAAAAAAATTACTCATTTCTTCCCAATTCCTTTAGTAAGCAACTTAGATGCATGATCTCTGGTTTTGGGGTGGAAACCTCTTTGAAGTTTATACTGCTTCACCGGGTCATTTGTGGTTATTTTCTAGAGAGTGTGACTACTCTGCTCAGGATGCTTGGAGTTGGATATGGAAGCTCAAAGCCCCAGAAAAAGTCAAAGTTCCTTATTTGGCTTATCTTTCACGAAGCTTGATCTCCCACTAATGCCTTCCGCCACCATCGTGGTTTAGCAACTTCTCCCAACTACTTTAGATGCTCAGGGAACATTGAAGATATATTACATTCACTAAGGGATTGCCTCACTCTAGGGAGGTCTGGTTAAGACTGGGTCTGCATCTTCATACCAATTTCTTCCATCATGATACTCGACAGTGGAAATCATCCCTTGCAAGGTCTGAGGAGAGTCCTCTATTCCTAGTTAGCTTATGGTGGGTTTGGTGTTAGAGAAATAACATGGTGTTTGAAGAATCTCCATCGGCCATTCATTGTGACTGTATTTGTAATTTTAAAAAATGAAAAATAATTTGATTTGTAAATTAAATTTAATTAAAATTTATATTTGAAATGATAAAAAATAAAAAATAATTTAATTTTTAAAATTTTATGAATTTTTTTAAATTTTTATAGAATTTGATAAAATTAATTACGATTTAATTTGAAATAAATAAATTATTTTATTTTTAATAATTATTTTTAATTACTTTTTATAAAAATAAAAATATAAAATAATAAAATTAAATTAAATTATTTTTTATTTTAATAAATTTTAAACATAAAATTTAATTTTAAAATTTATTTAAATTTATTTTTTAATAAATTTTAAATACAAAATTTAATTTTTAAATAAATTAAATTATTTTCAATTATAATTGATTCTAAACTGTGTGATTAGACACATCCTACTTTTTTCAATGGACTTTAAAAATGTCTTCACTCATCATGGTCATACTACTCCACCAGGTGTGAGGTATGCTGGACTCATCCTCAAGATGGTTTTATAAAAGCTTAAAAAAAATGATTATCTTATATTTAAAAAAAAAGTATAAATATTTTTTTTTTTAAATATGATTGAATGAGAGAAAATAATAATAATAAATATATAATAAATAATATTATATGACATATAAAAAGAAGTGTATATGATATAAGAATATAAGAGTTGTCAAGCTTGATTTCGATGGAAGCTGTATTCATCATCTAAGAAATGCTGGTTTCGGGGGCATCCTCAGGTCCTCAAATGGCGAATGGATTTCTGGCTTCTTTCGGAACGCAGGTGATGTTGATATTTTCCAGGAAGAGCTACTAGCTATGAAATTCGGCTTAACCCATGCTTAGAACCTTGGATACCGCCGTGTTTGGTGTGAAACGGACTCTCTTGAGTCTCTTCGTCTTGTGTCTACGACGGATTTTGCAACATATATATCATCTGTATGGTACACTAGTGGCTGTCACTCGTACCCTGAGGGAGGCAAACACGTGTAGATTTTTTTGGCTAAATGGAGTGTGTAGCAACTGGATAAATTGGTCATTGTACCCGTTCCTCCTCAAGGCTTGAACCCGCTTCTCCTTGCAGATGCTGTTGGTGTTGTTTTTATTCGTTAGCTTTGCTGTTTCTAATTTTTTAGCTTCCACCGCACCAAATAAAAAAAGATTAGTCCATCTTAGGAAATAAAGTGAGCTACAAAATGAATTTAGTTTATATGAATTTTATAAATTTAAGGACTTATTCATACATATAGTTAAATTCAGAGACTAAACTATAAGTCAAGAATAATTTTAGAGATTAAATTACTAATTTACCCTTAAAATTATGTACTATTATTTTAAATTTATTATATTACTCTTTGTCCAAAACATAGCATAGTAAAGTTTTAATAAAAAATATAAAAATAAATTAAAGTGTAATGCATTTTTATTTGTCAAAAAAAGAGAGTATAATTTTTTTTAATAAAGAGAAGACAATGTAATTCAAATATCTCTCACGGAAATAGAGTGGAATTTACTCTTAAATCTATTACCCAAGACAAATTCTTTAAAAGACTTTACCATTAACCTATTCTTTAACTAGAAATATTGTCAAGAAGAAACTATGACAAATATTGATTCATGTTATTAATTTAGGAAGAGAATCTCCATCTTTTGGGATTCTCAAATATGTGGTGGTTTGTAAAACATTCATAATGTCAATGAATGATTAATTAAATGCAATAAAATCAAATGACTATTATTCATTTGACTTAAAACTAAATTATTAATTAAAATTAAAAACAAATGAAATAAAGAACAAATTTAAGAATTGCAATGTGTAAAGTAAATGAATAGAATAACAAATATGAATGCAAATGAAGATACAATAATAACTAAACTTTTTTTTCATTAGGTGATGTCAACTATATGGATCCAACAATGTCATTGTACTTTATCATAAACCAAGCCTTCAAAAATGTCATTCAAATCTAAATCTTTTTTAATCATTTTACCTATAGTCTTTCTTGGTCTCTCTCTACCTGTAACTATTGGATTATCCTCCATTTGATCTACTCTTCTTACATGGACTTCTAAAGGTCTTTCTCCTTACATGTTCAAACTATCTAAGGTGAGATTCTCTCATCTTTTCCACAATAGGTGTTACCCCCTACTTTCTCTCTAATGCATTCATTCCTAATCCTATTTTATCTTGTCTAGCCACACATCCAACGTAATATCTTCATCTTAGCGACACTGATCTTATGCTCTTGCTGACCTTTTACTGCTCAACATTCAGTATCATACAACATTGCGAGCCTTATAACTGTGTAGTAAAATTTACCCTTAAGATTGATAGACATTTTTCTATCACAAATAGCTCCTGAAGCACTTCTCTATTTCATTCATCCAACTTGAATCTTATGGTTTACATCTCTCTCTATTTCTCCGTCATTTTGTATGATAAATCCAAGATACCTAAACCGTGTGACTTATGATATGATATGGTCTCCAATTTCACCACTAAGCTAGTATTAGTACCGCTTCTTACTGAACTTATATTCCATATACTCTGTCTTACTCCTACTTAGACGAAAGTCATGTTCTTCCAAAGCTCATCTTCATAACTCTAGTTTTCATTTGTTTCCTCTCTCGACTCTCCAATTAAGACTATATCATCTGTAAAAAGTATGCATTGTAGCACCAACTCTTGGATATGCACGGTAAGTATATCTTACACTAAGGTAAAAAGATATGGACTCAAAGTTGACCCTTGGTGCAATCCTATAATTATAAGAAAATCTTCTATGACTTCACCCTGTGTTCTTAAATTTATTTTAGCCCCATCATTCGATAGAAACAATATATGAATGCAAATGAACTTAGTTGACTGAAAATCATTCGATGGAAACAATATAGACTGAATAAAGAAAACATTTTATTGAATGTAACAATACATGAAATAAGAAAAGTGGAAGGCATACTTAGCTAATCCTATTTTGTCTATGAGCGTCAGAATGATTTATTGGACTTGTGAGAAATATGTGCAAGTGTTTTTCAACCAATCCTAATGTATTCACCACCTTAAGTATTTATAGACAAAGAAAGTAATTTTCTATTTACAAATATTCTCACAAGTGTCATGTCTAGATAACCTCCTAATTTTGAAATTGACCATTGTCTTATTTTTTTGGACAAAATGTAACTATAAGTAACTGTTATTTTGAATTTTAAATGAACTTCCTCAGACTAATCAGACTAGTATCGAACATAACATTAAGTCTTCTCAATTTCTTCCAAGGGTCATGCGTCATTTCATCTTCGTTCTTGAATTGAAAAGCTCTAATAGTTTTACCCATCTCGAAGAAACACAATCTGGCCATAACACGATGAACCAAATCTATCTTCGCTTTGTGTTCTTTATTCCTTCAATTAAGTTGTTTTTTTTACCTTCATCAAATAACTACAGAAATATCTGGACACTTAGTAATTTCAAATGAAGTTGTCTCCAAACTTCAACAAACCAAGTTAATTAAAAGATAAGGTCAGAAAAAGATTATTTTATTCCCAAAATATGCCCCAATATTTATGCTCTTGATATTTTTGAAAGCGGTAAATATTTAATTTGTTTTAAATCCATTAATAATCCATTTTCGACTACATCATTGACCTTTTCATCTTTTAGTTAAAAAGGCCTTTTGGAGGGAAAAGATATTCTAATTTTAAATTTACACATGGGTTACTCCTGCGAAATCTTTGGTTTCCCATTTTCATAGGAAAAAACCAAAATCATGATTATAGTTCATAACTGTTAGGGTTGTCTATTGGGTGGGTTAAACGTGTTTAACAGCATTTTAGACCCGACCCACTCACTGGAGCAGTGTGTTGGGTTGGGTTAGGTCAAAGAGATTTTTTCGCTTAATCCGACCCAACTCAACTCACTTTTGAGTGGGTTGAGTTGGGTCAAACCCGTGAGTCTGACATTTTTTTAAAAATAAATAAGTCTCAATCGACCTTACTCAAACATAATAAGTCTCAATCTCAAATAAAATAAACATCATAAGTCAATAAGTACATAACAAATTAACAACTAACAAGTCTTACTAAGTCTAAAATAAACAAAACAAAATTAGTCATAACTCAAACAACAAATTAGTCTAACTAATCGAAGTAAGTGTCATCACGCATGTCATATGTATTGACATAATCATTGACTTCACTCTCTATTTTTTTCATACACTCTTTATCAACTAAACGATTTTTTATTTTAAAAAAAAGATGGGTGGGTCGAGTTTGTGCGGGTTGGACGTGACCCACACATTATGGTTGAAGCATTTTTCAACCCAACCCAATTCGCGAATGCAATCCAACCCGTATTTTATGGGTTTGGTTAGGTCGAAACCCATGAATTCGCGGGCTAAATCAACCCACTGGACACCTCTAATAACCACAACCATTTTCAATAAAGTGAAATTGCAGTTTCAATGTACCTTCTCTAGTATATAAAGGCCTTATTATCAAGCTGAAGATCACTTTTGCATTTTCAACCTCTTAGTCTCCTTTCTTCTATAACTCAAGTTCTTTTTTTGGGTTCTTTTGCAATTGTTTCCTTCACCACAATCCTTTCAACAATGGCATCTTCGATCCAGAAATCATCTTATTCTAACCAAGATCGTGTTGAAAAACTTCCTAAAGCTACTTCAACTCAAGCTCCAGTTAATTATAATGGGATTTTATATGTCTTGGATCCTTTGGTTGATAACTCCGAGTTTTGAAAATCACAAGTACTTATACACTTTTCCATTGTTGATTCTAGACATGCCTTCAAAGGTCCAGTCCTCTCTCTTGATGAAATGTCTATCATTAAACATTTATTCCCTTGATTCAAGAACCAAGAAATTCTAGCTTCTCGAAAAGTCATTCTCATCAACTTTTTAAAGAATAAACACAAGATTTTCAAAAGCTCTCCGCCAAATCCCAAAGAAAATTACTTGAACTGGTTGAAAATAGTTGAAGATAAAAAATTTGATTTATGGAAACAAATAGGTATTTTTGATCTCATTCAACTTAGTCGTTACCTATTAAATTTCATTCCTTTGATGCTTCTTTCTTACTTATTTTTCTACAACAAAACCACAAATAACTTCCATGTCCTGTATGGAATGATTGGTCCTTCTCTTTTCAAGCTTGCTGCAATAGCAAGTTAGTATGCTGTCGCATGCAATTAAAAATAAAACTTATACTCTTAAAAATACATGTAGTAGTGCGAGTAAAGATCATTCTCATGGAAAATATCTAGCTTAGTTTTATACTACGTGAACGTGGATGGGGGGTTTCGAGTATTACAAAAATAATTTTAAGAAAAATAATTAAGGAACAATTCAAATTAAATTATCAAAATTAATCAAAAGAATAAACATTGGTCTAAGTTAACATCTACCATTGGAATTTTACAACTAATCAAAAATTGCAAGTATATATTAATTCACACTTTGAATATTCACCGTTGGAACTATTTTCCTATCTCTTCTAAGTCATAATTAATTAGAAAACAAGCGATCTAGATAACCTTAACTACTAAACATCTCAAGACAAGTGTCAAAGGTTTAATTTAGGAGCCACTTTAAGAATTAGAGAGATCGATGAAACTAAACAACACAAGCACAAGCGATTGCATTTAATTTAGTCAAATGTCCTTCCTAAAACCTAATAATTTTTTATGCAACAAATCATTAAATTTTAGTTTCTTCATAAATTAGGGGGATCAAACAATTACGAATTTAATATCTAATTTAGCAATAGATTGCAGTGAATAATAAACTAATAGACCTCCTAGTAATTAAACAAAACAATTATGAAAATAGTCACAAAAGAACATTTGATACTCAAAGTATAAATTAAACAATAAAAATAAATTCGATCTCACAGTTTTATTAATTCTGAGGCTTTTATTTTCTTCAACCAATTAAAAACTCAGTCACATAGGGTTATGAATGAAAACTTGAAGGAGAAGAGAGAGAAGAGAGGGGACCGGCGTGTATATAAATCTCATCATTACTCCCCCTTTTTATCTTTTTTGTATAAGCATTCAAACGTACTAAATCTCCTATCAAATCTCCTACCAAATCTTCTATAAATATATCCTATAAAATCTTCTATAAAATCTTCTATAAATTTTCTAAAAATTATCCTAAGATAACAATATCCAGATCTAACTAATTTAAAAAAAATATTTTTAAAAAAAATGTGATCCTAATATAATTAGGAAAGATGTATTTTCAGCTAGAATTTTTGTGTACCAGATTTGGAAATTTCCAAAAATATACCACGTTAGATTTGTATATTAGAATTGTAGGTTAAAGAATGTCTCAGATTAGGAAATGATATCAAAACTATCCAAAATCATTCAATTAGATTCATTTTGCACTTGACGCTTTTATTTACATCCTAAATCAAAATATAAGAATAATGAGCATATTTAGACACAAAATAAGCATAAAAGATTAAGAGAGAAAAATATGACATTTTCCATTCTCATCACAGGCCTCAAACCAACTGAAAAAATTATTACTCTGATTCTTACCCCCAAAAACATTCTTGAGCTCGAATTGGGAAAGAAGCTTAACTACACGCACTTCATCGAAACTCATCATCAAGATACTAAAATTGTCCCAGATGAAGAACATGTTGCATTTCTTCTTTACTGGCTTTATACTCACGTCTTCTATACCAAATCTCTTCAAATGTCAAAATCTTTTCTCCCTCTGTCAAAATCTTTCTGCTCTCTAAGAATGTTACTTCATGAAGGTAACAAGCCATGTTTGAGCAAATTCTTCTTGCTCAATTTTATGAATCCATGGCCGAGGCTATCAACATCCTTCGAGCCAACAAGAAAAAATTGACCAATTCAGAAGGCCCTTTTTGGCTTTTACAACTTTGACTTAATTCCACTTTTGAACCACATCAATCAGATTATACCCCAAGTAACATCTTAAGAGATATCACAGGTATCTACTCATATATCTTAATGTTTTTTTTTTTTATGAAAAAAGTAATATACTTTAGATGAGTTCAAATTTTTCTTTTTTCTTTTCCATGGTGTAACTTTTCATTCTAACAATATTTACTTATGCCCCTTTGCTGATTGAAAAGAAAGTTTGAGATGGTTCACTCGACCAATGATGAGTAACAACCCCAATATCTAGTCGAAGAATGTTGTTATCTGGGCAAATTTTATGAGTTATCAAATTCTAATCACAAGCCTTCCTAGGGGTCAAGGTTTGGGTATTGTATCCCACCTACCAAGTACTCCAACTCGTTAGTTTGGTTTCTCACAAGCTCTCCCAACTCCCTTGTCTATGAAAAAAAAATACCATCTTTGTGACAGTGGCATGCCTTTGATGAAGTATCTCAAAGGCTTCATTAATAAAAACAAAGAACGAAGAAAAGAGTTGAGTCCCTTCGACAACAAAACAATAGCTTTTCAACCATTCAATTTGCTTATTGGTGGAAAAAATATTGTTTTGCATATCACATAGATTTGGAAGTATGTTTTTAGCGGATGACTAATTCTTATCCTCCCATGTAGATTAGTGATCTAAAGTTGAAGACCAAAGGTATGCATCTACAAGAAATTTACAAATTTGAAAAATATCTTAGATTCAAATGGGATCCTCAAAATGTTAGAGCTGCAGTATGAGAAGTTAAGCAAGTTCTTAGATAGAACAAAGTTGATCATTATAAAAAATGCTATGCCAAGTTTATTGGTGTTTCGATTTCGAATCCGTTAGTAAAATTTGAGAATTTTACAAAAAATACATTTCCCAAACTATCCTCTATTACCAAATACACCTTTTGGCATGGCTAATTGGTTTCTTGACCTTGGTGATGGAGCCATATGAGTGTATTATAAGTCTAAGAAAAACCAAGTCACTTTTGCCAAATAATATTTGCATTATTATCGAGATCCCATAGATGGTAGTACCTCTATTGTTCGTTACCCACCTCATGGTAACTATTTCATCCCTTGACTTTTGATTCTTATTTGGACATCAAATTAACCTTTTTCTCCTGCAGTATCAAAGCCAACAAAGGTAATGGATGACCCCAAGGGTCCAGAAGAAGATTGGAATTCTGATGATGAAGGTAAATCTTCACTTTTGAAGCTTAAATCGATTGCTGCTTTGACCAAGGCTCCATCCAAAAGTCAAAAAACTGCATCCACAGCTTCTTAAGCATCAAATAAGACTACTAGGGAAAAACTTTCAAAAGTTACCAAAAGCTCCCTCGAGACCCTCGAAGGTATTGCTACTTATTTGTTTTCTAATTCAGGTCATCATATTACTAATCATTTTCTTTTTTTTAGACTACTTCAATTACTCTAAATGTATCTGAAATTGAATCAACCCAAGTGTAGCTAAAAGGGGAGAGGAAAAGATATGATCATATAGCCACAATGAGTGTTGAATCATTTGAGCCTTCAAAAAGCTTAGTAGAAAAACAAACTGAAGAATCGACTGCCTCTGATGTTCAAAAACCCTCTAGCTTTTCTTAGGAGGACTCAAGTCCTGAAAGGAATTCTCCAATGGTATGTCTTTTATACTTAGCATATATTTTTTTTAATGCTAGTATTAACTTTATCTCATTTTTAGGACATCGAAGAAGAACCTTCTACTGTCAACATAGAAGACTCACTTGAGCCAATTTATAGAAAAATCAAAACTCTGTCACCTACTCCGATATCACCTATTCAACCTTAGATCAAAATATCTAACATTCCTTTAATTCCTCAAACAACACAAGTGGGATCAAGAATCAAGAATGAAGAAGATGAGAAAGAACAAGAACATGAAAAAGTTGAAGGAATACCAACTTCAAGTGGATCCAACATACCTATCATCTTAGAGTTTGTTCCTCCCCACTTGACAGTGATCCAATTGCCTTCCTAGAAAGTGTTTTACTTGGTTCGATATCGATTTCCTCTAAATCTCAACAATTAAACACTTAACCTGACCCAGAAGTACAAAGTTCTTTTGTTTTCTCTATCTTAGAAAATTTGGAGAAAATCTTGGACACTAGTCTCAACCAAAAGCTTATTTCAACATTAGAGCAACTAGGCCAACTAGACAATTAACTCATTCTAGATGTTAGAAATATTGAAAACAAGATCAGATGATTTCTTGAAAACCGGTTGGCTAACTATTCGGGCTTTCAACTTACCATCAATGAACATAATCAAATTTTTGTAGGCCAGGCCTAACTCATGAAGAATTTAGGAGAAGCTAAGGCAAGGAAAACTCGACTTAATACCTCCATGGAGAATACCAAAAATGCTGGGATGAACTCTTAAAAAATTTGAGGAATTAGAAAACAAACTTAAAGAGCTAAAATAAAATCAAGATGTTCTTCAAACTACCATGGATGGTCGTGAATGAGAAAAGCAGCATCTAACTACTGATTGTATTCAAAAGGCTAAAGAAAGCCAAAACATTCTAGCTACCATTGATACTTCTGAACCTGTTTTCCAAAATGTCAAATCATTGAGGAAAAAAGCAAAAGAAAACCTTTCCAACCTCAAGTTTGCTTTGAATGCCTTTAGGAAATGATTGACTTTAATATCTCCTTTATATTTTTTAGTTTGAACATCGAGTTTACCTTGATTTTTCCCACATTTTTAGAATATTGTATGAACTAAAATTAAATTAATACTCAATTCTTATGTTAATGTTCAATTTGAATTTAATGAAGTGTTGATCTATATGCTTTTAATTATTTGCTATTTATTAACAATATCTTCAATCGATAATTCACATCAATTAAAGCGTATACATTTCTAGAAAATACTTTTTTGATTTAGTATGACCCTTTCTAATTTGGGGACCATTTTTCTTTTGACTTAGCACACATATGTCTAGTTGAAATGTTGACACTGATGAAGAAAATGAGGTATATGATTTGACCTATCTTTTAATGAACATATGTGTGATTCTAAACTTCTCTCTTCAAAGTATTCTTTTCTCAAGAAAAGATTTCTAAAGCTTTCCAAAGATTTTGAAAAATAGAAACTTGAGAAAGAAGCCTTAGAAGTTGAGAATATTGAGTTAAGGGAAGAGAACAATTAATTGAAATTACTTTCTGAAAGTAACTAGGTAGACCTTCTCATAATGAATCTGAGGAACATTCTGATGAGGTTGAGAAACTTCAATAGAAAGTCTCTGAGCTCACCTTAGATCTAGCCAAGTTTGTCAATGACACAAAAAATCTAGAAATGATGTTGGGAAAACAACAGTGCACATTTGACAAAGCTGGACTTGGATACAAGAAGCATCACAAACAGAAATATCTCAAGAGCTTCTTTATAAAAGCGTGTCCTAAGCATGAGAAAACATGTACTTACTATCATAAACATGGTCGTACTATTTCTGCATGCTTTAAGAGAAAGAATGATCAGAAAGCTTCTGGTCATAAAAAAACTAACAAGACAGGACCTAAGCTGGCATGGGTACCTAAATAGTTAGTAATTTGCATGTATGCTTAAAGAGCAAGAAACATAAAGTGAAATGATATTTGGATAGTGGTTATTCAAGGTAAATGATAGGAGACCAATTCATGTTCCTCAACTTGAAACCTAAGGATGGTGGGATTGTCACATTTGAGGATGATTTCAAAGGAAAAATCATTGGTATTGGTAAGATTGATAACACTTTTTTACCCTATATCAATAATATATTGTTAGTTAATGGTTTGAAACATAATCTACTTAGCATAAGTCAATTGTGACAATGTTTCTTTTGCTAAAGCTTTATGTGTTGTGAAAAATTCTAAAAATGACTTTACCCTCTTTACTGCCAAGAGATATGACAATCTTTATAAGGTTGATCAAAAGGAGTTAAATAGTCAAAATGTAACATGTCTAGTTTCTATGAATGATGAGAAATGAGTTTGGCATAAGAAAATTAGACATACTAACATGAAACTGCTTTCTAATCTTGTGAAAAATGATCTTGTAAGGGTACTCCCTAAGATTAGATTTGAAAAAGACTTGTTTTGTGAAGCATGTTAAAGGGGAAAGCAAACCAAAGCATCTTTTCAATCTAAAATTGTGGTTACTACCACAAGACCCCTTGAGATGTTACATATTGATCTATTTGGTTCTACTAAGACTACAAGTCTTGGTGGTAAGAAATATGGTCTAGTCATTGTAGATAATTTCTCTAGATTCACATAAGTACTATATCTTGCCTACAAGGATGATTCTTTTGAGGCCTTTAAAGTATTCTGTAAGAAGGTCCAGAATGAGAAAGGGTTCTGCATTTATGCTATAAGCAGTGACCATGGAGGAGAATTTGAGAATCAAGCCTTCAAGCTTTTATGTTATGAGAATGGCATTACTCACAACTTCTCATCTCCTAGAACACCTCAACAGCATGGTTTGGTGGAAAGAAAGAACAAAACACTCCAGGAAATGGCAAGAATACTATTGTGTGAAAGAAATCTCCCATCTTTGATTTGGAATCTCTCATCTTCAATTCCACATGAAGCACAGATCGACCTGTATAGCAAGACCTTCGAACCAACCACAACCTCTCAACATAGCTCGACCCGTCCATGGATGTCCGCCTTCGTCTCCGCCATGGTCAGTCTGGTTCAACGACTCCAAGCAAGCTCGAGCTACGTTTCTAAGCAAACCCATCTTTCACTTCTTCGTCTTCGAAATTGCCTGCAAAAGCAATGGTTATGGTGCCAAGCAACACCACCACGACAAGCAAGAGCTCCCTGATCCAGTGAGCAGCGAGTTTGGTGACGATTTTTCACTCTCTTTGGCAAAGGCTTTGTATCACAACATCCACCGTGAGCAGAGCATGTTCTACCTTCGTCTTTGTTAAACTAAGGAGCTTCATCGGCCACAGCGACAACAACAGGGTCTTGAGGAAGAGGAGCATGATGCTCTGCATGTGATTCTTTAAACTGAGATATGGATTTATCCCATTCTCTCTCTTCCCATATCTAGTTACATGTTCTTTTTTTTAAAGATTGAGTATGGATCAACCCGATCCACACCTAATTGGATCAAATTATATTCGAATCGGGACACAAGATTGGATTCATAAAATTGGATCGGATTGAGTTTGATCCAAACATGTGAAATTGACATCCTTAAGAGAATATTTTAGGAAGATATAACAAAACACTTAAAACATTATAAATGCATACATGGAAAAGACGATCGGCTACATGTAATGTTAAGTTGTGCTAATAAGAACGAGCCTAGATCAAGTCCGTGTGTAAGATAGCTGTAAAAATTAAATTATTTCAATAATCGATTATTGTATAAAAGTTTTTTGTTATAATTGATTATAAGAAAAAAGTTTTATGCTTGGATATATTAGCTAAAAAATGATTTTAAGCTAATCTGTTTTATTTAGATGATATAAAAAAAATCACTTTTATGAATTAAATTACTAAAATAAGTATAGAATGATTAAAAAATTTATTTGATAGATTAAAAAAAGTTATTTGATAAAGGACAAAATGATATTTACATATCAAAGTAAGAAATAATTCAATAACTTTTTTACAAACAACTCAAATGATAACTTTTTTAAAAAAGTTATTGTCGTACAATTTTTAATCATCATCAACTTTTCTTATTTTACCCAAACACATTGACAAACGATTCAATAGCCACTACAAGAATTTTATAAATTAGCTATCAAATTTAGCTAAGAAAAACTTTGGTAGATATCCATAGCTAATTAGCTACAAATTAGTTACAAATTAAATTTCTGTAGCTAAATTTTGAACAAAATTCTATCAAACAAATAGCTACAAATTAGCTACGATTTAGTTACGAAATTTAGCTATGAAAGATTTTGGTGGCTAATTCGTACTAAATTAGTTACGGATTAGTTACGAAATAAAATTCCCTAGTTAGATTTAGTATCACGAAGAGAAAAATTTTATCAAACAAATAGCTACGGAATTGCTATAATTTAGCTACGGAATTTAACTAAGAAAATTTATTCCATAGCAAATCCGTAACTAAGCCGTAGCTAATTTAAGTACGGATTACCATGGCCGTTATTGCTTCACATTTTAGTAATGTCTTATGTTTATCATATTAGGAGATTTTTTATATACCTAATGATTTATGATTTGCAGAGTTGAAATATACTCATTGAGAGTTGTCCCAAAACGGTTATCAGGAAAACCACAAGGATGGAATAGTGAGTCAACTAATCAATTTGTTGGACTTACCATGATTTTGATGTTAGTTTCTCTCTAGTCTTAATTATCTTATGGGTTTTTAGTTGTTGCTCTTAGCTCTTTTTTGTAGCATGCTTGTTCTTAGTTGATATTTTTTAACCAAAGGGTAAAAATACAGCCTATGTTTAATGAGAAAACATACATGTATTTGATCATATAGTGCATTATTTTTAGCTTTGCATTATTTTGATTTAAACGAGCATACAGTGCATTACCTAAAATTTTTTTATCATTGATTTGTAGTCATAACCTTCTATCACATTCAGTATTATAAACTGGGATAAATTTGTCATATATACAGTTTCAATAATACCTTTAGTATTATCATATTGCTAAACTAGAGTTGTATATCCGGGCTCCTTATTTTTGAACTAGGATGTATATCCCTCTTATATGATGTATAATATATCATATCACAGATCCCTGTGACGTATCTTGTGTCAGAAATCATCAAGAGCTGAAGAGTTCAAGGGAGAGAATGCAATGAGGTTTCTTGGGAAGAAATGGATGGACTTGAAACTTCAATAGTACCTGCAGATCTTTAGAAAGGTAATGTAATTGATGAACCTACTTTATTCCCTCAATCACCACAAAGTAATGTAATTTGTTAGATTCTTATCAAATGTATATTTTGCTGATTTTTGCATACAACTTGGGCTATAGTACAGTTTGGTTTATTGCTACATCTATGCTAAATATCTATTTAAACAACTAAAATTCAACGATACCGAAAAACATTTTGCTTAATGTAGAGTGTCCACTAAAAAATTAATACATTGGTTATTAAATCTCTTGCCCAATAATGGGTTAAGAAGCTAATCATCCTTACTATATTCTGATACTACTATGGCCCAGAGAATGTAGTTCCTGTTCTGCACCCACATTGTGATTATCAAAATATTTCAGTAAATTGATTGCTACATGAAATTGTCATATGTGACATTAATAGTTTAATACTATCATTATTGTTTCATTATTAATAATCTATAGTGACTTAGCTAGTGAGTTTGTCAAATATATATATATTCAATTATTCTGAGCATCAATCAGGGGTCTTTCAAGGACTAATCAAATTTGGAGGTTGCAAGTTCTATCAAGCTAGCTAGCTAGCTATAGGTTGGTTTTCTTCAAAGTTTTTTTTACGATTAATTAAACTTTTAATTAGTAAAATCTAAAGGTTTCACTAAACTATATTTCACATCTCTTTGTTCACTATTTTGTTCTGTCTTCATATATTATATATTAGTTATAATTACCCCTTCCCTTTTTTTTCGGTAGATAAGAGTGGTCAAAGTCCAAGTTACTTTTACCACTTTTATTTTATAATTTTTTTAAAAGTCAATATAAATAAAAAAATCAATAAAACTATTTAAAATTATAATATTATATTAATAAAATTTAAATTCCATTTTTTAATATATATGTTAGTGTTGATTTTCATAAAAGTAATTTTCATAAAAGTATATTGGGTTAGCGGTGGTGAGGTTAATGAGTTGAGTTGAGTTGAGGTGCCCTAATAAGGCAGTTGTAGAATGGAAGAAGGTGAAGGTGGTGGTGGAGAGACGAAGCAGGCGAAAAGGACTGGTAGTGGTATGTGCTGCTTATACAAGCAACGAAGAGCTTCACTGAAAAGACCTAAAACTCTAGAACAGATTTGTAGGGAGTGCTTCTACCATGTACTCGAGGAGGAGATTCATTACGTGATTGTTTGTAATAAGCTGTTTAAAAGTGGGGAACGCATCGCAATTGGTGCTTCTGGTGGTAAAGACTCGACAATGCTTGCTTATGTGTCATCAAAACTAAACAAAACCTTAATATTCTATCAAGTGAGTTAATGTTCTAGCAGCTTGTATGTTCTGTTATATTTTTGGCTGTATGAATCTAAATTGCATGAGGTTGGTCCCATTTTATAAATAAGACACAAGGTTTCTTGTAGTAAAGATTTTAGAATTTTATATTCTAATAGATGTTGATTACAAGAGGCAGAGCTGAATCATCCAGTCTCTTTTAGATATTTGTATAAAAGTGTGCATAAGAAGAAAAATGGAGAATATGTCACTCAATACTCGAAGAACTTCATTGTAGGTGTCTTTAAAATTAAAACTAATCATATTTGTTAAGTTGTAATTGTTTTGATAAAGTTTTCTAAGTTTTTTGTTTCAGGACTCTTATGACACCATAGTATTAGACAAGTATGGAGAAGACTCTTCACTGCATCCTATGGTAGATCAGGAGGTGTGGATGGAGGTGACAGGTCCCAACAAGAAGGGACGAGTCCATGGCATAAGTCACAATTTAGGTATTGGAATTCATAGATCTAACTCTTGTTCATCCTCACAAGTTGGTGGTTCCTCCTGCACTATTCCGACACAAGCTATAAAGGAAGCTATTAATGAAACAATGGTTTCCTTTGTCCAGATGTAGCTGGTGCCCATCCTCCGTGAGATTGTTGACTCCCAAGCAGGAAATGGTGTGCCGCAGACACCATCACAAAGCGATGCAGTTGGAGATGATCATGAAGTTGATGATCATGAGGTTAACTTGAATTGATTAGTTATGTTTGTTGATAATAGAGTTAATTTGTTTAGAACTATTTGTATTAACTTAGACTTATTGATTAGTTATCCTTTCTTTGTAGAACATGTTTTGATCTTTAAAATTAAAACTAATCATATTTGTTAAGTTGTAATTGTTTTGATAAAGTTTTCTAAGTTTTTTGTTTCAAGACTCTTATGACACCACGGTATTAGACAAGTATGGAGAAGACTCTTCACTGCATTCTATGGTAGATCAGGAGGTGTTGATGGAGGTGACAGGTCCCAACAAGAAGGGATGAGTCCATGGCATGAGTCACAGTTTAGGTATTGGAATTCATAGATCTAACTCTTGTTCATCCTCACAGGTTGGTGGTTCCTCCTGCACTATTCTGACACAAGCCATGAAGGAAGCAGTTAATGAAGCAATGGTTTCCTTTGTCCAGACGTAGCTAGTGCCTATCCTCCGTGAGATTGTTGGCTCCCAAGCAGGAAATGGTGTGCAGCAGACACCATCACAAAGCGATGCAGCTGGGGATGATCATGAAGTTGATGATCATGGGGTTAACTTGGATTGATTAGTTATGTTTGTTGATAATAGAGTTAATTTGTTTAGAACTATTTGTATTAACTTAGACTTATTGATTAGTTATCATTTCTTTGTAGAACATGTTTTGATCTTTAAAATTAAAACTAATCATATTTGTTAAGTTGTAATTGTTTTGATAAAATTTTCTAAGTTTTTTGTTTCAGGACTCTTATGACACCACGGTATTAGACAAGTATGGAGAAGACTCTTCACTGCATCCTATGATAGATCAGGAGGTGTGGATGGAGGTGACAGGTCCCAACAAGAAGGGACGAGTCCATGGCATGAGTCACAGTTTAGGTATTGGAATTCATAGATCTAACTCTTGTTCATCTTCACAGGTTGGTAGTTCTTCCTGCACTATTCCGACACAAGCCATAAAGGAAGCTGTTAATGAAGCAATGGTTTCCTTTGTCCAGACGTAGCTGGTGCCCATCTTCCGTAAGATTGTTGGCTCCCAAGCAGGAAATGGTGTGCCGCAGACACCATCACAAAGCGATGCAGTTGGGGATGATCATGAAGTTGATGATCATGGGGTTAACTTGGATTGATTAGTTATGTTTGTTGATAATAGAGTTAATTTGTTTAGAACTATTTGTATTAACTTAGATTTATTGATTAGTTATCCTTTCTTTGTAGAACATGTTTTGATTTTACTAATGCAATTATGATATTTTGTTGCTTTGTACAACTTATTTGCTAGGTTTTTCTGTTTGGATTAAAATATTTATACAGGCATAATTTTAAAATATATCAATTATTATTATAAAATTAATTTTGGTAAGCTAAGGAATAGTTACAGAATTAGCTACGGAATTGTTACGAATTAGTTACGGAATTGCTATGAATAATTGGTAGGGAATAACTACGAAATTGTTACAGATAATTGCTATGGATTTGCTACGGATTTAGCAACATAATAGTTAGGAAATAACTATGGAATTGCTAGGGATAATTAGCTACAAAATTATTATGAATTTAGCAACATAATAGCTAGGAAATAGCTACAGAATTACTATAAATTGTTAAAACCAACTACAAAATTACTACGAAATTTTTAGTTACTAATTATCTACGAAAATAAAGGAAACTCTAAACAAAAATTAACTACAGCTTAGCTTAAATTAGCTAGAAAAAATTAAAAATTAGCTACGGATTAGTTACGAGAATTTTTAGTAACTAATTAAGTACGAGATTTAGACTACGGATCAATCCGTAATTAATTCGTATCTAATAAATTTAATTACAGATTAGTTACGAATTAATTACGAATTAACTACGAATTTTTTCAAAACTAATTTGTAAAATTCTTATTGTGAGTTTAAAAAAAAAAACTATTAGACCCTTTCAATAATCCGATCCAAACACACTGCAAGTCGATATCCTATGTGCCATATTTTTCTCGACTTTTGCGTTAAATCGGATGTTTTTATTGCTTGGTACGAGTTTCACTTTTTGTTATTTTATTCATTACGCGGATTATTTACTAGTAGCATCATAATGATAATGTTAATGTGGGTTAGCTCAAATGATTTAAGAGATCCGAATCAAGTTCTGCATTTTTTAAGTCATGACGCAAGTCCTTTATTAACCAGGAATCCCGTCTAGTGGCCACCCCTCCACTTAAATAAACCTTAACCAATGGGGGAAAATGGCTCAAAATAAGCTCTAGAAATGGGCTACATCCACCAGTCCGTACTATTTTCCATTTTTTCCAATCCACAACGATTCTGCTTATATATAATTATTTGTTTTGGCTACTGCTTATTGTGAAATATATGTTTGCAATGCGATTTTTTCTTTCCATATTTATCAAAGAATTAAAATAATAAGCTCTACATCATGAGAGTGAATTCCCCACCCTCCCCTGTACTAATGATTAGGAGTGAAAATAGGTCAGACAACTTATCAGGGGCCTATGGCCTGACCGGCTTGAAGTTGGATCTGACCTGACTTAACTTATTTACTAAACAAGTTAGGTCAAGACTTTTTTAAAAGTCCGTTTAACTAAAAAAGTCAAACTTCAAGCCTTTTAAACTTGGCAGGCTAGTTTGATTTATTTAATTATATATAATATAATATATATTATTATATTAATTATAAATTATAATTATAATTATTAATTTATTATAATATATTAATGTATTTTTTAATTAAATTTTAATAAAAGTCAAGAACTAAAACTTAAGTTAACAAGTTAGAATAAAAATAATATATTTATTAATATATTTAATATAATATATTTATTAAAATGAAAATAATAAGTTAACACTCATCCCTTATTTTTATAGATGCTAACTACTTTCTTACTCTGATCTTTGGTCAATGTAGGACTTGAAAAATTAGAGTAAAAAAGTGAACAAACTTGGTATATCTTCAAGTCTCACATCGACCAAAGAATAGAGTATGAAAGTGGTAAACATCTATAAAATTAGAAAGTGAGTGTTAAATTATGACAAAGGCCTATTAGCTTTAAGTAAGCTTGTTGACTTATTTCAAGACTTAAGTGTGTTAGCCTCTGTAAATGCATATTAACTTATTTAAAGGCAAGTTTGTTAACTTATGTACGACATGTTAACCTATTTAAAAGTAAGTCTGTTAGCCTATGTAAAGGTCTGTTGGTATATTTAAATGTAGGCATGTTAGCTTATTTAAAGATCTCATTACAAAATATATCTTTAAATAGGCTTTCAGGTCAGGGCAGACTTTTAAAAAGGTCAGGTTATACCTTAAAAATTGACCTATTACAGATTCACAAGTCATACTCAGACTTTATAATTGAGATACATACTAAACCTGTTTAAGGCAAAACCTGACCTGACCTAACATGTTTACACCCCTATCCACCATTCACAATTTTAGTCAATTGTTTCCATTTTATGTGTTTTTATTAATTTATTTTGTGTTTAAAGTAATTTATTATCAAAAACTTTTTAAAAGAATTTTTAAAAAATAAATAATTATTTCTCAAAATTTAAGAGTTACCAAACATGCTAGAAGTGAAGGATAAACAACAATATATCAATATATTTGATAGATAAATGAGAGAGAAATCACATTCAAGAATAATTAGAGTAAATATGTAACCAATGTTCAATATTCCCACCGACTTTAGCTATTTATTTTAAAGAGAGCTTTGAAAAGAGGAGAGGGAGAGGATGGGTTGCCTTACAAAAATTCAAGAAAAAAAATGATATATGAGAATTATATTAAAATTATCATCTTTATTATTATCGTTGCAAAAAAGTTCTATTCTATTTCCTCTTTTCCTCTTTCATTCTGTTTCTTTTCCTTTCTTTTATGTTCTTTTCTTCCTTTTCAAACTTCCAACTATGATAATTAAATAAAAATATATTCATGTACCAAAAAATAGAAAATAAAAATATATTCTACCTTTTTTTAATCTCAAAAATATATTCCCCCTTAATCAAGATTCTCTTGATTCAATTTATTTCAATTTATGAGATTCCATTAGCAATGCAATGACGCTGTACGAGTCTTTTTAAAATTTAATTAGAATTTAAAAAATATAATATTTTTATATAATATATTTAAAATCACAAAAGAGTATATATATTATTAGATTAAAAATGAATTTAAATTTTAAATTTAAAAAATAAATTAAAAATAACACATATTTTATAAAAAGAGCATACTAAGTAATTAAGTTATTATAAAAAAAAAGTATACTTTTTTTTTCTTTTGGTAAGCACAGCGACCAAGGCCCCTAAATAGCAACAAATGATAATAGTAACACAGCAAGATCATCATGAGTATCCTACCACATCCAGAAGGTGACCTATCCAGCACATGAAAACCTTTCCCCCAAATTAAAGACAGAAAAATTAGTTAACCCTAAGTGTTTTTTAATTTAACAGATATGGGTGAATTAATAAACCAAAAAACACTTATAAATAAATATAATTAAAATAATTTTATAATACATTTTATTATAGTAATTTTATTTCACTATATTATTAATGAATATTAAATTATTATTTTAAAATATTTATAAAAAAATCTAACTAATAAAAAAAAATCACTGTAGAATTCACCTAATCAAAGCCATCAATATCATACAACTTATTAACAGATTTTAATATTTTCTTGAGTTAACACGTGGGGCTTTCCTGCCGGACACAGGCTATTATGAATATTTCCTTTGCAATTTATTATACATAATCATATTATCCTTTCCCCTCTCTTTTACAAAGCACAATGCTTTTTATTTTTATTTTTTTGGTAATAAAGCACAATGCTTTTAGATGTACCAAAAGAGGAAAGATTTTGACCTGACCTGCTTTTAATAGGGATGAGGAGAAATCATGAAAGAGGAGGAAGAATTCACAAGAGTGGCAGGTAAAGAATATTCTGCATATATTTTAAGTCTGTGCATGTGAAGATTTTAAAGCATTTTTATTTTCTCTTGTTGATTAGACTCCACAAAGAATGGCTTTTACAAAACTGTAGCTGATCTTTCATGAGTTGTTTTTTTAAAGATTTTTTTAGAAAGTATCTTAAGAATATTGGTTAAAGATTTAAAATAAAAATTTTTGTATGAAAAATAAAATAATCAATGCATTAATAATTAAAAAAATTCTTTTTTATATAAAATTTCTTATTTTAATTTTTTAACAAATACTCTTACTCTTAAAATATTTGTTATAAAAACTATTTTTTTAATAAGACCTAAGACCCATTTATAGGTTTGGCAGAAGCATGCATCCTAATAAAGATCTTTATGAAAAGGATGAGGATAAAGAAAGAAAAATTAAAAATAAAAACATTTGTAGGAATAAACTCACGTTATTCTCCTTGTATGTCTTCAATTCTTGTCAACTAAACTACGAGGACGGATGTTCCATGAGTTAAATACATGGTTGGTTGCAGACAGTAAAGAAAGCAGTAGTGATTATTTCCATTCTTATAACTTAAAATTGACACTTCAAAATTCTTTCTTCTAGTCATTGACACATACCTGGTTTTAGATTTATAGATTATTGCATGGATACATGGATGTAA
Source organism: Ormosia semicastrata (assembly GCA_029884595.1). Classification (NCBI taxonomy): domain Eukaryota; kingdom Viridiplantae; phylum Streptophyta; class Magnoliopsida; order Fabales; family Fabaceae; genus Ormosia; species Ormosia semicastrata. Next base: position 30,175,173 of record JAQQTO010000041.1, on the reverse strand, counting down.
GAAGAAACCCTTCTTTGAAAATGGCCTTAGCTAGGAATGGTATAATGAGCAGACCCAAAACCTAGTGGTCATGAAATTGAGCACGATTAAATTCCTTCATGGAAATTCACACTTTTGTATAGCAAAATGATAACAAGTCAAGCATCTGATGGATACACTCATGTTCTGATGAGCTCAGTTATTGCCGTACTGAATGATCAATAACTGAGCTCATATAGTTGTGGTTCCCTCATGTGTAGTGACATTGACAACACAAACCAAGCAATCTGAATCCTTAAAACCCTTGAACAGGAAAGCGGACATAAGAAGCAGAAGATAGGGGTGGCACTGCCCTGAATCGACATAATTGAAAGACTAGTGATATTGGCACACTCTTTCACACATTATCTCATATATATATATAAAATTCGTTTTTGCATGAAGTTAACTGGTTAGACTCAACTTTTTAAAATTAAGCCTAATATATTTTTAAATAATTTAGTCTTATGTCATATAAAATATTATAATTTATATTTTTTATGAGTAACATATTATTAATTTTTTTAATTTAAATTAATATATTTTGTATAATACAATCATATTTTTTATTAATATAATTTCTTCAAGAATATATATTATAAAATATGTATTAGTTTTGTTTTTCTACTTTTAAAGATTTATAACTTAGTCATATAAAAATAATATAATATCTAAATTTATATATTTTATCTAAATATTATGTCGATTATATTTTGATCCAATTTTTAGTTAGACTTGAGTCTTAAAATATGACTCAATCAAAATATCAATTCAAAATTAAGTCAGATTAAACCTAATTTATTTAAAAATAATATTAATATAAACTCAAATTCATAGTAAATTTTATATATGACAATATATTTACCATTAAATTTCATAATATATATATATATATTTATAATTTTAAATTATATTTTAAATAATAAATATTCTTTCGTATATAAAATTCACTTATAACTCAAATCTATAATAATATCACTCCCCATTAACACCGTTAGTGAAAAAAATGACGTGCAGACGATTTTTCTAATCATAATGCCAGAGAGGATTGGGGAGACAGGTTTCGGTTGTCTTGTCATATCAGCTCCGTTTTTGTGTCCTGTATGTCAAAAACTCTACTAGCAACACATATTAACATATATTTCCTACCCTTTACATTTTTATAATTTTTATTATTTAATCACAATTAATTCATCTTATCTTTTACACATTTATATTTTGATTCTTTCATATAAATAATGAGATGTGAAAAAAAAAATTATGTAGGTAGCATTTTTTTTAAAAAACTCTTGCTTACGTTGCTGATGCTTTGATTTACCTCATGACCTTACCCATTTATCCTCCAGTTTGCTGATCTTACAAAGACTTTGGTGCATGCTCGAGGTAATGAGGTCGAATGAGATTCCTCTGCCATGAATCTAGTTATGACTCTAGATTAGAGGCAATTTTCCTATCCAATTTTTCTTGTCACGTTTAATGAGATTTTTTATTTTGGTGTTCATGGTCAAGTTGATTTGAGTTTAAATAAGGAAAAACATCTAAATTAATTAAATTTAATTAATTTAATTTAGTTCGATTTTATAAATGTTTTATTAACCAATCCAAACTCTCTCTCTCTATATATATATAGCAAAAAACACCATTCCAGCAATACAATAGATTTAAATAGCAAACTCAATATAGTCATACACCAAAGTCTACAACAAACGCATAGCATAAGAAATTAGGGATAATATATATTTAAAATTTAAAAAAATTATTTGGGTCGTCGAATTTAAAATCATGAATCCAAGAACCAAATCAATAAAAATTTGTTTCATTCGATTTTGACCTGACTCAACTTGATTATTCGAATCAACTCAAACTAATTTAATTAATTTGGTTTCGATTCATCGGGTGAATACAAACGAATGAACAACCCTATTTTTTGGGTACAACATGTTTAATGAGGTTTAATGGATGTAAAATTGTCAGGAAAGAGAATAGACCAAAATACTCAATAGACTTAAAAAGGAATACCAAAGTGGACCAACACTGTCTTAATCAAAAACATTAAAGTATTAAGTTTATAGGTTTATCCACCTATCACTTATTAGAAAAAGAAGAGAGTCCAAAATAATAAGAAGATTTGATACAATGGCAAAAGTCTATAGTGAGCTAACATCACGTCTTAATCCAAAACTTTAAAACATTAAGTTCATGGGATCATTCATTTATGAAGTCCCTCATCACTCTATTTATTTCTTGATAATATGAGACTTCTTTTACCTACATATAAACTTGAAACTCACTTGAATTCCCTATAGTTACTAGTTGATTTGAGTGCCGGCATAGCCATAGATATCATATCATGCGACTCTTGTGACATTAATTTTAATTAGGAGATTGGGAATTAACTCCTACACTCCATTAAAACATATAAACAAACTAATTCATCTCCAAAGCTTAAACTTTTAAAGGGAAGCCCTAAAAAAATTGATTTATACGTTTATTTTTAACATGCTCATGTAGAGTACATAATTGAAGGCCAAGGTTGAAGCAGTGGAGAAAACAATAATTTTCCATTCATAGCTAAACTGAAGGTGAAGACATGTACAAACTCTGTGTGTCCCTATACATCTATAATATATGATCATCAAGCAATGAACAATGCTGATACGGAAGAACTTCAAAATTACAAATTACTCATGTGGTTTAAAACAAAATTTCTACATGGACAAATATTAATTTTTAAGGTCAAATCACCTAACACGATTGCCTAAACGTCTACAAAATTAGAACAGTTTTCCTTATATATATATATTCAGTAAATATGACTCCACATTCCAATTAATTTTGAGGCTACCTCATGGACTCTTGACACTATTTGTTCCTCATCCCTAATGATAATAAATCCCCGCAGATTAACGTTATGCGCTGGTAATTAAATAGTAGTAACTATGCAAAGGTATAACATTATAGAAATCCTTAAGCTATATTTAAGAGTTTTAAATAGAATTTAAGAGAGTGACTCATAATGAAAATAGAATAGAATGGAAAAGATGAAATAGAAAAAAATGTCACTCTATTATTTGATAATTTAAGTTAATGAATGAGAAAAATGAAATATTCAAGTTAATGAATGAGAAAAATGAAATATTCAAGTCATTCCTTCTTGAACTCCCAAATTGAGAGAACAAAAATTAAAAATTGAGCTCCTTAACCCTCCATTGTCATTCTACGCATTTCTTTAAAATAACTCCTAAACACTATTATTAAATTTTGTCATGTCATTCCTTGCCATTCTCTTCCTTGCCATACTCCCATCTAGAATAGAAGGCAATTGTGAAAATGAAGAAAAACTACAACCTGAGTTGGTGACTTTTGCTATCTATGCTTACAACTTTTGGATGAATTCGGGGCACTTATAAAGCCTGTTACATCCATTTTTATGCACCTTTGTGATCTCACAAATTTCATCTCTTCATACTTTTAGTTCCTTACCATGCCTTCACTTTCTGTGCTCTTCATAGTTTGCTTAAAAAGATTTATCCTGGGATACGCCAGGGAGGATCATACAAAGAGCGATGTTTGAATTGGTATCTATGACAGTATAAGAAGCACCATATGATAACTTGAAAATAGTTCACGCCTGATGTAAAGACATATATATTAGCTACGGCTAACTACTAACAACTATAAATACACGTTATAAAAATATTTAGCATATCAGTTGTAAACTTTTACCAATCATGAAAAGCTCCAATCGGATTTGCCAGCCATAAATTCCAGATAAGGTGCTCTTCATGCTTGCAGGAACTACATTTCATTACCCAAACAAGAAAAGTTACTTTATGCAACAGTAAATCCACCACTATAGGCATTCATATCCATCACATTGTGTACTTCTGTCTTGCCAGAAGAGTGTCTGATATAAATTCATCTTGATTTATACCTGTTGTTAAAATGTTAAGGGTTATCACATTAGATTGAAAGGGACTATTGAATGCATCATCGTAATGCTTGTTTTATCCACGACTTATTTCCCATTAAAAAACTTGAATCAGAACAGAGAATGCCTTTCTATATATTGATATGGACATCAAATTATCAATATGTACATGATCCTTATGAGAAAACATTCATCAGATACAATGGTGAAAATATATCTTTCAGATAACTTATACCGAGATGAGGCTCATTCAGAAAAAATATCAAGAGCACTTGTTATAGTGATGCTACACCTGAAAACCATGTTTTCATTTTTCCTTTGGTTTATCACTCATGCAAGTCAAATTCTGTTCTCACCTAACTCCAGTATTTTGACAAAATTATTCACTACTCTAAGGAAAACTGAGATTAAAATAGCATTAAGTTCCTACAATGCAACCAAAAGATTATGTCAGCAATGGTTAATTTCTGCTCTCCTGAAGCTTGCTCCTTTGATTAAAAGCTACAGCCTGAATATCTATGGCCCATTTGAAAGAACTCCTTGATATTAGAAATGTATATCCATCAAGAAGCATACACTTTGGGACCATTGCCATAAAAGCGTGAGAGGTTATAATTGGCTGTGTGAGATTTGGGACCAAGACCATTATTAAAGACCACTTGAACCAAAAACCATCATGGGCAGATATATCACCTGTGAGTATACACATGCAGGTGTGAGTGTTTGTGTGACCAGGCATCACTACTAGAAGGTTGGAAAAGTACAAAAGAATATGGGAACTGGGAAGTGTGAAATATGGAAATCATATTTTCCTTATATGAAAGAAAATTGGCAGACCTATCGTGTTCAGGCTCTCAGGTCTTATGAAGGAGCTTGTAAGAATCTGTTTCAAAGACATTTATAAGCTTTTGTTCTGCATTTTGCAGGAGGCATGACTGATTATTTTCTTTAATCCCTATCACTGTCTGAATTTTTCAAGAAATTAGTCACAACTCTCAAGCACATTACTGTTGTCATATTCACCAACTTACCCCAAAAGACAGGATAATCTTTAGCTTTTCTATAAGCAGGTGGAGCCGAATAAAAATATACCCATTAGACTGTTACAATCTCCCTGTTCGAGTTAGGGAGCAAGACTCCAAATTCTCTATTCGAGTTTGAGAAAACTCTTCAAATTTTGTTTACCTATTTATACAATGACTAATTAACTAAATGGTAACTAACTAAATAACTCAACAATTCGTATCATAGACTGAAGGAGGTGATTCACCTCTTTCAAAAAAATCTCATCTGCAGAACAAAAAATAAGTAAATAAATAAATAACAACAAACAATGTAAACAGATCCAATTAGTACAAAACACTAACCTAATATTTGTATTAATAATCTTGATCAAGTACACGTGTCCTACAACTAGTACAACACAAGCCTAGCCTAATAACACTGCTAACATAATAAGGCTCCTACCATCACAAGAATCCTAATACCCTTAGGTCCTTAAAGTAATCAATACAATTCCAGAAAGAAATATCATCATTATAGTCGCTAAAAATCCAGAAAAATTAATAAAAAATTGAGAAATTATAACCACAATCAACATGGCAATTAGAGAAAAAAATAAAATAGGGGGAAAAAAGTCAATTACAGTTTAGCTACCTCTCTATGTACTCAGATGCCCCATGCTTGAAATGGGTAGCACCACCACAGCTGATCCTTTTCATGCACCCAGTTTTGGCCTCCTTTTACTGAAGGCTATTTTATAATCCTGTGGTGATGGAATGAAGCAAAATAGGCGCTTTTCAAAGTGTCTCTATCCAGTTCTTATTTTCTAGAAGCTAAAACAACATGGTAGAAAATGTATTCATTGAATATATCCATTTCAGGAATTATAAACATTTTTATGTCAATCACAAAGCAGCAAAAGGCCAAGCGCGAGTGCAACAAGTGACAAGACAGTAGTCCCACATCGGAAATGTATAGCAAAGAACAAGAGTTTATATAACTAAACGGTGAGCCAAAAGGATACGACCTTACTTGAACAGGATCTGTTCTATAGGCTCGTACCACTGTATCCTTGAGTTCTAAGGAGACAGGAACTGAAGTCTGGTTGATGAATCATGATCGTGTGATCAGAGCGTGATTAATGGTCTAGTGATTTCTCCATTAGGAGGTGTCATTTGGGCGGTAGAGGATCGTTCTCAGCCAGTTCCTTCTGGCTGAGATGGTCACACGGTTGTCTGACAGACTAACCTATTTTTTGTCATTCTCTAATTTTACAAATTTATTTGTAAACATACGGAAAAGAAAGGGATAAAAACAGAAGCTTGATTTTAGAGAAAGGAATAACATTGATTACCTTGACTCCCAAAATAAGCAACGATTTTTCCGGGTGATGGTCTGATCCAAAGGACTCACTCAGGAGATTGGTACAATGCTATGAAGTTTTTAGCACTTAGCACATTTGCTTGGATGCCCCTATGGAAGCTTGTTTGTGCTTTATGAGGAAAATGCGGTTCGTGGAAGACATGTATGTACAAGTAGTGGAAGCAAGCAGTAGGAGAGTGTCCCTCTCCCAAAGATAACTTGCTCAGTTCCCTTCTTCAAAACAGTACAAAGAAGCAGATGCATACCATAAATGCAAGTCATATTGTAGGGAGACCAAAAAGGGTTCAAAAAAATGTATTTTCGATTGAGTTGAACAGAGAAAGCTTTGGTTCATAGCTATTTGAGGTAGGGGAGTTGCCACGTTCAAAGGGTAACAGCGGAATTTAACATTGTTCAATAGTCCAGGTGGCATGTTTTGGGACTTCAACATGACATTGTTCAAGTAGCCCAATGATTTTTTATTAACCCAAGCACCCAACCGTCTTGCATTACGTACACAATTTTCTGTAGGCTTTTGGGTATTGTTGTCGAAACATATCCAAAAGCTAGTCTAATGTAACGGACGCCACAGCTAGCTTATGAACTATTGTTAATTTTATTTTATTTTTTTCCTGACTTAATCTCACTCTATATTCTCCTAATTTTACAATTGCATAATTTTGATCTTTTAAATTCAATAGCTCCAATTCGCTCTTCTACTTTTAAAATTGTCTAATTTTGATCTTAATAGTTTCAATTGTTACAAAAAAATTACAGGAAATATAGATTTTGTATCTTGCACATGATCTAGAAACACATCAAAGTTTCCAGCCTCATGGCTCCAAAAATGGGATTACCATGCTTCTTCCAAATCTTCAACATGCTTAATCAAATTACAAAACTTGACTCCAACTTTGGACTTTAACCCTTGCTTCCAACTTCATTTAATCTTCCTTTATATATCCATTAACTCAATTAAATGAAATTAAAAATAACAAATAAAAGAAGATTAAATAGAATTAAAAGCAAGGATTTGAGCCAAAAATTAGAATCAAGTTTTGTTACTAATCAAATCACAACAAACATACTATTAATCCACCTTCATAAGGTTGGATATTTAGAAGAAACTACAGAGGCCCAGCTCTAAGTGCATTGTCTAGATCAGCAATCTCAGATCACTCACATCCTTAATCCCCACAGATATACGTACAAGATCTTCACTCAAACTTCTGGCCTCACGAACTGCAGCAGGTATGCTTGCATGGGACATAAAGTAAGGCATGCTGATGAGGGACTTCACACTCCCTGCCAACAAAAAAAAAAACAAGCTCAGTAGGGTGAACCTCTCCATTCAATTCAATTTATTGACAAACATACACCAAAGGTGTGTAAAGGAAATGTTCTACATGACTAATTTATAAGAGGGCTGAACCTCTCCAAAGAAAGAAAAAAAGAGTGTAATAGGCCAAATTTTACACACTTAAATTGAGAAAGATTTATGCTTAATATTGAAGAACCTAGAAAGTGGGGATACACACTTAAACATACAGCTATGTTTGGATCTCAGGTGGCCATATATATTTGAACCTCCTCCCCCCAGACAAACAGTTAAAAAAATTTCTGACATCTTGAGCCCATATTATTGGTTTTATTGTACATCTACCTACACATTGCACATTCATTTTTTTAAGGGAAATACTTAAAAAGATTATTTTAATTTTAAAAAGTGTTTGGTAATCAGAGTTTTGGACTATATATGGCTATTCATTGTGATACCATTTTGTTTAATTTTTTATCTAATGAGGTTTTCTCAGCATGAGACTAATATTCGATTAATTAGGGTCATGAGGCTATCTCTCCCTACCTATGCTTTCGACAGACTTGAATTTTTTACATTGTAAAAGTCCCTCAGTCTTTGACGCTTAGTTCAAACTTATTTACCATTAAACCACCTCTCGTGGGTATTGTGATGCCAATATATGATTGCATCAGAAATACGTTTTAAACAACCAGTGTTTATAGTTATAACCTGCTACCAATACTTGTACATGCTGTATCAGTGCATTTTTTCTTGAAGCCGGCTTAAATTCATTATTATAGGCTTGGATTTTGTTGGGGGGAAAACGATATTATTTTAATTTTTAATACAAGTAATTAAAATATAATTCATATTTGAATATGATATTATTGTTAAAAAAAACTTCACTTAAAAAGTTTAACTTAAACAACTGGACTTTAATAAAAGAAAGACCTAGTTGAAGTTTGGTTTTAAGACAAGCTAAGGCTTTAAGGCTCTAGCATAAACTAGCAGGGTGATCAGAATGGATGAACAACGTTGTCTAGTGATTAATAAAGTGTGCTTGATACCTTAATTATTTGGATTAAAATTTTAGACCAGTATTTTAGAGGAATTAATTTCCTATATTATACAAGGTCAATGTGGGAGAGGTGCAACCTAAAATCAAAAGATATCAATGAACAACATTAGTTACTTATGTTTTTTTTTTAAAACAACATTAGTTAATTAAGTCACTTAATTGAAGACTGTCAATTAACTATTTTCGAGCATTTAAATTTGATATACTATTTATGTAAAAGTTAACATTATCAATCAATGATATATTAATATATTATTAAAATATTTAAACTTTTTATATAGTGATTGTGATAGTCGGATTTTTTTAATGATTTAGTAATACATGTTTGAATAATAATATACAAAGTTTTACATTAATATTGTATTAAAATTAATTTTTTTTTATGCTAAATCCAATTTGCCTCAAGCTTAATTTTGGGCCCTAGATTGAATCAGATCTGGACTTGAACATTTATTATGTTTCAAAAAAAGTTATGCCCAACTCAACTTAAAAATCAAATTTAAGTTATCTCATTAGATAAACTAATATACAGATAGTTATCTGGCACTTGTTATGTTAGAGGTGTAAGTAATTTAAATATGAGAAATGATTTATCTTCCTACTCAATCTTCCTATTAATCTTCCTAATTACTAAATAAAGAAAGTATTAAATATTTTTTATATTTTAAGACATTAGATGTATTTACTTTTTTATTTAATATTTTTTTCATTTAGTATTAGGAGGATTATTTAGAAGATTAGATAAGAAGATATGGAATTACTCTTTAAATATTTAAAAATAAATTGAATAATCATGAGGTGTGACTCAATCGACAAATTGAGCTTTATGCGGAAGGATTTCATTACAGAGGTTCAAAACTTACTAAAAATATCTTGTGGTAAGGATAGACTAGTGCCTGAATAGAAATTAGTCCCGCAACCAAAAAGTATAAAGACATTCTGTGGTCTTACTTTAAAAAACAAAATAAGTTCAATTATTATCTAAGGAATTTAGAAAATAAAACGGAAAAGTGTATAAAACAGAATGCAAGATAATATTATTTTTATTGTTATAAACTTGTTTTTTTTTTTTTTTAAATGGTTCACCAAAAAAAGTCCTAATCCAGTAGCCACATATTTTATTTCTCGAAACTACATACTGCAATTAAAAACTAATTTCAGTATTAAAAGTAGTCATTGATTTTGATAGTTTTAGATTTAAGTTTCATCAAATAAATTTTGTCAAAGCAGTTTCATATTCTTATTGACTCAGTACACAAACTTAATATGTCTCCAAGAAGATACTTAGACAATTGAGTATTAGATACTGTATTTTAAATGTTTAAGGTTGAAATTCTATTGGTACGTGACTGAAATTTATGATATGGAAATAAGCCATCCTTATTAAAGAAAACAAATTTAATATACATATCCATTAAAGAAATTTTCCAGCCAAACTGAGATGTGAAAATTAACAACTTGTGTTTCAACTGTGGGCAAATGTAAATGGCATGAACGTTTGCCCACCACTAAAACAAACAGTTCCTAAGAGGTTTAGTATCCTTCCACATCATACATTTTTTTTTATCTGCCTTCAACATCATATATTAGACTTAGTACAAGATAAAATTTAAATAGAAAACGAAACTTGTAGGAATTGGATGTGCAGACGTGGGCATTAAATTTGCACTATAAGTGATGTTACATCGTGCTAATCCCAAATCCATTCCACATTTCAATGGGCTCTCCACAAAACACCTCCACCAATTAAATCTCATGGTTTAATTATTATCTTATTTTTCCCACAGAAAAATCAATTATAAAGTCAAAGAATTCTTCCCAATAGATGAGGAATATATTCTTCACAAAATTTGATTGCCCATCTAAGTGGGTTTCATACGCAAATCAGTGTGAAATCGTTGACAAACTCAGCCAACCGATTCTGTTAGTCATTCAGTTGTCACCATTTAACCTTTATTCTTCTATAACATGTGTTTCACTGCTTTTTGTTGTCCTTCTGGACTAAGCAAAGGATCCGAATTCACAGTCAGAATGAAGAATAATAAAAAGGGCAGCTTTTATTTTGCTTTCTGATCTAATTAAGTGAAAAATCCTTGTTGGCTTTCCAACTAATGTCAACAATATGCTTCTCTACTTTTACCATAAGGAATCCAAGTATGGAACAGAAAGATCTGAGAAGTTCCAAGAAAAGCTTCATGAGGGAGGAGTCTAAGTTGAAAGTGGCATTAGAAAATTTATAAAGAGAAAAGAATAATCACTCAGCAAAGTTAAGTTCACCAAAAGCCGTGTGGATGGATTAGCCAACCGACCTCCAAAAGATAAAGGTAGCTTCAAGAAAAGCATACTCACAAGGGACGTCCAAACATGAAAAGGGTGTTCTATATGTGACTATATATTATTATTATCCACTACAAAGTAAAACCCTCTGTGTCTCTCCCTTATTTTAACATATATGTGTAGGGTCACTTTATGAGGTGATTCCTATCTTAGGCATGCAAATTAGCTTTTGATGTGTGATGTGAGTCATGTTAAAAATTCACATCTCTCTATTAAAACTATTTTACACATATTAAAGATTGATTTGCCGAAATTCACACTGAAGAATTTCTCGTTGTGGGGTATATATATTGACAAGAAGATCAATATAACGGTATCATATATTACAGACACAAACCTTGATACAAGTGCAAGCAGGCACTTTTTTCATTCTCCAAAATGCAGAAGCCAGAGACCCAGGTTAACCAGCCTCCACCAGGTTCCCCTATACACAGCATCTCTCTCTCTCTCACACACACACAAATATGCACAAACACAACCTATTTAATTTGAAGATCTTATAGAACTCATTTTTTCATTGTCCTATGATTTCAGGATACCCAACTGAGGACCCCCCCACCAGAAGAAAGTTTTTTTCTAGTTCGAAGAAGAAAGGAGAAAGGGGCTTCATTGAGGGATGGTCAGCATCTATATAGTACTTAATGATTAATACACACTTACATGGTTATCTTGCATGAAGGGAAAAGACCATGAACGTAACTAACCATATATGTATACAGTAATTGTTTAACAAAAACATGAATTAATCACAAATTTAATGCTCTTTCTATTGAAGTGAATACTTCTTTCACATACTACTAGAAGATATACACTAGAATACTAGACAATGACTAAACATATTTATTTGCATAAATACTAATCTTTATTTTCTGTTGCAACTCTTATTGATACAGCCTCTTTGCTCTGTGCTGCTGCTGGCTCTGTGAATCATGCTGCTGAACTACAATTCTGGCTGGAAAGCGATATTAGCAACGATTGTTACTGCTTCTACCCTAGGTTGTTAGCGTTTCATTTTCATTTTAGTGGCTTTTACCAGCCATACATTGTATTGCTACCTTACCCTGTAATCTCGTTGTTGTAATATTATACTCATCTTTCTGTGCTACTTACTGCTTATTATTGTATTCACAATAAAACTAGATTCCTCGGTTTTTCCTATCTGCTTTTTCTTCTTCATATTGCTCAAGGCCTCTGCTCAATATTTTTCCAGATAGAACAAACCAGAATTAAAATTCTATTACAGACTGTACCTTAAAAAAAAAAATCTAATACAGACAAGATCGTACACATACCATACAGATATTATATTAAAATAAAAAAATGGAAAATAAGGGGCTTGTTTCATCTCTTAAGTGCATGGAGAGTACTAATTAAGACTGATATTTTACCCCAAAAATAATAATGATTAATAAAGGGGCTTGTTCTCTAAAATTCCTATGCACTTGGCTTCTAGTAATCATTGCTGTCTTCTCTATTTTTAAGACGAGAACTATTCCTAAAGCACTAGGCTTGCTTTTCCTTTCCTTTGTATTTTGAGCATTTTTAGGCTTTAGCAACATATTTAAAGATTGAGTTTTTCGGTAAAAAGACTAGTAAGGCTATGATTCAATCAAGGCTAAAACCTCAAAATATATATTCCAGTGACAGATAACAGGCCTTAAGAAAACACATTAGAAGTGTCCTGCCAAATCGATTGCATTAATACCAGATATTATGCAAAGCACACAACTAATACCTAAAGGGGTAGCAATTCCTACAAGTATATCAATTTGAACATGGAAATAGTGCTCAAGAATGTCTTATCATATGAAAACGAAGGTTTTGAACTTTTATAGATTAATATACTCAAATAAGTTTCTCTTGACATGTAGAACATGTAGCCATATACTGAAGTTTAACTCAACAAATAGAGAAACTCACAGAGGAGTATATAGAATACAAACACAATGTCAGAGATACTCTACACAAAACTTTGAGTTCATTAGATGATTAAGTGGTAACCATACTACGACACATACTCCCTTCCTGCCCATCTCTCCTCGTACTTCCCAAATGAGAACGTGGTTGAAGGCATCCCAGTCAGGTTAAAGGGGTCAGGTTCAATGCCATAATCTGTGAGTGGTCTATGCTCCAGAATATCATCATGACTTTTCACAAATTCTGGTATCTCAATCTCTCCTTTCTTTACATCATCCCAAAGGTACTGAAGGCGGCTTACATACTTGATCTTCCAATATAATCTAAACAAAGAACAAAGTCAACAAACAGAACAAAAAAATAATAGAATTGAACATAAAAAATTATACAACTGGTCAACCACTTCAATTGATGAAAATCATAGCTGCTGCAAGCGATTACAAATGTATTTTTGTAGTCACATCATTTCATTAGATTGCTTAACATAGGTTGTCAATGATAGTCCTAAATAGAATATGTGCTTTTCGATGTTCATTTCTGCTAAGAAATCAATAAAGGACTTACCCTCCACTCAAGAAAAACCGGCCAAGAGTAGCAATGACTAGCCTGGAACGAAGCCCAGGGTGGACGAAATACACAGTTTGAAGCCTGTCCTTGAAATCAGAAGGAAGTTCTTCATAAATCCACCTCAAGATGGTTAGGCCAGGGGAATTATCCTCCTTTTGAACAGTGCTATGCATGTAAACAATGCAGAATGGCCCATCTGGTAACTCACTGCAAATTTTGTGGAAAACATACCTCTTCAGCCTCTCTGCACTCACAACTGTTGCTGCATACCATTTGAAAGCAGGCACCTCACTTAAGTACCAAAGCAATAGAAGTAATTCAAAACAGCTTGTCAGAAAGACATAATGTGGATACTTGTCGCCGGGGCTTTAAGAATTTGTTTTCTTTTATTGTTTGAGACTTTGAATTTTATTCTTTATTTTTTGGTTTCCATGGCAGATGGTAGTACACCTCAAGTATGACTGTATGAGAAAAAAACCAGAAATCTGCAAACAGAATATTAGGTGGTGGCAGTGCTGGTGAGAGGGGGTGGGGGCCAGAAATAATCATGAAGACTGAGATTTATAAATCGAGAGATGTTACTAATAATGCAAGTGAAAGTAGAGAGTAGACAGGCCGTGATACCAAAATTCATTGCCTAAAAGAAAGGAAAGGGATGCATGTAGTTTATGAAAGTAAAGACAAGATATCTAAACTTACATTCAACAGTTACAAAAATGGTAAAGTAATGCAGCTCAATCTAACTGTGTCAAAAATATTCCATAATTTACATATGATATTGACACAAAAGAGCGCATACGAAAGTGAAAATAATGGGGTTATTACATAACTGACCATTAGTGATTCAGTATAATGAAACTGTTGAAACTGTTGAAACCGAGTGTTTTTCAGAGAAAATATAGGGGTTAGATGGAAAAGGAGGAAAAGAGGCTTTGAATAATATTCCAAATGTGTGAATCAGAATCAAACGACTTACACCAATTTATGGTACTAATCTAGGTCAAGTACTAGTGTAAGACAACTAGTATAAGCCCAGCCCAATAAAACTACACTGATATAATAAGACCAATGAAACACTAGTAGTCCTAATATTCTAACACAAACATTGATATGTACAAAGAGATAAAACTTAGGTTCATTTCCTTATGTCCATTACATCCATTTCACCAATTAAGTTATGATATGTGTGCATTAAAAAAAAAAAGAGTAAGACAGAGAACATTAATAAACACATATCATAACTTGATTAGTGGAATGGATATAATGGACATAAAGAAATGGACCTAAGTTTTGTCCAATGCATTTCTAAGAAGAAACCACTCAAGATGCAAACAAGAGGACATAACTTCATCTTAACTAATATTCAGCCAAAAATTAAATAAAATACACCAAGAAAGAGAGTGAGAACCCGAAGATTTATAAGAGATAGACATGAGAAACCTAGTATTTAGCAAAAAGTTTGTATTGCTAACTCAATAACCTATCATATGTTACCCTCAGATTGAGTAAGTTATTGAAAAATGAAAGAAAAAAGCTTCCCTTGGTGATGGAAAATTGGCTTTCATATGTCAGATAAATTCATAACAAATCTCTACAATGCCTAAAATTGGACAAAGCGGGGCTCAAAAAGTATAATACAGTAATTGTTTTTGTATCACATGCACATCCAGCTATGAAAAAGTATATATGTGAATTGGGTAAGAATAAGAAGTAAGGCCTTCATAGAGCCAATCACTTGTTCAGTATGACAGCAGTCATACTGAAGGGGAATGGAGAAGAATTAGAGACATAATATATTCCTAGCAGGAGAGCCCAACTCATCCATTTGCACGGAAAAAATAATGGAAAATTTCAATTTTATCTTCTAATTCCTTGAGTACAATTTACATGGTTTAAGACAAAACACAAAGTCGTTGTTTGACCTATGTAATTGACCCCACCTAGTGGGAAAAAGCTTTGTTATTGTTGTCCTTGAGTACAATCTGTTTCAATTTTTCATGTTGTTGAATTAAAATAATTATGCAGCTCCCAATCATAGTTATATCAGCCACTCTAATCCCAGCTATTCTATCCCACTCTCAACTCTACAATCTCACAACTTCATAGCTATATATTCTCGGGAACAAAGATTTTCATTTAACCCTAAAGTTAAAGAATATAATTTCCACTTAGTGTGGACATTAGGTCACAATCTTGTTTCAGCTCAGGTCTCAACATAGCACCACACACACACACAAAACTCATTCACAAGCAAAGGCAAAGAAATTTCAAATTAAATGGTTAAAACCTTAAAAACTGCAAAGTACACAAAACAAAAGCCTTAAAAGGAAACACACAAAGAGTTATCAACGAAGAAAGGAAAGCACTGATCCACAAGAATAGTAGTAGAATGAATAAAGAAATGAGCTTTTGAAATTTTAGTTACAAACCCAATTGACATAAACCCTCATAGCATGCAAAATCAAACCCAAAACCCAAAAAAAAAAAAAAAACATTGGGACGAACAAGACAGGGTTAGCAGGTACCAGGATAGTACTTGCCGACAACGCGGAGAATCCGGCTGCCGTTCTTGTCGGAGCCTTGAAGGCTAAGGAATTGGAGGAGGTCGAGATCGGAGAAGTCTTCTTCGGGGGACAGGTGCTGGGAGCAGTCGTGCCAGCTGTCCTCTTCTTCTTCTTGGTGAGCAAGAAAGGGTCGGGCATCGACGGCGAGGTCCGATGCCAACACCACCACCGAGAAATCCTCCGATGAGCTACCCATCGCCGCCTTCTGTCTCACTCCCTAAGTCCCTATCTTCGTGTGGTTAAGGATCAATGAGTCATTGAGTCCAATCGGAGGCAGATATTGAAATAAACGTGACCATTTTTTCCCCACAAAAAACTCCTAAATTCGACCGTCAAAAACCTAGGAATCAATATATGTATATATGATATTGGATATAACATGATATAGATATGTTAATATAGGAAAAAATTAAAAAATATATACATGAAAAGTATTTAAAAGTATTAAAGTATTAGATATGATACATGTTGTATGACAATCATTTTAAAATATTGGTACTACATAAATAAAAAATAGACATAGGATATATTAGCCTTTGAAAATAATAAAATCCCCTTACTATTGTGAACTTAAGCAACAACAAATGTGGATCATATTAATCATTTTGAACTAAAGTGTTTGGTGCCAATGGATTAATGTGTCTTAATTAGGGGGATAGAAATAGATCATATCGTTCATCAGGGACAGAAATAGATTATATCGTTTGTCAAGAGTCTATGGTATAATCTATTTAAAACTTGACTTAATCTATTTATTAAATAAGTTAAGTCAATTTTTAAAAAAAATTATTTAACTAAAAAGATTAAGTCTTAGATCATCTAATAAATTTTTTAGACTTGACAGATTGATCTAATTTGTTTAATTATATATAAGATAATATATATTATTATAATAATTATAATTATTAATTTATTATAATATATTAATATATATTTTAATTAAATTTTAATAAAAATTAATAACTAAAACTTAAGTTAATAAATTAAATAAAAATAACATATAACATAATAGAATTATATTATAACTTAACATTCATTTTTTATTTTTATAAATATTTATAATTTTTTTAATTTAATCTTTATCGATATAAGATTTAAAAATATATTAAGTTACAAAACTATTAAAAACATATATTTTGTAATTAAGAGAATGTATGTTCTTCATGTTTTGTAACTAAAATGTGAGACTTAATTTACATGTGGTTCTCCATACTCAATTACGTGTTCTGAAAGTTGAATGGAATGACTATTGATGTGCTTACCAATCAATGAGATTCTTGGGATTGGAAGTTACTTATACTTTCACTGTTTTGTTTAATGCTTATAAATGATGCACTACATTTAGGCTTTGTTCTTCGCATTTGTTCCATATTGCTTAGGCTTCTCTTTTCCATTTCCCTGCTTCTGATTTCCGGTGGTTTGGTTTTTGGAATTGTGAGATATCTGCTTTTGCACGTGGTGTTTCTACAATTAAGGAGGGGAGGGGGGGAATCCACCTACTACTCATTGTATTATGATACTTAATTCGTGTTCTGCTTGTGGGTGGCCATTGTTATTATTATCTTCCTCTCATCCGTTTCTTTTTTATATAATACGATTAGTCAAAGTATCTTGCATTTTATACTCTATTGTGTTGGTGATTATTTGTGAAAGTTAGTAACTGTTGTGTTAAAGAGTCCCACATCGCCTGCTTCAATCTTTCGAGTGCGGTTTATATATCTATTGGGTCACTCTTCTTAATGTCAATTAGTTTTAAGTTGGAATCTAACATATTATCGAGTCAGATCTCATCTTCTTTGCTTTTCAGTTAGGCTATTGATTAGTCAAGATTGGAGGGGGTGTTAAAGTAATCGCACTTTCTTTCTCAATCTTTCGGTGCGGTTTATATATCTGTTGGGTCACTCCTCTTAATGCCAATTGGTTTTAAGTTGGAATTTAACATTCAGGTGTTAAGAGTCCCACATCGCCTGCCTCAATCTTCCGGGTGCGGTTTATATATCTGTTGGGTCACTCCTCTTAATGCCAATTGGTTTTAAGTTGGAATCTAACAAGAGACAAGATCCTCAAAGCCAAGATCTCATCTTTCTGTGTCGCCTATTCTGTTAGGCTCGCCTGTTCCGTCAAGCATCTGTGGAGGGGGGTGTTGAGAGTCCCACATCGTCTGCATCAATCTTCCGGGTGCAGTTTATATATCTGTTGGGTCACTCCTCTTAATGCCAATTGGTTTTAGGTTAGAATCTAACATGGTATCAGAGCCAAAATCTCATCTTTCTGTGCCGCCTATTCTGTTAGGCCAATTGGTTTTAAGTTGGAATGTAACATAGTATCAGAGCCAAGATTCCATCTTCCTGTGTCGCCTATTCTGTTAGGCTCGCCTGTTCCGTCAAGCATCTGTGGAGGGGGTGTTGAGAGTCCCATATCGCCCGCCTCAATCTTCCGGGTGCGGTTTATATATCTGCTTGTGGGTGGCCATTGTTATTATTATCTCCCTCTCATCCGTTTCTTTTTTATATAATACGATTAGTCAAAGTATCTTGCATTTTATACTCTATTGTGTTGGTGCTTATTTGTGAAAGTTAGTAACTGTTGTGCTATTTTTTTTTGGTTGTATTGTGGTTGTAACTTGTTATATTTTCAAATCTTGTATTAATTAAAGATGAGAGCAAGAAAGTGATGAATATATATAAAAATAAGGAGTGAGTGTTAAAGGTTTAGGCACGTTGACCTATTTCAAAACTTAGGCTTGTTAGTTTATATAAAAGTCTGTTGTCTTATTTAAAATTAAATTTGTTAGTTTATGTAAAGACATATTAGTCTATTTAAAAATAAGTTTGTTAGTTTATTTAAAGAGTTGTTGGTCTATTTAAAAATATGTCTATTAGCTTATTTAAAGACATTATTGCAAAATAGACTTTTAAATAAACTTTCAAGTTAGGTCAAACTTTTAAAAAGATCAAGTCATACTTTAATAGTCGGTTTATTTTAGGTTCACATGCTAAACTCTAACTTTATAATTGCAATACAGGTCAAATGTATTTAAAATAAAGTCTACCTATTTTCACACCTAGTCTCATTATAAAAAAGAATTAATGTGTCTGATGTTTATGTGTATTACATGATTTCTTAAGGATACAATGGGTTTTTTATATTCTTAAAGATTAATGTGTCTAATGCTTATATTCACATAGATCAATGTGGAGGTTTATTCTGTATTTCTTTTCCTTTTTTGATTTTCACGAGATGGAAAAGAATAAAATAAAGGTTTTATATTATTGTTTGAATAATTTATAATAAAATTGAAGAAAGTTTTATTTCATTATTTAGAATGACAATGAAATGAAATGAAATGATAAATATTAATATATTAAAAAATGTCATTTCATCATATATTTCTTAATTTGAAGGGGATGAAAAAGTGAATATATAGTGGAATATGATTAAAAAATAGAAAAAAAAAAGGTGGTTGTTTGTTTAATTTTAATGGAGGTTGATGATAGATTTGGCCATAGTAGGGATGTGTGTGAAAGATTGGGGTGGTACAGTGTCATAATATTATTTTTTTCAAAATTTGTATTTTTAAATTTTGAAAGTGATAAAAATTAGACAAAAATTATAAATTAACAAATGCGTTAGATTATATAAAAATGGAGGGTTCATAAGATCGATGCCACCTAGCACTTCCGTTAAGAACTTGATGGTTACGAAAGTTTAATAAAAGGACTTATTTAAATAATAATTAAAGTATAAGAACTAATTAAGATGAATTAAAAGTTTGTGGTGACAGTTAAAATTTAGGAGATTGATTACACTTTTCCCAAAATTGTAGGAAGTTTTGAAGAATATAGAAAAATCAAACCTTTTCATAAATAGTGACCATGCATGTACTTATCAATTGTATTTAGAATGTCTCAGATCTTAAAACTCATTCTTTTATTTTTCAATCATCTTCTAGCTAGAGTGTCACGTTTTTTTTTACGAGTCTTCTAGAGTGTCTCAAGAAAGTATATTGATCATCATTGAATGATGATTTCTTTCTAATACATTATTCACAAATAATTAGTTGAAATAATTTTCACAGCTAATGAGCTATGATAATACCTACTTACAATTATAATATAGAGAAAGCAAAAGATTATACATACTTGTTAATATAGTTCATTAGAGTGGACATTGTGGTTAGCTCCAAGCCTAACGCTCAAACAAATTGAGAGGAAATAAATCCAAGTTGAAAGGTGTTTATTGGTAGAATAGTGGGCAGGCAAGTTTTATTGGTTTCAATTTATCTAATAAGATTTGTAACGAAATATAGTTGAAGCAATACAGCAAAGTTTCTTTTTTTTTTTAAATAATAGTAATGAAGTTTGAATTTAAGACTTCATGTAAATTATTCAAACTCTTAAATTCAAATTCCTCACCACTAACTTACTCTTAGTAGCTAACACAACGAAGTTTAGATTGTGCTAATGTGAGTATAAATAATTACACTGTAATTAATATCAACGTTTTTATTTTAAATTATTCAAATAATGTCATTATGATATTAAAATTCATTGTAAGGCATCCATCATTTTAACGTTTAAATATGTTTTACAAATGGAATAAGATGCTTTAATGTCCATTCAATATGCTAGGTGAAGGATTTTAGAAATACACCAAATTATAACCACTGTCAACTAATTATATCTAATTAAAAAATGATCATCTTACACCTTTAAAAAGGAGTGTAGATATTATTCATACATTTTTGAGATGTGATTGAGTGAATTTAATAAAAAAATATGTATAATGAATGATATTAGATGTATAAAAATAAGGGTCTATAGATGAATTTTTGATTTATAATAATTTGATCCAATTATTATTCTTGAAAATTGTACATTCGGGGCGTAAGGTAATTTGAAAAAGGTTATTATGGACTCATTTTGTTTGGGTTTATAGATGAAATTTTTTTATGTTTTATATGTAAATTTTGTATATAAAAATTACCAGTTAAAATCTATAAATTTTTTGTATATATAATTATTTATAAAAAATGATCTAACTAAATTTTTATGTAATCTGAGTGAATTTGAATCTAATTTTTTAATTTCAGTCATTAATTTATTTTAATAATAAATTAATAGTTGATTTGTACTTGATCCATTCATGAACCACCCACAGGGTTTATATTATAATTCTCGAGGTAACTTTGCATATTTCTTATTATTATGTAGGATTTAATAGGATAATTTTATATAATTATATATGTATTCTAACAAGGTTGGATGCAGTGTTAAGCGAGTTGTACTCCTAAGAAAATGACAAAAGTTTAAATTCTGAAAACGACAATTGTTGAAAAGATTTCTTAGTTATGATAATACCTGAGGCACTTAATATGATCATTATATTCTACTCAATAGGTTGTCGAAGGCAATTTTATATAGACGAGAAATGTTAGCAACACACTATTTTAGACATTTTTTTAATACTTGTTTTATTATTGATTCAAAAGCAAGTGTTGTTAGTATTCCTTTCTTAATAATCTTTTTAAATATATGAAGTGAACTAATAGTAAAATAAATATTAAAGTGTTCAAAAGAATATGTTACTAATATTCTTCTTACATAGATATATAGATATAAATATAAATGTTCATGAGTTGGGTTGGTCTAAATTTGACTTAGTCTCATCCTAATCTAAAATTTTGATTTAGTCAATTTTTTAGGATTCCCTTGGATCAAGGTTGGGTTGGGAAATATTAGACAAAACTGGGATTTCAACATAATATAATATAAACCACAAGGTTTATGAACAAAATAAATTGGAAATGAGCATAATCATATGTGTTGAAAGTTTTCAACAATGAACCACATTATGAAAGGAAAATATAGTATCAAAGTATGAAATTCTGAATTTAATTTTGATACACTATACGTCTT
The DNA here is from genome assembly GCA_029884595.1 of Ormosia semicastrata. Taxonomy (NCBI): domain Eukaryota; kingdom Viridiplantae; phylum Streptophyta; class Magnoliopsida; order Fabales; family Fabaceae; genus Ormosia; species Ormosia semicastrata. The sequence goes on along the minus strand of JAQQTO010000041.1, from coordinate 30,153,179 downwards.
AAATTTTTTTATATTATTATTTAATCATGTATTGTTAAGTCATTAGAAAAGAATGACTTTCACAACCAGTACTTAGAAAGTATAACTCTTTTAGTGATAAATTAACACAAAATTAGATGATAGTGTAAAATTATTTTTTGATCAATTGAAAAAGAAAAGAAAGCTAAGCTCTGAAGAAAAGACAAAACTTAAGTTCATTTTCTTATGTTCATTATATTCATTCTATCAATCAAGTTTTGACATATGTTCATTAATGTTCTCTCTTTTACTCTTTTTTTTTTAAAAATATACATGTCATAGTTTAATTAGTGGAATTAATATAATGAACATAATGAAATAGACCTAAGTTTTGTCCCTCAGGAAAAGGACACCGGACGCATCTGCCACCGGATGAGGACCTAAACCTGTAGGTGGCATCTTCCAAAATAGTAAGATGCTCCAAACCAACGGCACCTAGCTTTGCCATATAGTCTATACATAAATTTCCTTGATGCAAAGTATGAGTAACCTTCGTTCTCCAGCAAAGACTCAACAAATGCAATATATCACCAATGACTACTGTGTAAAAGTGAAAAGGAGACACAAAAGAAGCAGACACAAGATAAAATGCTTCCATAGAATCTGTCTCGCACCAAACATCTTTATATCCTCTATCCCAAGCCAACAACAACCCATGTTTAATTGCAAGAAGCTCTGCAAAAAGGATATCAACATCACCTGCAAATTTTGAAAATCCAACTACCCAAGCACCATCTTCATATCGAAGGACACCACCAAAGCCAACTGTAAACTCCCTAGAACAACTCCCTTTTCACATCCAACAGTCCCCAAATGTATGAAAAGTAGGAATAGGAATAGTAAAAATGGTTGTCTTAATGGCTTCAGAAAGAGTATTTGCAAGACCATCAAAACTCCATTTCCCATCCTGCCAAATATCACAAACCTTCAAATCACTATCAGAGATATGAACTCAATCCACCAAATCATAAAGCAAGCCCTACTGAAACCAGTAATCATACCAAAGCAACATGCTGCCCTTTCCAATCCTTATACCAAAACCATTTTTTTAGCATCATGGTAGCTTTGGAGATGCCACACTAGATATATGAAGTGTATCTGGTGAGAGGAGTATTTATTGTAAGAGATGAGAGAAATAAATCTTGACCATTGGATCTTACATGAATGGTCAAGATTAGAACATAAATACATGTGACTTTTTTAAGTTTTAAGTAACTTTTAATCTTGACCATCCATGTATGATTCTATTTACTCCTCTCAATCCCTCACAATAAAAACTCCTCTCACTAGATATACCAATATATATATAATTTCAACACATCATCAATAGATCATAGATTCTACTAAGAATAAATCAAGTACAAACTATACCTCATTATCTCTAGAATATTTACATTCCTCTACATTGCAAACATTCAATATCAAATCTATGATTTATATAAATAATAAACTCATAATGATGTGTATATGCTCAACCAAGCATAAATCATTATATAGTGCTCATTAATGGTCATCTTTCTAAGCATATTCTTAGGAAAAAGTCCTTTTATATCACTAGGTAGGGATGAAATGTTATATCCTCGCTCTACTGGTAAGCTTGGCCAAGTTTCAGATCACCCCAAGGTACAAAGATCATCTCCATTATTAGATTTAAGATCTCCCCCAAATACGAGGATTATTCTCATAATCTATCTCTCAATATCAAATCTAAGATCACCCCAGGTACAAGGTTCATTTCCAGTATCAACTTATCAGTTTTACTTTCATAAAGGAATCACATCTAAGATCACCCTCAAGTACGAGGATCATTTCCAATATCAAGTCTATGATCTCCTCCAGGTACGAGGATCATTTCATAGTATATTATTCATCATCAGATCTAGGATCACTCCCAGATATGAAGATCATATCTAATATATCTTAAATTTTGATCACATTATATGTCAATTCAATACTAGCTCAACTTTAATAATTTAAAGGAGCAATTCATAAATCATTACTCAATACTAGCTCAACTTTAATTTTATAAAGGAGCAAATCATTTTCTATTAGTACACCTCATAAGCATAAATAGTGTACATCTCAATTTATCTTATCACATAGATATATCTAATGCACATTACCATCATTTCTCTAGTTTATCAAGTGCACATCATAATATAAGTCACTTCATTTAGTGATCTCAATCAAATCTCTTCATACTGTGCAGTATAGAACTCTGTTTACTCAAAATAGAGGACTGATAATCGATTATCATAGCTTGATAATCGATTATCACCCACTTATGTTCTTATTTTATAATTTGATAACCGATTATACCACTTTGATAATTGATTATCACTACCCAGTAGTGGTATTCTATAAGTTCATAATCGATTATCACTCACGACCATAACATTTTGGAAGTTGATAATTGATTAACACTTTACTCTAATAGATTATCACTTAAAATATATCATTTTGGAAGTTGATAATAGATTAGCCCCTTTAGGTAATCGATTATCACACATGAATCAAGACTTTCTGGAAATGGATAATCGATTATCTCATGCTAATAATCGATTATCATGTGCATTCCCAGACCAGAAACAACTCTAAAACTTAGTAACTTCCATTTCTTTTATTCATTCTATCAACATATCATCAAAATTTTATCATACAATTTCCAATCTAAAAATCCATGTAATAAACTGATAAGAATCGATTTTATATATTATATATAAAGATGCACAAAAACTCCTACCTATACTCCTTTGTTGATGGTGTTTTGTTCCTCTTATTGTTCTTCCTTTGTTTTCCTTCTTCCTCTTCTTTCTTTTCTTTCTTTCTTTTCTTTTATTTCTTTTCTACTACTACCAACGTGTGAGTGAAGAGAAAGTGAGAAATAAGAAAGTGATAATGTAACGTCCTAAATTACTAACACTTATGGACGTTTATCCCAATTACATAAGAACATTTGATCATGTTGCATCAAGAATTAGAATTTAGAAAGTTATTTATGAATATCAATAATTTATAAATAAATAGTTTAATAATATATAAAATATGAGCCAGAAGCATAATTTGCATACAAAATGAAAGAAATAGTATACAAATTATATATCTTCGCACATTATATACAAATTTTATCAAATAAATAAAAACTACTAGGACTAATTTATAAATACCTAACTAAAAATATCCTAACTAATCCTTCAAGTAAGCTCCATACACTTGCTGATCTGCTCAGCTACCTGGAATTATCATGGTAACCATAGAGAATAGTGGGGGTAAGAATCAAAATTCTCAGTAGTTTGTTTAAAACTGTGTCATCACAATAATTCAACCTCTAGGCAACCCGAACCTTCACTGAGGAGCTAATAAGACAAATTTTCAACAAGAAACACGGACCATGTGTATTTCGGAAAAAAAGCCAAATTTCATTTTCATTCAAAACATTTATTATTATTCTAGGAATGTGGCAAAAAGCCAAATCGGGCCCTTACTCTTCCCAAAATAAATATTTCATTTATCATTATGAAAATCATTCGTAATCGTCAAAAATTACATGAAGTCTAAAGTCATTAAGACTCGAATCATTAAATCGGAATCCATGTCATTGAAACATAATCGCTTTTCCAATCTCAATATATCACGATAGAAATTTCATCATATCTCAAATCATTAGGTTCATCTCTTGTGAATGCTAACATTACAAAAATCATTTACTTGGTAGTAGTCTGATTTTAGGTTAGTGCATATCAACCTCTTCATGGCCGTACATCGCCACACAGAACTACTCCGGGTAACTAGGCCCAATCTTCCTTTGTCTAGCTTAGAGGAAGTACATCTCCTCAATATCAAAGTTAAGGTTAGACTTCAATCTATCATGATAAGGAGAAGGTACGTTATCTCACAATATCAATCATCGGGAATAGAATGAAAGATACGTTACTCAAACTATCTAGGATGTAGGATTACCTCAAGTATTGAGGGAAACACTACTCCTCAACTACTTAATGACTACGAAATCTCAGGTAAAGAGGAAGGTTCTTCCTTAACCTCAATTACTCTGGTATAGAGAAAATCACATATTCTCTTACCATTAACCAAGACTTACCCTAGTACAAGTACATCCAAAATCCAACTCGGCCTAGTTCCACAAAGGGATACCCATGAGAGAAAACCATTTCATCAAATCTCTATGGTTCATCAAAATCATCATGTAACATAATGCATAATCCAATCATTCTCATCATAGGTGTTAAAATTCATCAATCAATCTCACTTGATGCAAACATATCATGCAAACCAAGTATCATTTTAACACACACTTCATCAAATACCTATAGAAGTATTTTAACACTCTTAAAAGAGCATACATGAGTGATTCTAACACTTAGGGAAACTCATTTCCTCAACCCAACATATTACCCCTTAATACTCAACCTCAATAGGGTTATCTAAGGTTTCTCTATGGCTCCTAGCCTTATTAAATGTCAAAACATCTTGCATTTCCTAACCAAAAATGCATCATGCTCAATCTCAACATTTGACATTTGCTCGATAAAATGAGCATAACTTGAGTTACGGATGTCGAAACGAGATGATTTCAGTGGCATTAGAAAGCTAAGAGAAAGAGTTACAACTTTCATGAAGATCACAAGAGTTCATTCTCATTACAGAGGCAAACACGGCTTATGTCATTTGACACTGCCCATCCCGTGTTTTCCTTTGTGAGCACCGTTCATAACTTTTCAACTGACAGAGAGGAACACGCCCCCTATGTCTTCGGACACAGTTTTATGTTTAGGTTTCAAAACCTATAAATAGGGGCCGAAACTCTTGAAGAGTCGTGAAGACCAAGAAGGAGAAGGATATTAAGATTTTGGCCACTCTAATCCAACCTCTAGGTGATTTTAAGCCTTAAACAAGTTCATAAATATCAAGGAAACTTAAAACACCAATTTATTTCATAAAAAATGGATCAAAACACCAAATCCCTCATTAAAATCACAAATCAAAAGTGAGTTCAATAACCCTTTTTCAACATTGAAAATCATCAAGAAACAAGAGAGGAAAAACAAGTTTTCACATCATAATCAAACATAAAAGCTTAAATCTTTCATTATCAACTCAAAAATCTCACTCAAAGTCATCAAGAAATTAGATCTTGAAGTACAAAATAAGAATAAAAGAGTGAGAAAAATCTCCCTACATTGATTTCCATAGCTCTTGATCTTGCTTCTTTCTTGGTTAGTCTTATTTCTCCATTTTTTTTTAATCACATTCCACACTCCTGCACCAATCAATCCCACGTCCTCCTTTTTCTTCTTTATCATTTCTTTCCCTTTCTTCTTACGGAAGTTGATTTCTCTCTCTCGTTCTCACACTCTCTGTCTTTGTTTCTTTCTTTTCTTACCATAAACAACTCATCTTTCTTTTCTTTCTTTCTTTTATTTGTCCTTTTAGCCGAGAGTGAGGGAGAGAAAATGAGAGAGAAAAAATATCTCTCAAGTAATAATGAGGGAAGTGGGGACGGTAGCAGGAAAAAATGGAAAGAAAAAGTGAAATTCACTAATAAATTTTTATCTGCTAGATACACTTTAATTTATCAAAAATGAATTTTTCAACCTCCATAGGCATTAGGAAAAATTCTAGGATTTCATGTTATTTTCCTGAGTTAAAATAGTCATTTTGCACATTCTGTGTTGCGACAAAGTGCCTAAATTAACTCAAAACGTTTCGAAATTAACAGACATGTTAAATAAGTATTATGGTACTTTATGACCATATATACAAGTTTAACCTACTAAAAAGAGAATGTTACAGATAAAGTCAAAGACGGTGGAGGAACAAAAAAAGGTAAGAATGAGAAGGCATTGAGTTGTCATGGCAAAATGGAGAGAATTTATCTCTTAGAGATATTTTGATCTTCCATTTATGAGTGTTCTAACTTCCTTAAATGTCATAGAAAATTCTAGGATTCCATTTTGTTCCTATACTCATCATTTAATATTATCTATATGTACCATTGATAGCCCTTAAGCTCTATTACTACTCCATAAGTTAAAATAAACTTAAGGAGTTAAACTCATACACTTACAGGTATCTGCCTTAACCTATAATCATTTCCAAAATAATCTTCATTTCTTATCTGACATTTCTACAAAATCTCATGATTTTTTAAGTTACTTTCATATTTAATTTGATTTTTAAACACTCATCTTGTATTATATTTTAAAAATGTCAAACTAATTCAGTTAATTCTCTAAAAATTATCACAACTCATTCTATTTATTTGTAATTTAAAAATAAAATTTTCATATTTATTTTTACCATCTAAGTAATTTATGTTAAGTTTTGTGTTAATATGAGTTATTTTTCACGTCCTGTGTTACCTAAATTAGCTTAGAAAATCACTAAAATTAACAGGTAACTCACACAAGTGTTAATAAATCACTATAGCAATTATTAAGGCTAATATGTTATGGAGAATGTTACAAAGAGCTTGACTATTTTGTATGAGGTTATACATTTAAATCTCAGTATTACCATTGTATAAAAAAAATAACAAAGCATGGAATTGGATGCACTAATAAGAATAAGAAAATTAGTTAAGATATTGTTATTAGCCTAACACTTTGTAGGCACTGTCATGGTTAAGAGGTCTTACAAACAATTGTCTTTCAATAATTATCTTTTTTAAGATTTGAACTTTGATCCTCTCCTTAGAAGTGTAACTCGTTTACTACTGTACCTAATATTTGTTAATATTTGTTAGAAATTTAAAAGATAATTGAGCAAATAACGATTAATATAGATATTTTCTTTTTCATATTATTACATAAATCTTCTTACAAATTAATACAAAATCATAATTAAGAATCCATTTCTTTTAGTTTTTGTTTTATTTTAATTTTAAAATTCTCTTGAACCCTTCCGTCTAATTCTTTTTAAATAACTATATATTTTTTTTATATAAAAAATGCTTCTTATAAATGCAAAATCATAAGGAGGATATATATATATATATATATATATATATATATATATATATATATATATATATATTTTTTTTATAAAAAATCAGTATGGAAGATTATATATAATCTACAAAAATTATATAAAAATTAGTATTACATCCAAAAATTAAGATTTAGTTTAAATTTTATTAAAATAATTTAAATTTAATCCAACAGCATATATATTATTATGTTGTGAATATATTAAAATTTCAATTGATTACATAACAATTTCTCCAACTCTACATAGCGATAATCATTTGTGATGCTCCAATAAATATATGTTTAGATTAGTTTTATTTTTAAAATTTTTAAAAATATCCAAAAGAGAATTTTTTACTAATTTCATTTACATTAATTTTAGTTCTTGAAAAACAAATACAATTCATCAGATTATTAAAAAAAAAAAGGTCTTTTTCCAACGGTATAATTACGATGTTGATGGGTGAACCACTTGGCAGCTCCAGGGTATGGTGGCCACTGGACATTGTCCAAAGTAGCACCACTTTATGGCCATTTCTAACTCTTTCCTAAGTTGTGTTAAAAAATATATATTATGATTATGATAAATAATTTATAATTTATTAATTTATTTTTTTTTAAATTATATAATTATATAAATTTTATCAATTAAAATTTATAAAATTTTTAATATATATAATTATAATTTTTTTAGAAAAATTATATTTTTTATTAGTTAAAATATAATATCATTTTTAGTTATTATATATATATATATGTGTGTGTATTTTTAAAATTTTTACACACTCATACAAAAAAAATTATTAAATTTTTTTTAAAAATATTATTGTATATAAATATTATTAGTTAAAATTTATAAAATTTTTAATATATATAATTATTTATAAAAAAATATAAAAATTAATATAATTTTAATTAGTATTTTTATATAGTTATACAACTAATAAAAATAATATAACCTAAAAAAATGTTGGTGGTGGACGGTGGTTGGCCAGTAGCGGTGGATAGTGGCCGGCAATGGTGGACGGTTATCGACTACGATAGTGGACGGCTATCGACGACAGTAGACGATGGCCAACCGACATAGTAATAGTGGTGATGAATGAAAAAAAAACATAAAACAAAAAATACCTGCTATTACAAGTAAAATAGATAATGTATGATACACCATAATATAGGAGGATATATCATAGCAATTACCCTACTCTATCCAAAAACAGAAACACCAACACATGCTGCTATCTTAGGGTTTTTTTTTTTGTATTAATGCTATATTAGTTTCTTGTTTGTGAATTTCATTTTTTCTCTAAAATCCTAATTTTCAATTATTTTTAAACACCCCATAACAAAATAAAATAAAATAAAATATAAATACTAGAGATGACCCACTTTGGTTTGTCGTTGACAACTGGTGTCTGGTGGCCACACGAGCTTTACCATTACCAAAGCCTATGTCTTATGTTTGCGGCTTTGTGGTGTTCCTTTGCTTCTGCAAGTGATTTTGTTGCAATGCTTCGTTTTCTCCCCTTCCTCTGCTCTATTATGGTAAGCCATCACCTCTACCTGGCTCCTTAACACACCACTTAATTCATTATTGCTCCCATAGCTGCATCTATTTGGTGTAACTGTGCAAATTTAAACCCTTTTTAGGGACATTCTTCTTGTTATATGTTATTTAGTGTGACCCAGATGGTGTTTTGAGTACTTTTTTGGAGATTCACTAAGGATTTTGAGAGATTTTATATGATACCTATGGATACTTTGCTCAAAACACCTAACAAGCTTGAATTTTTGCACCCACTTCACGGTTATTCAGAAAAATTGAGCAATTCAGGCTCCTCCAATAAGTTGCAAAACCAGGAGCTTAGATTTGCTTCCAAGAAACCACTAGTGAAATGGGGTAAATGTGGTGGTGGTTTGAGGGCTAGTAGCAGTGCTCTTCTGGAGCTTGTTCCTGAAATTAAGAAAGAGAATCTGGATTTTGAACTTCCTTTGTATGATTCTTCAAAGGGAGCTGTGGTGGACCTTGCAGTTGTGGGAGGAGGCCCTGCGGGGCTTGCAGTTGCACAGCAGGTTTCTGAGGCTGGGCTTTCAGTTTGTGCCATTGATCCAAACCCCAGATTAATTTGGCCCAATAATTATGGTGTTTGGGTGGATGAATTTGAAGCCATGGATTTACTTGATTGCCTTGACACCACTTGGTCTGGTGCTGTTGTCTTCATCGATGACAAAACGAAAAAGGATCTAGATAGACCTTATGGTAGGGTCAATAGGAAGCAGTTGAAGTCAAAGATGATGCAGAAATGCATATCAAACGGTGTCAAGTTTCACCAAGCTAAAGTTATCAAGGTTATTCATGAGGATTCCAAATCTATGCTGATTTGTAATGATGGTGTCACTGTTCAGGCTACTGTGGTTCTTGATGCAACTGGCTTTTCAAGATGCCTTGTTCAGTATGATAAACCATATAATCCAGGTTACCAAGTTGCTTATGGGATTTTGGCTGAGGTTGATGAACATCCTTTTGACATAGATAAAATGCTTTTTATGGACTGGAGAGATTCACATCTGGACAGTGACATGGAGCTGAAGGAGAGAAATAGAAGAATACCCACCTTTCTATATGCAATGCCCTTTTCATCCACCAAGATATTTCTTGAAGAAACTTCTCTTGTTGCACGGCCTGGGTTAGGTATGGATGATATACAGGAAAGAATGGTTGCTAGGTTGAAACACTTAGGCATCAAAGTGAAAAGCATTGAAGAAGACGAGCACTGTGTCATTCCCATGGGTGGCCCCCTACCAGTCCTCCCCCAAAGAGTTGTTGGAATTGGTGGTACTGCTGGGATGGTGCATCCTTCAACTGGGTATATGGTGGCAAGGACCCTAGCTGCAGCTCCTATTGTTGCTAATTCTATTGTTCAGTACCTTGGTTCTGATAGAGGTCTTTCAGGAGCTGAATTATCTGCACAAGTGTGGAAAGATTTATGGCCCATCCAAAGGAGGCGACAAAGGGAGTTCTTCTGTTTTGGTATGGACATCTTACTCAAGCTTGATTTACCAGGAACAAGGAGATTTTTTGATGCATTTTTTGATCTGGAACCTCGTTATTGGCATGGATTCTTATCATCAAGACTGTTTCTTCCTGAGCTCCTATTTTTTGGACTCTCTCTATTTTCTTATGCTTCTAATACATCTAGGATAGAGATTATGGCAAAGGGGACTCTTCCTTTGGTAAACATGATCAACAACTTGATACAAGATACAGAATAAGATGACTTCCTACTAATCTGTTGTATGCTATTTATGTCAATGCGTCTGCACCTGTAGTTTATTACAGATAATATAATTTTCAAAGTATATTAATTTAATTCCTATTGTTCTTCTTGGTTCACAGTAACTCCCTCTGGAACAACAACAGCAGTACTTAAATTTTTTCTAATTTAAGCTTATCACTATTTGCATTTGGCATATCTTTGATGCTTGCTATGGATAAGAGGAAAATAATTGTTTGTCATTGTCGGTTATCCTTTATCTTGTTAAAGAATCTCACTCTTCTGTTACATTTAGAGAATGCTTTGGTGGAAGCTATTGATATATGTATGATGAGGTTTCTTCTCTTGTGTGTTTAATTTGACAGCACTATCAACTTGCCTTACGCATCACATCTAAAACATAATGAAGTCACCCATGAGTGTTGATAGTGGATCATGACTAATAATTTCCTGATATATATTTCTCCATAAACTATAATAGTGATTAAGGAAATGTTCCTTAATATGGCATTAGTTATCATGATTCAATTTGATCAACCTACTCTGCGGTCTGTGTTTCAAATGTTGATCCTGCTAGTTCATGGCCTTTCTCAAATTAGTCAATTTAGTTTAACATCAAAGTTTGAGGTTGCGAAGGAAATAGTAATATACATCTCATTCATGCACTTTAAGCTTCCATCCAAGGAGAGTGGATGCCACTTCTCATCTTCGCCCTTATCCTTGGCTCTCTCTCTCTCTCTTTCAATAGTCTTTAATCTTGTCTGATTTCCAAGAAATAATCATCCTTTATTAGTAATTACAATCACAGCAACATATTTTATTAGTGAACTCAACTGGCAGCAACATGACAACCGGTGAATCATACAGTATAACGTTACTTAGATGATGCAGAGCATGACTTATCTCAGTGCATGAAGCTTTTAACTAGCTAGCGGGATGAATAGCATACCATCTGGTTAAATGTGTGAACTAGTACTAGCATTGCAGCCAGCAAGCAGTGGCAGAGCATCCTAAATTTTTCATTATTTGAGAGGGCTAAACTAAAGAAAATAAAATAAAATAATAAATAAATAATGTATTTTAAAGAAAATTTTTGGGGGAATATGCTACAAGAGGTGCCGCCCCTGCCAGCAAGGCAAGGATGGTCCAGGGAGAACGGAAATGGGCATTATACTATTATAATCTTTAATTTTGTTCATGTGATCAGTCATATGATTTTGAGAAGCGAATTTCATCGTAGTGTTGGCTTGAGAGAAATTATCATTATATACTTTTCTTGTTATGACATGTAGAAAAACTACGCTTTAGTTGTAAGTAATTTCATATTAATTAAAAAATTTATTTGAAATGCTCAAAGTTGTCATAAGGATGTGCTGGTCAAAACGTGCAAGTTACAAACATGGGTTTCAGGACTGAACCGGCTGGTTGGACTGGAAAAATTGGAAATGGGTCTTCCATCGGAAAAATCAAGAACGGGTCCTCCAACCAGTCCAATAAGCTCTTAAGAATTTTCAAAAATTGGTTAAAAAATTAGAAATGGTTCCTGAACTGGTCGTGGTTCACATGATTGAGCAGGTCCTTTAAAAAAAATCTATTTAAAAAAAAATAAAACATTTAAAACTTTTTCAAGACATTGATTATTTAGTTTCTAATTTATAACTAAAATTTATCATTTAAAATTCTTAATTTGTCCGATGTAAGACAAATAGAAACTTATAACACAATAAAATTTTGACTTCAATTTATAATAAAAATATTCACTTCTCATCCTTTTACTTATTTAATCTGGAACTAGTATATATTAGAAAATTAGTGTAATACTTTTAGTTTAATATTTATTTATGTGATAAATTAATTTAATTATGTTAATAATATATTTCAATTTTTTTTGGTAATTTATACAATTAATATATGTATATTATATTTTTCTTATATATTGTTATATATTTATATAATATATATGTATATATAAAAAACTTAAATTTGACTCTAGTTTAACCCCGTTTGAATCTAAAAACTTGACCCTCATTTTTTTCCTGTTCAATAACCAGTCTGGCTCCGAAAACATTATTTAGAAATGTTTGTTATCCAAAAAAAATTTAAGAAAATTGAGCGAGTGTGATTAAAAAAATTTAGTCACCAGACTTTATTTCTAAAACTGTTGATGTTTTCTCATTGGCGGAATAAAACGAATAAATTTAAGAAAATTAAGCAAGTGTGATTAAAAAAATTGAGTCATCAGATTTTATTTCTAAAATTGTGGATGTTTTCTCATTGGCGGAGTAAAACAAATAAAGTGAGGATGCACTGAAAAGAGAATGGAAAGAATGTAATAAAACTATTTTTTATTTATTTGAAAGACTAATAAGAGATAGAATGAAACTCCATTATCTTATTTAAGAGTTAACTAATAAAGAAATGAAACAGAATATAACATTTATTTTTAACTATTAAATTTATTTCTACCAATTTCATCCAAATTTTATGGAGAACAAAATTTGTTATTTGAGAAAGAAAAGGGAAATAACTCTCCTTGATTTCTTTTCCATTCTTATCTTCTAATAAATTTCAAACAAAGAAACTCTTTCATTTTCCCCTCATTCCCTGTTTTCCAAACTCAGTGTAATGTTTGGTCAAGGGTCATCCACTTACATTAATTTTTTTTTAATTTTTAAAAGAAGCATGTAGCGAATGAACTTTGTGGTCGTTGTTGCATAATACCGAACCATTCTTACTTTCCTTTGAAAACATTTAACTTGAGTTCGGCATCTGAAGCTCTGAACAGAAAGTGGAACCTTTACGACCTTTCAAACATATCAAGTTTGGCATTAAATAAAGAAAGCTCGGAGAGATTAGAAATGCATATACACGCGGATGCAACTCTTAGCCCTAAGTGTTGACTTCTCAGTAATCCTCTTCTATAAAGAAACATCAACGCTTGACATGATGCTAAGCGGAAATGACAATCATGCAATGCTAATTGGCCAAACCCTTTCATAACTAGTAGCATTAAAAAAGAGGACAAGAAGTTGCTGTATGGCCAAACATTCCCGCAAGATTACTCATCTCAAAGAAGAGCCCCAAGTTTATATAATAGAAACAGAAAATTCTACTGAAATAAGATTTTAGCTTAAAAATGTAAAATCCTCATCCCTAGATTTAGGAAAGCTCTCGGCTGCGCTTAGCAGCAGCAACAACAGCATTCATCAGTGTTCCACGGAACCCACCCTTTTCCAACTCATGAATGCCCGCTATTGTTGTCCCACCAGGAGAAGTAACGTCATCTTTGAGTTGTCCTGGGTGCTTCCCGGTCTGAGTGACCATTGATGCTGCTCCCAAGACCTGGAAAACACACACACACACACACACACATGCACAAGTGAATAAAACAACTATAGGACCAAGCTTTTCAAATGTAGGTAAGGTATGCCTATGAATGCAGATGTTTTGCCCCTACAAGGCTACAAAATAATGTCCAGTAGTACTCTTGCTGCCATATTCAAGCAGCAGCAATTGCATTAACTGTAACCTATTTTGTTTTCTTTTTTGTCTTCTTTGGAGTACTAGTAATGCCTATGTGCAGGTGTATGTGTTTGTTAATTAAAGCCAGTAAAAAAATTGCGGCCAAATCTAAAGATGCATCCACACAACTTGGATGCACAAGTGTAATATTTGACTTGGCTTTCTAAGATCCAATGGATGAGGCCAATATAAACTTGATGGTTTAGATTGATTTGACAGGTTACTTGCTCAACCTGTCCAGTAAACACAGCAATATAGCTGACAGTAAAATATGTGAATCAAATTCCTGATTCGTTGTTGGAAACCTTTATCTAGTATAAACTGAGTTCTGTTTACTGTACTTAAATACATTGCAACAAATCATAATATTCTAAATATTTAACCCAGGCAAATGTTACTCTAAAACTTAACCACTCTTCAGCTTACTTATTTAAGTCAGCAGAAGTTCTAATCCTGGCAAACTGCAAATACCATGCTATAGAAAAGTGAAATAATTTTACTCTCCTGAAAGTTAAAAAGACTAATTGCAAGATATTTAACATGTCCCAATTATTCTTTTCTTTTCTTTTCTTTTTTTGGTACAATTATTCTTTTCTTTATATCTGGCTTTTTGACATAATGAGCTAAGACAAAGTGAGAGGAAGCATCGGGTGAATTCTAAACACTTGGAAAAATAAAGTATGAACTTCCATTATTAAGTGGTCAAAGGATAGTATTTCATTTCACTTACAGTCTGAGAAGCTAGACTCAATGAAAGATCGCGTGGTAGACCCGCTGCTACTCCTCCATCAGCCAAAGCCTCTATTGCTAAATAAATATAAGCAGGACCACTGCCACTGAACAATTTAGGAAAAATAAAACAATTTTTAATAAATTGCATCATAGCTTTTTCCGAATAGACATATCTGCAGAGAGTATATATGCTTGTCTAACTTAGAGGCTTTTAGGAATGATGCAGAATAACCATGGTCAGTACTCAGAAGCTACACCAAGGCAAAACCTAAAATATAGGGGCAAAAATTCACGAATCACTTGTACAGGGGAGGTGGAATAAGTTCTTAATCACAATGCTAACTGGGATTGAAAGTACAAGGATAATAATCACCCAACAGAATATTCAGATCCCAGACACTCTTTTGTTCTCTCAAATGTAAATAGCTCAGAACTGTACGGGCATAGCAGACCTAGACTTAAACCCCTTATCCTTTGTCCTTGTACTAGTTTCATCTCTTGCCTCCAAGAAAATTTCTATCTATCAAAAATAAAATGAAATTTCTTGTGGATTTGTAAGATAATATTCAAATATTATATCATTCTAGAAAATAGGATCTACATACCTCAGGGCAGTTATTGCATCAAAAAACTTTTCATCAGCTTTCCATAATTTGCCAACTGACCCAAATAATTTGGCTATAAGATTTCCATCATCTTCCGTTGCAGCTCCCCCCAAGCTCATAACTGTCATAGTTTAAGTTAATCTTTTCACACAACTCTGTTACTGTCAAAAATGCAAATCGATAAAGAAAGAAAGGCAATAAGGAATATCCATTGTTTTCTAGAATAACACACAAGATGACATAATTACCATAATGTATAAGAGAAAGAATTCTTGATCCTGTAAATTATGAAAGATGGCCCTCTTCATAATTGAGATTATTTACCAATGCAATTCATGCATATAAAAAGAGAAAAGAAAAGAAACAAATGCTTAGACTACAAGATCAAGCTGTAATAAGTCTACACATCAGAGACTCCGATTAAATGACCAATTCAACATGCAAAATATAAACTGACACTGTTACGATCCTTTCAACCCCACCATTCTCAAAAGTGAAGAACAAAATTGAGATTATTTACCGATGCAATTCATGCATCCAAAAGAAAAGAAAAGAAAAGAAACAAATGTCAAGCTGTAATAAGTCTACACATCAGAGACTCCGATTAAATGACCAATTCAACATGCAAAATATAAACTGACACTGTTACGATCCTTTCAACCCCACCATTCTCAAAAGTGAAGAACAAAACCATTATAACAGACTATTATAATCAATCATGAGTAACTTCCAACATTTGAAAGAGTCTCATTCATCTAACCCAAATCTCACACTCAGATAATTAATAATCATCTTTATCTCATAGTAACCAACAAAGAGGCTCAATATATAAACAACATCCAATATAAATATTGAAGACTAGTTGAATTCAAAATACAGTTACCAGAATAAGCTGTAGACTCCACAAGACATTGGACATTAGATTATCTTAAAACTAAATCAGTCTTTTATTGAACAACCGCAACCCCAAAAAACAAACAAAAAAAGTCTTTAAAATGTCCCACCAAGTAAGAATATAAGACAGCTGACTGAAACAGTGCCAAACAAGAGGGAAAAAGCAAATACATTTTACCATATTTGTCTTCCTAAGTTAAATGATTTTTGTAGTTAGAAGTTTAAAGAAGACATTTTCATCAAACAAGTTAATTCCATCAGAGCTTTCAAGTTGCCCGTAAAATTTGACTTTTCAACCAAAACTCTTGAACAGAAATTGATATTTAAGTACAAAAGATAATTGAGAATTCAGAAAGTCAAATATGGAACCACTAAGTTACACAAATAAATCACACAGCATACATTCTCAACTCTCTGCATAAAGAAGGTAACTGAAGAACAAAAACATAACATGCTGTTAAAGTATACTGAAAGAAAAAGTTAATACCTGATGCTGCCTCGCCAACAGCAGCAGGTGTATTAGGCATTACCCTTATGAATCTGTCGTGCCCAGCCCATTCCTACATTTTATCGAACAACCATTTCCGTAAAGTATGCAACCTAATTAAATTTGTAAGGCTAAAGAAAAAGGAAATATAATCGTAACCGTAAAGCTACTCACACAAACTATGTGAGGTACGTGCACAGTCTCAACTATTCAGAAAAAGGCAAGGGTGTTATCCAAAGGCTCGCATGGGAGTATGTGAAGAGTTTGTGAGTGTAAGGTTGTGCAAGTATCTTAGTCAATCATAAACAATTAGGCCATAAAATGTATGCAGACCATAGTTACCGGATTTGCTCAACAACCCTGCGAATCACGTACCACGTACTAGATTTGTCACAAAGAAAGTCTAGTAATATAATCACAGGAAGTGATGAATCATGTACCTGTACCTATACCACGTATTCAGACGTACTGCGTTTCAAGTAACTATGATGCAGACCATGACTCCATGAGTCCATACTCAAGTACAGACATTGTAATAGAAAAATATGACGCATCATCATCAGCATTTCACCTACTGGTTCATTACCTAATTTGGATTTCATGAAAAGAATCCTTTGATTTATTTTAAGAAATTTTTCTTAATTTTCACATAAGCTTTTTGTTAACCTTTTTTCCCCAATAATATCAAACTGCCATATTGAAATTATACTCCAACAATACATGTAGAAGAAGCAAAAACAACAATGCATATATATATATATATATACATATATTCGGCAACCTGAAGATCTTTCAACTTGACTCCAGCAGCAACCGAAACGAAAAGCTTGTTCTTTGTGAGAAGCGGCCTCAATTTTAAGGCCACGTCTTTCACTGCAACAACACAACACCATCCAAATTGAACAGAACAAAATACACTTCAAAATGCTATCGAACATTCTCAGATCGATATTTAAGAGAGAGAGAGAGAGAGAGAGACGACGCCAATACCAACTTGAGGTTTGACTGAGAAAACGACGACGTTGCTTTCTCGAACCACCTGCGATTGCGATTAGCAAAAGAAACGAAATGAAAAGGGCGTTTGGTTGAGAGAGAAAGAGAGAGAGAGGAAAATGAAAGGGAAGGAAAGAAGGGAGGGAAAAATATTAATATCAATACGTCGTCGTTGGAAGGGAGGAGGGTGACGCCGATGGATTCGAAGGCCGCGCGGCGACCGGGGTTGGAGTGAGCGGTGCGAATGCGAGAAGGGGGCAAGACGCCGGAGCCCACGGCACCTCTCACAATGCTCTCAGCCATTTTTCCGGCGCCGATGAACCCCACAGTGTACGTGTCGGCGGGGATTGGAATTGGAACGATTTCCATTTCAGTTTCAGTTTCAGTTGGTTAGGGAAGCAGTGAAGTGTAGTCAAGTGCAGGAGTAATTGAGGCAGCATTAATAGAATAGAAACGGAACTAACTTATTCATTTGAATTTTTTTAATATTTATTTTATTATTAGTTTAGAAATATTGTTAGTATTTTTTTAATAATTTTTTCAAATATATAAGATATATTAATAATAAAATAAATATTAAAAAATTAAAAAAATATGTTATTAACATTTTTCTCAATTAATAAATTAGTTTGGCGATCGATGTTATTATGCAACCCTCAGAGATATGGTGAACCGTACACTCTTGTTTTTAAATTTTAATAACCAGTTTTGTACCTAATTCAAATGTAATCCCTAGATTAAGTTATTTACATTTCAGTTTTAAAAAATGTTCATCTTTTCTAACAAGGTCCCTAGAAGACAGTTTTTGAATGATTTGTGGAGCTTTGATTAGATCCTTTAGATTTAGTACAATTTTTTACGAGGTTCACGTTGTATACCCAAGTGATAGTGAGTATTAGATTTGTGTATTTGTATCGATTTTTATAATAAATTTGTGTATTTCTTTCGATTTTTATAATAGATTTGTATATTTTTACCAATTTTATGGTGATTAAGCTAAGAGAGTTTGACTGATTTGGTACTTACAACTATAATTTTTCATTATTCTTCATACTCTAAAAAAATATCTAATTCTAGGTTTCTTTAGATCACCGACAAAAAGACCAACAACACATCGTCCTTCTGACCGACAAAAAGACAACTTTCCTTCTCGCAACCTCCATCACAGATTGCAACACACCATCCTTCTACAAATTCAACCATCTTCATCAACCGTCATACTGCTCATGGCCATCACCACAGTCCACCTACCTGTACATCTCAAATGACAGAGCACTGACAACCACTAGGGTCGATGGCTCCTCAACCCCCGACTCCGCCAACGACGATGTCAAACTTCGCATATTTCTTGAAGCACAACGCGAGAGTTGAACTGGGACTGTCTTTGAGTTTAAAGATCACTGTGAAGGAATCCATGGTGGTGGATTCGTGCAACATGTCTGTGGTAATGACGATGGCGGCTGCTTCGAAAGTTTTGATAACTGTCAGAAGCTCGACAAGGCTGATGGAAAGGGATGCGGGCCACTAGAGCATTAGCGCTGCTGTGCGGCATACTTCGACGACTCACCGCCACCAATTTTCGGGTGAGCTAGAGCAGTACAAACTCTCATGGATCGTTGAGTCGAGGGTAGAGAGACAAAGAACCTTTTTGCAATTTTAGATAACCTGCTAAGCAAGTTTCCAATTGCAAATGTCATCCATTGATCTTGGACCAGGATGGTCCAATTGACATCTGACTACTTATAAACTCGGCTCATCTTTATAGATGATCAAGTTAGGGGGCTATGGACCATCCTGGGTTAATTGGTATCCGACTATAAGTTAGGTTCATTTCTACAAAGTCCGACCGGTCTATACCCGAATGGGTAACAACTCAACAAACATGTGCTTAATACGACATACCAAACAAACATAATGGCCTCGCGCCATAATGACCAGACATAACGTCTCACGTCATAATAATCAGATATAATATCTCACACCATAATAATCAGACATAACGTTCAGAATCCTAAATAGCCTTAACGGAGGGTATCCGAAGAGTCAGTCCTCCGAATTTCTATATAAATCGACTTGGAAGTCTAAGCCAGACATGTTCACTTTTTTCTACCTATGCCTTCATCACTGTCTTAACTCCAAGACTGATCGGTCGAAGTGTCTTTGCTGACATTTCACTACGTCTTTCTCAGGTAACTGCCGGACAACCGACTTGGGACTCTCCGGCGACCACCTTATCGGGTAGAGGACGGAACATGTGGACCATCCTGGGTTAATTGGCATCCGACTATAAGCTAGACTCATTTCTGCAAGGTCCGACCGGCCTATACCCAAATGGGTAACAACTCAACAAACACGTGCTTAATACGACATACCAAACAGACATAATGGCCTCGCGCCATAATGACCAGACATAACGTCTCGCGTCATAATAACCAGATATAATATCTCACACCATAATAATCAGACATAACGTTCAGAATCCTAAATAGCCTTAACGGAGGGTATCCGAAGAGTCAGTCCTCCGAATTTCTATATAAACCGACCTGGCAGTCTAAGCCAGACATGTTCACTTTTTTCTACCTATGCCTTCATCACTGTCTTAACTCCAAGACTGATTGGTCGAAGTGTTTCTGCTGACATTTCACTATGTCTTCCTCGGGTAACTGCCGGACGACCGACTTGGGACTCTCCGGCGACCACCCTATCGGGTAGAGGACGGAACATCTGGCGCCGTCTGTGGGAATTCGGTAAAACGGTTCCCACCATCTCGAAAGCTGCTAATCTCAGCACATTTTCGATCAAATTCATTAGATCTTCGCTTGACATGCTCCTCGTACTCAAAGTCTCAAACGAAACTTCTTTCCCTCTTTTCCATCCACAGTATTAGTCTCAAGTCTCAACATTCTTCCTCTGTGCTCACACTATTATAAAATCTGCAATCCCTTTGACCCCTTTGTGTGCAACAAATCCACCTCCATTTCTTTTTACCCTCAACTCAACAACCTCAAACACAATGCACAAGAGCCTTTCAGGTTCGTCGTTGGGTCCAGGGGGCCTCGATCTAACCCAAGCCTTCTTCAAGCCCATCACCAACGTCGCCCCTCCCTCCCCCACCAAGTGCCACAACAAGATCTCCGTCATCGACGTCGGCAACGTCGGAATGGCCATCGCCCAAACCATCCTCACTCAAGACCTCACCGACGAGCTCGTCCTCGTCGACGCCAAGCCCGACAAGCTCCGTGGCGAGATGCTCGACCTCCAGCACGCCGCCGCCTTCCGCCCCCGCACCAAGATCCTCGCCTCCGTCGACTACGCCGTCACCGCCGGCTCCGACCTCTACATCGTCACCGCCGGCGCCCGCCAGATCGCCGGCGAGTCCAGGCTAAACCTCCTGTAGAGGAATGTGACTCTGTTTCAGAACATCATACCCCCTCTGGTTCGTTACTCACCGGACTCCGTTCTGCTCATCGTTTCGAACCCCGTGGATGTGCTCACCTACGTGGCCTGGAAGCTCTCCAGGTTCCCTTCCAACCGGGTCATCGGGTCGGGCACCAACTTGGACTCCTCTCGTTTCCGTTTCCTCATTACCGATCATCTCGACGTCAACGCTCAGGACGTGCAGGCTGGAAATATACGTTACCTATTAACCATTTTTAATATCATGATTAGTTTTAAAATATACTCATCAGTTACAAATATTTGCCTAAGAGCCAATATCATGCCCATTCATTTTATGCTTTTACTTCATGCATATTAATAGCATACTATAATTGCCTTATTGCTTGTTATATTCATGGCATAACATTGTTGTTCTATTGTTTGCTCATTGACTAAATTTCATCTTTATTGCAAAGATATGAAATTATTTAATTAGCTTACTTTCATTATATGCAAAATTTGGGATTTTTCATGAAAAGGAGTCAATCAGAGTAATTATCATGACATTAAAATTTATTAATTCTTGCAATTTATACCTATTTAATGATACATAATTATTTGTTGGTTACACATTTAAATATTACTTTTAAGAGCATGTTATAGACAAGACATTTAAGATAATTTATTTTTTATTAAATTTTATTTTTGACAATTATTATCATCTTTTATTACTAATTAGAAAACATATGACATGATAGTAAATGACATTGATGTGTATTATTATTTCATAAAATTAATTGATTATTAATTTATCATCATTTTATAATATTTCCGCTCGTACTGATATTTTCTTTCATATATGTATATATATATATATATATTTTTCTGCCGTAATAGTGGATGCATTACATAAAAATAAAAGGAAAGGCAAATAACATTACAATTTCTTTAATTATTGCTACATTCACTCATTCATCCCATATTCAAATTCAAATTACATAAATAACAATCATTGATTAAATTTTATTGATGACAGTTGTTATTGTCTTTTATTATTAATTAAGGAATATATATAATATGATAGTAAATAGTATTGATGTGCATTATTGTCATTTTATAGAATTAATTGACTATTAATTAATTATTATTTTATATAATTATTGTCATGATATCACAGAATTAATTGAATATTAATTGATTATTTAACATGCTATTTATGACACGTTGATTTGATATTAATTGACGTGTGAACAATAATCATTGGTTGGATAATATATTAACTTATGTGAATGACATGATCATTGGTTGGATAATATATTAACTTATGTGAATGACATGATTCTATTATTTCTGATATTTTGATATAAATTAATTGGTTAATCATTAAGTTATTAAGTCAAATTTATTAGCTTATTTAATTATTTGTTCGGCGTTATACCATTTTGGAAATATTTGAATCATTATTAGTATATATATATATTTTGAAACTGACCATTTTGCCGTAGAACTCATCCTGATCCAATTAAGGGACATAAATGGCATCAATTGTCTGTCGTTAACCCACCTGATTATTGTAGTTTGTAACATCCAATATTATGTTTTAACAAAGCTGCTTGATGTGTTATCTACAGGGCATTGATTTGATTTTATTAATAATATTTTTAATTAATTAAATGTTAACAATAATAATATTTGATTACCACGTAGGTTACATGACAATAATATTTGATAGTAGAATTATTACGTAATTCCCTCAAGCATATACTCCAATTTTTGGTGAAAACATCATCTACCATATTTTGAATGGCATGTTTTTAATTTGTTTACTGGTCTTAATTATTAATTAAATTCGTGATATTATTGTATGACAATCAATTGCCATCAATTTCTTATTATTTGTGATTGTTTGAAATGTATTTAATGAGGTACATTTTAAGTCCAATTATATTTTTCATCAGAAGATTGCTTATTTTAACTCGAAGTTCGAGTCAGAAATTATAACCGACTTTTCAGTCGATGTCGGCCAAAGTCGATGCCAGCCAAAGCTGATGGAAGACACCGATTTTTCAGTCGATGTCGGCCAAAGCTGATACCAGCCAAAGCTGATGGAAGAAACCAGCTTTTCAGCCGATGCCGGCTTTCAGCCGATGCCAACCAAAGCTGATGGAAGACACCGACTTTTCAGTCGATGCCGGCCAAAGCTGATACCAGTCAAAGCTGATGAAGACACCGACTTTTTCGGTCGATGCAACGCCAGCCGATGCTGACCAAAGTTGATGGAAGAACGGCTTTTCGGATGCCGACCAAAGTCGATGGAAGAAACCGGCTTCTCAACTGATGCCAGCCAAAAGCTAATGGAAGAAACCGGCTTCTCAGCCGATGCCAGCCAAAACTAATGGAAGAAATCGGCTTCTCGGCCGATGTCGGCTTTCAGTTGAGGCCAGCCAAAGCTAATGGAAGAAACTGCCTTTTCATCCAATGCCGGCTTTCAGCCAATGCCAGCAAAAAATGATGAAAGTAATTGGCTTTTAGCCGATGCCATTAAAAGTTGATGAAAGTAAATTGGATTTTAGCCAAAGCCAGCAAAAAGTTAATGAGATTAACCGACTTTCAGCCGATGCCAATTAAAGTTGATGAAAATAACTGGCTCTCGGCTAATGCGCCGACCAATGCCAACACAAAGCTAAAGGAAGTAACCAGCTCCCGGCTAATGCTAGTCCCGAGCTGATGAAAGGCCTCGAGCCAGTAACCGGTCCCGAGACAATACTGACCTAAAGTAGATAACCTCGAACTGATTGCAAGTGCCAATGTCATGTTCGGTTCAGTGCCGATTCAATCGACTAAGCTGGAGGAGAAACCTTGATCACGATTAAATCGAGATGCTGATTGAAAAGGTCATATGTATAAAGTCGGTCAAGCTCGGAAAAAGTTCTGAGGTCAAAGTATAATAATAATAATAATAAAAAGAAGACGTGCGAAGCTATCCGAGTTTATTATCAAACTATGATGTCTTTGAAGACTGATCTAAATTAAAGAAACTCAAGATCGAATCAGGTCAGGAAAATTCATAGCTAAGGTCAGAAAATTACATGCACAACAGACCTCACCAAAAATTACGAAGAGCTCGGAAAAGTTCGGTCATTCACTTGGTGATTTGCCCAAACTGAAGGGCTGTGGATCGTCTAGCTTAGATAAGAATAAACATTTAATAATATAAGCTCGGGATATATCATTGATCACTATGGACCGTCTTGACCCAATTGGCATCCGACCACTTATAAACTCGGCCCATCTTTACAAATGACCGAGCTGGGGGGTGTCGCAACCGGGATCGCGACGGGACGACCGAAAAAGATAAAAATTTAAAAAATCAATGGAGTCGCCACCAATGTTTATTTAAATTGGGAAAACATTAGAAAAACCCTTTTATCAGGAAAACTGGTCTTTTGAAAATGAGTTTGAGTCAGGAGTCGACATTACGAGATAGGAAGGTGTTAGCACTTATACCGCCTGCTTCCAAGAACGGTACCTTATGTTAGTTGTGCAAATTTTAATAATATCAAATATATTTATTTTAACCCTCTAAACAAAAGACTTTGTAATTATTTATTATTTTTTCATTTTTTATTTTTGAAAAGAAATAAAAGAAACAACCAAATTATGAAAATTTATTTTTTTGGCTTGACAGAAATGGATTTCTGCTCCTACGTATCTCCTGGTGCAATGGAGAACTCAAAGTCACGTAGTTCTTTATAAAATAAGTGTGAGTTGATTGATTTTAATTAAAAGAAGATTTTATTTGAAAGCGAATCCATTTTTGGCACAGGATTCAAGTTAGCACTAGGCTACTCAATAAACCCTTATGATCCAAAAGATAATGAAGATAGTATCCGCTGTTCAATCATCATCGTTGGTCATTGCATGGATTAAAAGATTTTTATTTTTTATTTTTTTAAGAAATATACGAAGACAAACAAATAAACACAAATTTTCACGAGTTAAGTAAATAAAGAATATTAAACATAAACATCACAAATCAGACAACCCAAAGCAGAACCTATTTTTTTGTTTTAGATTTTTTTTCTTTATTTTATTTTATTTTCGTTAATCACAAAACACAACATAAAATGTACCATTAAGTAAAATAAACATTGTCAAACAATGACTAAATCCTAAAACTCAAAACATATTTTGATTCCTTTTTTTTTTATATTCCACCCTTTTTTTTCTATTTTTAGCATTACCAAAAGAAAGGAAAAAAAAAGGATTTTAAAACGGAAATGGGCTGCTAGCCCATCAAAGAAAGAGAAAAGAAAAAAAGAAAAAAAGGATTTTAAAACGAAATGGGCTACTAGCCCATCAAAGAAAGAAAGAAAAGAAAAAAAAGGGGGGTTTAAAACGAAATGGGTCACGGCCCATCAAAGAAAAAGAAAGAAACAAAAAAAAAAAAAAGAAGTAGAAAACGATGGATCAGGAGGTTCTGTAAATCAAAACAGAAGAAGAAAAATGAAAGGTTGAGAGGGGGGAGAGAAGGACGAGACGCGAGGGAGAGAGAGGCTCACGGCGTGCGACGGCGATGGTGGAGCGACGGCGCGGCGTTGGTGCGGCTGAGACCCAGGTGCGGCGGCGCGGAGCTGGCGCGGCTGAGACCCCGGAGCGACGGCGCGGAGCTGATGCAGGGTGGGACGCGTGCGGGTCCGAGGTTGAGGGAGCCGGCGACGAGGACGCGGTTCTGGTGGGTCGGTGCGTTGCGGCCTGGAATGGCTGGACGGGGTCGGTGCCGACGGTGCTGGTTCAGATCTGGCGCAGCTCCGGTGGTTTCTGGTTCGATGGGATGGATTGAGGTGTGAAGGGGTGGCTCACGGCTGGACGGTTCGAGCGAGTGGAGGATGTGACCGGCGGCTTCAGTTAGCCGGATCTAATGGGGTTGGGTTTGATTGGTTGTTGAAGGTAAGATGGTGGGTTTGGGAGGAGCAATGGTGGTTCTGTGGGTGTTTTTGCTAGTTAGAAAGTAGTGAAGAAAGGTGTATGGAGATGGAGGTGAAGTGGGGTGCTACGGTTTTTTGGTGGTTGGGGTGGAGATTGGTTGAGGTGGTGGCTTGAAGGAAGAAGGAGATGAATAGTGAAGGGTAGTTGCTGGGTACGGTTTGGAGGAGATGGTCGGGGGGAAGAGGGGGAGCTCGTGGTGCTGTTCTGTGGTCGTTGTTAATGGTGGTGATGGATGGTTTATGGTAAATGATGAAGGTTGAAGACGGTGGGTTTTGGTTCGGTGGTCTTTTGAGGTGATGCTGTGATGTTGGCTATGGAGATTGAAGCTTAACAGAAAACTTAAAGCAAAAAGATAAAAAGCTTGCGGAGTCAGGTATCCGCTGAAGCCTAACAGAAAAGAAAAAGGCTTACGGAGTCGGGTATCCGCTGAAGCTTAACAGAAAACTTAAAGCAAAAAGATAAAAAGCTTGCGGAGTCAAGTATCCGCTGAAGCCTAACAGCAAAGAAAAAAAGACAATGGGTGCGAGGACCCGGGAATGACAAGATAATGGGTGCGGGGACCCGGGAATTAAAGACCATGGGTGCGAGGACCCAAGAATTAAAAGACAATGGTTTTGAATTTGATGCCAGAGATGGTGCATAATGCAATAGATACAATGAATGTGATACTTGAGGACAATGCATGTGATGCCAGAGGCGATGCATAATGGAATGGATGCATAATGATGCAATGGATGTGATGTTTAGGGACAGTGCATGTGATGCTAGAAATGATGCATGATGCAATGAATGCCCTATTGTAGGGATTCTCATGAACAAATTGAGTAAACAATTTTTTATTCAATTTATTATATATATTTTTTTTAGAGCTTTGATTGAGTCACTCTTAATTCCACAACCCTTAAGGACTTTATCCACAGCAGAAATGAGATTGAACAGCAACATTCGTTGATTGGCCTTATGATTTGCCTGATGATTCTTACTTTTCTCATCAACTCTTGTTAGGATTTCATTGCGTTTCCCATGACCTTTGAGATTGTTAAAGCAAATCTAAATGCTTTTCATATTGTCACATGTTTCACATCTCAACATAAAACTATAAAAAATACATATTAAATCAACAATGGGTTGCAACAAAAAGGGATTATCATTATAGACAGAAAAAGTACAAGAAAGGCAATACAAATGGAACTCGAATTGAAAAGGTTGACAAAAGAAATGTTGGAGCGGAATTTTCCAGCTCTTCGAGTGATGCTCTCTTGAATGAACAGTGCTAATTTCCTATGTGTGCAACCTTGAACATCCCCTTGTCTGTTTCAGAATATGATTCGACCCAGCTTTTACATATTGGGAGTGTCTCCTGATAAGACTTCGTATATTCAAACTGCCCCGGTTTGGCCCAGATACTCTAAAACTGCCCCAATTTAGGACTTGAGGTATGTTCACTTCTCCGGATGTGTCAAGTACCCTTTTTTTTAACCCTAACTTTTGCCTAGGTCGCTCTTCCGAGTTTTCAACCTAGCGGGTCGCTCCAACTTTTGCCTAGGTCACCTTTTCGTTTTTCACCTAGCGAGCCATTTTTCTTTTCCCTTTTTTTTTTTTTAAGCATAGTACATTTTGACTGCATCTGAATTTATAGGAAGTGGTAGATCTTCGCCATCCATGTTTGTGAGAATCAAAGCTCCTCCTGAGAAGGCCTTTTTTACGACATAAGGTCCATCATAGTTTGGAGTCCATTTTCCTCGAAAATCCTTTTGAATGGGAAGGATCTTTTTGAGTACTAAGTCCCCTTCTTGAAATTGTCGAGGACGCACCTTTTTCGCATAGGCCTTCATCATTCTCTTCTGGTAAAGCTGACCATGACATAATGCGGTTAACCTCTTTCCCTCAATGAGGTTCAACTGATCAAGTCGAGTCTGGACCCATTCGGCTTCTTCTAGTCCTGCCTCCATCAGCACCCTTAATGAGGGGATTTCTACTTCAATAGGGAGTACCGCTTCCATTCCATAAACCAAAGAGAAAGGGTTGCCCCAGTTGAAGTACGAACGGACGTGCGATAACCATGCAAGTGCAAATGGTAGCATTTCGTGCCGCTTTGTATGTTACAACCATCTTCCGGATGATCTTCTTGATATTCTTGTTTCTTCGCCTCAATCGCCCCATTCATCTTCGGCGGTAGGGTAGGTGAGGAATTGTGGTGCTCAATTTTAAAATTCTCACACATCTCTTTCATCATCTTGTTATTCGATTAGTGGCATTATCTGTAATAATCTTGCTTGGCAAACCATAACGACAAATCAGCTCCCTTTTGACAAACCTGACCACTACACTCCTGGTGACATTGGCATAAGAAGCGCTTCGACCCATTTTGTGAAGTAATCAATTGCAACCGAATGAAGCGATGTCCATTTGAGGCCTTTGGCTCAATGGGTCCTATGACATCCATTCCCCACATCGAGAACGGCCAAGGTGCCGTTAAAACATTCAAAGGTGCTGGTGGCATATGAACCCTATCAGCGTATGTCTGGCATTTATGACACTTTTTCACATAGTTGAAACAATCAGTCTCCATTGTCAACCAATAGTACCCCGCTCTTAGTATCTTTCTTGCCATTGCATGCCCATTTGCATGAGTTCCGAAAGAACCTTCATGAACATCTTTGATGATTTTCTTTGCCTCTGTTGCATCAACGCATCTTAGTAGCACCATATCATGGTTCCTCTTGTAAAGCACTTCCTCATTTAGAAAGAAACCCATTGCGAGTCTTCTAAGGGTCCTTTTGTCATTTTCTGAAGCATGTGGAGGGTACTCTCTGCTCTTGATAAAGCATTTGATGTCATGATACCATGGTTTCCCATCTGGTTCCACTTCTATCATTTGACAATATGCTTGGTTGGTCACGACTTTCCATTTTTATAAGCGGCAAGTCCCTATCCTGACTTGCTTTGAACATTGACGACAACGTGGCTAGGGCATCAGCCAACTGATTATCTTCTCGAGGGATGTGATGGAATGTAACTTCGTCAAGTTGTTCAATCAACTTCTTGATGTAGGCATGATAAGGGATTAATTTGGCATCTCGAGTTTCCCATTCTCCCTTTAGCTGATGGATGACCAAGGCAGAGTCCCCATATACCTCAAGAACTTTTACCTTTGAGTCTACTGCTGCTTGGATTCCCATGGCACACGCTTCATACTCGGCTATGTTGTTTGTACAGTCGAAGCACAACCTAGCAGTGATTGGGATGAAATTATTTTCAGGGGAAATCAGTATGGCCCCAACTCCATGCCCCAGTGAATTGGAAGCTCCATCGAACAACAAAGTCCATTTTTCTTTTTCTGAGGGTTTTTCTTCTCTGAACAAAGCCATTACATCTTCATCAGGGAACTCACACTGCATAGACCCATAATCGTCCACTGGTTGACTAGCCAAGAAATCTGCCAGAGCGCTGCCTTTGACTGCTTTTTGCGTGACATAGATAATGTCATATTCTGATAGCAAAACTTGCCAGCGTGCAATCCTCCCAGTGAGGGCAGGTTTTTCAAAGATGTACTTGATCGGGTCCATTTTGGACACTAACCAAGTAGTGCAACACAACATGTACTGCCTTAGGTGGGCTGCCCATGCCAAGGCGCGATGTTCGTTCCAACAATGAGTATTTTGCCTCATAGTTGGTAAACTTTTTACTCAAGTAATAGATGGCCCGCTTCTCTTTTCCGGTTTCATCATGCTTTGTCCCAAGACGCAACCCATGGATTCATCCAACACAGTCAAGTACATGATGAGAGGCCTTCCTGGCACTGGAGGTACCAAAACCGGGTTCTTGCGAGATCTTGCTTGATCTTCTCAAATGCTACCTCGACAATCCTCATTCCACTCTCACTTTGTCTGGTTTTTACGCAACAACTTGAAGATTGGCTCGCATGTTGTCATCAATTGGGATATAAACCTAGCAATATAGTTCACCTTCCCAAAATCCACGAACTTCTTTTTCGGTGCGAGGAGTCGGCATCTCTATGATTGCTCGAACTTTGTCTGGATCAACTTCTATCCCTTTCTCGCTAACCACAAACCCCAAGAGCTTGCCTGATTTTACCCCAAAAGTGCACTTAGTAGGATTTAGTCTGAGCCTGAACTTTCTCAACCGTTCAAAGAGCTTTTGCAGATCGGTTATGTGATCTTCTTCTGTTTTTGATTTTGCAATCATGTCATCCACATAAACTTCTATTTCTTTGTGCATCATGTCGTGGAACAATGCCACCATCGCCCTTTGATAAGTTGCTCCGGCGTTCTTCAATCCAAATGGCATCACCTTATAGCAAAAGGTTCCCCACAGAGTGATGAATGTGGTCTTCTCCATATCTTCAGGCGCCATCTTGATTTGGTTATATCCTGAGAAACCATCCATGAAGGAGAAAAATGCATGTTGAGCAGTGTTGTCCACCAAAACATCAATGTGAGGTAGAGGGAAGTTATCTTTAGGGCTGGCCCTATTCAAATCTCTATAGTCAACGCACATTCGCACCTTCCCATCTTTCTTTGGGACAGGGACGATGTTAGCAACCCATTGAGGGTACTTTGCAACGGCGAGGAAACCTGCATCAAACTGCTTTTTAACCTCTTCTCTAATTTTTAGTGACATCTCTGGCTTCATTCGTCTCAACTTTTGCTTGACCGGAGGACATTCTCGGTTTTAATGGCAATTTGTGCTCAACTATGCCAGATATCTAGGCCAGCATATCTTGGTATGACCAGGCAAAAACATCACAATAATCCGATAAGAGCTTAACCAACTTGCTTCGCTCATTTTCTTTCATGGTAGTGCCAATTTTAACTTCTTTTTTATCATCCTCTCGTCCCCAAATTAATCAGTTCAGTTGGCTCTTCATGGGCTTGAATTTCCTTGGCCTCTTGTTCCATTAATCTCATTAGCTCGGGAGAGGGTTCCCAATTGTCATCATTATCCTCATCAACATGATTAACGGGATGGTCAAAATCATATAATGGGGTCATAGCACTATCATTTTCAAGAGAGTCACTCTCAGATCTGCATTTATTGGTATCAACACAAGTAAAAAAAAAAGGTAATGAATAAAGGTTAATGAAATGGTTGAGCAAAAAGTTTGAAAAAGAGAAATAGCAAGATAATCTGAAAATGCATTTATTGATAGTAAATATTGAAATGAAAACATGTGAGCCCGCTTTCACAACACATTATCCTAAAGCCTTGGGCGAGCTAAAGGATTAGCATTACAAAATTACTTTGAATCAATTTCACAAGTCATGGGAAAATCAACGCTCTCCCAATTGTTGAGTTCTCATCCGGGGAGCAAGGGTACACCAAGTTGACACCATGATTGATGAGTTGATCGTCTTCGATGGCGGTCACTTGGTTCGAAACACTAATCCCGCACTTCTAAGTTTCGTCGGATGTCACAGATGGGAATCCTCTCAGCTTTAGGCTCCCGATTTTCCAACCTAGCCAACCTCCTCTCCTTTTCTCTTCTAGGACCCTTCTTTGTCTGCTTTGGTGGGTTTATATCCTAACCCAAATCTGTCTTTGTTTTCGCAGGGTACCCAGAAATTCACAATGCCTTGTCCATTCATTCCTAGTCCTCTTCCATATTGGTATCCTTTTCCAAGCATTACCTTAGCCATCATCATGGATGCATTAGATGGCGGGGCTTCGAGACCTTGAGCTCCTTCTTCCACATAGGTGGCATTGACAATCTCTAGCGCTTGGAACGCGGTTTCAAGAGCTTCTTCCGCACTTCAATATAAGGAGTGTCTAAAGGCTTGCTCACCAAAGTCTTCTTCGCCAAATACAAGAATCACCTTATTATCAACTATGAATTTTACTTTTTGGTGTAAGGTAGAAGGCACAACTCCAAATAGAATGAATCCACGGTCGTCTAAGAGACAATCGTAGGATGGCGTAATGTCCATCACTTGGAAGAGTATATTGAAAGTGCGAGGACCAATTTGAACCGGTATTTCAATTTCCCCCATGACCTCTCTTCCTGTGCCATCGAATGCCCTTACTATCATCGTACTTGGTTTCATGCAAGTTCCATCAAAAGCACTTGGAAAGGGTTGATTTTGGTAACACGTTCAAGGAGGAACCATTGTCAATGAGCACTCTAGCCATTATATGCTTTTGACATTTGACAGAAATGTGCAGTGCCTTGTTGTGCCCCATTCCTTCAGTTGGTATCTCATCATCAGTGAAAGTGACATAATTATCAGCAGTAATGTTGCCAATAATACCACCTAATTTGTCAGCTGTAATGTCATGAGAAACATGAGCTTGATTCAGTATTTTCATCAACACTTTTCTATGCGATTCGGAATTCATCAATAAGGACAAAAGTGATATCCTTGCAGGGGTGCGATTCAAATTGATCTACCACTTTGTATTCACTTTGCTTGATAAACTTCAAGAACTCACAAGCTTCTTCATCGATACCTCTTTTTTGTACTCCTTCGCCTTTTCCGACCTTTCTTTTTCTTTTGTTTCGTTCCCAATGGAAGTCTCCCCTATCTTGACTTTGCCTTTACGGTTCCCCTTTTCTTCTTCTTCTGGGTCCCTTCGCAGCTCCTCAGGAGTGTAGACGCGGCCACTCCGGGTCACTCCCCCAATCCCTGATATATTGGTAACAATAGAAGTCGAACCAGACGCAACTTCCGACTGATCATTCGTGGGATTGCTTCTAAGGACTTGTGCATCATAATTCCATGGCACGGCTCGAGTGTCCTTGAAGGGAAAAGGACTGGGAACTTGAATGGTGATAGGTTTCGGGCCACAAGGGGATGGCGCATATGCAACTTCAATGATAATAGATAACCAACGGTTTGATAACCGGATTTGCAATGGAAGGGACCAGAGAGTTTACGGCTTCCTGACCTTCTTGCAATTGTGGAATAGCACACTTATCCACCATGTTTACGCCACCATTATCCCATAGATGACCTATTTGCACTAAATGCATATCCATTAGATCTTGAAGGATTTGTCTAAACTCACCACATTCCTCAATAGAATGCCCCACATTCCCATGGAGATTGCACATTATTTCACCTTCATCGCCCCCCTTCTTCTCAATATGAGCTTCCATCATCCCAGATTTGCACAGTTCTTTAAGGATAACCCTCATGGGGTCTTGACATCTGTCGCTTGTCTTATGAGCTGCGGTAGAATACTCCTCTATAGCATTTACTGTGGGATTCCCATGGTTTGGTAAGGGATTGTGACCCACACTGGGAGTATTTGTCTTGAAATTCAACCACTTAGCATTGATTAGATCTTGCACCTTAAATTTTAGTGCTTTGCAATTCTCTCGTAGAATGCCCTGCGGCCCTGCATGGTAATCACACTTGGCATTTGGGTCAAAACCTTTAGGGTATGGAGGTTCTAATGGCTTCATCGGACAAGGAGCCAAAAGAGAGTTACGGATGAGTTGGGGTAGTAATTCGGTGTAGGTCATAGGAATTGGGTCGAAGTGGACAAACTTCCTTTCTTGGTTATTTGGTGGCCTTCTTTGGTTTGTGTTTGGATTTTGGGTCCATGGTTGAGTGTTTGCGGTGGTAAGGTAGAGGGTGCCGGGTATTGAGTAGGAAGTGGCGTTTGGTGAGGCCTCATTGAGTTGTGAGGTTGAGGATGGGAAACGTGTGAAGCGTTGGCGACATAAGGGTGGTAAGGCTGGGGATATGGAATCGGTGGAGTAGTGGGAAAGTACGGGTGGTAAGGTGCGAAAGGAGTCTGGAAGGATGGTTGATGGTTCACGGTGTTTGGCTATATCTGCCTTGGGTGAAGTTTCTCTGGTCAAAGGTAATAGCATGCGTTTCTCCTTCTCTTTTCTTCCCCATCGGGCCTCTTGGCGTTAAATGTTCCAGTTGAACTTTCAACGATCTTTCCACTTCTCATTCCCCTCAACTCTTTCTCCAATGATGACCATGTCGAGAAATTTGATGATACACTCCCTATCATTTTGTCATAAAAGGGTGATTGCGGTGTGTCAATGAACGTAGCCACCATATCTCTTTCCGTCAATGGGGGCTCTACTTGAGCGACCATTTCCTCCACCTCTCGAGCGTATTCCTTGAAGGTCTCGGCATCCTTCTTAGCCATATTCGCAATTGTAGTCTATCCAGGTGCCATATCGATGTTATACTTATACTTGCTTCAAGAAAGCGTCGGTCAAGTCTTTGAAACATCGTATATGGGCACGCTCAAGATGCGTGTACCAATTCGAGGCTGCCCCGTTAGGTGTCTTGAAAGAAGTGGATTAACGACTTGTCATCGTGAGCGTGCGAAGCCATTTTGCGGATGTACATGGTCGGTGGTTCTTTGGACAAGTAGTTCCCCGTACTTGTCGAAATCCGGACCTTAAACTTGGGAGGAATCACCACATTCGGGACAAGACGAGCTCTGAAGCATCCAAAAGACCATAGCCACTTGCCCCTTCAATGGCTCGTAGTCTTTCTTCAATGATTTCCCACTTCTCCTCGGGTGGGGTTTTCCACAGAGGAATTCAACGGGTATTGTGGGCACGATGGTGGGAACAGAATGTTGCCCCGGTGGGGTTCCACCGGCATGTGGTTGAGCCGCACTTAAGGAGTTTGAAGCGGGCATCTGCTGCCGGAGGATTGGCGGTTTGCGGTGGTACGAAGCGGGATGGAGACCATATGGCGGGATGAAGAAAGGGTATGGGTGTTGTGTTGGCGGGGATTCGTTGTCATTTGGTAGTGGCTTGATTTTGGGTAAGGTTCAAGGGATTTGAAGTTGGGGACACTTGTCGGTATGTCATTATTGAGGGAATTAGTGGCTAATGGTGGTATATAACCCGGAGGGAGGCCATACGGGGGGAAGGACGTCCCTTGGTTACCCTGTGAACTGGCGACCGAAGGTTGAGTGGTGCCGTTTGGGCAAATGGTGAGTGGCATCGTAATCCCTTGAGGATTAAAGCCTTGGTATTGCGGGGGGAATGCAGCAAAACCAGGGCGGGCAGGAGGTGTGGCCGGATGTCCTTCATTTGTTCTTGATGGATTCCCATCTCCGTGCTCCTTCTACTCTCCATAGGCCGTAACATTTCCAACATCTTGGACATTTGCTCCTGAGTGGTTCACTTCATCCCTCAAATCTTGCGTCTGCTCTGTCTCTCATCCATGATCTTTGCTTGGGAACGAGTCCCGTAAGGGTGTCGTGGAAGCTGTTTTCTGCTATAGTGTCTACTTTTCTGAACGAGGAAATATGATGCGATTATTAGTATTGACTAAACCAAAATGACAAAATGCATGTATGCAAAGCAATGACTATTTATGCCGGTGTTTTTTTTATTTTGGCAGATAAATATGATTCCTTGTTAGCGAAGGGAACAAGTTTGTGCCACTGTGAGGATACTTGGTGACCGTGGAAAGGTTTATACAAACATTCGATAGCAAGGCAAAATCCCTACATTAAGCACTAGGGCATATCGCTCCTTAGGCAAAATGTAGTTGATGGTAAATCCAAGGGAATATTCATTCCTCAATGGACACCATTCACGGCAATGCGGACGTAGAACCAAACTCTCCATACTCAAGGACAAATCGTCTCGAGGCGGAAATATGGTTGACAATTTATTCTAGGAAGAATTCACACATCAATGAACAATGTCTTGATAAAAGGATAACAAGATCGATATTTGAAACAAAACACGACATGGGCATCCATTTTCATTTCAAACTTGAAATACAAGATTTAGTTCTCACAAAATGTAGCACAATTACATCAACAACTTCATTTGCTTTTTTCTAAAACCCTTAGCAAGACCTCGACAATAATTCATAAAATCAGCAATCTTTGACGGTAGTCGTAACCAGGGGTTTATGTGAGCTTGAATGTCTGCTTCTTCAAAATGAGTAATCAGTTGTGTGGTGTGATATTGTAAGCTATCAGATATGTCTTCAAATTTCTTCTTCCATTCCTCTTTTTCCGCCCTTTGATCTTGTGCTACTGACTGCCACACTTCTGCCCATTCTTCTTTTTCCTTCACTAGTCTTCGGGCTTTGAGTCTCCACTGCTCATGGTCTCGCCCCAACTCTTGAATTTTCAGCTTCAAATGCTCGTTCTTTTGGTTTGCTTCTAAGAGTGCATCGTGATATTTGGCAGCTAATGCTCGCCCTTGGTCAGAGCGGCATTTCGCTTCAGTCAGAGCTTCCTGTAAGGCTTGCACTCTACGATCTTGTACCCTAGCATTTGCTTCCAGCTTTTCTTTCTCTTGCAAAACCAACGTCATTGCCTCTTCCTGAGCACTTATCTTGGCTCGTAATTCATAAACTTCTGTTGTGGTTTTTTCAAATTCTATCTCCTTCCTTTCCTTGCCCTTTTCCCTCGGCTTGGGGTCCCGGCCATATCTGCACACGTATCCTTTAGATATTCAACTTCATCAGCTAGCTTCTGGCATCGACTCTGGTGGATGACTATTTTTAACTCAGCGGCTTCCTTTCCTTGTTCCAAGGCTTTCATTTGTGCTTTCAATCTTTCAATCTCGGTGGCCATTTGAGGTATGGTTTGAGGATGACCTTTATCATTTGAAACCGTCTGAGGGATACTATTCTGCACCCTTCTTGCCTCTCTCCATTGCATGTATTCAGGGGTACAAACCACCACATGCTTCCCCAATTCCTTTGTTCCCGCCATATGAATACTCTTCCAAGCATCTCTAATCTCTTTTTCTCGCTTAGTTGTGCTTCCATCTTCTTGGTATAAGAAGCTGAACCCTTCAAGTTGCTCTTCGTTGGGCACGTATTGAGTCCATCGGAGTTGCCTAAGCACGAGGATTGGCGCGTATGATACACCACCTCTGGGCTCATCAAAGGAACATTAGGAAAGTCACCACACTAAAAACTATCTCTTCTCCATGATACCACGGGCATACCCATTTAAAAGAATCGACCCCATCCTCATGAACTCATTCTTCCATTCATAAGCTTTTTGTGGCTTCACCGGTATGCGACCAAAGTTCCTCAAGGTCGAGCAGAGTCCCAGCGATTACGTACATCCATATGCGTCATGATCCAAACGTACAACATATGTGTACAACATCGAATTTTTCCACCACCACCCTTTTGATGACAGATTTCCATCGTCGAGAAAGTATCGCAAGGATAGCGAGGGACCGGATTTGCTTTATACTTCTCAAACTTGAAGAATACATCCATTCTTCGCTTGATCTACCACATCCGAGGTAAATGGGAATAAAACTAACCCAAAGATTGTTAAGGCCGGTGTTTTGTTGAAGAAATCCCACTTTCCTTGTTGTGCTAGATATTGAAGATGTGCTTCTAAGTAACTTTTCTTCAAGCCTTCGTTCCTCCCCTCTTTTCCATGCCCAATTGACTTGTTGGAGCCCCTATCGACTCCGCTATCTTCCCTACTTGATACGTAATACCCTCCATAAAGATAAACATTTGGGTACTTATTCATTGGAAGTCTCAACATGATCGCATACTCCTCATGGTTGGTGTAATGTCCAAGTTAGGCGACTCAAAACATTTGAGAGAATGGTTCCAAAATTGGGTAAGGCCACTCAAGACGGGCTCCTCAACCGTAATGCGCAACAAATCCAGAATCGCCCGAATGCGCTTGAGAACTCAGATCGAGCCTTAGGGGTCATTTGTTGGGTAATGTCCCTCACATAGCTCAGATCACGCCATTTACTGTAACCCTTATACTCCTCTTAAGGTCGACTGCACTTCTTGGAGTTCTGTCCTTGATATGTTTCTTCCATCCCTTGCTATTGACGAGTGCTAACCTTTCCACTTTGCCAAGAGAACTCACCCTAAAAAGGAAGTAATGAAGGGAACATGTTAGCGAAACAAAAAAAAGAATGCACCCTAAGGATACCTCTCACCGAGGTAACTCTAAAGAAAATGTATTAACAGTCTAAGTGGAGAAGCCCGCACAGGGTCGTAAACCCAAAGGGTGCCTTGTCTCTTTTTCTTCTTTTTTTTCTCTTTTTTTTTCTTCTAAAACGCTAAGACTGTTATGAAAATGCAAGATGATGTGTGTTTTGTTCTGCTGAATTTTTTTTTATGAAGACGCAAGAATGAATGAAAATGCCAGCCATGAAAATGCAAGATGATCTCTTTGTTTTTAGACAAGAATGAATGACATGAGATAGATGGATGATGAAAGAAAAAAAAAAAAAAAAAGCTAAGAATGACAATGCAATATCATATGTTTTTTTTTCTTTTTTTTTTTTAACCAAAGGAATGCATGGATGAATGACATGAGGAATAGATGGATAATAAAAAAAGCTAGGAATGAAAATGCAATATCATGTATCTTTTTCTTTTTGTTGAACCTTTTTTTAAAAAAAAAAACTAAAAGGAATGCATGGATGAATTACATGAGGAAAAGATGGATAATGAATAAAAAGGCTAAGAGTGAAAATGCCATATCATGTATCTTTTTCTTTTTGTTGAACTTTTTTTTTTTTAAAAAAACTAAAGGAATGCATGGATGAATTACATGAGGAAAAGATGGATAATGAATAAAAAGGCTAAGAGTGAAAATGCAACATCATGTATCTCTTTTCTTTTTTGTTTTTTTTTTTAAACCAAAAGGAATGCATGGATGAATGATATGAGGAATAAATAAAGAAAAAGTATGCTCCATTTGTGTCCTAATCAGGTGTAACCTAAGGAGATGGATGACTCTAAATTTTCTATGTCATTATGTTCATTCCACTAGTGCAAGGTTTTTAGGACAGATCTATCTTCTAAAAAGTCATGGTCCTCAGATTGCCCTCATCTCGAAAAATAAGGACCCAATTCATGAATTAATCACAAGTAGGGATAAACCCTCTCAATATGACTAGTTCATGATACTGGTAACAATCTGAGTGGTGTCTCGATAAATGTCAAGTGAGCATAAAGCTCCTCAATAACAAAAGTCGAGACCCTCCCTACTCCTCGGGTTCGCACAGACTCGGGTATAGAGCCCAAAAGTGTGTGAGGTAAGTGATAGTGACGTGTGTGAAGGAGCATACAAACCTGTACAAAAACTTAAAAGACAAAACTACCCCCAACCTGCAAAACATATATACAACAACCAACCAGCAATCGCCTACCCTAAGGTTTTAACAATTAAGCACAAAATATATATACAAGTCACAATATACATAAAATGCTATCAGATATTTACGTAAAAGTACTAAATAAAATACATTTACAAACAAATAAGAAAACAAAAACAAAGACAAAGAGGGTAAAATAAATAAATAAAAGATTATTAAAAATTTGCACAACTAACAACAACAGGCCTGACTCTCTAAATGTCCCCAGTGGAGTCGCCAAATTGTATGCATGCAACCGGGATCGCGACGGACGACGACCAAGAAAAAGATAAAAATTTAAAAATCAATGGAGTCGCCACCAATGTTTATTTAAATTGGGAAAACATTAGAAAAACCCTTTTATCAGGAAAACTGGTCTTTTGAAAATGAGTTTGAGTCAGGAGTCGATTACTAGATAGGGAAGGTGTTAGCACCCTATACTGCCCGTTCCAAGAACGGTACCTTATGTTAGTTGTGCAAATTTTAATAATATCAAATATATTTATTTTAACCCTCTAAACAAAAGACTTTGTAATTATTTATTATTTTTTCATTTTTTATTTTTGAAAAGAAATAAAAGAAACAACCAAATTATGAAAATTTATTTTTTTGGCTTGACAG
This sequence comes from Ormosia semicastrata, assembly GCA_029884595.1. NCBI lineage: Eukaryota > Viridiplantae > Streptophyta > Magnoliopsida > Fabales > Fabaceae > Ormosia > Ormosia semicastrata. The sequence goes on along the minus strand of JAQQTO010000041.1, from coordinate 30,113,577 downwards.
AAATGGATTTCTGCTCCTACGTATCTCCTGGTGCAATGGAGAACTCAAAGTCACGTAGTTCTTTATAAAATAAGTGTGAGTTGATTGATTTTAATTAAAAGAAGATTTTATTTGAAAGCGAATCCATTTTTGGCACAGGATTTAAGTTAGCACTAGGCTACTCAATAAACCCTTATGATCCAAAAGATAATGAAGATAGCATCCGCTGTTCAATCATCATCGTTGGTCATTGCATGGATTAAAAGATTTTTATTTTTTATTTTTTTAAGAAATATACGAAGACAAACAAATAAACACAAATTTTCACGAGTTAAGTAAATAAAGAATATTAAACATAAACATCACAAATCAGACAACCCAAAGCAGAACCTATTTTTTTGTTTTAGATTTTTTTTCTTTATTTTATTTTATTTTCGTTAATCACAAAACACAACATAAAATGTACCATTAAGTAAAATAAACATTGTCAAACAATGACTAAATCCTAAAACTCAAAACATATTTTGATTCCTTTTTTTTTATATTCCACCCTTTTTTTTCTATTTTTAGCATTACCAAAAGAAAGGAAAAAAAAAGGATTTTAAAACGGAAATGGGCTGCTAGCCCATCAAAGAAAGAGAAAAGAAAAAAAGAAAAAAAGGATTTTAAAACGAAATGGGCTACTAGCCCATCAAAGAAAGAAAAAAAAAAAAAAAAGTAGAAAACGATGGATCAGGAGGTTCTGTAAATCAAAACAGAAGAAGAAAAATGAAAGGTTGAGAGGGGGAGAGAAGGACGAGACGCGAGGGAGAGAGAAGCTCACGGCGTGCGACGGCGATGGTGGAGCGACGGCGCGGAGTTGGTGCGGCCGAGACCCGTGCGTGCGGCGGCGCGGGCTGGCGCGGGCGAGACCCCGGAGCGACGGCGCGGAGCGATGCGAGGTGGGACGCGTGCGGGTCCGGGGTTGAGGGAGCCGGCGACGAGGACGCGGTTCGTGGGTCGGTGCGTTGCGGCCCGGAATGGGCGGACGGGGTCGGTCGCGACGGTCTTGGTTCGGATCTGGCGCAGCTCCGGTGGTTTCTGGTTCGATGGGATGGATTGAGGTGTGAAGGGGTGGCTCACGGCTGGACGGTTCGAGCGAGTGGAGGATGTGACCGGCGGCTTCAGTTAGCCGGATCTAATGGGGTTGGGTTTGATTGGTTGTTGAAGGTAAGATGGTGGGTTTGGGAGGAGCAATGGTGGTTCTGTGGGTGTTTTTGCTTGTTAGAAAGTAGTGAAGAAAGGTGTATGGAGATGGAGGTGAAGTGGGGTGCTACGGTTTTTTGGTGGTTGGGGTGGAGATTGGTTGAGGTGGTGGCTTGAAGGAAGAAGGAGATGAATAGTGAAGGGTAGTTCTTGGGTACGGTTTGGAGGAGATGGTCGGGGGAAGAGGGGGAGCTCGTGGTGTCGTTTGATACGTGGTCGTTGTTAATGGTGGTGATGGATGGTTTATGGTAAATGATGAAGGTTGAAGACGGTGGGTTTTGGTTCGGTGGTCTTTTGAGGTGATGCTGTGATGTTGGCTATGGAGATTGAAGATTTTTCTCCTGAGAGCCCCCCCCTTTTCCTTTGTATCTGAAAACACAGAGGCCTCCCTGTTCGAGGTGGAGAGGCTGCCAGGGTTGACCCAGCTTGGGTCACCATGGCATTCCCTCATTTGTGCTTGCTGCTCTCTGTTCCAAGCTCCTCCTTCCCCAATGCTTGCTGCCCTTTCCCCTTCCATGACAGCAGCTCCCAAGGAATGCAGCATGCTCAGGAGCCAGACTTAAATCACAATAGGAGAAAGCTACGTTTCAGCTTGTTGTTTTTTTTTTATTATCATTCATTTTTCCTTGTAACAACATAAGGGAAACGTATTTTATTATTTATATATTTTTTTATTTTATTTTGTTTTGTTTGTGTTTTTTTTTGTTTGGACCAATAAAATAAACTAAAATGCAAACTGACCAAGAAAATAAAATGCTCACAACACTGCAATTAAACATTAATCCTTGATTAAATGACAAAATTTTATGGACAAAATTAGGTATCAACAGGGGGCTATGGATCATCCTGGTCCAATTGACATCTGACCACTTATAAACTCGACTCATCTTTACAGATGACCAAGCTAGGGGGCTGTGGACCATCCTGAGTTAATTGGCATCCGACTATAAGCTAGGCTCATTTCTGCAAGGTCCGACCGGCCTATACCCGAATGGGTAACAACTCAATAAACACGTGCTTAATACGACATATCAAACAGACATAATGGCCTCGCGCCATAATGACCAGACATAACATCTCGCGTCATAATAACCAGATATAATATCTTATACCATAATAATCAGACATAACGTTCAGAATCCTAAATAGTCTTAACGGAGGGTATCCAAAGAGTCAGTCCTCCGAATTTCTATATAAACCGACCTGGCAGTCTAAGTCAGACATGTTCACTTTTCTCTACCTATGCCTTCATCACTGTCTTGACTCCAAGACTGATCGGTCGAAGTGTCTTTACTGACATTTCACTACGTCTTCCTCGGATAACTGCCGGACGATTGACTTGGGACTCTCCGATGACCACCCTATCGGGTAGAGGACGGAACAGATCTCATTTTACTCATAATGAATGGTTCATATTGAATGGTGCATCATGCACCCTTTGGGATGATAGATGTCACGTTTGGCTACTCTTCTTCTTCCGGTTGTTTAGAAGCCACGACTTAAGTTAGTAGGATAGAGAATCAGAATGACCTCCTAATTATATATATATTTTGTGCAATTCAATCTATTTGGGCCAACTTGTGCTCACTTTAACTAGTCGATCTGTTCGTTTAAAGGTAGACTATCTACATCAATATTAGAGAATTTTCAAGGATAATTTAGCCTGACTCTAAGAAATTATCTATAATTAAAATTCAAACATGTGACCTTGCACCTACATACATTTTACATGCTCTTCTATTAATAAGTCAATCTATTGGGGTTTAATGACGCACTAATTTTAGAATTATATATATAGAGAGAGAATTATATATATTATAAAGTGATTTACTGATTTCATCACATTTTTTTAAATATCGTTATTATTTGACTATATTTAAATATAATAAAGATAAAATTATACATATTTTTTATTTTATAGTTGTAATTATTTTTAAAAATTCCTTAATTTCTCACATTATAATATATTATTACTTGTTAAATAAAAATTTGTAGTTATAAAATTTTTATTATTGTTTGATTTTAAATATTAAGTAAAAATAAAAAAATGTGAATTGGCCAATCAAAATCCTAATATCAATAAACTCCATAAAAATTAATTCGTATTTTTTTTGTAATGAATTAATTCTTAGTTATACATATATAGAATTATGTATCAGTAAATTTAGCATTAATTTGTATTGAAATATATCAGTTTTTAAAGTTATGATTTATCAAATTAAATCACTTTAAAAATTGAAGGTATTTTCCTATCAATCAATTTTGCACATGTAAAATTTTGTTTTTGATGCTAACGAAATTAAAATTGATGTAAATGATGTAAATATTTTTCATAAGAAAAATAAAAACATCAATTAATATATATCTATATTAATCAATTATCAATCTATCAAATAATATAATATATAAAATGTGTACCTAGATTACATGTATTTCTGCCTAGTGGCAAAGCATTATCCAGATTTTGACCTGTTTCATAATTTTTTTTTGGTCATGTGTCACGCATAATAAATGGTTATAAACAATTCAAAATTTAAATTTCTATTATTCCCTTATTACAAACAATTTAAAATTTTAATCTTGATTAATATCTTATTTAATAAAAAGAATCTATTATATAATCTAAATTTTTTTCACTAGAATTGTCACGTGGCATTTTTTCTAAATTTTGATTTTTAAAATTTTGTTAATTACAAATTTATTTATTTATTTTTGACTTTTTATTTCTCTCATGTATATCTTTCTTGACTTTTTATCTTCTCTAATCTCTCAATTATTTGCATTCTTTTTTCTTGACTTTTCATATTTCATTGACTTTTCAATTTTTTCATGTTATTTTTTGAGAGAAAACAATATACATTAGTAAAATGACCTATTGCCTTTTAATCGTAATCTTGGCAAATTTTAATGATAAGAATAGTTGAATAATATTATAATTTTATTTAATTTCTATATATTTTATTGATAATATATTTTTTTATTTGTGCTTATAAAATTAGCATAATATATGTTAAAAAATTTATAAATATATAAATAAAATAGTAAACAAATATCTTACTTAATACATGATGCCTTTATTAAGAGAAGAATTGTCAAAATATAATTGAGAATGTGTTAGAAAAATATTTTGTAAAATTTAAAAATAAAGAATAACGTTATAAAGGTTTTTCATTCCTAAAAAATTCACTTCACTTAACATGTCAAAATAGATATAATGACCTTTTTCATTTAAATTACGTATATAAATTTAAAAGTACATTTAAATATTATTATAAACAAATAAAACAAAATCAAATCATATGATTATTAAATTTTAAATATGAAACCCTCTATTATACTTTATAAAATTGTAAATATAAGGATTGATTTATTTTGCTTTTAAAAACTTTAAATCAAACATTTTTTTGAAAAATTTAAACTATAGGCTTTACTTTAAGTAAATTAAACTAATTTAAAGATACACTAAATATTTATTATTAAATAAAAAACTCATAACTATATATATTTATTTTTAAAATAACCCATGCAACACGTGGATAACATAACTAGTTCATTAATATCTTATCATATTTTTAAAAATTTTGAATTTGTTATAGGTAGTTCAAAATTTAAACCTTCGTTAATATGTTATAATGTCAAAAAAATTATTATCTTACATAATTTAAACTTATTAACTTTAAACAAACTTAATTATTTTTTATTCATCCGTACATTGCGACATACATAGCACGCCTGTCAATATGTTAATTTTAAAAGAAAATTCACTATTTATACTTATATATCGAGATGTTTAGTTTTGTTCACATAATAATGCTTGTTTGTTATATATCTTTTTTTGTACCAAAGAGTATCTCCACACCAATTGCTACAAGATTAATGTCCAGAGTAACATGGTTAAGCCGTATTCTCAAGTGGTCTCTCCAGAGTTTAAACCTTTGTCCTTTTTTAGAAGGAAAATGTTTAATTTACTATAGTATTCTCAATTGCTACCCACTACCTACTGCTTATGTGCCTCATTGTCGTCGTTCTCCATTTCTCCTTGTGACTAATCTCACCCGTTTGATTTTCTTAAAGCTGACAAAAGACATGTGAACATTGCTAAAACCAAAACCACATCAAGAAATCGTTAGTGGTCATACTTCTGAGATTTGTCTTTACGAAAAATTGTGGAATTCCATGCGTGTGGGTGTGTCGTCATTATAAAGGTGATCACTTTTTTACTCTTTCTTTCTCCATGTCCTCCTTTGTTTCGTAGATCTATTCTACTTTTGTCGTTAATTTGCTCGTAGTTCTGATCCTGCTCAAGTCTTTTTCTTATTCTGCTACTAAGTACGTAATAAAGTAGTTATGATACGTGGGTTATCATGTATGTATAAAGTTGATGATTTTTTTTTAAAAACTTTTTTCATTTGGTTTTATACTCATAGAGTGATGCTATACATCATGAATGATTTTTATAACAAACTCACAAAAGGCAGAATACATGGTGGTGATCATATTATAATACAAAATATAAATTATTAAGAGTCACATATTATTTCTCTTAATCTTTTGAATATAATTTATATATTTATTAAGTCATTTCACTTAAAATTAATTAATTTTAAATTTAAATCTCACATAAGTGACACAAAACACAAAACATTTACTTTATAATTGTAATTTCGTGTGTCGGAAGGGTTTCTTTTGTTTTCTTAAACCACACACAGCATTCACATGTTACATTGGTTTTGTTCAGAGTGACCATTAATCTTAGGATTTATATATTTTTGCGTAAAACTTCTCAAATAGTAAATTTGGCAAGTGTCCAGCGATCTGTTTCTGCTTAGCCTTTTCTTTTTCGCCGTTTTCCCCTGTCTACAGTAAGATGTGTATAAAGCTATAGATCAAAATTAGGAGTTTAAGTTCTGAACCAATGCATATACAACAGATGCACATTCAGCCAAGTTATTGACTACAAATTTGAGATTTACATTCACCTCAACCAAATAAGATGTGTACCTTCCTCCTCCACCCCCCCCCTCCCCCAACAACAATAACATAATCTATAAACATAGGCATGAGTTTTGAGTTTTATATGTTATAGATGGAAGTTAATCAAGATTCACTAATGTAATTTCTATACTTTAGCTACCCCAGTTCAAAACCGCGCATTTGTTCGTTTGAAGGCTGACATGTAAGAATATCAAGTATACATTTTTTGAGCCTGTACATCTTTCCCAATCAACTCTGATTTCCATTCAAAGTAAGACCATTTTGCCTAATTCCTCTTTCTGGCCTTTTTTATCATAAGAATTTGGGCTATACACGTCAAAACTACGTTCCATTTGACTCGTTGAAAGCTAACACATGAAGCTTATAGTTCGAAAATTTTCAATTTTTGATTTCCATCTACTTGGTACCAGACTAGACTACCGTCAGAGATTCGAATCCTATAATCCATTTTAGGAGAGCTTTATTTAATTATCACTATCGATTTAAAATTGTATGAGCAATTGATTAGCCTAAAACATAAGGAATATTATGATAAGATTATGTTAAATAAAAAAAACAATTATATTTGATTTCTTGTTTTTTTAGGCAATTGGGTGAAAGAAAATCAACCATTTATCGATTAAGTAATTTTATTTTAGATATCTCAACAAGCATTGATATATGACTAACCATCAGGTAATGTCGTGATTAGAAAGTCTTTACAATAATTACCTTTTTACAATACTTGAACTATGATCCTTTCACTAAGAGAAATTAGCTTATTACTATACATAACTCTTATTGTTGGTTTGTTTATTGGAAAATATTTTTTGAATACTTGTTACATGATACTCTATCTAAACACCATGTAGATGAGTATTGAAATATATTATATTCTAAAGTAAAATAAATGTATCACATGTCAATGTGAAAAGAGTTTAAGTTAAGTATCATATTATGAGTGATGAAATAATGGGATTGTTGTTTATTATACCTTTGTGTTGGCTTAAAATATCGTTTAAGCACTCAAATAGGATTCTGCCAATTAAAAATGTTGTTTGCATACATTGTGGCTGCATTTCTATAAATTAATTTTTGTCCTCTCGTAATCAATTTCTTTTGAAGCCACACACTCAAGCTTCTCTGTTCAGTGTTCACTACAATTAACTCACTGAATATCAAGTTACAACATTAGCATAATTTAATGATCAATTAAAGTTGGTGAGATATGAAGACAACGACCCACTACCCACTGCTTATGTGCCTCATTGTCGTCATTCTCCATTTCTCCTTGTGACTAATCTCACCCGTTTGATTTTCTTAAAGCTGACAAAAGACATGTGAACATTGCTAAAACCAAAACCACATCAAGAAATTGTTAGTGGTCATACTTCTGAGATTTGTCTTTACGAAAAATTGTGGAATTCTATGCGTGTGGGTGTGTCGTCATTATAAAGGTGATCACTTTTTTACTCTTTCTTTCTCCATATCCTCCTTTGTTTCGTAGATCTATTCTACTTTTGTCGTTAATTTGCTCGTAGTTCTGATCCTGCTTAAGTCTTTTTTTTATTCTGCTACTAAGTACGTAATAAAGTAGTTATGATACGTGGGTGTATCATGTATGTATAAAGTTGATGATTTTTTTTAAAAAAACTTTTTTCATTTGGTTTTATACTCATAGAGTAATGCTATCCATCATGAATGATTTTTATACGAAACTCACAAAAGGCAGAATACATGGTGGTGACCATATTATAATACAAAATATAAATTATTAAGAATAACATATTATCTGTCTTAATCTTTCAAATATAATTTATATATCTATTAAGTCATTATACTTAAAATCAATTAATTTTAAATTTATACATACATGATACACCCACGTATCATGTGTTAAAAACGAATTTGGTTGTTGAAAATTAATTAGAACGTTAGAAACCAATTGGAACGTTAAAACAGATTTGTCCGTTGGTAAGATCAAGTCAGTTTTGACTTCTTCAAAAAAATCATTTTTGCGTAAAACTTCTCAAAATTAATTAAATATTTAAAAATAATTGAGCGTCGTGATATCACGCTGCTTAGCCTTTTCGATAATTTGCACTGATTATGATCCTTTGTGCTCATTTTTGTGTGTATAAAGCTATAGACTTAGGATTTGTTTTTAACTGAAGCATTCAAAAACAGATGTTGATTTATAAAATCTTTAAAACTTTGAAGATTAAGCAATGTGAGACATAAACTTTTGAAATATTATAACTAAAACAACAACACCCCCCTCCCCCAACAACAATAACATAATCTATAAACATAGGCAGAGGGAGTTTTGAGTTTTATATGTTACAGATGGAAGTTAATCAAGATTCACTAATGTAATTTCTATACTTTAGCTACCCCAGTTCAAAACCGCGCATTTGTTCGTTTGAAGGCTGACATGTAAGAATATCAAGTATACATTTTTTGAGCCTGTACATCTTTCCCAATCAACTCTGATTTCCATTCAAAGTAAAACCATTTTGCCTAATTCCTCTTTCTGGCCTTTTTTATCATAAGAATTTGGGCTATACACGTCAAAACTACGCACCATTTGACTCGTTGAAAGCTAACACATGAAGCTTATAGTTCGAAAATTTTCAATTTTTGATTTCCATCTACTTGGTACCAGACTAGACTACCATCAGAGATTCGAATCCTATAATCCATTTTAGGAGAGCTTTATTTAATTATCACTATCGATTTAAAATTGTATGAGCAATTGATTAGCCTAAAACATAAGGAATATTATGATAAAATTATGTTAAATAAAAAAATATTTGTTTTCTTGTTTTTTTAGGCAATTGGGTGAAAGAAAATCAACCATTTATCGATTAAGTAATTTTATTTTAGGTTTTGGTAATAAGTGTCCTAAAGATAAAACTATTAAGATGGATCGAATCTGATGAGTTAATTAATAACCCAAAGAAATATATGAATTAAACTAACAAAATTTAATCCTAAAATTTGTTTGGCCTGACTCAACCCCATTCATATATCTAGTTGATGACCCATATAAAATGAATTAAATTTTTATATAACCCTTTTGATTATGAATAATATTAATATAAACTTAATTCATGATAAACCCTCATACATGGTAGTTTATCTACTATTTAAAATTAATTTAAAATTATAAATATAAGTATATTATAAAAATCAATAGTGAATAATGTGTTATGTATAGAATTTATTAGAACTTAAGTTTATATTAACATTATTTTTTTATTATTGAAAAATTTTGTACAAATAATACAATCTTTCTTATCATAAAAAAATATATCATTATCAAATAATTTTTTTTAAAAAAAGTAAAAAAAAAAAGAAATCTAAAAAGTCTCATATACTCTCACGTGATGACGTGAACGCATATTGTCATACGCTTTAACATTTTACCACTTTCTACGTAACTAGTTTACTAAACGGGGACAAGGAAAAGTAATTAAAAATAATATTCTCCACACAAATTCCTTGGTGAGAATTCTGCCACCGTGAGATGATGTGGACATAGAGATGTATAAAAAGTTAATAACTTACCAATAATGCATTGGGGGAGTCAGATCTGAATATAGAGAAATTGTAACATAAACCTAGAACATATAGCAAATCATTAATTAAATAATTAAATAAAATTATTTATTAATTAACTATAATAATTACGTATTAATTAATTATATAATTAACTAAATGCACCAACTTAAGTGCTCTAGTTTCATCTAAAAAATTCTCCTTAATATATATATTATCAGGAAAGTGGAGATCTATGACAATTTGAACAAAAAGAGATGGCAGAGCTTTTTGCGAAGCAGGCAAAGCAATATGCAGATTCAAGGCCAGTTTATCCTCCACAGCTCTTCCAATTCATTGCTTCCAAGACTCCTTATCACCACCTCGCTTGGGACGTTGGCACCGGAAGTGGCCAGGCTGCTAAATCTGTATGTTCTTTTTCCTCTTCAGTCTCCCTCTCTTCCTCTTATGTTCACTCTTTCCACATACAACAACATTGTTCACTATTTCAAGATTAAATGTGCAGGTTGTGAATTACCACACACAGACACACATAAATATAAATATATTGGTACAATTTTTAATGACAAAAGCTAATGAAAAATTAATTAATTTCAGTTAGCTGCAATATACAAGAATGTCATAGCCACGGATGCTAGTGAGAAACAACTTGAATTTGCAGCCAAGCTCCCCAATGTGAGATACCAGCATACCCCTTCAACCATGTCCATAGCAGAGCTTGAACATAAGGTGGCACCTCAGGGAACCATAGATCTTGTGACCATTGCTCAAGCCCTCCACTGGTTTGACCTCCCAACCTTCTACGAACAAGTCAAGTGGGTTCTTAAGAAACCTCATGGAGTCATTGCTGCTTGGTGTTACAAGTTGCCAAGAGTTAGTGATGCAGTAGACACAATCCTTGATCGATTATATTGCGTTGATATGAGCCCTTATTGGGACTCAGCATGTAGATTGTTTGAAAACAACTATAGAAGCATTGATTTTCCATTTGAGCCTGTGGATGGAGCTGATGACACAAGACCTTCTGAGTTTGTGACACACAGTGTTATGGAATTGGATGATTTCTTGACTTACATAAGATCATGGTCAGCATATCAGACGGCAAAGGAGAAAGGAGTGGAGCTTCTTGGCGAGGATGTTGTTGAAAAATTTAAGCTTGCTTGGGGTGAAGATGGCCAAAAGGTTGCCAGTTTTCCAGTTTATCTGAGGATTGGAAGAGTAGGGAATGCCTGAAAATATATAAGTGAGGAAATGGATCTTCTCATGTGTATTTTTTACATGACAAGATCATGTGATGAAAGAGAAAGACACAAGATCTTAAATGATATGTAAAACCCTCTTAAATTTTGTAAAACTCTATGTTAGGATCTTTAAAAAGGTTTTAAAATGTGGTCCGTACCACCTTATGCGACCGTAACATTGCGGATGCAACCTGTGCCGCAATGGCATTAGGCTGCAATTGTGCTGTGAAAGAAAATAATGTGAAACGATCGTAACATGACGGTGTTGCAGTCTCAAAGTGACGGTGTTGTGGTCGCAATGTGGTGGCGTTGTGTTTGCAATGTAACGGCATTGCGGCAGCAACAAGCATGACAGTGCATTGTTCTATTTTTTCTTTCTTTCAAATCAAACATGTCAGACAGATTACAGATGACTCAAAAGAAAAAGATTCTTTCTTTTGATCAATAATTTTTTTTTAAAACTTTTTGTGCAAGCTGAAAAAATATTCACACCACAACGATCATAATCCACATTACAGTAGCTGCAATGCTCACAATCGCAGTAACCACAATCACAACCACAATTTAAAATCATATTCTTTACGTTTATCTCTTTTCATATATGATAAGGTGATATAAGTAATTACTTATAATTGCTTATTACCTTGAGGGAGGTGAGACAACTAACATCTCTTATCCAATGAATGAATAATTTAGCTTCAATGATACTATTTTGAATCATTGGGTTATCTGTTAAGGATAGGCGGAGTAATGTATCTGAAAAAAGTAGCTCCTCTGTTTTTGCTTTGTTATAACGTTAGTAATTTGGTATTAACAATTTCTTTTGTTTTATCCTTCAATGTATCAATCAAGTTTTCTTAATATCATAACTGATTCCTCACTTTTTACAGTTAATTGGAGTTTCTTATAATCCAATGTTGGATACATCTTTAGGCTTTTTTTTTTGTCATATACAAGTCCTTTTTTGGTTTATGAATTTTGGTACAATTAAAGAACATATGAGTTATTATAATTAATTTTTTTAACAATGTAAAAATATATGATTGGATAATAATGTAATTTTTTTATATTAACAGTAAATCAACGTTAAACTCTAATTAGAACATGACGATTCACTTTACATATATATCCTTTAGAATAGTTAGTAATTTTGTTCTTATAAAAGTGTCAGTATTCCTATGGAAAGTAGATATAAAAAGTTTAACAATATCATTGAAGCTTTCAAACAAAAATAATTCTTAAATCTCAAAATTACATTGTAATTGGTTAGGTAGATTTATCAATTCAATTATATTAGTTTTTTAACTTATGAAATTATGCATATACCTTTTAATTTTAATATAACTTTATAATAACATTTCTAATTTTAAAATTTAATAATTAATTCTCATTATTAAAAGAAGTACGTTTAACAAATATTGTGCCTTCTATTAATAATTAAAAAGTGCAAATTAGTTTTAAATTATTTTTTAATTAAAAATTAATAATATTTATATGTTTTTAAAATTGTAGAGTTAATGGTTAACCGCTAATTTAAAAACATATGAAATATCATAAAATTAAGTTAAATCAAGAAAAGAATATATTTGATTTTATTAATAAAAAAAAGCAACTGGGTGAATGACAAATCAACAGTTTAAGGATTGAGGTTTATGTATTTTTTATTTTTTAAGGTTTATGCCCATCATGTGAGTCTGGCAGAAGATTCCAATAGAAAGTCTCTAAGTGATCCCTAATGAGGCCTAAAAAGGGCTGAAGAATAAGGGGGAAAAAAGTGAAATGAAGAACAATTACTGAATGAAAGAACCTCTAAGCGACCCCTAATGAGGTCTAACGGGAAGAGCATGTTTACTTTTTTTTTTTCAATGATTGAGTTTGTTTACTTTTAATACTTATATATATAGTGTGTTCACTATGGATTGTTCATTTGTCATATCTTGAAATAGTTAGAAGTAAAAATAAAGAGAAAAATATTAATAATTTGTATATATTTTTAAATTAATTAATACATGAAGGTTATTTTCTATTTATATAAGAAGACATGTTATATTAAAAAGAAAATAATAAAATAAAATTATGTACTAAATTAAACTAAATCAATTACAATCATCCTTAAAAACTATTGTAAGCAATCATAATTTATAATTAATCACACTAACATCCCCCCTCAAACTTAAGTGAATGTAGAAGAAACCAAATCAGGGTGCGGAATCGGCTAGGATGATGATTGAGTTTGGAGTCTAAAGTCTATAATCTAAGACGAAATCTAGAGTCTGAAATTTGAAGTCTGGAATCTAGGATGAAGGCCCAAATTACATTTGGGATGGAACCATCTAGGGTGGCAATAAAATCCATTAATTTTTAATCCATCTAATCCATTTATATTAAAACAAATCCAATCCATCCAATTAAAATAATATATCTTGTTGGATTGGATCTAATGAATTAAATTTAAATATGGATGATTAGTAATCCAATCAAAATATATATTGGATATCCAATTAAAAACCAATTCAATGGATATCCAATATATTTTATGTTTTTTTATTAAAACAATTGAAATTAAAAATATAATTCAAAAATTGTTATAATTATTTTATGTAATAATAATTATGAAGCAATTGAGAAAAAGTGACATATTATTATTAAAATAAAAATTATTATAATTCTCAATGTAATAAATTTCCTTCCACTACAATTAAAACATCTGAAATTAAAATATAATTCCCATAATCTTATTATTATTCAATATATTTTATGTTTTTTTTGATTAAAACAACTGAAATTAAAAATTTAATTCAAAAATTGTTATAATCATTTTATGTAATAATAATTATGAAACAACTGAGAAAAAGTGACATATTATTATTAAAAATTATTATAATTCTCAATTTAGTAAATTTCGTTCTTATTATTATTTCTGCAGATTCCATGAAACAAAAATTGGTGTTGCTGTGTCTTCCTTTCCTATTATTAGTATCAAGCTCGTGAAGAGAGACAGAGGGTTGGCGCTAGGGTTTCAGACCGTGTGAAGCTGAAATTGGGTAAAAGAGAATCGAATCGTGTGGGTTGTTTTAGCTGTGAGTTTGAATCACGGGTAAACCCTCATCTTTTATATTTTTTTTTCTCAGTTCACACTTTAATGATTCAGCTCACGAAACAAATTTAGTCATTAGTCATTTAAATTGGTGATGCAGAGAGCAAATAAGGGGATGAAAATCTAATTCTGGAAGGCAAGGGTTAGGAAAAGAGAGAGAATTGAAGGAACTCAGATTCGTGGGGAAGAGAAAGCAAGAGTTTCTCGTGTCGTTTTGTCTCTATTCTCAGAAACAATTTGGGGGTAAATTTTTATTTCTTTTTAGTTGTGCTATGAGTATAATTTGAATTAAAAATATAAACCTGTCTTGACTTGTAATAGATTGATGTTTTTAGAATCTGAGACTTGTAAAATATGAATAAGTGTGTGTCTACAATCTTTTTGAGGAAAATCCTAGTTGAAGGAAGTGAATTGAAGCTTAGAGGTAATGATGCATGATGAATTTTTTACTGGCTGGATCTTTGTATAGGAATTGAATCAGTTCTGTTGGAAAAGAAATTGTTACTTACAAATTGCCTACGAAGGGAATTGGACAATTGGTAGGATCAGAAATTGAACTTAAACTTTATAAGTCTAGTGCTTCGATGGTAGCTTTATCTTATTTTTATTTATTGAGCTAAGACAAGATGAATCAAACCAAATGACTTTTCACCGTATCCTTTCAAATTCGTTATGCTTTTGGTTTCACTGTTTCAATTTAACCTATAGTAACAGAACATTAGCTAAAGAAATATCTATACTGAGACTGACAAACAAAATTGACTGTTTCTGATATGCAAAATGGAGTTTACAAAAGTAAATAAAAAGCCCAAATACGCAATATTGTCATAGTCATAGGAGCTCTCGCCCTAAGCAAAAGGCAGACAACACCAACAATGTATGTATATAATTATAATTATTTGGACTTGTTTTCATTAATTTATGATATGACATTGCAAAGATATGTTCATCATTATGGATTTGCTAATTCTTTTTCCTACACCTACAGGCAGAGCGCAAGAATGTCTTTATTTTGTATTTTGTATTACTCACATTAATATTGGCTAGCTTTTGGTTTGAGTAATTCTAAACTGTAAATGGGTTGCTTTTTTTTCTATATATCCATATGTATGTTCTGAAAGCTGCCATGCCATCTTCTAATTAATATACTTACTTTTCAGCAGTTAGTAGTTTGATGAATACTAGTGGAAGGAATCGGGTAGCCCACTAATGCAATTTTTTTTAACATCTTCAAATTATTATTTGTTTGCACTTCTACATATTATTTGTTTTATTATAAAGTCATCATGTTTGATTTCTTTGTTTGCACCATGCATCAATTGATCTTAATGCAAGTGACTAATGTATAAGTGTTTGTGTATTCCAGTAAACATGTCTATTGAAGAAGATCAAACTGAGATTAGTTCAGCCCATAGTGCAAAAAGAAGTAAATCATCTTTGGCTTGGGAATTTTTTAAGAAGTTTACTGATAAGGATGGGCTTCCTAGGGCTAAGTGTAAAAAATGTGGTCAAATGTACATGTCAAGAGATGATAGTGGGACCTCAAATATGGTACGTCATGCAAAGAAATGTGGCATGGAAGGGGAATCATCTTCTTATCCTCCCTTAGATCAAGAAAAATTTCGTGAAAAAATATATAGTGTGATTATTAAGCATGGCTATCCTTTCTCATATGTGGAACTTGAGGGGATTAGGGACCTCCATTGCTTCTTGCACCCACATTCCAAAACAATCTCTAGGAATATCGCTAAGTCTGATGTGTTGAAGGTCTATAAGAGAGAGAAAGAAAATCTTAAATGCTACTTACAGTCCATTCCTGAAAAAATATGTCTTACTTCTGATCTGTGGTCTTCCATCACTACTAATCAATATATGGTGGTGACTGCTCATTATGTGACCAAGAATTAGGAATTACAAAAAAAGTGCTGGCTTTCTTTCGTTTTCCACCACCTCATACTGGTGCTAATGTTGCTGAAAAATTGTTAAATCTGTTGAAGGAGTGGGGAATTGAAAAAAAAAATATTCACCATTACTTTGGACAATACGGCATATAATGAAAGCATGGTGAATATATTGAAAAAAAATCATTCATTTGGAAATGGATTAGTTGGTAATGGACAATATTTCCATGTTAGGTGCGGTGCACATATTTTAAACCTAATTGTTCAAGAAGGTTTAAAGGTCATAGATGGAGCTTTGTTTAAGATTCAAGAGATTGTGAAGTATATTAGAGGTTCAGATACAAGGAAGTTTAAGTTTGCATCTTGTCTAGAGCAACTTTCCTTTGTAAGTTCCAAGCAAGTTCGTCAAGATGTACCCACCAGATGGAATTCCACTTACCTTATGCTTGAGAGTGCCATAGGGATTCGTGAAGCATTCACGCGCCTTAAAATCATTGATCACCAGTTTGATAGTTGTCCGTCAGAGGAGGAGTGGGAGGATATAGAAAGAATAGCAAAGTTTTTAAAGCCATTTTATGATATCACCACTCTCTTCTCAGGAACCTCTTATCCAACAGCAAATTTGTACTTTTATAGTGTATGAAAAATTCAAGTTTCACTTAAGGATGCGTTTCTCAGTCTTGATAAGGAAGACCTAATTTGTTGCATGGCCAAAAAAATGAAAGGAAAATTTGAAAAGTATTGGGACTCTTGCAGTCTTATTCTCTCATTTGTTGTGATTTTAGATCCTCGCTACAAGTTGCGATTTGTTGAGTTTTGTTATGTGAAACTTTATGGTGGAGATGGATTTCAAAAAGCAAAGGACATTAAGGAGAAGATGGAGTCCCTTCTCTTAGAATACATCTAATCTTCACAAACCGAGTCGCAATCTTCAAGCTCACAAACGTCAATCAGAGGCAGTCTTAGTCTTACCTCTTCAACGGATTTGGATGTGTTTGCCAAGTTCCAAAGTCAAGTATATGGGTCCACAAAAAAAGAATCTGATTTGACTTCATATTTGGGTGAAGAGTCATTGAATTACAAGCAAGAAATTGATATTTTAGAATATTGGAGATCAAATGAAGTCAGATATCCAGAGCTTTCATTGATGGCACGAGATATCTTAAGTATACCAATCACAACTATTGCATCAGAGTAGGCATTTAGCATTGGGGGACGTATACTTGATAAGTATCGAAGTTGTCTCTTGCCCGAAAATGTGGAAGCATTGTTATGTGCAAATGATTGGCTTTGTGGAACTTCAGGTTAGTTTCTAAGTGTTTTTGAACTTTTCATTTTCAGTTATTCCATTTTATGTGTTTAATGCTTTTTTTTTATGTTTCTTATGCAGCTCCAATAAATCTTGATGATAAAGAACTTGTTGAGGACTTTGCGAATTTCTTTATATCTAAAGTTTCTTAGAAGTCACAACCTGTTGTTGCTGTATTGCTTTCCTATTTTTGGTTTAGTAACCCCTCTAATATAATTTTCTGCTTTCTGCTTCTGTTTGGACTTATTTTTCAGCCTATGACTTATTTTATTTTTATCTCAGACTTGCTTGGATGTGTTACTGGTCCAAAACATTTTGTTGTAGCATGTAGAAAGATCCAAAGTTGTCTTACTATTGATATCCAGAAAGTTCAGAATGTTGATATCCAATTTAAAGGCATAATGGAGTCTGGGTCGGCCAGACTTGAGAATTGGATGAAGTCGGTTGAAGTGATGAATTAAGAAGTGTTGCTCCACTTGACTCGTTGAAAATAGCTGCACCCAATAGCTAGGAGTTCCATAGACTTGAGAGGAATTGAATACAATTACATTTGAGTTGGAAATATTTTTCTTCTGATATTTACAGTAATGAACTCCTCTGAAGACACTTTTTACTAAACTTGTTTATAATTGTATGGAACAAAAAGGCCACATTTTGTTCTTCAAGCAATTGTTTAGCAGAATGTGAAATAGTTAATGATCTACTTCGCCGTACTTTAGCTATTAGGTACTGTAACAGAGTTTTCTATTTTTACAAGGAGAAAGTGGATTAAGCTATAATTTACTTCTGGTTTAATGGAAGGCTGGACTTAAAAAAGAAAGGGCCTAAAGCCTGCCATCTGAAAGAAATTGCAGGACATCAGGAGGGAATAATCCATTATGGTTTACTCAAGTTCTTTTATCACCGCTCTTACACTTGTCCAAAGTCTTACAACATTGAAGATTTCAACTATCCTTCAATCACAGTAAGTCATCGCGGGACACACCCAATAAATGTTACTCGTACAGTTACAAACGTTAGACCTCCAAGCGTATATGTTGTGAAAACTTACGTACTTGAGGGATTTAAGGTTCTTGTTCAACCAAGTTTGTTGACTTTCAAGAAAATGGGAGAAAAGAAAACCTTTCAGGTTATTCTGCATATAGGAAAATCTACAATGAGAATGAAGCCAAACTGCATTTGGTTGAAACAATGACAACGGAGCCAATCTATCAAATAGAACTGATCAGAGACTGGAACAATGGAAATAGAGGAGCAACGTCGGTGACAGGGCAAGTGATAACTCTATGAAATATAGTTATTTGTGCCCATAATTATGTTTCATAGAATGCTATATCCTTATTATTATGCATATATGGGAGATTTTATGTTTATATTGGTTGAATTTCTTTTGGATATCTCTCTATATAATTATGAGTAATTTGTGTTTATTCGTCAAATGATTAAGTAAATTTATAATTTTTATTTAACTTGGTGATTTTTCTAATGTAGGATGAGTTTAAAATAGAGGAATTAGAGCAATTCAAGGCTCAAAAGTCCAAGAGAAAGCCAAGGAGGCATTCTGGCAGAGAGCACAATGACCCTGGTTGTTGTGCGCCGCGGCATAAAAGTGCATCATCAAGATTGTTATATTAAGACCCGAGGCTAGAGCGCCGCAGCACAAAAGTAGTGTGCGCTGCGGACCTTTGTGACCAACTCATTGCACGCCGCGGTACGAAGTAGTGTGTGCTGCAATGTGAGGTACAGAACTGAGCCTATAAATAAATTTTTATCAGATTTTCTTAAAGAGCATTTTAGGTTTTAGAGAAAGCTACGGCTAGGCTTTATGGCTGGAGGCCAAAGGAGCCAATGATGGAGGTCTTCTTCCTTAGGAAAGTTGATTGGAGCTTCAAGGATCATATCTAAAGAGTTTCATATTTCTCCTTTCTCTTTCTCTAGTCTTTCTTATCTTTTGAGCATGATTTTTGGTTGTAATCATGTGTTCATGGATTAGTTGAGCTGTATTTAGGGATACTTTGAATCCTTTCTATGATTATTGATGAGTTTGTTATCTTTTGAGTATATATTGATGTTTAGTTATGTTCAATCATATGGTTCTTAATGCTTTTGAAGGTTTGATCAGCTTTTGAATGATTTGTTGGAATCTGATGAACTTAAAGAGGGTTAGATTAGAAGCTAACCCTTTCTCCACTAATGTAAATCCTCAGTTATAGATTAGAATTTTGTGGATTTTTTGATTTGTATCCATGTGTAGGTTCATAAACTTATCCGAATGAGCATGATTTGAAAAAGATAAGTTTGACTTGCATGTTTGTGAGAAATGTCATGTGCATGATTGAAAGCTGGATTAAGGGCATGTTTAGGATTGTATATATGTTGAGCTTAATTGTGAGGCATGTGCATCTTTTGAGGGCTTAAACAATCATTATGCATTGGTTGTGGTTAAATGAAAATTGAAGTATTGAATGCATATGAGCATGAATTGATTAATGTGAGTTTACTTGATCATACTTTGTGTTACTCGAGGACTAGCAACAGCTTAGGTTTAGGGGTGTGATAACTCCATGAAATGTAGTTATTTGTGCCCTATAATTGTGTTTCATAGAATGTTATGTCCTTATTATTATGCGTACATGAGAGATTTTATGCTTATATTGGTTGAATTTCGTTTGGATATCTCTCTATATGATTATGAGCAATTTGTGTGTATTCGTCGAATGATTAAGTGGATTTATAACTTTTATTTAACTTGGTGATTTTTCTAATGTAGGATGTGCTTAAAATAGAGAAATTAGAGCAATTCAAGGTTCAAAAGCCCAAGAGAAAGCCAATGAGACATTCTGACAGAGAGCGCCACGGCCCTAGTTGTTGTGCGCCGCGACGCAAAAGTGCATCATCAAGATTGTCATACTGAGACCCGAGGCTAGAGTGTCACGGCACAAAAGTAGTGTGCGCTGCGGCCCTTTGTGACCGACTCATTGTGCGTCGCGGCACGAAGTAGTGTGCGTTGCAGTGCGAGGTGCAGAACTGAGCCTATAAATAGATTTTTATCAAATTTTCTTAGAGAGTTTTTTAGGTTTTAGAGAAAGCTGCGGCTAGACTTCATGGTTGGAGGCTGAGGAGGCCAAAGGAGCCAAGGATTGAGGTCTTCTTCCTTAAGGAAGTTGATTGGAGCTTCAAGGATCACATCTAAAGAGTTTCCTCTTTCTCTTTTCTCTTTCTCTAGTCTTTCTTATCTTTTGAGTATGGTTTTTTGTTGTAATCATGTGTTTATGGATTAACTAAGCTGTATTTAGGGATACTTTGAATCATTTCTATGATTATTGATGAACTTGTTATCTTTTGAGTATATATTGATGTTTAGTTATGTTCAATCATATGGTTTTAATGCTTTTGAAGGTTTGATCAGCTTTTGAATGATTTGTTGAAATCTGATGAACTTAAACATAGGAATTTGGATTTTAGATCTAATGTATGGTTGATGCATGTTCCATTCTATTCCAATGGTAGGATGAGTTGATTCTCTAACTGGATAGAAATATACCTTTTAGCCATGTATAGTGTGTGATTGGGAGTAGACCGTTCAAGAGTGGAGTTTGCACTAGTTCTCTTGGAAACATAGTGGATTGGGTAAATAAAACTAAGGTTGATTGACCTAGACATAGGCTTTTAGCTAATGAAGATTCTCAAGCTAACTTAACAATTCATTGATGTTGCTTATAAGGATTGCATGTCATTAGTATGAAATAGGAGGTGACCCTAGATCTCTAAACTATTATCTTTATTGCTTTTTGTAGTTTAGACTTAGTTTATTTATTTTTTCTATTTTTATGTCCTTATCTAGAATTAATTAAACTATTGGTTGATATTTAGTTATGGAAGCCTTTATCCACGTAGGAACGAACTTATACTCTGTATTTGTATTACTTGAATGACTCGTGCACTTGCGGTACAAATGATCTAGACAAGTTTTTGGTCAAGAAAACAAGTTTTTATCTAATGAAAGGACCAAGAATTTGCCTATCAGCAAGGACAACGACAATCTGGAGCATAGTAAAAATTGGAATCTGGAATGGAGTCTGGAATCTAATACAGTAATTGGAGTCTGGAACGGAGTCTGAATGTGGCGGACAACGAAGGTCTAGAACCAAGAGCCTAGACTCTCTGATACCAAGTTAGAAATTCTCCTCAAGATAGATACCATGTCTCTGATAACATGTTAGAAACAAAAATAGAGAGACAAATATTAATAATTTGTGTATATTTCTAAATTAATGAATACATCAAAACTAGCCTCTATTTATACCAGAAGGCTACTGTACAGAAAAAGAAAATAATAAAATATAATTATGTACTAAATCAATATAAGTCTGTACTAAATCCTATAAAGCACAGACACAGACAAAAACACGGAACACGACACAGACACGGATACTGGGACACACCAAATTCATAAAACTGTGGGACACAGACATGACATATATATAAAAATTAATATCAAAGTAAATTTAAAAACTTGGTTTATATATATATAATTACAAAATATAAGAAAAAAGATTTATAATTCATTAATATTAGTTTTATAAGTTTGAAGATTTACAATATCTTAATATATGTCATATGTGTCAATATTTACTACCTAGTAAGCCTCTCTAAAAAAAATATGGAGCATAATTTCTATTGACATTTTTTAAAAAATATTTTAAACTAATTTCTCTTAATAGAACTAATCATGTATAAGTACATATGCACCTAAAAAAATTAACTAGAAGGAATAGTGGTGTGAGGCAAGCTTCGGTGATGATGAAGTGGACGACTTGGTACGAGTAGATGTAGAAGAAACATATGAAAGTAGTGATGCATGAAAAGATAAAACTTAAAAGTCTAGTAGTGACATGTGAAAAGATAAAACTTAAACTACTGGTATATGAAAATAGTGGCTTGGGACATCAGTCATGTGATTGAGTTTGAGTGAATTACGAGCTTACTAATTGGACGTTAGTCATGAATTTTTTTTTTAAAAAAATATTAATGAGTTGTGTCTAATCTGTGTCCTAAACGTGTTCAAGCATATCTGAGCTGTGTTCAAGACATGTCTACACCTAAAAATATAATCTTTTTAATCGGACACATTCAGACACGCAAGACACATGTGTCGTATATGCATCCACATGTGTCTGACATGGACACGTGTTTGACACGCAGACACACCTAAAAAATAATATAACAGTGCTTCACAGACCAAATCAATTACAATCATTCCTAAAAATAATTATGATCAATCATAATTTATAGTTAATCACGCTAACAGAAATGAATGTTATATTATATATAGCCTCATTAGAGGTGGCAAATGGGCTAACTCGCATCGCCCCGCCCCACACCGCCTTCAACCCGCTAAAATATGGGGCGGAGCGGGTTGGCCCGTTTTGGGAAATGGGTTAGAAGAGCCAACCCACCCCCTTTTTTTATGGGTTGGCGGGTTGACCACTTAAAAGAGAAAATGAGAAAAAAAAGCGGGTTAAGCGAATTCAACTTACTTAATCCACTTAAAAAACAAAAAAATCTAAAAAATTTAAAAAAATAAAAAAATTATAATTTATAGAGATTAAAAAATAAAAAATAAAATAAAATTAGTATCATACTCATAAAAATATCATAAATACAAATAAAAAGACTCATTTATAACACTTAAAAAAAACTCAACCCAACGGACCAACTCGCTCTCGTCCCGCATAACCCACGAATTATGCGGACGGGTTATGCGGGTTGAAAAATAAAAATAGGTTAAAATCTTGAACCCAACTCATAAAAAAATAACGGGTTGATGAGTTAACTCAACGAGTTAAACTCGTTTTGTCACCTATAAGTCCTATACGTCATGGAAAAAGCTCATATAAAATAACATTATTGTGATACTTTTATTTATCTTAATATAGGATCGATTAAATATTTTATTAATTGTTAATTATATTTAATAAAATTTTAAAAATTTATTATAAAATTAATATTTAATAAATACTTTAAAACTTAAAAGAATATTCTATCGAAGTAAATATCGACTTCCAACCTCTTGATTTAAATTTAAATTTCTTCTCCAATTTGATTGGTCAGTATTGGAGGACAAAGCGACCATTATCTATCAAGTTATAAGGAAAGACCCCAAGGAGGATTTCTATAAACTTTATGTAGAGGAATCCAAATAGGTTTCGTAGAACAGACTTATAAAAAAGAAAAAAGAAAAAAAAAGTATGTTTACTTTTAATACTGTAGCGTGTTGACCATGGAATGTTAATTTGACATGTCTTGAAATGAATGTATATTATATATGGCCTCATGCGTATGGAAAAAGCTCATCTAATGGGACATTACTATGATACTTTTATTTATCTTAATATAGTATTATTTTAATTTTATTAGTTATTAATTATATTTAATAAAATTTAAAAAATTTATTATAAAATTAACATTTAATAAATACAACTTATAAAAGTATTCTATCCAGGTACATAGCAACCTCTCGATTTCAATTTAAATTTCTTCTCCAATTTGATTGGTCAGTATTGGAGCACATGCACATAATTATCTATCAAGTTACAAGGAAGGTGACCCGAAGGAGGCTCTCTGTTAACTTCATGTAGAGGAATCCAAATAGGTTTCGTAGAACAGACATATAAAAAAAAAAAACAGATATTGTAGAGAACAGAGGTCATGATGATATCATGGTATATGTCACTCAAAGGAAGGTAATAGCTTATAAATAATGCATTGGGCGGGGCAGATCTGAATAAATAGTACCAGGAAATTGGAGATCTAATAAATTAAGATCTTGATAAAAAAAAAAAAGAGAGATGGCAGAGCTTTTTGTGAAGCAAGCAAAGCAATACGCAAATTCAAGACCAAGTTATCCTCTACAGATCTTCCAATTCATTGCTTCCAAGACTACTTCTCACGACCTCGCTTGGGACGTCGGCACCGGAAGCGGCCAGGCTGCCAAATCTGTGCGTTCTATTTCCTCTTTTATCTCCTCCTCATGTCTTCCTCCTTTCTATACTCTTTCCACATACAACAATATTATTCACTATTATTTTACACTAGTGGCCGTGCCTCTCAATCGCCATTTTTTTGTTGTTGAAATAATTAATTTATTTATATATTTAAATTGTATAAGTAAGTTTATGTAATTAAAAATTACTTATACACGTTAAAAGGATTGTATCTCCTACCCACATAAGGAGAATTGTAACTTCCAAGTAGTTTTTTTACACATTTTACACATTTACTTCTTTTTTATAGTTATGTTTTAATTGTTTAAATTATTTTAGATGAGTTTTTAAGAACAGTAAAAGTTGGACACTAAATATAATAATCACCATTATAATAGTAATAGAGAATAGATAAACTATGAGAAGTTAGAGCTTTAGTTAGGAGTTTAATTTTAAAGCAATATTAGTATAATAAAATTTTAAATTATCATTTAATGATATATTACCACATTATTTAATGAATTTGATAATGTTAAAACTTTTATAAAATGTTAAACTCATTAAATGACAATATATATATATATATATAATATATATATATATATATATATAATGCATTAAAATTAAATTCCTGTTTTACTGCAAGTGCTTAATACTAACATTGAATCTGCATCTACATGCTAGCTTCTCCGATGCTATAAGGAATACTTTGTCAATTTCCACACACAGAGACACACATATTGTACAATTTTTTATCTCAAATTCCTTTGATTCTTATGAAAATTAATTTCAGTTAGCTGCAATATACAAGAATGTCATAGCCACGGATGCTAGTGAGAAACAACTTGAATTTGCAGCCAAGCTCCCCAATGTGAGATACCAGCATACCCCTTCAACCATGTCCATAGCCGAGCTTGAACAAAAGGTGGCACCTCAGGGTACCGTAGACCTTGTGACCATTGCCCAAGCCCTCCACTGGCTTGACCTCCCAACCTTCTACGAACAAGTCAAGTGGGTTCTCAAGAAACCTCATGGAGTCATTGCTGCTTGGTGTTACAATGTGCCAAGAGTTAGTGATGCAGTGGACAAGGTGTTTCATCGATTCTATGAGGATGATCTAAGTCCTTATTGGGACCCAGCACGTAAATTGGTTGAGGATGATTATAGGAGCATTGATTTTCCATTTCAGCCTGTGGATGGAGTTGATCACACAGGACCCTTTGAGTTTGTCTCAGAGGTTGTGATGGATTTGGATCATTACTTAACTTACATAAGATCGGGGTCAGCATATCAGACGGCAAAGGAGAAAGGAGTGGAGCTTCTTGGGGAGGATCTTGTTGAAAAATTCAAGTTTGCTTGGGGTGAAGATGGCCAAAAGGTTGCCAAATTTCCAGTTTATCTGAGAATTGGAAGAGTTGGGAATGCCTGAAAATATATGTGGTTACTTCTTACTTCTTGCCTCGAAGGAGTTGGGACAAGTAACATCTTTTATCCAATGAATAAATAATTCAGCTTCGATGATACTATTTTCAATTGTTGGGTGGGTGAAGTAGAAAGCATAAATTATAGGGGGGGAAAACCAATATAATGTTTCTCAAAGTTTAGCCCCTCTGCTTTTACTCTGTTATAATGTTGGTAATTTCTTTCTTAAGTTTTGCCCCTTAAAGATGAAAGTTAGCTTCAACTTTTGCCTCAGCAATAGCAACTTGATTCTTTTCAGTATGACTGAATACCGGAGTTCTGAGATCATTACCCACGCATTCCACAAATGCCTCTGGTACAATGAACTGATATCAATAGCATATTCAAGGTCCACAATTTTGTGTGAACAGCCTGAGCCTGTGTCACAAAGAAAAAGGAAATCAGTAATTTAAATTAGCTGCCATATTTTATCCAAACTCAAGAATTATTGACAAAATGTCTTTTAACAAGACTAAAGTTCTAACTGTCAACTTATTCATCACAACTGAAACCCCACGGTCAAATCTCACTGCTCAACTCATGTCAAACTCTTGTTTTTCCACTTCAAAACTTTAGTAGTAGTATTCAACTGAAGTACAGAAGTTTACTCCAGCATACACTGCTTCTGCACCAAGCTCCTCCTCAATTCTCAAGAGCAGCCAAGTGAGCTCCAAACATTTAGAAAAGGCTTGACTACAAAAGCTGAAGCTAGAGTAATGAACAACACTAACCTGGTTATATTTAGCAAGACGCTCTGGCCTACATGGAGCTCTAGTCTTAACTTGACCCTGTTCTAGAGAAAATTATCAAAAAGGAAACATTATATTGGAGATGGTACTTGAAGTGGTAATAGCACAGAAGTTGAACTGAAAAGGCAATACCGTCGCCAAACCAACAGAAAGATCAGCAATAAAGGTATCCTCAGTCTCCCCACCGCAACCAAAATATAAGAGCAAAGTCAGTATATAGAGTGTGATTGGCTTGTTAAAGATCTTACAGTTGTCGACTGAATATTTCACTGATGTCATCTGCATTTAAACTTTAAAGACAAAGTTCAAACCTTCTGAGTGTTAGACTTGTGAACGGAAAAAAAAACCAATGTTAAAAGAGATTTACACCTTTATGGTCCGAGTGTCCAACCCAACTTAACTGTAGATTAGTCAGAGTTTAATGTAACTTCCCAATACCAAAAGGTTTAAAAAAAAATAGCGAATTCATTGTTATTTAAGGCTGAAATGTCACACAATTATATCATATATTGTACAATTTTTAATCTCAAATTGCTGTTGTTCTGATGAAAATTAATCGGTTTCAGTTAGCTGCAATGCAATATACAAGAATGTCATAGCCAAGGATGTTAATGAGAAACAACTTGAATTGCTGCCAAGCACCCCAATGTGAGATACCAGCATACCCCTTCAATCATGTCCATATCCGAGCTTGAACAAAAGGTGGCACCTCAGGGAACAGTAGACCTTGTGACCAATTCCCAAGCCCTTCACTGGTTTGACCTCCCAACCTTCTACGAACAAGTCAAGTGGGTTCTCAAGAAACCTCATGGAGTTATTGCTGCTTGGTGTTACAATGTGCCAAGAGTTAGTGAAGCAGTAGACACAGTCCTTAATCGATTTTATTCCGTTGATATGAGGCGTTATGGGGTCCCAACACGTACATTGGTTGAAGACGATTATAGGGGCATTGATTTTCCATTTGAGCCTGTGGATGGAGCTGATCACACAGGACCTTTTGAGTTTGTGACAGAGTGTGTAATATAGATTTGGATGATTTCTTGACTTACATAACATCATGGACAGCATATCAGATGGCAAAGGAGAAAGGAGTGGAGCTTCTTGGGAAGGATGTTATTGAAATAGTTCTGATATCTTTACTATTATCAGGGATACATTTATAAAGAATATTAACAGTGCATATATTTTTAAAAGGAGTGTATGATGATCTTTTTCCTTATTGAAATTTTTAAGCTTGCTTGGGGTGAAGATGGCCAGAAGGTTGTCAAGTTTCCAGTTTTACTGAGAATCGGAAGACTAGGTGATGCCTGAAAATATAAAAGTGGTTACTTCTTAGTTCGTACCTCGAGGGAGTTGGGTCAAGCAACATCTTTTATCCATTAATTAAATAATTTAGCTTCAATGATACTATTTTGAATCATTGGATGGGTGAAATAGAAAGCATAAATTCTAGGGGTGAAAACCAGTCCTTATGTATCTATAAAAAGTTTGTGTGTACAATGTTGGTAATTTAGTATTAACAAATTTGGTTGCTTTGTCCTTCAATGCAGGGATGAATCTAGAAAATAAGTGTTGCGGGAGTCAAAATAAAATATTAAATAAATAATTTAAAATTGATTATATCTATTATTGATTTTATTTTCCTCTATTAAATGTATAATTTTATTAACAATTGGTTCTTATATGTTAATGTTTTAAGTATACTTATTTTATCATTAAGTAGCTTATTTTATTATTTTATTCGTATATTTTAGAGTATTCATAACACTAAATCAGTGCAAGTTAATTAAAATTTTGAAATCAAAATATTGAGAAGTTACATGAAATAGTGTTTCCTTTGTTATAGGTTGCACAAATTATAATAAAGTTATTCTTACAAATCTCAAATATGAATGAAGTTTTGTTAGTTTATATAACTTGAAGGGATAAATTTGAGTTCAATACTTATTTGTACTTTTCAAACTTCATATTTTATATCTCAAATATATAGTGTTCCTCATAGACACCATTTTTTTTTTCATATATAAAAAAGTTATCAACATAGCATAATTTTTTTTTATCTTATGATATATCTCTCAAACTGTGGGTGTGAGACTAAATTTAACATAAGTTTTGTGTATGTAAAAAAAACATATAAAGGGGCCAAAATAAAAATTTGATAGTGTCAAACATAAATTAAGAAATTTTACTATATGTTAATAGTATTTTTTTTTTTAAATGAATTAGGTGGGGGAGTCAAGCCCCTAATTGCCCCCCTCTAAATCCGCCTATGCTTCAATGCACTAATCAAGCTTTGATAATATCATAACTGATTCTTCACTTTTTACAATCCATTGGAGTTTCTTATAACCCAATACTAGATATATTTTTAGTGTTTTTTTTTTCTTCATATTCAAGCTAGTAAGAGTAAGCACATATTTTAGTTCACTAAAGATAAAGGTGATATTATTCTAGTAATATAAAAAAGTTAACATTAATTTACTTTCTTAATAATAGAAATTGATATCAACTTAGTTCCTTAATTGTAAAAAATAACATTGATTTAATCTTTAAATCTCATAATTCTCATACAAAAGACAATTTTAATATCATTTCTATAATTAAAGGATTAAATTGATGTTAATTTTTTTATAGGATTACAGTGATGACACTTTTATTTAGTGGATTAAAATGAAGTTTTACTCACAAAAGAACATATGTGCTATTAAAATCAAATTTTTTAATAATTTTAAAATATATAATTGGATAATAATATAATTTTTATATTACCAGTAAATCAACATTAAACTCTAATTAGCTAATGAGAGTTAGCTTAACTATTCAACCTCCTATTCCTGACAAGTTTATGACTTGAATTTAAATTTAAGAATCTACCATTGAAAAGCAATATTAAAATTATAACCCACTATAAATTCTCATGAAAAATGGTGGTTAATTTACGCTAACCCCTTCCTAACCTAAAAATCTCATGAATGTATCTTTTAGATTAGTTAGTAATTTCGTTCTCATATAAGTGAAAAGACCAATTGAAGCTAAACTCTTTTCAAATAATCATTAATCTGCAACTAGTAATTATAAGAAAAGAATAAATGAATACTGATGGGACGAGATGGAGTAAAAGTGGAAAAAGTACTACTCGCCTCCCGCTTTGCCCGCCCCGTTACCATTCCTAGCCGCGTTAGCACTAAAAATCGTTGTCTAGTTTTTTTTTTTGTCAAGTTCGTCCACACTCTACAGTTTCAATTACTTTCCAGAAAAGAAAAGAAAAAATGGTATTATCATATCCCAAAAAAGAAGAAAAAATAATAACTTGTTTAATTAAAAAGGCTTGGAATTTCCAAAAACCCCAAACCTATAAATATTACGTAACTCTGTTGAATGAGTCACCGTCTAATACTGTAACTGCTGAGGCTGAGAGAGAGTGTTACGAACCCAAAAATGGACGCCAAGATCGGAAACTTCTTCGAATCCATCGGAAATTTCTTCACCGGCGGCGACCAGATCCCTTGGTGCGACCGTGATGTCATCGCGGTAAGCTGCCTCCATTCAATTTCCCCTTTCTTTCTTCGATTAATCTCAAATCGAAGTTTTTATTTTATTTTTTTGGTTTTCTGTATTTTAAAACCCTAGTTTTGCGCTTGGAAGTTAGAAAATATTGGATTTGATAATTTTTATTGAATTGTGACAGGGAATTCAAACATTGATGATGTAATTCGATTTGTGGCTGATTTGTTTTGCGTTAATTTTTCATGGGATGCGTTAAATCCATGCAGCAGTATATCCAACCTAATATTTGGTCCAAGAAATTTCCTTGAATTGATTTTGGATTTTTTTTTAATTTATTTTTAGTTATTTGGATTTAGGGAACCATTTCATAACCACATTAAAAAAAACAAATGTAAATTGAGTGGAAGAAAGTGAAGAGAATTCTATTGGTAATTCTCTAGGTGGTCAATTATCGCGGTAATGGTAGCTGTTGTGGGATTGCAAATACACTGTTTGAATTTTACCATTTGTTGGCTGTTGTGTTTGCTGTAATGTACTGGCTTGCATTGCATTGGGTGTGGTTTACTGCTATTTGCTTTCTTTCCTTCAGTCTAAACTATTTTGCATGTTTTGAAGGGCTGCGAGAGAGAAGTTGCTGAGGCTTCTAATGGTGATAATGAGGAGCGGAAGAATGAGAGCATAATGAGGTTGTCGTGGGCGCTTGTTCATTCAAGGCAGAAAGAAGATGTTCAGCGTGGGGTTGCCATGCTTGAAAGTACTATAACTTACAGAATAAATTTCAGTGCTTTGGGTTACTTTTTCAATTTATTTATATTTTTTTTTTGTTTATATGGCATTGTGATCTGCTTATCATATTATGGTGTAGCCTTTAGGTACTAGCCTTTTATGAACATTTCAGAAATAATTATATGTCTGTTTCTTCAAAATTCAATTGTATGTTTTCAGTTTCTATTCTGATGATTTTATATAGGTACAGTGTGGGTCCAGTGGGAGGGGTTTAAAAACATTTTATTACTTTTATGCATTTCATTGATCTGAATGCCCCGTCTTGTCTATCCTTGCTATTTCATGACTTAATTAATGTATTAGTCTTAATCATTTTCGTTCTCTCACATATGGCCACTAACTAGGATTTCTCTGCCCATTATGCCAAAACTAATGTAATGATGTTGAGAGCATAAAACAACCCATGTGTTCATTGTGAGTTGTTTGATTATTCTACCAGCCTGAATGGAGAATTGCAAATTTACCGAAATAGCATATGCAAGGCAACTATTGGCTGGGCCCTCAAAATCTCTCTAAATTTGCCACGAGGTCGCTGTGGTTTTCTGTGATTATAAAGCAAACTTTAATGTAAGATGGTGAATTTACTAAACTAGCATTTGCAAGGCACCTATATAACTGCGCCTTTAAGATTTCCCAAATTTCCTTTAGCTACTCCCATTTGCTCCAAATAAATACAACTGCACTTATTATTGTTCCATGGTTTAACCTGCCTTGAGTAATGGAAATCAGATTTCTTCTATCAAAGGGATGCATATTTTAGCATTTTAAATTTTCTTTGAAAGAAAAAAATGGATAGCCTGTGCTGCTTATCTGCTGAGTAGAGGCAACTGCCTCTAGGGCCAAAGCCCCATCTTTTCTTTCTATTGCTTTTGTTATATGGCCCTACACAGAGATGATCAACATTGAAGTATTATGACCTTTATATGCATGATTAACCTTGTTCATCCTCAATTATGATTTGCAGCTTCTTTGGGCAATGATAAAAGTCCTTTGCATCAAAGAGAGAAGCTTTATCTTCTGGCTGTTGGATATTACAGGAGTAATGATTATGCTAGGAGTCGGCAGCTCGTGGAGCAATGTTTGGAGGTCCGTCTTTCTCACTTATATATAGCTACTTTTCCTGCTTTTCCCATTCCCAGTTCATCATTTCATATGATGCCTTATGTTTGTTGATTCTGCTGCCCATAGTTCTACGTGTGGATTTTGGTTTGTGTTGGTCTGCTGGAAGCCTAGAAATATTAAGACCCTCTTTTATCCTTATGAACTATCCATTTTTTTTGCTTCTGGGCTGGAAGATTTGTTCCTTTTCAACAATTAGCTAATTTATTTTCATGTAGTTGATTCTTAATCTATTTGTAATTTTTGTTTTTGTTATATACTATCTATTGTGGAAAAGATGGAAAAATCTCGCCTTAGGTGATTTGGACATGTAAGGAGAAGACCTTTAGAAGTCCCTGTAAGAAGAGTAGATCAGGTGGAGAATAGCCCAATAGCTAGAAGTAGAGGAAGACCAAGAAAGATTATAGGTGAAACGATTAAAAAAGATTTAGATTTGAATAACATTTCTGAAGACTTAGTTTATGATAGGACACAATGGCGTCGTTTGATCCATGTAGCCGACCCCACCTAGTGGGAAAACGCTTGGTTGTTGTTATTTTTGTTATATACTATCTATATGTTAATTATCATTATATGGATATTGTCACCATATTAGAAGAATATATATATTTTTGCAAATTTTATCTTCTTTCGTTGTACTCTCTTCTTCTCATCTAATAATATTTCTTTTTTTATCAAAAAAAAATATTTTTTTTTCAAATTAGTAGGGTTATATGAGTCCAATATTGATCAGTGGATTTAATTTTGATCCACTATTAATGCCATCATACTATTTGTGAAAAATCTTAGTTACTACAATGATGTGACACTTTCTTGAATTTTGATAGCTTGAAGAGTTTTGCACAAACAATGGGTCAAATTTAAATTCTAGCATAACAATATTAATTATAAAAATTTGGCCAGCATGGCCTATTTTGGGACACTGTTTACATCCATGGTCTAACATCAATGTTTGAGTCTCAACTTTTTTTTCTCTCAATTTTATTTGGACCTTTTGTCTTGTAGATTGCACCTGATTGGAGGCAGGCACAGTCCCTCAAGAAAGTAGTCGAAGATCGAATTGCTAAAGGTAATATCTGTCTTGTTTTTTAAGCTTTTACCACATCATAGCATTAACTAAGGGAATTGCAAATGTCATGTGTTTCAATGCAGATGGTGCTATAGGAATCGGCATCACTGCAACAGTTGTGGGACTTGTAGTTGGTGGCATTGCTGCGGCTGTAGCCCGGAAGAATTGAGAGTCCTAACAACATGCTTGCTTATTTGTCCTCTTGTTTATTTTGTTTTCTTCTGGAAACTTGTTGAAGTCAATGGAAAATAAACCTCTGTTGACAACTACAGCTTTTGACCTTTTTTAATCTGTTAAAAGGAGCATTTTTACTAAAGAGCTGATTTCAAATTTTCCTGGTCAAATGCAAATCATTTTTTTTTTGGGTGAACTAGCACCTGATTACATACTTGAACCTCCAAATCCATGTAACCTTTGTAGGTCCAAAATCCTGAGTGATTTACCTTGAAGTATTAAATAAAGTTATAAATCTATTGAATTTCCATGAAAGATACATATTTTATCATGTAGAGATGCTTAATATGTGAGTTTTTTCTTTTTTTTTGGTAAGGCCTATGACCCACAGCCCTGTGGAGGGGTCTCCTAATGGAGCCTAGGGGAGGGGGTGGGGGATAGGGGAAAGAAAAGTCGGAAATATTTACGCAGTTCGTATCACTACTCTCTGCATGTCTCAAGTTCTTACCTATTGAACTACTAACACTGGACAATATGTGAGTTTTTTATTTGATATGTCATGCAACTAATGTAAAATACATCAGTTATAGAGTAGGATGCTAGATATCAAAAACATCATTACCACATGATCTTTGCTCATTATCTTTTGCTTTTCTCTTCTTTAGATCTATAATGTGAATTCTTGTGCTTCTATGCTTTCTCAAAGATATACGCACAAGATGAAAAAGAAAGAGACAAAAGCCTGTCTTTTTTTCTCCGATTTTCCAAGGTATCTTCACATATTTTGAGTATGAAACTAATTTATTCGTACACAAAGTAATACAGTTAAACACTCCCCATAAATAACCTTTACCCTCTCTTGAAAAAATAGCTCGCTTATCACTACGTCCAACCTCATGTGAATAGACAAAAGCCTGATATGTAAAACCTAAATCTTGTTAGTTGGCAGACAAGAGCCTGATCTCTAAGTTAATTAAAAAGATTTAGGTTTTCATTTATTACATTTCACTCTCATATGTAGCCACTGACCCATTAATGTGCAACTTTGATGCCCATGTCTTTTGACTAACGATCTCCAAATGGAATTAGACAATTTATTAGCGCAAACTTCTAATATGGGTTGAGGCAATGTGGAAAAGGGGAGTCGTCAACAATGTCGAGCATCATAATTGCACACTAAGCTGTCAAGTCTGGCTTAAATGCTGATGAATGCTACTTACATTTTCTTCACAAATAATGCACAACCTGCTGATGTGGATATATAGTTATGCTATTTATACAAGTTTAAAACAGAACCACTTAACTCCACCACACATTGTTTGAACTCGGCGAGGAAAAAAAAAAGAACCACTTGAATATAGAGGCAGCCACATCTGCTAGTGCAGTTTGTTAGAAAAAAAAGTTTGTAAATAGAATTGTTCAGTGCGGATTTGTTCTTCAAGGGTTTAAGAGAGGAATCCACACCACCAAACTTACAGAGTTCAAAACATTAGGATTGGTTACCTGGGGCTTATAATTATACAATCATATAAACTTCTTAAGCATGATACAACAGCTGAGTTCTACGAATTCAACCAGCACAATGCAAGAGAGAGCACAAGAAAGCATCACCAAACGCATCGATATGTGACATGCATTTGGGTGATTTCACCACTGTAGGTAACTTTTACTACTTGCCCCCTCTGAAGTCCATAGTATCGTGCAATTGCATCTGTCTGTAGCATGCGGGGAAGCTGAGCACAACAAAACTTGAAATAAGAATACAAGTGTTGGAATAGGAACTATAATGCTGAAATTTAAGATTAATGGAATATATAAGCGTTATAATATGTATATATATATATATATGTAATAAAAGAATAATTACAAAATCTCAGCAGTTCATATGGCTGCTGTAAGATCTAATTCAGTAATCAACCTGAGATAAATTAAAGCAACACTGAAATGGTCTAAAGCACATAATTTTAAGTAACGTGCTTTCATGTGTAAAACTTATACTTTTTGGCTTGATAGCATTTCAAATTTCCAAATCATATTGAATCGTGAATGGTGTGCCTATGATAACTAGTTAACTACCATGATTAAGCATATATTATACTTGCATACAATTTAAGTAACCACAGCCGAGTATTACATAACTAGACAAAATTTTGCATCAATTATCAAACAATAAAAGTTCGAGTGATGAAATTTAACCCAAAATAAATTGTTGCTGCTGATACCCAACAAAAATCATTTTCTTTGAGTATCTTCAAAATGCAACTTCCTTTTATCTACCCAAGACCCAAAAATCTCAAGCAAACGATTTTAAGAAGTTCATTGTAGATGCACCAAAGAAAATTTAAAAACTTAAATAAAAGTGACAGTGTATTTGTTTTTTTCTTGGGGATAAAAAGTGACAGTGTAATCCATCACCAGAGTATAAACAAATCAAAAGACTTCATGCCCAAGATACTTCCTTTGAGGCTTATCCCAAGTTATATCAACTGACCTGCTTTTCTTCTACATTGTACTTCTTCAGGAGATTTTGTTTCTGCCGTTCAGTCAGCACCTGATGCTTTGGCTTCAATACGTGCTTTGTAATATTAACAAGCAAGTCTGTGATCTGAACAGTAGGGAGAAAAGGTTTCCATAAGTTGTTGGGCATGAAACTGATAATTTTTGTCAGCAAAGATAAGAAAATCAGCCAACAAGTTTTATATTGGAGAAAACAAAGATTACAGACACACATCTACCGTGTTGTAGGGATTATCAGGTTATAAAGTAAACTGCGAGGTTGTTGGGATCATAAGTACTTAGTGGATCATCATTGAAGTAGAGTTGGATACCAAGTCAAGCCACTCAGAATGAGATCCCATAGTTACTTACAATTTGTAAGCATCTCCAAACTTGATTTTGTCTTTATCAACAATTGCATGTCAAAGTTTTATTCCTTGACAAGCTCCCAGTTTCCACATGACAGAATATCAGATATACTTGGAGAATGATCAATAGGGATTTCAGTATATTGCTCTAGCAAACACTTTTATATTAACACTTCTAGTTGGTACATGTATCCACACTATATGATGTCTGTTTTAAATGACCTTAACAGGTCAAATAAGTGACTTTTCTCTTACAAGATGGGATTTTCAAACGGTGAAGATTGTATCAAATTCAAATTTTATGCCATATAATGATTGTCTCTCTCCTACTAATGAACTAATGAAGGGAATCCTCAGGCAGTTTTCAAGCTTCTAATCTGCTTTCAACTAGCCAAGTATTCCTAGGCAGTTCTTCCAACATTCTAACCATTCTTAAAACATGTTCCAACTTTAAAGAGTATGAGTAATCATTTCCACTTTTTATCTCTTCCACGTAAGAACAATGCCCAACTAACTCAACTTCTTTATTCTTTACCAATTAAATAGTACTAACTTTTTTTTTTTGGTTATATTTTCATGCAACTATAGGCTTATACTCTAAGATGAACTCCTATTTATCATACTGTACTAGCTGGGCTTCCTTCAAAAATGAAAAATTGGTGCCAACTGATCATGTTAGAAATACAACATGCAATTTTATTGTGCTCCTGTGTCGTATCTCAGTCCAATCCTTACGCATACAGCACAAAGTAAACAAAACTAAAAGATAAGTAACCTCAGTTTCATCTCCCGGTGAAACCAAATTGATGAAACACAAGAAGAAGACAAGGTTCATATTCAGCTACATGTTAGGAGAGTCCACATCCCTGTGTTATGTTCTACTTGCTGACTAGATCAAGACCACACTATGTCTGTGCTTTAAGTTTATTTGTATAGGTCCTTGTACAGTTACAGGGTATGAAAAATTAAAGACGTTATTTTGATATGAGTATCCTTCAACACCACTTATACTGCATCTTTAATACGTTGCTTTGATAGACAAATGAAATATCTCACATGGTCAAGAATGCAACCAATGCATAAGGGTGGGTGTCCAGTGGACAGCATATAGGTAATTGGTACATCATACATATAAAATTGAAGGGGGCTTAGGGGGGGGGGGGGGGAATTATAGAACCAAAAAACATCCCCAACAAAATGCAAACCAAACAAAACCGATCTCTAGAAAATTTAATAGAGGTCTGACATACAAACCTGGAATATTTCAACCTTGAATGAGAAAATATTTACTGCTTTCAAGGCCTGGGTAGTAATTTGATTCTGCACTATCAATATCAGCCCAGTTAAAGTGTCTCTATTAACAATCTGCCCTGCAATGTTCCGGATCACATTAACTTTGACAACACCTGATCCACAGAAAATGACTAAAACCTGCAATCCAAGGGATCATACGGGATTATTAAGGATTCTACATTATAACTTTTATACAACAATAAACATCAGGCATTAGAACCAAAAAATGTCAGACAAGTAAACCAGCAAGGACAATTTTAAAGAACAGATAAGAATACACTGCTATGGTCACCGTGAATTAATCTCAGATCAACTTAAAAAAAAAAGATCTCATTTTAACAATAACAACCACATTTTAGATTTAGAGTTTAGACTTTAGACACAAGATATTAAAGCATTTGAATGCACTCCACGGCCTACTAAGTGTTTGTGTGTAACACCAGATTCATATAAACCAAACTCAGCAAACGCATTAACTTTGACAATACCTGGCCCTCAGAAAATGACTAAAACCTGCAATCCAAGGTAGCAAACGGGATAATTAAGGATTCTATATTATAAATTCTCAACAACAGTAAACATCAGACAAGAGAACCACAAATGTCAGACAAGTAAACCAGCATGGAAAATTTTAAAGAGCAGAAAAGATCACACCACTCTGGTCTCCATCAATTCGGATGCGTTTGGATAAACTTTAAAATAACGTAATTTTATGATAGTAAAAAAAAAGTATTTTTTTTCTTTCTCTCTTCTACTTTTCTAATTTTTTTCAGAGGCAGCTCATCTTACCATCTCAGAAAAAAATAGAAAAATTGATTATTTTTAAATTATGTTTATTTTAAGAATCTTATCCAAATAATTAAAAATAATTGAGAAGTGAGTTTTTCATTAAAAAAAAAAACTTTTTTAGCCAAAAAAGCACAATCAGAGGCACCCTAATCTCAGTTCAACCACATTTTAGCTTTAGATTTTAGACACAATATATTCATACATTGCAAACACAGATAGAAACATAGAAATTAAAAAACACAACAAGTATGTATCTGTCTAATGAAACATAACATTGGCTTATGATTATATGAGGAATAGAAAAAGAAAAAAGAAAGAAAGAGTAAAAGGGATGAAGAAGAGTTAAGAGAGAGATACCCTTTTGGAAGGGTCAGAGTGATGAGTGGCGGAGAAACGGAGGCGGTCAACGTCGGGGTATTGGCCGTGAATGGCTCGGAATTCAGAGAGAGAGATGTCGACTTCAGAAGAGGGAATGGAGTAGCCTCTGTCCTTGAGCATCTCAAGGGTGGTTTTGCGAGACAAATAGTATCTGTGACTCTCTGTGCTTCCATCATCCATGTAGCTAATCAAGCACCTAGCCACTTCCTCCTCCCCTCTTTCGTTCTCATACCCATTCTCTTCCATCCACAAACACTCTGCTGCCTCTTTCGCCTCTCAAACTCTCAAAACTGTGTTCAACCTTTTACCTATCAAGTCATTAATGAACAAAATATATATGAGACATTTTTTATTGAAAAACGATAGATATACATCAGTTTTCAGAGACCCCCCACAAATCTCACTCATGAATTAGAGGGTAGATACATAGAAATTAGTGTACTCAATTATAATTAATTGATAAAAATTGTGTGTGTAAACAGAGTTCAGAATAAAATAAGCGTTTATCAGAGCTTACAACATATTTTTTTTAGTATATATAGATTTAATTTATTTAATAAATAAATTAGAATTAGATTTTCAAAAAAATGTATTTAATTATACAAGTGAAGATTTAGAATTTTTTTTAAAATTATTTGATCTTATTAATCATATATATAATTAAGAATTTATGATTTTTATATAATTTAATTATATATTAGTAAAATATATTTATTTTATAGAAAATATTATAATTTTATTAAATGTTATATTTATTTAAAACTTAAAAAAATTTTAAATTTCTTAACTTATATAAAGTATGAGTCTTCACAAATTGGAATTGAATCAATTTTGGGAAAAAAAGTCAACTAATTTAATTTCATCAATTTTCTTATATTATTACTTGATTGATTTTATTTAAAATATAAATTTGATCTAAATTAATTTAATTTAAATCGATTTGATTAGATTAATTTTTTAATTTTTATTATAATTTTTTTATACACAATTAATCAAAATACATAATTCAAATTTATCAAACTACATCAAATATAAATATAAACTAACTCATCAAATAACAACAAATATTAATTCAAACTAATTCATCGAAATACAAATCCAAAAATCCAAAATATAAGTTTAAATTAATTGATAATTCTCCTATACATATCCAAGTCCAAGAGAATAAATTAAATTTGGGTTGAGGTATAATAAAAAAGTTTTAAATAAGTATAGGTAACATAAGAATTTTTAAATAAAATATTATTTTAAAATATACATATATTATTTTTGTTTTGACATAAATTGGATCTGTTTTTGAATTTGGAATTGAAAATCTAATCCAATTCAATTTTTTTTTCAATTTTTGATTTTTTGATTAATTTTTTTTAATTTTGATTGAATTAATTTGATTTTGAACATCCTATTATGAATATTTTCATGTAATATAAACTTTTAAATAAATTTTTGAGATAGGTTAAGTTTTTATATTTTTATAAATAAGTCAGGTCAAACTCTAAAAAAAATTGATGATAAGTAATAGGTCAAATTAAAATTAATATTTTACAAAATAGACTTATCCTATTTAAGCAAAATCTATCCTAACTTAACTCATTTTCACTTTTATATATAAGTGTACGTATATAACATTATTGTATTTTATTATTAGGTAAATTACATAGGGCTTTGCTAGGTTTTAAATGAAAAGTAAAGTCCCTTTTATTTCTAATGTCTTAAATGCTTTACTTTTTAATTAAAATTTTTTATTTTTTATTCCTTAAAAAGTGTCATTAGAGTACTCGTTAAAAAAAGTCAATTACATAATGTGTGTTTGGTTTGTAGTTGGTAAACTTAAGTTTAGTTAAAAGTGTGTTTATAAATTTTAGTTTAGTTAAGATAAGTAAGTTTGTAGTCCTTTTTATTTTTAATGTCTTAAAAATAAATGATTTTGGACTTTTTAAAATAAGATAAAAAAAATTTTTCTAACACACTTTTTCCAATGGAAAAGTAAAAAATTCCTTTCAAAACATACTTTTAAAAATATTTTTCGTAATTAGAAAAGTAAAAATACTCGTTGATATCTTTCGAAAATTTCAAAAGTCAATTACATAACACACACATAGTAATCCTTTGCATAATGTTTGATACATGACTTTAAGGTGCATATCATTCTACATCATAGTAAAATAGCATAATCAGATTATAAATGTATAAATAAAATGAGATAAAATTAATTATAATTAAATAATAAAAATTATATAAATATAAAATAATATATATAAATATATGTAAATAACATTATTTTAACCTTTTATACTTTCATCGTTTTCAACTAATCTTCGTCTTTTTAATCTATGCGGTTTAAAACCTTTTTAACCTAACCCTAAAGTTCATTTTTTTATCATCAAGTCCAGATGTCGTCACACAATATTTTCATACCCATTAGGATATATAATATTATTATTGACTCGTAGATTGATTTGATACCACTTTCGTAAAAAATATTAAACAATAAATAAAGTATTTAATATATTAAAAATAAAAAAATGTATCATAATTTAAAAAAAAATTTGAGATGAGTTACTATAGCAGAAACTGAAAAATTCTCGAAGTTGGGAACTCACACAGTGGCTTGTGGTTTCACCCTGAGAACGTGGGGATGGTGCTTGAGTTGCCGTCTGTTACTACTTGGTAACTTCTAAGCAGTTCGGTGGGTGAGTTAAATCTAAGAGAAAGACGAGTGAGCATAGCAAAATCAGCATCTAGTAACTGGTTACCGACAACATGGGACAGTTATGGATCGTATCGAGATTTCAAGTCTCGTAAAAGAGGCTGACTTTAAATTGTTGTTCTGCACCTTTTTGGGACCACCACTGTCTGATGTTCTGGGCTGGGCCAAACCCATTCAGTATTCAGATGGTTTTTTTTTTTGGGTACAAAATCAAATGCTTTTCTAATTTTTATAATGTATTTCCTCCATAATTGTTTTCCAGAATTGTGTAATATTTTTTGTTATGCTGCCCCTTGATCAACGTACATTAGCAGTCATCAATGAATTTTATATGAATGTGGAACAAATTTTCATAGAGAATATTAATATTTTATGGTTAACAGTTTCTTTTAGTCATTTCTATTCTATAGTTTTTTTTACAATAATTTTTAGTAGGAATAAGCTAAGCAATCTGTCAAAGGCCTACTAACTAATTTGCTTTAGGTATAATTTGGCTTGCCCTGCTTAATATACAAATTAGGCTGAGAATTTTTAAAAGCAAGGTTTTTTTTTAAATATTAATTAAATAAATCAGACCTATGTCTTTAAATTTTAAAAATAATGGTCTATTTATAATATATTTATTTATTTATTTTATAAACAATATTTTTTTAAATAAAAATATTTCTAAATGAATTGAAGAACAAGCATGTTCCTAATTTGGTTTCAAAGTTGAGTTACACATGGGTTGAATCAGGTTAGGTTTAGGAAAATTAAAATCCAAACCAAAGATTTTTGTTCGAGTTGGATGAAGTCGAATCTGACCAAAAAAAAAAATTCATGTAACTTAGAATCAAACTAACTTAATCTAAATAGAGTTGGTTCAAGTCGAGTAATTAGGTTAAATATTTTTTTCAAGCAACTCAACATTTATAAAAAAAAAGGTAAAATTAAAATTTTCCATTATTTCACAGTACCCATTGAGGATGTTTCCTTAAAAGTTTGTTTCTAACCTTAAAATCAAATCCAAAATGAAATTTAGCTTTTAGTACACAAGACACAAACCAATCACCCACTAGTATTTTGTACACAAATTAACCACATATCACACACACATCAACTAGTACAAATCAACCACAGTCCAAATATAGCCATGTTCGATGTTCAGTATACAAATCACGCAATAGTGTTTAGTACACAAAACACAAACCAATTACCCACTAGCGTTAAGTACCCAAATCAACCACATATCACACACAAATCAACCAGTACACAAATTAATCACAGTCCAAATAACTCTGTTCAATGTTCAAAATTAAAATAAAAAACACAATTAAATGAAAAAAAGGTCCATATTTAGCTATGCAAATTTAATGCCATAAAAAGGGGGAGAAAACCCAAATAATAAACACAACTTCAATGAAGGCAACAAACCAAAAAAACACCACAATACATAATTAATTGCAAGGAGAATAAATTAGCAAAACAAGGAAAATGAGTCATCAACTTATCAGATTTTAGCTTGAAACATCAAATATGAGTGGTGGCTATTGCAACTTGCACATATAACATTGTTGCAACTTGCACACACCGCATTGTCGCACATTGTGAGGGATGAACAGAGAGGTTTGAGAGGTGGCTGGACAGCCATCAATGACTCAGCATGGTGGCTGGGCAATGGATATGGTGGTTGTGTGGTGTGGAGGAGGGTAGGGCACGAAGGGAAGAATGTGAGGTCTGATTTTGATTTTTGATCTGTGAGACATGTCACCAGCAAAGGAAATTTATGAAGTGAGTAAACAAAATGACATTATCATCGAGTTTGGTCATTAAGTTAAAATTTCAACCCGTTATCTGAATCAATTACAAGTTGGTTTAATCAAGTTCTATCTGAATTGACTCGAACTAATTCAAAAAAATTTTAATTTAATTAAGTTGAGTTGGTTAGGTTATCGGTCAAATAATAAGACATGCTCAAGTTTTATATTTAAAAAACAAGTTAAACCTATTAAATAAGTGTTTAAATTAATTTATTTTATGTTTAAAATAGCTTATAATTAAAATCTTATTAAAAGAGTTAAAAAAACAATTTTTTACCTAAATATCAAGGGTTTGGTACAAGGAGTTCAAAGGCATAAGCACTCAAGTCTTTGCATCGTAAGATTAGTTTTTTTAATCATTATTTAATTTAAAAACTTACATGTCTCAAAAAAAGCAAATTGAATATAAGGGTGTAAAAGGTCAAGCATTTTGCCGCTTGAGTTTATAATAATATTTACCTAAAAATTAATCTAATCCAAATATGCCCTTAATATAAAGCCTGAGCTAGGATATTTATATGCATAATAATTGTGTTACAATGTAAAAGAAAAATGTGTGCAAAGCACCACAGCCCACAATATCATCTCACACCAAAGCACCACAACCAGGTGGAAGGTGAGCTAAGAAGTGCAACCCAATATCTAAGCTATAACATCTTATTTTTTATGAAATATTTTATAAAAAATAAAATTTTATTTTTTTTAACTTGAATATTTTATTTTAATTTATTATACGATAGTAATTATTAATAATAAAATATTAAAATATTTTAATAAATATATTTATAAAAATATATTTATAAATTAATATTATTTTAATATAAATATCTCTTAAGTAATTAATACTTAGATAAATATTTTATTTTAAAAAAATTAATGATTATAGGTGCAACGAGCAATGAAAGTAAAAAGTAACCATTCACATTGGCTATATTAAGGGGCTTAAACGGGAATTATCAAAGACAAGGAGAAAGAGTGCTGATATTGTGAAATTGGGAGAAAGAAAAAGAAATAGAGAAAAGGAAAAAGGAAGAAAGAATGAAAGGGTCAGGTGCTGACCGAGAACGTAGGAGAGAAGGAGAAAAAAGTGAAGAAAAGAAAAAGAAAGAAGGGAAAAGAAAAAGTAAATTTTTTTGTAAGAATAAGAATTGAAATCTCTTTTGAAAAAAATAAAATTATGATTTTCAGTATGATTATATGTTTTATTAGTTAATTTATTATTTTAATATTTTATATATATTATTATTATTCTTGTTAAATTTATTATACATATGTAATATTATGAAAAATTAATATTTATTTAACTTTGAAATATTTATAATATTTAACAAAATTTAGAGT
The DNA here is from genome assembly GCA_029884595.1 of Ormosia semicastrata. NCBI lineage: Eukaryota > Viridiplantae > Streptophyta > Magnoliopsida > Fabales > Fabaceae > Ormosia > Ormosia semicastrata. The sequence continues at coordinate 30,069,245 of JAQQTO010000041.1, read as the reverse complement.
TATTATAATTTAAATATTGACTATTTTATGAGACTCATATAACAAACTATAAAAAGTTAAAATATTACTCAAGACTAAAGTTAAAAGAAATATTTTTAATTATATTGTGTAATAAATATATGTATTTGATTTACATAGATTTTTTTATATTTACCTTGGCTTGAAAAATTTTATGACCTTTATTTTGACTTTTTGCAATAAAAAGACTTTTGTGTAATGAATACATTATCAGGACTAAAACAAACTATAGATCATGATAAAGACCTGACAAAATATGAACTATGATGACAAATTATAGACTGTGATGTGAACTTTTGAAAGAATTATTAAATTAAATTTAAATCAAAGTTAATCCCTTTGAAGAATTAACATTTAAATTAAATAATTCTAAGTTTTGTAAGTTTTATTTACTTTTCATGATTTATTAGGACTTGTATATGATGAATTTATATGTGATATATTGATTATTTGTATTGCTTATGTTTGTGTATGATGACAAGCAAGTGATTCATGGTAAAACTTGCACCTAACCATTGAGAGACAGATGGATGAATTTCCTTTTTATGTTACTTGTCTGATTAGTGTGAGTATGTCTAACTTTGTTATCACGATGTTAAAGTAACACTAGAAATAGAGTGGATTTCCTATGGAAGTAAAGGTCTTCGAGTAAAATGTGAGAGAAGTAGACATGAAAAGAAAAGAAAAAGTAAAGGGTGGATTCCTTGTGATAAGGAACTTACTTGCTGATGTTGTTGATAATTGGTACTTGTTTGCTGATGTTTGAGGAATTTGCTGAAACTTGCTGATGCTGCTGATAATTGGTACTTGTTTGTTGATGTTTGACGAATTTGTTGAAGCTTGTTGATACTTGCTGATAATTAGTATTTGTTTGCTGATATTTGAGGAACTTGCTGATGTCAATATATAAGACTGTATTGCATGATTTATTTAGCATTCATTCTGCTATGTTGGAATTGTGTTGTTCTTGTTATACTTTGGGTTGCCATGAGATTTTCTGTGTATATTACATAATTGAAACTCACAATGTGTTTTCAAATGTTTTTATAACTGTTCATTTTCTATTGAGAATTTTCAATTCTCACTCAGTTTATGATATTTTTAGATTAGCACATGATGCATTATGATTATCATCATTCAGATCGATCATGTATTGATTCTAAAGCCAAATGAGGGAAATATATGTATATTGGAGTTATTAGAAATATATATATATGGCTAAATAATGGCGATGATATATGCAAGTAAAATCATGATTTTGTTATTGAATTACTTATGCTGTTGATTTTATTTTTTTACTTACTATTGTTTCTGTTTATTTCGATTTTGATATTTGCTCCTTGATTTTCAATTTCGATTTTGATCTCTGTCATTTGATTTCGAATTCTGCTTCAATTTTTGTCTTTTCAACTTTGATCTTTTCCTTCGATTTCGATCTATATCACAACTTTGGTTGCTGTAAAACACAATTTTTGATTTGTAAAGTTTTCTGATTTTTCTCTACTTTGTATTTCATTTAGAAAGAAACTTTTCAGATTTTAACTATTTTCTTCCGAGTCTTCGAAATTCTAAAACTTTATTTAGCTAATTTTGAAATCATTATGGAGCAAATTCACTAATAATATTATGATCATGATTAAAAAGATTAAAAGTAATACCCTCAATTAGTAATTATGCCATTAAATATTAATATAGTAAGGGGGTTACTAATTGTAACCGCAAGTACACGGATTGCTCAAGTAATACAGGTACAGAGTAAAAATTCATTCTCACGAAGATAATTGTTATAAAATTAAGTACCAACCAATAGCTTAATCCATTTTATTCAAGGACATAAAAATAAGAAAGTAATTAACTAAACTAAATCTAATCTACAAAAGTAATAAAGATAAATGGTTAGGTTTCAGGAAATCCTTCTTCACCCCCTACATCTACCAACAACATGCAATCCTCCTCATAAACATAAATGCATTGATTAGGTTAGCTTGAGAATCTGAAGCAGTCAAAAGCCTATGTCTAGGTCAATCAACTCTGGTTTCATTTACCCAGCTCACTAAGTTTCCTTGAGAACGAGTACAAATTTCACTCATGAACGATCTATTCTCAATCACACACTATACATGGCTAATAAGTATATTTCTATCCTATTAACGAATCAACTCATCCAAGCCAATTGAAATCATCAAACATGTACCAACCATACCATATTCATATCAACAAATCCCTATGTCTAGTTCATTTGTGATATGATCCAAAAAATGGAACATAAGATTTTCGGATCTATCATTGAGTGACCAACCACAATTCGAAGAAGAAGAAAACAATCAAATGGACAAGATAAAGAATGGAATGGTAGGCGCCACAATTCCAAGGGGAATTGATAAGCTAAGGTGAGGATCGCCACAAGGGTCTTGGACTCTTGATAAGATCAAAGGGGTTGGTTCAATGAAGAACCTAAGAGAGGCTAAACACTCTCACAATTGAAACAAATCCAAATTGAACATCCAAATGTTTTCTTTTCTTCCATTCATCATAGATGTGTACATATATAGAGTTTAGGGACTGCATAGAATATTCATACAAAAGATCACCATAATTGTGACAAATTTCTCATAAAAGCAATAACTAATCCACTAAATGACTAATTAAAGCAACTAATGATAATTAAGTGGATAATAAAAGTGGTTCATGAATTCTAAAAAGGAGTTACCTAGGCATGCAAGCCAAAGGTTGTCATCCCAAGAAACTTAATAAAAATGTGCACTGTCCACACACAAAGTTTATTATACTTTATTTAATAGAAATAAACTAGAAAATTCCATCCAAAAATTCGTCTTCAACTTCCAGACCATTTTTCACCATGATAGAAGCTGAATATGGTCAAGAAGTTAGAAATAAGATTTGTAGCTAAGTTTCTTATCTTTGCAACGCACTAAAGAATGAACCAATCGGAGATCTGTAGCGTACGATATAGCCAAAACAAGTCAACAGGTTCATTACTAATGAAAATAAAATTTTCATCAAAAATCAAATTGGACTTAAATTGGACATCATTCCCTCCTCCTTGAAGAGAATTCGACCTCGAATTTATTGCCTTTGGGAATCGTCTTCATCCTCCGGGTTCAAATACAACTCTTTTGAATTCATGAGACACCTCTCTTGGAATTATTTCTTCAACTTTCTTATTTTCTTTTATAGGAAGACTCTCAATTTTTCTTTCAACCTTTGCCTCTTCAAATAATGTTTTTTCCACCTCACTTTTGTTCATAAAGAGACTCTCTACTTTTTCTTCAATATCTTTTTCATTCTCTTTCTTCTCACTATTTTTCTCTTGCTCTTTGCTTTTGTTGGTTTGGCCTTCACTATTCTTTTCTTCATGACCTAGGGGAGAAATGTTAGACAAATGAACCAAAGTAGAAGAATCCCAACATTTGATTCCACAAGCTAATCTAGAAGTAGGTATTAGAGTAATAGATTGTCATGACTTTCTAAGTGAATTTGAAAACTTATTCTCAGCTTTAAGTGTAAGTCACTTTCTAGTTGTCTTCATCTCCTTATCTTCCTCTTGCAATTCAACTCGAATTGATGGTTTGCATTCTTCTTTTGGAATTTCATTGATTGTGCAAGCTTTCTTTGGAATCTCATCTTCAATTTCATTTACTGTCTTGCAAGCTTCATTTGGAGGAACATCTTCAATTTCATTGAATGTCTTGCAAGCTTCCTTTGGAGGAACAAGCTCAATCTCCTTCACAAGAGAACCAACACAACTAGGCAAAGAATTAGGAATAGCATCAAAACAAGCATTCAAGTTTGTTTTGTTTACCCCACTTTCTTTTTTGGAGTTTTCAACCATTTTCTTCACATGTGCTTCAAAACTTTCTATTTGTCTTTTCATTCTCTCCTCTTTGCTAACCATTTTTTGGTTCTCCTTTTTCTCCCTTTCAATTTCTCTATCTCTTCTCTCATATCTCCTTCCTCCATGTCTCCTCCTTTTTATTTCTCTTAACTTTTTAAGCATCTCATTGAACTCTTCCATTCGTCTTTGTAATCTTTCCATTTCAAGGAATAGTGTTGTCATGATATGTGGTGGGAAGAAGAAATTTTTTTTTTGGGAAAAAATTGAAGAACAAGATAAAAAAATCACTCTAGGAAGGATGACTCTAGATACCACATGATATGATCCTAAAAAAAAAGATCATGTAAAAATTCGGATCTATCCTTGAGTGACCAACCACAATTCGAAGAAGAAGAAAACAATCAAATGGACAAGATAAGGAATGAAATGATAGGCGCCACAATTCCAAGGAGAATTGATAAGCCAAGGTGAGGATCGCCACAAGGGTCTTGGACTCTTGATAAGATCAAAGAGGTTAGTTCAATGAAGAGCCTAAGAGAGGCTAAACACTCTCACAATTGGAACAAATCCAAATTGAACATCCAAAGGTCTTTTTTTTTCTTCCATTCATCATAGATGTGTACATATATAGAATTTAGGGGTTGCATAGAATATTCATACAAAAGGTCACCATAATTGTGACAAATTCCCCATAAAAGCAATAACTAATCCACTAAGTGGCTAATTAAAACAACTAATGACAATTAAGTGGTTAATGAAAGTGATTCATGACTTTTAAAAAGGAGTTACCTAGGCATGCAAGCCAAAGATTGCCCTCCCAAGAAGCTTAATAAAAATGTGCACCGTCCACACACAAAGTTTATTACACTTTATTTAATAGAAATAAACTAGAAAATTTCGTCCAAAAATTCGTCTTCAACTTCCAGACCATTTTTCACCATGATAGAAGCTGAATCTGGTCAATAAGCTGGAAATAAGATTTGTAGCGCAAGATATAGTCAAAACAAGTCAATAGGTTCATCACTAATGAAAATAAATTTTTTATCAAAAATCAAATTGGCCTTAAATTGGACATCATTCTTGGTTTGCATCAATTTGTAAATATTAGGATCATGCAATTGGTGGCCAACCAACTGCAAGCATTAAGCATAGATAATAATTGAACAATAATCAAACATCCACACAAACTCAAAGAAGAACACATCATTAATATATATATAAAAGGATTCAAAGTATTCCTAAATACAGCTCAGTTATACAATGAACATGAAAACAAGAGTAAATCACATCCAAGGAAGATAAGGAAGAGAAGAGAGAAAGGGAAAAGAAAAAGGAAGCTCATTGATTTGTCTCTGAAACTTGAATCCTCCTTCATCCTTGTTCCTAGCCTCCAATCCACCATCAATGGAGATCTAGCTAAACTAAACTAACTAAACCTAAACTAAAAGAAAGAAACTAAAAATGAAAATGGCCTAAAATGGTTAGTACATAGAGAAAAACGTGAAAAATCTATTTATAGGCTCAACTTGCCGCTAAAGCCATGTAGCTCCCACAGTGAGTCTCTTTTGTCCGTGGCGCCTACTTCTCCAGGGCCGCGGCCCTCTCGCCTCGGGTTGAAGTATGACATTTCTGATGATGCCTCTCAACATCGCGGCGCGCACTACCTTGCGCCGCGACGGTGACTACTGAAATGCAGATTTGACTTCCTTTTCCTCTTTAAGCTCAAATGCTTCATATTTAACCTTGTTTAGAGATAATACACCAAATCAGTAACATATATAAATCTACTTAATTAATAACAATTAAAGTACAATTTGCTATAAAACACATAGGAAAGACTTAGAATCAGAATATGACAAATATAAGCACAAAATCCTCTAAATATGCATTATAAACAAGGACTAAGCATTCATTATAGCACAGAATTAGGACACCAATAACTACATTTTATGAAGTTATCAGTTACACAAACCATGAGATCATAAGTTTGAAACAAATCTGCCACTCTATTTCTTTTCATAAAGCTGAGTAAAGGTTAAGTAAACTATGAAAAAGATAAATAAAATATAAAAATTGTCTAATGATAGTTTAATTATTAAAAAAGAAATAATTTTTTATGATATTGTAATCAAGTAGTGTCCAAGTCAACTTGTACGTACCTCGATTAATCCAACTTCTCGATATATTTTTATTGTCTGACTCCAAAAAATTAGTGTAATTAAAATTTGAATATGTGACCGTGCACACATAAAAATAGAAATAATTTAATGAATTGAAACTTGAATGTGTAAAACTATATATTTTCCCCTTAATTTTTTATTCAATTTTCTTAAGCAAAAGAGAAGGAGACTTCGGCCTTTTTTCTGCCTTTGAAAAATTTAGTTATTATTCGTTTAATTTTTATATTTTAACTTTTTTTTAATAAATTTGTAAATTTATATTATATTTTGTAAGAATATTATAATTATATACAACACAATTTAATATTTATTTCACATTGATATACGGTGAAAAAAAATTATAAATATTTTTGTTAAACGAAAAAAGTTTTTCCTAAAAATCTTGGCCTATATTCCTCTTTTTCCTGTCTTTCTGGCCTCAGGTGTGTCAAGTACCAGTACCTCCGTGATAGTTAGAGAATCAGCTATCCTTTAAAAAAAAAAAAAGGCAAAAGCTTGTGTTTTTTTATTATAGCATACGCCAGTATTTTCTTTTTTTTTTCCCCCTCACAAAGGAAAACATATCTTGCTTTTAAATCTATCACATGCAGGTGACTCTTCCTTTGTTTTTGTTGCTTTTTTTGTGTGTGTGTTTTGGGTGCAACCCTCTTCCCTTTTAATTCATGAACATTAGTCAACCATACATATGTGAACGATATCAATCACACTGGCGACCACTGATTCAATGTAACATCATTACGATAGTCTTATAAAGAAAGAAACCCCGTACGTGCCATGTCAAAATATGAATGTCATGGCACTGAATATATCTTTATCAATTATCACTTTAACACATAGAGGAAGATATAGGCGAACCCGGATCCTATGTAGTTTTAGAATGAATTGCAGGAGGTGCGGTTGATCACCTAACGGTTGAAACTCAGTAAACTATATTTATTTACGTTTAATATTTTGTCATACAATGAAAATACTTTTAACGGTTAATTTTAATGCAATACAGGCACATGATCCAGTTTAACCTAGCCTAGCATGCAGTAAATTTTTTCTTAAATTCATCAAATACATGACACCAGAGTACCTGACACACACAATTATGTGCCGAACGTGACGACTGTACGACTTGTAGCAATGGGTCCGTCTTATGATTTTGACTCTCTGAATAACCAGCCTATTTTGCCTGAAATTGACAAAGCACAAACGCGGAAACACAAGACTAATCCCAGTAACCTCCACATATCGCAACTTCTGTCTGTATCTGCTAAAAAGTATGATATATAAGTACTATTTTTTCAACCCCATGTGGTATGTATTTGTTTCACTGTTTTTACTAGTGACCTTTTAGCCTCCCTAATGATTGCATCTTATGCCATAAATAGAGATACATGATAGCTTCAAACACTTGAAATTGGAAATTAAGGTTATATTTATTTAGGATTAAATAAGTTTTTAAATGTTGTTTCAGTTATGTTTCATAACTTTAATTTTATTATTTGTACGAAATTTAATATATTATAATAATTTATTTTATAAGATTGGAGCTTAAAATATATATTTTTAAACTATAAATTATTTTAAAAATTTTGATATGTAAATATTATTTTATTTTTAATTAAATAATTTTTTAATTTTTTTATTTTTTAAATAATTTAATGTATAAAATTTTTTATAATATTAAAATAAAATAAATTATTTTAAAATTACTTTTTAATTAATATATATAAATATAAAATTAATTTTATTATAACTTATATATAATTAATTATTAAAATAATCAAAATTTTCACATATCAACTAAATACACAAATCACACAAACTTGTCAGCTTTTATTTTGTGCTGTCCAGAGAGGTAATGAACCATAACAAAGCAAAAGTCTGACATAAACAAATACCAACTAAAAAGCCTAAAACAAAGAAAGAAATTGAAATTATCAAATATGCATTCATAGTACCTGTCAAAATTTATCTTGACAAATTCCACCCCTAATAAAAAGAAGGATAAAAAAATGTTAAGGATCATTAATTTTCACCAGTAGCAGCAATCATGAGGAGCAGCAACCTGGGCATCTTATCAAGCCATTCTCATTACAATCTGGGCACCTTCTCAGTTCTCCTTCTTCCTCCTCAAACACCTTCCTGCTACCACTGCAATTTGGGCATGGAACAAACCTGGCATCCCCACAGTTGTCACAGACAAACCACCCAGAATCCTGAATGGGAAAACCTTTCAAGAGCTTTGCCAGTTGTCCAGATTCATTCAGCTGCTTCATTTCCTCTGCATTCCCCACATACTTGCCTCTGATAAACACCTGTGGCAAGGTCACTGCTTTGCCATTGCCACCAAGTGCATTCTGCAGCTCCTTCCTATAGGATGAGTCCATGGAGATGTCTCTCTCATCAACTGCAACTCTGAAACCCCTCAATATCATCTTCACTGAACAGCAATCTTCATAGGTCTTGCGGATCCCTCTCAAACTGGTGCAATAAACCACTATTCTGTCTTCAGTGCCAGGCAAATGGCACAAACTTTTAGCAAATGAAGAAGCTGAAGAAGAAGAACTCAAAGGGCTAGACCCCATTGACCTGAAACCTCTGCTGCTACCACCAAGTTGCCTTGATGACAATGCTCTCCGGTAACTCCAAGCCACACTTGGGTCCAATTTAGCAAGCAAAGCTTCCTCAGATAAGTGCTGCCAAAGTGGCTTCTTGGTTAACAGTGGGGAACAAGAGTTTTCCTTTTCCATGACAATTGTTTCTGAGGCTTTCAGTGATTCAAAGGAATCAAGCAGTTTCTTCCTTGCAGACCCATCAAATGTTGTGTACCTGCATGAACTGGGTTTGTTTGACACACACTCAAAAATGGAAGGATAAGGCTGGGAATCTTCATCATCCAAGCCATCCATGAGTTCCCAAGTGTTGATAACTGAGTCTGGGGACAGTGACTGCTCTGCTTCTGTTTGGTTTGCAATGTTTTGAGAGGTTTTGGTGAGATTGGGTGGAGAGTGGGACTCAACATGATAGTCCTTGTGGCTAAAGTTGGGATCTTTTTGGTCAATTAGGAGAAGGGAACCATAGGTGGTGGAGGTGAGAGAGACAAGGTGGTGGGTGTCACCCTTTTTGGTAGGAGGGTGATGGACAAGAGGCATTGGGAGTGACAAAGCTCTGGGAACTGGTGGTGAAGAATTGGAGTAGTGTGAAGCAGAAGAAGAAGAGGAGGAAGAAGAAGAAGCAAGAGAAAGAGAAGTAGAGGGATCCTCTGGAGTTTTATTGGCTACTATGGTGATGGTTCTTGAAGCTGAGCAACCCATGAATGCACCAAATGATGAAAGTAAGTAAACTGAAGAAATGGATGCGCCTGCCTTTCTTTGCTTCTCTCTCCAAAAAAGACTCCTTTTTTTTCTTCCTTTCTCTCTCCACACTTTTTGGGTTTGCTGTCTAAAATGTCTTCTTTTTTTTTGGAAGACCAATAATGGTTGTCCTTTAGAAGGAGGGTTCTAGAGGTATTTATGATGTGAGAGCTTTTGGAGGCTTAGATGGAAAGGATGACAGAAAGAGGGAATTGTGTGTTGACAGGGAGGTGGTGGAAGGGAGCTTTCAAGTGGGTTGGAGGGGGGAAGTTGATGAGCATCAATGCTGTATGTAATTGGGAGAACAAAAATCGGGTGAGGACCATTTTTAAATTAATTGGAAGAGGAATACTAATAATATATTTTTTGATATTTTTTTAATATTTATTTTATTATTAATTTATTTTATATACTTAAAATTTTTTTAAAAAAAATATTAACAATAATTACTTTTAAACTAATAGTAAAATAAATTTTTAAAAAAAGTGTACACGCATTCCTCTTACTTGGAATTGATAAGGAAGGGACCATTTTTTGAAGAGCAATAAACGGGTAAAAACTGGGACACTGAGCATTGGAAGAGTCCTTTGTAAACATATCAGCGGTTAAGCCTCTTTTGAGTAATGTGACATAGTTTTTTTAATGTGAACTGGTTTAACACGTAAAAACAAAATGAATTTGACTTTCCAGAATGGGAGAGACAACGTGTTTAAATTGGATCTCCCAAGTTTCCAACTTTTTTTTAATATTAAATCTCATAATATTTTTGTGGTTAAATTGCACATTTTTATAATGTTTCAAGTGTAAATGATTCTACTATCTTCAATTTTCGAAGATTTTTAATCCACAATCTTGTATTTTAAGCCAAAATCCCAGTAAATCTCCTTTGTTATTTGCAACCCATCCTGCTTTTAACTTTAAGTTCCCTTAAAATGTTGACATAACAAAAAATATAAATTGAATTTAATTTGAGTCATTATTTGGATTTTATTTTGCCTCATCATTATTAATATCTGCAACTTCAAATCTCTCTGTCTTTGAATAAAGAAATGTTAGAAAAGTTATCCTCAACTCCCATGTGAAGTGTTATACGAAAAATTTTTAAGTAGACACGATCTATCATAGTATTATTTAAATATTTAAATTATTATTTAATATGTGTAAAAATATTATTAAAAATTGATATAATAATTTTTATCATATTACATATGTTAAATAATAATTTAAATATTTATGATATATTTTGTTTATCTAAAAATTACTTATGTTACATTTTCATTTAATGCTAACAACGAATCAACTACAAGTGAAGGAAATTATAAAATAGTGATCAGTCGGTTAGTCCACAAGCCGTTTATCTTATTCATTAGCATCGATTCAATTAGAGGGTGAGTTTGAACCAATTCAAGCTCTTTGTTCAACATAAAGAGAAAAGCATAATAACATATATATAAAGCCTATAGTGCAGGCAGTTAGCAACTTCACCTTTTAAGCTAATATAAGTTCACTAGCCAACACAAGCATCCGAAAGGTAGGCCCCATCTCGGAAGATATATGATTCCACTTATGATTTATTGATTTCAAAAACTACTATAAGTTTGATAATGAAGTGATGAGGGTCTTATATATTTCTTGTTTTATATCCCTTTATAGTGATTAGGGGATTAATCATATAAAAGAGAAGGGAGATGGAACAATCAGGTTACTTTTCAGCAGCCAAAGAGGGGAGAGAAGAGAAAGAGTAACCTGCTTATTTTCATTTTCATTTTCATTGGGAATGGTTTTACTTTGTTCAGTTCTGGCAATACTGGTGTTGTTGAGATAATTATTCATATTTCATGTCCATTAGATGAGATTAAGTGAATCCAAATAAGATTATAATGTGAACCTTGTGTCATAACTAATTATTTTAGTCCTTTTAGTTACATTTCCCATCATATTAATTGTAAATGATGTTATTTCTCATTTCGTTTTAAGTCAAATTAGTATTATAATTTTCAACCGGTAACATCTGTCAACATCCAATTAACAGTATACTGCTGGGGAAATCACATGCCATATTATGGGAACCTTGACGAGTTAAGCTGGTAGGTAGATAACAAGTGATTTATAACCTAATGACACTACAAACCTTTGCATATAAAGATAAGCAATAAATAAATAAATATGATAAAATAAACAGGGTTAAAAAGGAAGAGAAGAGTTACCCATAGTTTGTAGGACAATGACAAACATTACAATGTGGCATGATAAGAAATGATCGAAACAAAGTGAAGATTTTGAAAGAAGTTGCCATCATTTCTACCCTCACAAATTGATTGAAACAGACATTTCATAAATGTGAAGGACCACAAGGTAGCCAACTCAAGGCTGGTCACACCCGGACCACAGACCACAGACCACAGCTCCATTGTTCCCATGCGGGTCTGAGCTGCTAAAGTAGCTGTCTCATCTCATCTACTTCGTTGCTTTACTCATAACCCTTTTCAAATTTCAAAAGAAATAAGGGCAAATGTTGCAATCTTTATAAGCTCTCAAGAAGTTTCCTGTGTATTTCAGGCTTTGTTATATCTAGTGAGGGTAAAATTACATAACCAGAAGTTCATGTGGTGATCGTAGCGTCTCAGGTTTACGTTTATCCTGATATTGATTTCCAAAGAATGAAATCTACAAATTGATCCAAATGCAGACGACTAGTCAGGCTTTCAAAATAGAGGGGGGAGAAAATATCTTAAAGAGTGTTTAGATTTGATGAATAATTTGCTTGGATATTTCAGAATTGTCTTTGATATTATATGTATATTGTATGCTTTTTTTGTTACAATTTCACTGCCTAAAATATAATATTGATCTTCTAATAAAATACTAAACCTGTAGTTGGGGGGGGGGGGGGGCGCTATATTTTCAGTATGGCAACATAAATCTTATGTCAGGCAATGCCACGATACTGAGGCACATGATCAGATATTGCAGAGTTCTTGCATACAATGCCAACCAATCTGGTAGAGCTGTTCACTTTGATAGACCATTGATGTTTAATGAACTAATCTGGTAGCGCTATTAAATTTTGTAGACCTTAAAAGTTCTGTTTTGGCAGTTGACAACCTCTAGATAATCAAGAGCAATGTAGTTTCTCATACTCTTTGGCAAATAATTTAATTTGCTATAGTTGCGAATATGCAGTGTTCAAATTTCAAAGGGGACTTAATTGCTGCCTGATGTCTGACAAAGAGGCAATATTATTACAATACATAATTGTCAAGGACTGAGGGGAGATCCAACTCCCAAAACATTTTAGAGTGCTTAAGATCAAATGTCTGAAGTGAAATCTAGTAATTTAATTTTCTGGGGAAGTTACATATTGCACAGAACCTAAAAGCTTCAACGTTTGTAGAGTCTTTAATCATCTATAAGGTAAGGACACCAAAATGATACGTGCCTAGTGCTCTCAGGCATCACATCAGATGATTCTATGATATCCCACAGAACATTTGAACTGATTTGGGTGGGGGATACGCCAGGCCCATGTTGTAGTGCAAGGCATGGGCGACACATGAGAGCCCCAGTAGCAAGCTAATGTTATGGACCCTCTCCCTAAAAAAATAAATTTAATATCATGCGGGTCATTGGCCCACATATCAGATATTAAACTGATAAGAACAGATACTACACTTGATCTTAGCCAAAAGGCCGAGAAAGGTATGATTTATAAAGGTGCTGATGACTCCTTTTATAGCTGGTTTGTGCTTAACTACTTCATGCTTCTTTGGTGTGGGACTTATCAAAGAGAGGAGAAATACACAATACTAAATTACTCTTGTCAAAATATTAGTAATTTGTGCAGTTCACCTAGGTCTGTCAAGGAACACATTTATGTTGACAGAGCTAATGACCAATTTACTTAGGAGTTTAGGACTACAGTCTGCATGAACTTCAAAGCTTGTCTTCAGCTTATAAAGCTAATGGTCCTCAAAACTCTTATGTCTATCTCTTGAAAAAATGAAATTACTTTGACATGTTTAGGAGTGACAAGGTGGCAATGGAGGTTAATATGATAGCAGAAACGATGACAATGGTATGAGAATACTAATCAAGTTTATATGTATTGTGCAATGGCCACTTTCATGCAGTTTACTAAATGATGCACCACAAGTGCTCCATCATCTCATAGATTATATTCCATTAGTACAGAAACTGTGTTGCATCTTATTCATTCCTCTTGACTCATGTTATTGACATATTGAGAGATTTGGGGGCTATTATGGAATAAGCAACAAGATTGGAACCATTGTAGCGCTAAATAAATGTAGTCCATTGATTTGACTAGTACCTCTTCACCTTGCCAGCACTACTAACACTATCTTATTGAGTATGCCAAAGGTAGCAGGTCGCAGCAGCTGCAGGTAGACCAATTGAATAACTTAAACAACCTGTGGTTAAACGGAGTAATCAAAGCGACTAAGCAATAAAATTAATAAAAAAAACTATAAAGATGGTTGAATTCAAAAGAACCAATTCACTGCTGTGCTCCATCTACATGTACACTTGAGACATCAAGTTATAAAATAGGTATCATATATCATAGCTGAAACATGTTGGGTTCAGTTTTCATAATGATTACAATCTAAGACACTGTTTTTATGCATTCATTTTTGGATTGGCCTTGCCTTTTTATAGGAGAACATGTGAGGCTGTAACTAACACTTATGGCAACTGTTTTACGGATTTACCTCTCAAATTTCGTCTTTGTTCTACGTAGTTTGAAGAAGTGCTGAATCCCCCATATGGCAGCAACGTGTTAGACAAATGCCTCTTAACAATTTGCAGACCGTGATAGCCATGTCAAAGTCCTGTCACAAAAGACTCCTAGATTACTAACACATAATCAGAGTCCCACATCGGCAGTGTTTAGCAAAAGACAATAGTTTTAATAACCAAAAGCTGAAACAGAAGGACACGACCTTACTTGAACAGGATCTGTTCTATAGGCTCGTACCACTGTATCCTTGAGTTCTAAGGAGACAGGAGCGTAAGTCTGGTGGATGAATCATGACCGTGTGATCAGAGCGTGATTAATGGCCCAATGATCCTTCCATTAGGGGTGTCATTTGGGTAGTGGAGGATCGTTCTCAGCCAGTTCCATCTGGTTGGGATGGTCACACGGTTGTCTGACAGACTAAATCACTTTTTTCTCATTCTTCAATTTTGCAAATTTATTTAAACAGACACAAATGAAAATGTTATGAGAAATTATTTTTTTTCAAAACTTTCTCTCATTCGTCAATAGAAAAAGAGAAAAATAAACAAGTAGATTATTAATCAAGCAAGACAAGAGAGTAGGATTAGTTACCTTTGCTCCCAAAACAAGCAGCGATTTATTTGCGCATGCAACATAAGCCGGGGCCCTAGCCCCCTCTAGTTGTGTTTCCATGTCACATACTTCGCTTCTGGGGTTGTAAAATTTGATGGAAGGTTGAAATATTGCATTTTGGTGAATATATTTTTGTAATTAATAGTGATAGTACTAGAGGATTCTTCCTCTCCCAAGGATCTGCTGGTGCTTAAGCTGTAGTAACAGAGTACGGGGATCGTTTTATTAGTTCATTGTTCATAGCCATTCGAGGTAGAGGAGCTGCCACGTAGTGACGGAAACAGTGGAATTGAACCACCAACAATGCATAGATCGACTGTTTTGGGCTTTCCATGGACCTGCCCAGCAAGCCCTTTTCCATTGAGTTGTGCTGATTAAAGATAAATATACTTTTGATGGAGACATAAAGATCTAAGACAACAACATATAAATTACTTTTAAAAAAATGCTTATATAAAATATTTTTGATATGACATTATTTCATATAAAATTAAAAAATAAAATTGTGTATATAATAATCTTGCAATATTCTAAGGGATACGAGGATTGCATTCTCTCGTGACTTCGTAACTTAAAGAAAAAGGAAATGATATTTGTATATCATTTTTTTCCCACCATTTTATACTGGTGAATGACATATATAAACTTGTCAAAATGAGTTAAACCAAAATGAGTTCAACCTGATAATCAGTCTGAATAGTTCAACAAAAAGTGACAGTTGAACTAACAAAATTAAATATTTAAGTCTACACGACCTTACTGCAATTATTCATACAAGTATGACTTCAGACTTTTGGTAAAGTTGCAGAACCATTTCATTTAATAATTCAGTTCAGATGATCTCGTGCAATGGGCACCACAGCCAGCGAGCTACTGCTGATTTTATTTTATTTTTTTATTAGCTTAATTTCACTTTACGTTCTCATAATTTTAGGATTGCATAATTTTGATCTTATAGTTTCAATTGGTACAACAAAATTAAAGTTGACAGGAAATTTGGATTTTTTTTTTTTAACTTGCACATGATCTAGAAACAAATCAAAGGTTCGAGGCTCATGGCTCTCAAAATAGGATAGGATAACCATGCTTCCAAATCCTCAACATGCTTAATCAAATCACAACAATCATACTGTTAATCCACCTTCTTAAGGTTGGATATTTAGAGGAAATTATAGAGGCCCAGTTCTAAGTGCATTGTCTAGATCAGCAATCAGATCATTCACATCCTCAATCCCCACAGATATACGTACAAGATCTTCAGTTAAACCTCTGGCCTCACGAACTGCAGCAGGTATGCTTGCATGGGACATAAAGCAGGGCATGCTGATGAGGGACTTCACACTCCCTGCCAACAAGAAAAATAACAAGCTCAGCAGGTGAACCTCTCCATACAATTGAAATAATTGACAAACACACATCAAAAGTGTGTAAAGGAAATGTTCTACATGACTAATTTTAGAAGAGGGCTGAACCTCCCCAAAGAAAGAGTGTTAAGAGGCCAAATTTTACACACTTAAATTGAGAAAGATTTAAGCTTAATATTGAAGAACCTAGAAAGTGAGGGTACACACTTAAAACATACAGCTATGTGGGCATATATATTTGAACCTCCTTTCCCCCTCTCTTTTTAGTTCTTTACCTCTTCGATTAATTTCAATATCAGGAAATTAAAAATCCCCATTTAAGAATATTATTCTCATATCTAATATGTTTTGGCTATTTCTCTAATTAAATTCATATAGTTTCAATCAAACAATACACACAAAATCGTACAGTTGCATTGTGGAGCTTTTCATTGGATAAAGTAAATCTAACAATGTTAAAACAATATTCGTTTTAATTAATATTAATGTATTTATGAAACTGTACAGTTGCATCATGGAGCTTTTGGACAAAAGCATAGGACATGGTATTTTCTATATTATAAGAGAGAAAGCTAACGTGTTCATATATTAGAGTGGTTTAAATTGAAGGGAGAGGCCTATTTAGGTCCCCAGTTAACATGAAAGTTCAAATTGTTGAACTTCATACAATTTGTATTGATTAACAGACTGATATATCCAGGAGAACCTATCAAATATAATAATTATATCATTTTATTATTACCAGTTGAAAACTCTTAGAGCAATGGGTGGAAGATTTATTACCAAAACTGACAGTTATGCTGAAATACTTGGTAGTTTCAACAATATGCTTTGAGAGTGCCAGTGAACCTGTTAAAAAGCTAAGCACAGATCCTGCACCCTTTGCCTGGAAGAAGGGACCATATGAATATGATAATCAATACTGTGCATAGCAGCAACACTATTAAATTTCAATTTATCTACCATACCTGAGAATAGTGTAAATCACGTCCAGGATGACCAGGCAGACCAGCATAGTTTACTTTCTTCACTCGAGGATGGGAGGCAAGGAACTCAGCAATCTTCTGTGCATTATCCTGCATGAGATTAACTCAAAGTTAAACATTTTTTTCACAAAAAAAGGTCACCATAAAATATAATTACATGACCATTGGATCTGGAACCTAAAAATGGGACATAACATATTCTGCACAAATCAGATTTTGAGACCGTCAAAATTTGAAGTCCAGTCTACAGAACAATTTAACTTTCTAGACAAGATACCAATGTGTTTCTTTAGATCTATAATATAAAGGCGATATATACTCTAAAAGCAGAATTAGAGAAACTATGATATTTTAATGGATCAATGAGGAGAGTACAGGGATCTAAGAGGATGTAAGACATTACATTAGACCGTCAATCAAAATTACAATTAGTTCATGCATGTTCCATCACCAAACCATTCAAGCTTATAATTATGCTGCAAGGATATAGAAGGCTTGACTTTCTATATGACAGATTGTTAAAAAGGAGCTATTCTGCTTCTAAATAAGAAGTACAAAGCCATTCAAAGAAGAGATTATGGAAAAGCATTCAGAATATCTATGAGTCTCTTAAATTTTTCTTCATTTTCTTTGAATAGTGTGATGTAGAACCCAATTAAACAAGAACACAAGCAATTCTGTAAATTCTTCATTGTCAATATTCAAGTAAAAGGTCCTCTAGTTGTGAAAAGAGGGATATTTATAGCCCTCTACAAAAACTAATTCCTAAAAATAGGGTAATAACATAACAGGAAATAAACTGGGAAAGGGATATCCTCATCCAAACAAAGGATAAAATCCCTAACTGACAAAATTAAAAATCTGAAAATTTAAAACCCTAATTCCCGTATTGAAGCCCTACTCAAAATCTTCTTCGTTCTGCATCAGTATCTCTGAATTTTTTAATAACTGAGTCTCTAAACTATTATTACCAATTTATTACATGAACTGCAATAGATTGAATTTAAGGTACTCAGGTTAGAAGGAAAACTGTCATGTGAATTTTTGGTCATAATATATTTCAGTCAATAGTATTCAGTTGCTCACTATACCATCATTAAAAAACCTTTTGGCTATGTTTGGTGCACATGATAGTATAGTATAAGATAAGACGATAGGATAATATAAGGTATGATAGTATAATTAATAGGATAAGACATTCTCCTATCTTTTGTTTGATAACAAAAGGATAAATTGGCAGATTGTATAACATTTTTTTTAAGACCAAAATATCCTTTAGCATAAAAGTTAAAATAATTAAAAAATAATAATAATAAAGCTTTATGGTGGTGGTGGTGGTGGTGGTAGTGGTGGCAGTGGTGGTGGTGGTGGCGGCGGTGGTGGCGGTGGTGGTGGTAGCGGTGGCGGTAGTGGTGGTGGTGGTGGTGGAGGTGGTGATAGTGATGGTGGTGGTGGTGGAGGTGGTGATAGTGATGGTGGTGGTGGTGGTGGCGGCGGCGGCGGCAGTGGGTGGTGGTGGCGGCGGCGGTGGTGGTGGCGGCGGCGGTAGTGGTGGTGGCGGCGGCGGTGGTGGTGGTGACGGCGGTAGTGGTGGTGGCGGCGGTGGTGATGGTGGCGGCGGCGGTGGAGGTGGTGGTGGTGGTGGTGGTGGCGGCGGCGGCGGTGGTAATGGTGGTGCTTGGCGGCGGTGGTGGTGTTGGCGGCGGTGGTGGTGGTGGTAGTAGTGGTGGCGATTGCGGTGGTGATGGTGGCGGTGGTGGTGGTGGTGGTGATGGTAGCGGTGGTGGTGGGCTGCGGCGGTGGTGGAGGTGGTCGTGATGGTGGTGGTGGCGGCGCAAAGGAGAGGAGTAATAAAAATAAAATTGAGGATAATATTGGAATAGAAATCCTATCATGTTTATCAAAGGGGAGGGGATAGAGTTATCACCTTAGAATAGTAAAATGACTTGACCTGATTTTATTATACTATCAGTTGAATGCACCAAACATTGAATAAGACCTGATAGTATTAGCTTATACTATCATGTCTTCTTTATACGATGTACCAAACGTAGCCTTAAACTATTGTCAAAAGTAATATAGAGAGAAACAAGAAATGACTAATGTCAATAGATAAATAGCAGAAGCACTTCAAGTTCAAAGAATGTTTCAAGTAGCACCTGCTGCTTCTCAACTCGCAGGGCCATTGTCTTGATTCCTCGCAAACAAAGCCAACAGTCAAATGGAGCTAAGCCAGAACCTTCTGCATTTTGTAAGAAATACAATTCTTTTCCCAACCTTAAGAGGATGATGAAAGGAGGTAAACATTTGGGAGGGGAATGGGGATGCAGAGTGAGTAATGATCCACAGTAATTCAACAGAATAAAAATAAAAATGAAAACAGAAAACAAAAAATTGACTTAGAAGTACAACAGTAATTCAAAAGAATAAATATAAAACTGAAAACTCTACTAGAAGTACAATTGCAAGTAGCTTATGAAAGAATAACATCTTTAATACCTCTTTAATACCTCAGCTGAGGCTTAAATGAGGAAAATAAAAGTTTTTTTTTTAAAAAGTGCAAGAAAGATCAACAAGGGTACCACTTAATAATTTTTAAGGAGCTCAAGCACATAGAACTTAACAGAGAAAATGGATCACTTCATTCCTACTTTGGTTTGTAATAAGAAAGGAATTTATTTTTTTAATCAAAAAATCCAAATCATAATCAAGAATGTGATTTAAAGCCAAGCTCATGGAGATTTTCACAACAAATCTTATGAAAATAATTTACTCAAAAGCAATCCAAATATGCATCAGACCATCATGTAGAAGAGCTTGTCAAAATTATATGACCCATTTAATATATTAACAAACAAAAGCATACCATTGTACTCAGAAAAAAAAAAAGAAAAGACCATCCAATTGAAATTTAAATCATAGCATTACTGTAAATGAAAGAGACTAACAAGTTCAAACGACAAAAACAAATTAATATCTTTAATATCTGAAAGTCAGAAACATAAAGAGTAACTACCTTTCACCTTTCACAGCAAGCACACCAGCCATAATATCACTATGTCCAGCAATAAATTTGGTAGCTGAGTGCATGACAATATCTGCAAGAAAAAAGTACCAGTTACAACTGTGTAAACTTTGGGTATAACTTGGCACGTTGCAGTGTTCTTAATAAATTCCTTTATACATTAAATAAATAAATAAATATATATATATAATAGAAAGTGAAAATTGAAGTTCATATTTCATCTTACCCCGTACAAATATTTCTACTCAAATGAAAATGGAGTAAATATTTGAGTGAAAATATAGTGCTATGTGACCAAACAAAATGGATACATGATTTCACCAACCTTATGTTTTGCTAATAGACACGCATATACAAGACCAGTAACAACGATTATATGCATCACTTTTTTCACTCTAAGCAACTAAGGGATTGAATATGGTTTTCAATGTTTCACTCGTCTCAAATTCCACCCTCTATTATTTTTTATTCCTCCCAAGTTTTAGTCCATGTTAACAAGCATGTATTTACGAAGTGAGTAAATCTGTTCATCTTCATTGCCTTACAATGCTTATACCTGCTCCAAGTTCCAATGGCTGGGACAACACAGGTGACATTATACTATTATCCACCAACACAAGAGCACCATGTGCATGAGCCATCTCTGCTATTTTCTGGACATGAATTAAGAAAGGGAAAAAAAAAGAAATTTTATATTATTAAGAGTAGAACCATTTAAGAATATTCCATATTAAAAGTTCATATCATTCTTATCATGATTATAAAATAAGGACTTGATATATGTTTGCTTTATATATATTAGACATCTGCAAATAACTTACTGCTGGTAATGTGTAAGTGACAATACAATGACAAACTAGTGCAGCTAACCGTAATTGAGGATAGAAAACTCCAATAAATTTATGAGGGACTAGTGTCTAATCTAAACTGAAATTGTGAGTCATCACCAAGAGAGGAAACTTAATTTATGATTAATAAGTAAAACATAAGTTGTTTCCCTCTTTAGAGTAAGAAAAATCATATTGGTTTAGTCTGCAAGTTTTGCTATTGCAGCGACCTCTTATCTAGGTAGGAAACAAAAACATGATAGTATTTCACTTATTGCTGGGAGTCATGAATAGATATACACCCGGATATAAATTGAAGTCAGTGCCTAGATGTATGATAGTGTGATTATCCATAACTGTAACACTTCAAACATCAAGGTAAAAGCACCAGTTTCCTGAAGTAACAATATACCATTTTTTTTCATATTATTTGCTGAATGGAAGGGGGGGGGGGGGGCGAAGATGATTTATTATTGATAGACAAAGTCCACAGCACTTCCGAAATACTAGCACAAGCATTCCCTTGCACCTGACATTTCGAATTCAGATACCAATGATAGAAACTTCCTCTCAGTCATCACTAACATTTAACAATTCAAAACTACATAATACGACACCTTACTCGAATATCAGAAATTTGTAGCCGAGGATTGGTTGGACTCTCAAGCCACACAAGCTTAGTCCAAGGCCCAATAGCAGATGCAACCTCATTTAGATCACTTGTATTTACCCGTCTGCACATGCAAGAATTAAAGTATGATCGCTAATGGACTTATGCTTCATGGAATCAACAAACTTGGCAGGTTTGTTTCTATAATTAATTACTCATTATAGAGAAATAAATAAGCACAACTAACGAATCAGACTAACTTCGCCACAACTCCAGTCTTTGGAATTACTTGGGACAGCAACCTATCTGAGCCACCATACAGATCATCTCCAGCAATAATTTCCTGACCTATATGTACATTATCAGGAGTAAATAACAAGAAACTGTCATGCACTCATGCTTAATCAAAAAGAAAAGAAAAAAAACCCTGTCAGAATACACAGCTTGCAGCCCCACAGTGCATTAGAAAGTAAGTTTTCTCGGTTCTAGTTCTGTAATGAATCCAAAACAGGAACAATAAAGGGAAAATAGTCAAACTATCGAAGCCCTGCAGTAGCAAAAAAAAAAAAAATCTTGCTAGGTCACAAAGACAGTGTGCATGAGTACAGTGCAAAGACTCCAAAGCTTAAAAATATGTAAATTTCTTAGTCTGGTGTTTCTCTAGTGTGTTTAATATTGTTTTTAGTAAAATTATAATCTTATCACAAATATTTAATAAAAATAATCTTAGACCTTATAAGTAGTTAGTAACTAATTTAATCTAAATTTGCATAACTAACAATGAAGAAAGATCAGGTTTTATCACAATCAAGGTAAAAAAAAAAAAAGCACCCGTTCCAACAAGATGAGCAACAGCACTCAAAGCAGCCATTCCGCTGGTGAAGCATAGGGCTCTATCTGCTTTATCAAGTTTTGCCAGTAAGCTGAGAACACAAAACATGCAAAGTGAAAGAGGATGAAATATTAAACATCCGCACTTGCAATACAAAACACAAACCAACAGATCACATCAAACCTTTCTAAAGCATCTCGAGTAGGATTTCCACTTCTGGTATAGTCATAGGGACCATTTTCTACTGCAGAAGGCTGCATGAAGAAGAGTATAAGACATAAAATTCAATGAAATTAAAAGGAAAATATTCAACATAGATACTAAATACACAAAATACTCATGAGTTCATCATGCACTAATCAAAGCTATGATGCATGAGTACTTCGAAATGGTTGCCGTACCCATACTGGGTACATATCCGGTACCTATACTTATTGGGTATACATGGGTACTTACACAATACTCACTTGATGAATAGGTACCCGATATCACTCAAGTACAAGTTATCAGTCCATGCAAAACACCAAGTTTTATTGCTAAGTTGTTTGATTTGCTATTAAATGAAGCAAACTACTACTTCACTCCCTTCAAATCATGTGCCTTCTTTATATATTTTTGCTTACTAGAAATACTTTATGTAGTTTTGTTGAAACTGTGTAGTTAGAATGAAAATTGTATTTATCTTATAATTTAATTACTTTATTGTTTATGTTTTTATATAATATATCCTACCATACCCGTACTCTACTTTTAGAAATTGTCATACCCCATACCAATACCTGTATCGATACCGGTACTTGTACCCGTATCCATGCAACTTAGCATCATACCAAAGTCACACAAATGGACAAATCTGGCAACAGGGACTTTGGTCACATAATGTACAAAATCAAAGATTCACCTGTTTAAAAGTAGCAGTTTGGTAAAGTGGGGTACTGATTGCTCCATAAGGATCAAACTTGTTCTCGAAATTCATCACCATTGTTGAAATACTAGGCTCCCCTATCTCCTCTTCTGCAAACAGAAGGAATTAGTATTTACACATAAACCTTATATATATGGTGTCAGCCCAGAAAACACAGCACATAGCACTTAAGCACACTGCACCTGCAGCATCATCATTCACCAAAGATGATGCGCCTACATCCATATCTCTATCAACCAAGCAATTCAGCTTGAACCCCTTTGCACACAACAACAGTGGGTTTGTCCTGAAATTCGCTGACTTGTTAAACCCCAAGCTCTCCCACGTAATTCCAGCACTTGTGCTCTAAAAACACACCACACCAATGAGAGAATGAGAAGCATTATGCAAATGGGTTGTTATCATTTGAGTGAAAAAAAAAATGATTTTGAAGCTTCTGTTTGAGCTCTTGAAATAAGAGGGGTGCTGAAATGAAATCAAATTTCCCAACATCATTTGGGGGGGGGGGAGAAGTTCACACTTCTCATAGCCACAAGACTGCATTTTTTGCATTGGCAGAGCTTTGCATTTAACCCCTTTTTTGCCGAATAAGCTTAGAATGCGTAAAAGTATATTTTCTTGCACTTTCTAGGGAAACAAACAAAAATAAGCTACAGTGTGTGTGAATATACAACAAATAAGGAACAAAAAAAAAGGGTTTTACCTGAGCGTGGTGATCAAGGAGGAGGGAATGAAGGAAGGGCCTGAGAGAGATGGCAGAAGAAAACATGATTGAAATTGAAGTGTTTGGTTTGGAGTTGTACTGTAACTATGTTGTGTTGAACCCTCAATGCCTTTTTTCGTTTGTATTTGGTCGCTATTTCAGCGTGTATCAGCGTGTAAGAGATTTTAGCTTCAGTTGGCAATAAATTGGGTCGGGTCGGATCCGATCCATATCAGCATGTTCAGATCGGTTTGTGGGTTGCCGGGTCTATCCAAAATTCTTCCTCACACAACTTCGGTTTCATTTCCGGTGAACCATTTTACTGTGGGTACGTCAACGAAAATAATTTTTTATGTTTAAAAATTTTAAAATACATAAAAAAAACAAAATATATGTTATAAGAGGTTTTTGGATTTTAATAAAAGCCTAAACTATCTTTTTGCAAACAAGTCAAATAGAAAGCCAATTTTGAATTTACGTCATTTTTTTTAAAATTTGAGATTTAGGTTTCAACTGATTCTCTAATCTCTATTGTCCATCTTTGAAAGCAAGATGAAGTAGTTGATGTTACGTTGGGGTCGACTGGCTCAACTTCCATCTTTAAAGAATGCACCAAGCTAGTAGTAATATAATTGTGCTGAGCCCCATGGAAGTGTAAGTATATAATTTCCACAAAATTGGAGATTAAAATAAAGAAAAAGCACTTATTAAATTAAATTATCCCAAAATGAATATAATAACCGATGAAATATGGAAATAAACCTAACTACAAACAAAAGTAAATCTGAAAAACGATGGAGCAATGGTAGTAGTTTAAGGATGAGTTTGATGATCAAGTATTAATTGTTAGGCTATAAGAGTGGTGAACAATGTTTGTCTTCTCTGTGATACTCGCGAAGCTGACCAGCAGTCTTTTGAATACTGACAACTCTTGTTTAAGCATCACTTCATTTATCCTAGAGATGGAATTTCTAAATAAAAGAATCACCTTCCGTCTGTCTCTGCTCTGCGAAGGCACCGCCTTGCTAAACGGAAAGGAAAACGTTTGGTATCTAACTAAATACACCAACTTTCATCTACCGTATATATATTTGCTGACCCGTCCGTATGCTTCCTTTTTCATTTCGTTTCCCGCTTCTTATTTAATTTTTTCTTTTCCATTTCACTCTTAATCTCATCTCCCTCGTCTCCTTCGTCTCCACCCTCACCTCTCCACCCTCACCAACTAAAAGCAAGACTCTTCCTTTCTTCATCAACCTTAGGCTACTTTCCCACTCTAGTCAACCGCGCCTTCTCAAGGTAGGAGAAGATAAAAGTCCTTTCATTTTCTTCTTATCTTATCTCTTATAACTCATGACCATGGAGTTGCTTCATCTTTTGATTCTTAAAAATCTTTTCTTTTGAAAAATCAGTGATGAATACAAACTCTAGTTTCACATGTATGCCCTTTTACGTTTTTGAGTTTCTGCTTCTCAAAAGATTGTACAAACAACCTAGGATGGAGATTTGTTCTCTGAGATTTTCGGAACTTAGGATTTCAAGGAGGCTGTAAGGGGAAGCCTCCATTGAATGTGTCATCTAATATTTTTTTTATTCTTCTTTATTTTTTTTTATTTTTGGAAGAACCCGAAATATGGGTTTAAATGGTGAACAGAGACTACCTAAATGTGTTGTATTGCGGACTAGGGATTGTTCTTCTAATCCTTTTTGTTTCGGTGGAGTCCGTAGCTTAAAACATTGGCTTTTACTGTGATTAGGTATCAAACCTATTCACTAGGACACTTGCAGGATTTATAATTCCTTTCATTTTTTGGTTTCCACAAGGCAAAGCCTTGGAACTGAGATTGATGCATCTTGAAAATTGTGTGGGGATGAGAGTTTAGTTGAGATATGTGAATGAACTTTCTTTCTTTGATTCTGGAAATACATATTAAAGGGTTGACTTTCAATTTGATTATAGGGCTATGACTAAAAATTATGCTTTGAGATTGTTTTAAAATATAATTAATGGTTGAGTTGGGAGAAAATTAGACAACAAAAAGTAGATGCTTTGACTGTTTTGTTTTATTTTCATTGTATAGAACCTCATAAAGGACACTTTCCTTTCTTTAGGGACCTTTCATACAATAATTTCTCAGGAGATCTACGAAGGTCATTTGGTTCCTTAACAAACCTTGCTAGATTGTAAGTATCTTCTTTCACATGCCTTTTTTTCCCCATAAACTTGATTTATGTTTTATCATATACTCAGTGGCAGAACTTTTCTTTTGCTGCCATACGATCCATATTATGATCTTCCAAGATACCCATATGATTCCCACTGATTATATTTTGCTAATGTTAATTTCTTATTACATTAACATGAAGCTTTCAAATGTCGAATTGGTAGTGAGATAATGAACAATTTCTCTTAACATCTAGTTAGCTAGGTGTGATATTGACCAAGTAATGAGATTATCCACAAAACCATGGATATTGACCAATTCAACCTAATATATTAACCAGAAAATTTACATGCAATGCATTTCATCTTTGAAATAAGTTCAATAAGCCAATCAGCACAATAAACTATTATTTTATTTTAGGGTCATTACTTGAAGCTAAGATCCACATTTTCAGGATGTGGCATTGATGCGCGTAAAATACACTAAGAGCAAATGCACTCTATCGCCAAGTAATATAGGACTTGAGTCTCAATTATCGATCCCATGAGGAATAAATGGTAATTACTAGATTCGCAAAACCTTTTGTTATCCAGACAATCGAAAGTATATAAAGAAATTCAAATTAAAATCAAAGTACAATATCAAAGAAAAGTAATGAACAATTAAACAAAGAAACGATAATTAATGAGAAAAGACTAGGGCGTAAGGTTCACTTAAATTTAATTAGTCAGATTTTCTTTCAATTATGATGTAGGTAATTCTTTTGCCAATATTCTCTTATTTGCTACTGAATCCCAATGGTCATGGATGAAACAATATTCTATTCCTAATTTAATTCACCTATTTGGTCATGTAGTTGAATTAATCAAGAATGCTTTAAACTTCAATTCAAGAGATGAACTAACATACCGTTAATTCCATTGGTAGGATAAATCGATGTTTAGTCATTCATTAATCTAATCCTAGGCTTACCATATAGATCCACTCATTGAAAGCGGATGGTCACCAGTCAAACAATGAATTAACACATGCCAAAAGTGATCAAATTCTAACAAGAATACAAGTAATATGATAAACTCAAAAAGAAATTACCATAATCAAATTAGAAATCAAATCCAAATAATAAGGAAAACAAGATCCCCCATAGCCCTAGCTATGAGTTTAGTTACTCATGTTTAATAAAAACAAACCCATATCATAATACAAACTCATAGAAAGAAAACCCAAAAGAAAAGGAAAACTAAAAAGAAAGAGAAATCAAAACCCCTTTAATGGAGATTATGATCTCTAAGCCTTCAAGAATCTTCCTTTGAAATCACCCTCTAAGGTCTGCTATCGCAAAACAACTCTATCAGGATTAGGGATTTTTTTGTGTAATGTGCTCTATGTCTTTAATTTAGCGTAACTTTCCCATTATATTGAAATTCACATTTGCTGTTACGCTCTCAGCGCCTAGGCGCCCAGTTCTGAGCGTTCAAGCGCTCAGCCACTTAAGTCAATACGCGCTGCTGCTTTTCTTGCACGCTCAGGCGCTCTTTCTCAGCACTCAGGCGCTGAATCACTTCATCACCGTTGCTGCATACGCTCTGGGTGCTCAGGTGCCCCAACACCAGCGCTTAAGCGCTGGTCATTATTGCAAAACTCTTTTTTTTCTTGCTCCTTTGCACATTCAATCTTCTTCCCGTACAACTACCCGACAAAAACACACAAAATACTTAATAAAAACACAATTAAACAATACTAAAAATATAACAAAATTTATGAACAAAATTTATTAAAAATAAATAAATAAAATATGAAAAACCAAGGAATTGAACCGTAAATATATGACATGTTGACGGTTCATCAACTCCCCCACACTTGAGCTTTGCTTGTCCTTAAGCAAAGAATAGGAATCAACAACAAGATCAAACTCAACATCAAGAAATATGAATTAAAGAAAAATTCCACAATTAAAAAAAATTCAAGTTCAGCAATCAAATTCAATCAAGTAAGATCATTTAACACTTAAACAATTAAAGGCTTGAGTCAGCTTGCAACTGTTCTCTTCATCAAACATATAAAATCACTCAACTTTCCATCGCTCAAGTGTTTAAAGGACAAAGAGATCACTCGAATTTCTCTTGAAAAATACAATACCATAAGCTTGCTTATCAATCCCATCTCCACTTTCAAGTTCACATTCAATACAAGAATCGAAAGGACTTTCCTTTGGTTGTAACATGGCCAAGGGTATAATGGAAGGTAGGAAGAAATGATAAAATAGGATAAAGAATGCTCATGAATAAATCAATACAAAGTAGAATCAGGCTGAAAATATGACAGATAGAGCATGATGCACAAGAATATAACAACTTCTCACTTTCAACCCAATATTTTCATTATTCTTCACCAACAATTCTTTTCTTTTCTTTCTTTTTCTTTTTTTCCTTTTTTTTCCAAACCTTTTTTTTCTCTTTTTTTTTCTCTTTTTTTTCAACCCTTGAAGACAAAAGCAACCTTTTAAGACTTTTCAATTAACACATTAATTGCTCCAAAGAATTCAACCTGATTATTCAATTGAGTATTAAAAAAAAATCAATTTTAGGCTCAAATGGGACAATTAAGGGGTTATTTAATCAATGTAACTCTGGAAGTCAAGAAAGAATTAAGCCTAATTGCCTTAATCATGTTCAAGTCTGTATGTGAATCATTAATGCCTTAACAAGATATCAAAGCAAGTTCTAGCGCACATCAATTAAGAGAAAACTCACTCCAGAAGAAAAATCCAATCATTAAGGCTCAAAACTCACTTTCTGGATAGAGTTAATAAAGAGAATAACAGCAAGCAGACATGACTAATTTCTAACTAAGGATGCTAAATTTCACTTTACTTCAATGAAAAAGATTGCTTCACACATTATTAGCTCATGATCAATGGAATTCCCTTTAAAATATATCTCCATCAGCTCAGAATAAATCAAGACATCAACACACAATTCCACCTTAATTACCAACATTACTCAAGTGCTTTAACAAAAATATTTTTTTGACAAAATTTGTAAAAGTACCCCCCACACTTAAGATAAACATTGTCCTTAATGTGGAAGAAAAAGAAATAAAGGAAGTAAAGAAAAGAACAATACAACCAGATGGATAATGACACAATGTTAGGCAAAAGAGAAGTACAAGAGTCAGCGCAGCAACACAATTTGAAAAATAAAATCCCAAAACACATGAGTAGAATCTAAAAGAAAAATAAAAAATAAAAAAAAAAACAACTAAAATAAAATAAAAGAAGAAGAAACACAGGTTGCCTCCTGTGTAGCGCTTGTTCAACATCATTAGCTCGACGTTGCCTTTTCAAATAAATCAAGGTGGCTTAAAGTAAGAGAAATAGGAAGACGTCTTCTTCTTTTCAAAACAATTCTTCCTTCCTTCAACAATGGCATTGGGACTGCTTCTATTAGCATTATGAACTTGACAAGAACTTGACAGTCCCAATTGCGCCTTGACTCCATTAGGCCATGGTGGTCGCACTTGATCAACAGATGAAGGACCAATTCGTGAAGAAACATGAATCTTGGGAGGACCTTTATCTGTCTCAGCAGCTTGACATTCCAACAGATCAATATCAACACTGTATGATGGCAGGGGGTCTTTAATAGTTAAGTTTTCCTGCCTCTTAACTTGAACAAAATTGATAGGAGCATGGAGATTTGACATTAGGAAAGATTTAGTCTCCCTAAAGACATTAATGATCACATGATCTCCATCAACTCTCAAGATGAGCTCACCCGAGGTACATCAATCATAGCTCTAGAAGTGGTAAAAAATGGTCTCCCAAGAAAGAGAGGAATAACAGCATCCTCTTCCATATCTAGCATAACAAAATCAAATAGGAATATGAATCTGTCCACATTCACCAAAACATCCTCCACCACATCACGCAGATAAGTGATGGATCTATCAGCCAACTGTAGTGAAATGTTGGTGGGTTTCGATTCCTGCATCCCCAATTTCTTAAATACAGAGAAAGGCATCAAGTTAACACTAGCACCGAAATCACATAATGCCTTATCAAAATAAGAGTTACCAATAGTGCAAAGAATAGTAAAACTCCCTGGATCTTTTAATTTTGGGGGTAACTTCTTTAAAAGAATGGCAGAATACTCCTTAGTAAGACATACAGTCTCAAACTCCTCAAGCTTACGTTTCTTTATAAGTATTTCCTTCAAAAACTTTGCATACTTGGGCATTTGAGAGATGATTTCAACAAACGGAATATTAACTTGTAATTTCTTGAATATCTCCAAGAATTTGGCAAATTGCTGATCTGGCTGATTGTTCTTGAGCCTCTGAGGGAATGAGATCTTGGCATATGGGGATGGTTCATAAACTGTACTTTGCTCACGATCCTTCTTCGCTCTCTGCCACTTTGGTGCTTTCTTCTCAACCTCTTTTTCTTGATTGACATCTTTAGTAAGGATATCTTCTGTTGCCTTCTCTTCATCATGTATAGACTTAATAAGAGTATCTCCAAGCTCTGGTATTTCCTTCTTTTGAGAGGACTCCTCAAGTCCTTTACCACTTCTAAGGAAAATTGCATGGGCCTGTTCCCTTGGATTAGTCTCAGTAGTGCTAGGCAATGTCCTTGGTGCCCTCGCTGTCATCAATGTAGTCAGCTGACTGATTTGAGTCTCCATGTTCTTCATTCTGGCATCAGAATTCTGCATGTACTTCATAACCAGATCTTCAAAACTTGGCTTCTCTATAGGTGCTTGGAAACCTGGAGGTGGTGGTGGAGCTCTCTGCTGATTCTGCTAATAGCCTTGCTGATTTCCCCATTTGAAATTCAGGTGGTCCTTCCAACCAGGATTGTACGTATTTGAATATGGATTGTACTGCTGTCGATTGGAATTACTAACAAAATTTACTCATTCAGGCTTGGGGGCAAATAGACTACCAACTTGGCAATTTACACTTGAATGACCTTGTCCTCCACATGCCTCACAAATGATAGGTGGGGTTGCACTATTTGTCACCATCAAAGTCTCCACCTTCTTCGTCAAAGCTTCCAATTGACTCAGAATTGCTGTAGAAGAATCAACAGCATGTACACCTGCTTGTTTCTTAGGAATCTGGCGCTCATTCTGCCACTGATAACTATTTAGCGCCATTTCTTCAATTAATGCTTGGCTCTTAGTAGGTATTTTCCTCCATATAGTACCTCCCGCAGTAGCATCAATGAGTGAACGATTTGCAGGCGACAAACCATTATAAAAAGTCTGAACCTGCTACCATACAGGAAATTCATGATATGGACATCTCCTCAATAACTCCTGAAAGTGCTCCCAACCTTCATAAAGAGTGTCCATCTCAAACTGCACAAAAGAAGATATATCATTTCTTAACTTAGCAGATTTTGAAGGAGGAAAATACTTAGCCAGAAACGGTTATGTCAACTGATCCCATGTAGTAATAGAACCCCTTGGAAGTGATGTTAGTCACTAACTTGCTCTGTCCCTAAGAGAGAAAGGAAAGAGTCGCAATCGGATCGCGTCATTTGTCACACCATTGTACTTAATAGTATCACACAACTGCAAGAACTTAGCCAAATGCTGATTAGGATCATCTGAAGGCAATCCACTAAACTGAACTAAATTTTGAATCATGGAGATCAATGCTGGTTTGATCTCAAAATTATTAGCCGCCACAGTTGGTCTTATTATACTTCCTCTGTACCCTTCAGCAGTGGGCATAGAGTATTCAAACATAGTCCGCTCTGTTGGGATAGCTCTTTCTTCATAGTTGGCCTCAACAACTAGTTGCCTCTCTATCCTGCTTATGTCTTCTGCCACAGCTGTAATAAAAGACTGCTTCTTTAACCTGCGAGCTGTTTTCTCAATTTCTGGATCAAAAGCTAAATCAGGAAACTGAGATCGAGTAAGCATAAACAAGAAATAGGAAGTGAAAAATTAATGAAAAATAAAATAAAATAAAACACGATAAAATAAAATAAAATAAGAAATAAAATAAAATAAAAATAAATAAGGAATAAAAAGAAAAGTATGCGTCTGAATTAACTAGAGCTTTTCGCTTATAATATTACCAAACTTATTCCCCAGCAACGGCACCAAAAACTTGATGCTCGAAAAATACACTAAGAGCAAGTGCACTCTATTGCCAAGTAATATAGGACTTGAGTCCCAGTTATCGATCCCACGAGGAATAAATGGTAATTACTAGATTCGCAAAACCCTTTGTTATCTAGACAATCGAAAGTATATAAAGAAATTTAAATTAAAATCAAAATAAATAATTAAAGAAAAGCAATGAACAATTAAACAAAGAAAAGATAATCAATGAGAAAAAGACTAGGGCGCAAGGTTCACGTGAATCCAATTAGTCAAATTTTCTTTCAATTATGATGTAGGTAATTCTTTTGCTAATATTCTCTTATTTGCTACTAAATCCCAATGATCATGGATGAAACAATATTCTATTCCTAATTTAATTCACCTATTTGGTCATGTAGTTGAATTAATCAAGAATACATTAAGCTTCAATTCAAGAGATGAACTAACATACCGTCAATTCCATTGGTAGGATAAATTGATGTTTGGTCATTCACCAATCTAATCCTAGGCTTACCATATAGATTCACCCATTGAATGCGGATGGCCACTGGTCAAACAATGAATTAACACATGCCAAAAGTGATCAAATTCTGACAAGAATACAAGTAATATAATAAACCCAAAAAGAAATTACCATAATCAAATTAGAAATCAAATCCAAATAATAAGGAAAATAAAATCCCCCATAGCCCTAGCTATGAGTTTAGTTACTCATGTTCAATAAAAACAAACTCATATCAGAATACAAACTCATAGAAAGAAAACTCAAAGGAAAAACGAAACTAAAAAGTAAGAGAAATCAAAACCCCTTTAATGGAGATTATGATCTCTAAGCCTTCAAGAATCTTCCTTTGAAATCGCCCTCCAAGGTCTGCTACAGCAAAACAACTCTCTCAGGATTAAGGATTATTTTGTGTAATGTGCTCCATGTCTTCAATTTGGCGTAACTTTCCCATTATGTTGAAATTCACGTATGCTGTTACGCTCTCAATGCCTAGGCGCCCAGTTCTGAGCGCTCAAGCGCTCAACCACTTAAGTCAATACGCGCTGCTGCTTCTCTTGCGTGCTCAGGCTCTCATTCTTAGCGCTCAGGCGTTGAATCACTTCATCACCATTGCTGCATACGCTTTGGGTGCTCAGGCACCCCAACACCAGCGCTTAGGCGCTAGTCATTGTTGCAAAACTCTTCTTTTTCTTGGTCCTTTGCACATTCAATCTTCCCCCCGTACAACTACCTGACAAAAACACACAAAATATTTAATAAAAACATAATTAAACAATACTAAAAATATAACAAAACTTATGAACAAAATTTATTAAAAATAAATAAAAAGAATATGAAAAACTAAGGAATTAAACCGTAAAAATATGACATGTTGACAGTTCATCGGGCATGTTTCAAGAAAACATAATTGTGCAAGCCTGAGAATTTTTATATTTCTTGTGTTGCCGTGTTCATGGACAATGTAGTCAACATGAGAGGATACAAGCCTGTAAAGACACACAAGGAGGAGAGTGATAGAATAACTAATATAATTATTCAAGTATCATTTATTTCCTTCCCAATTCTGAATTCACGTATTCAACCTTCAAGCATATATAACTATACACATATGGCTTCCGTGGAATTTTATGTAGAAAATTCCATACAAAGATCATACTAACAAGCTTCAAGAAAACAAGTTTCCCCCTACCTTACTTCCACTAGCTTGTTGTAACTTGTTTTCCTTTTCTTTCCTTCTTCCTCTCTTCCTCTTGCTTCATTCCTTTACTTGCATTTTGTTCTTGTCTTCCTTTGTTTTCTTTCTTCTTGCCTTCTGTAATGTCCCACGTGGAATGCAGAAAATAGATAATCTGTATGTGTGTCAAATACTTTAATTTTATCCATTGTGTTGTAATTATATACACGAATAAACATATCATCTGCTCCAACAATAACCCACTGTTTACGTGCAATAAACTTGGCTAACCTAACAACAAAATCATGTTGTATAAGAACCCCATAATGGTTTTCTAAGTAAGAAATATACAAAGAAAAGTATGCTCCCATGCAAATGCATCAAGAAATACATATGCAAACAAATGGACCAAAAATGGTTAATGTACCTGGTAACTCAGTAACCTCAAAAGATTTGGCCATGCTTTGAAATAGCACAGAAGAAATTAGTGTTAATTACACAAGCAAATCTCCATAGAAATTAATAATTACACAAGGTATTCTGTCTACAATTACATAAAATTGCAGTAGTCTATAGTATGTTTTCTACCATAGGCTTATTACGTGTCTTATCTTCAAGTACTTGTATATCCACTTCTATCATGTTTTGCAACTATATATCTTCAATAATTTTACAACTTGTTTAACTAAGAAATGTAGATTGCTAGTCACAAGTTCCAAGTCTTATTTTTAAAATTCTTTATATTTCTTAACTTTGTTGTTTATTCAAGTTTGTAGCCTGTTAAGGACTTGACAATGGTAATATGAGGGAACCTTACATTACCAACATCATAAATAGTGGAAAATTTTTCAGCAAATAAGAGTCTCCTAAAAATTTAAATGATTTAGTTGAAATAGTGTGTTCCCCATTTAAATGATTTGTGTAAGTTTCTAATTTGTTGTTCCTTAGGCTTAGGGAATTTTAAATGACACAATTAGTTCAAAATGATAAAGTTGGTGCATGTCTATGAGTTGTGACCAATACGATTGATTATTCATTTGTGCTTTAATCTTGCTGAACTGGTGAAAATTCATACTTGGTTTTCTGTATATGCAGAATACTTACATGGATAGCTCAAGGGCAAGACGGAGGTCTGATTTGTCCAACATCAGTCAGGTAACTAACTTGGTTAATATAGAAAAAATCTATTATATGTGTTTGGCTATGCGCATATGTTGACTAATTTGTTCTCATAATGCAGAAGGTGCGATTGAGGCATGTTTGTACACTGAGATTGTTGATTGACGTGAATAGCTCAATGACGGATGCTCAGAAGTCCCGAATTGAGTTTACTCCATTCAAGTCACTGTTATATATGCTGAACAATTTAGAAATCAATTGTGTCTTGTTGTGGGAGTTAGCTTCTAGATAGGTTGAAAGAAATGGAGGATTTAGAGTTAGGGGTAGGGTTATCTCATTCAGTCCGTTAGGCGTGTGCTTGGCACTTGGATTGTGGATTACTGGGGAAAGAGCAACCCCACGTGATGATGGAGTGGGCTAAACTTTGTCCTTATTTAAGGGGGACAATGTAACTAATGACACAGTTTATCATGAGTTGTATCAGCACGTAGGGAACAATGATATAGATAACTTTTGTCGACTTTATATCCTACTTGCTTTTGGGGAGTTCTATTTTCCTATTACAGGTGTTAA
Organism: Ormosia semicastrata; assembly: GCA_029884595.1. NCBI lineage: Eukaryota > Viridiplantae > Streptophyta > Magnoliopsida > Fabales > Fabaceae > Ormosia > Ormosia semicastrata. The sequence continues at coordinate 30,033,549 of JAQQTO010000041.1, read as the reverse complement.
CGTGCATTCTGCCTTCACACACACCTGTTAGATGAGTTGGACTGCCTAGATAATTATAGTTGGGGTTTGGCGGTGTATGATTTTTTGGTGGATGACTTGACCTGAGTTGCACGTGCAGTGAACGAGGGTAAGAATATCCACCAAATCTATTTAATGGGATGTGCTGCACTTTTGCAGGTACATGTTTTGTTATTTACTATGCTTCCTGGTTGTTATAATTGTTTCATACAATATTATAGCTTTTTCCTGTTCTTTTCCTATTGCATCATTATGATACTATACATATGATTTTCTACAAGGTTTGAGCTTTTGATCACCTGTCATTGCACCCCACATCAACTGTGATAAGTGGTCAATCCTTCTCACGTTACTTGAACTGGCACGTGTTTAGGGCGAGAGAGGAGAAAATGCGTGCAGCATTTGAAAAAAATAAGGTAACGTACAACTTTTAAATGGTGTGTGTAGTGCTGCGACATTTGTATGAAAATGATTTTGTATAAAAAAAATTTATGGTCTTTAGTCGTAGTAGTCCACCTTCACCATACTTCTTAACTACGTATCTGTTAGTTATTGACATGTAGGTAACTGAAGATCTAGTTGCATCGAGAGAAGAGAATCAAATTGACATAGTCAGCGATGCAATGGCACTTGAGCAGCAACATGGTGTTGGACATCGACGGTCGAGGCCATTTGATGTGGAGGACCTTGCCAGTAATATTTCTCAAGTGGTTACTGAGAATGTGCAAATGAATAAAAGGATTTCTATTCTGGAAACAGAAGTGAGCACATTGAAACAACTATTATTACATTGTTTAGTGCCTCCACATTCACGTTGTCCTATAGGCAGTCCAGTATGTGACCAGGGTACTCAATCATTGAATCGCGTGAGCACTCATTTCTATGGATTCAATGAAGGTGGTGAGCCGAGCGATCAACAACCACTTGTACATGGCATCCCTTCAGTTGCACTTATTGGCTACTCTGATACACATCCGAACCCAGTCACAGACAACCCCAACTCCAACATTTGCACTCGAGTTAAGGCTCAGCCCAGAAAGCGTGTGCTTGGCAAAAGCACCCGAACTCCTTACACCAAACTGCAAAAGAATAAGAAGAAAACAAATCTGTATACCCAACTTTTTACCTACTGCACCAGAGTGCTTAACAAAGAGGACCACGATTCCATGTAAGCTTTTGAATTACCAACATAGCATGCTTGATAAGTATAATACTGATTTTACTTGGGTTAACATTTGTCATTTGTATCTTGTACAATTTTAGCATTAGACGTATTATTTTGTGATTGTCTTTAAACAATTTGTTTTGGGTTGTGGTGTAGGGCGGTGGTCAGACTCTACGATCAGTTCCTTATAATTGTAGATGCTTCTTGCATGAAATCAAGAGGGTGGGTCAACAATATAGTAAGAATGAATTACGTTCAACTCATAATTTAGATTATGTATATCACACCTACTTATTGCGCTAATTCACATATAAAGACCTTCTTTAATTCACCTTTTCAGGTTATTATACTGGCTACAAGGATTTTTGTGGGAGATGAAATGGAGCGAGCATGAAGAGTGACTCGTCACATGTTTTGTCTCACGTTTATAGTAACAACAACATGCTCAATTAACTTAGAACTGTATGCCCATTGACAATGAAACCTTAACTTTTATTGTTGGTTATTTATAAAATGTAGGATTTGGTGAAAAGTGGACTGCAACATTTCAAATTAGTTCGCCACAGGCCCTGGCAGAGTATTAACGACTTTATGTCTCATGCTGAAGTGGGATATGACATCATCCAATGCAACTTGGTAACTTTTAAGCATTATGTATAAAAAATGACATATGTTTGGCTGCATACACTTTATTGGGCAACATCTGGGGTTTAGCCCATCATTTACCTAGTTGGATTATGTGTACTGTTTTATTTTCTTAATACCACATAAGAAATGTATTTGAGGAATAGTGATACTATTTATGTATGGATATTACAAGGAACACATTCAATGAACTTGGATACATTTCTTCATGTAGATATTCGCTCCAGTCGTGTTCGATTACCATTGGTGTGTTATGCGTTGGATCTGAGAATTAAAAAGTTGTATGTGTTGGATTCAATGGGCAGTCACAATGACACTAAAAAAGCTAGGCTGGACCTTTTGATGGTATCATACTCCTCTAATGCTATTGTAATGATAATGTATTAGTTGTATTGTACAATTTTACTTTGAACTTTACTTTGAATTTTAAAAGCTTCGATTTGAAGAATTGTTGCATATACTTAGTCTAACCTTGACGAGTGACAGTCTTTTAGAGCTATAGAGGTTGACTTACCCCGGTAGTGCACCTCGTGAGTACGGTTGCACTTATTTAAAAATATTAATTGTTATGTTGAGCCATAGGTGTTTAATTTTTCCCCTTGTGCTTGCTTGTATGTTATTGAAACAGGGATGATTGTGGAATATACATTATCAAGTACATGGAGTTGTGGGATGGACACAATATGTTCGGGGAGAAGATTATGCCCGAATGGATAGAGGTGAGGAAGTTGTTTTGTTTTCTGATTTAACAATTACATTCTTTTTAGGTTATTTATTTATTCATACTATACTAGTACAGGTTGAAGTCACGCAAATGCAACGTGACTTATTATGTGGCTGGGTCTTGCATCCGAAGAACGAGTGCAGAGAAGAAGTTTTGAGAGCTGCAAATGCTATGGAGTTGCTGTCTTGATTTGCAAATTTTATTCCACACACTTTAACTTGACCCTATGTATAGTTATTGCTATGCTCTATGTATAGTTACCTCCACCATTGGGAGCTTTTTAGTGGATTCACCAAGAACATATACTAATTAACCACTTGTATGTAATGTATTAACCATTTACTCATGGATTCAGTGTTGCGTTTTATATTATGAACTTATTTAGAACTATATTTTATATCCAGAAACTTGTCGATATTAGCCACTTTTTCATACTATATTCATCAGTCATATTGGAACTCACCAAGTAATGACATTCACCAGAAACAGACATACATTGACCACTGATTTATAATGAATTAACCAGTTACTCATGAACTCACCAAATAATGAGATTCACGACTTTATGTTCAAAACAACATTACACATGTAAATCCAGCTAGTACTTCATTCCAAACTAGTTTACCCCATTATTGGGAACTCTTTTTGAGATTCACCAAAAATCCCATTCTGCACTCTAGAACAAAGCATATTGAAATAAGACATCATTTCATTAGGGATCATGTACAAAAAAGTGATTGCATTCTTGATTTTGTAGAAACCACTGAGCAACTAGCTGACATTTTCACTAAGCCATTAGCAAAAGAAGCATTTTTCTATATAAGAAATGAACTTGGCATATTGGATCATTCATGCATAAGATGGAAAATATGCACAAATTCATCATATTGCATCATGTATTTTTTTTTTGCTGCATAATAATGGTGTTTTAATGCTAAATGTTCTTATTCTTTAATCTTTCATAAATTCCAATACTGACTTAAGCGTCGAAGGTTTCTCCAAAGTTGTTTTGCAGGTACTCCATCATGACAAAGTCCACCAAGAAACTTATTCTAACAAAATGACTCAAATTCTTAGCTAAAGTGGTAATTTTGCATCAATCATGTGTGTTGGATTAAGAACTAATCAGTTTGTATGCTTATGTGATGTTTGACATTGTGTTGATCCTATTTGGAACTATCTTGAATGATTAAAAATTAGCCCTTTACTGTTTAAAAATTACAAAATTGAGTTTTTAGTGTAGTGGTAATTGATTACAAGCCCTTTGTATTTGATTACAAAGGTTTTGTCAAGTATGGTAATCGATTACATACATCCTGTAATCGATTACAAGGTTCCCAGACAGGTTTGTAATCGATTACACCAAACATGTAATCGATTACAAGGTTTTCCAAAAAGCTGGGAATCGATTACACTAAACATGTAATCGATTACATGAATTCCAGAGGGGTGGTAATCAATTACACGCATATGGTAATCGATTACACAGCAAGTTTACAAGGTTTTTTAGCGCGGGACAATCATTTTCAATTGAAACTTTTCAGTTTCTCTCCTTTACTCCATGAGCTCTCTTCCTCTTCTCACCCCACAAATCTTCATTTTCTCTGCCATTTCTTGGCCAAAACACCCCATTCCATCTCCATACTCCTCGGATTGCACCTCCCTTTCATAGCCCCCAATCAATTTCACCAAAAACCCTATCCACTTTCATCCCCATCTCTATCCACGTACTCTCTCTCTTCCTCTGAGCCATAACTCACCTCCTTCATTCCTTTTCCATCCATCTTCCATGCTTCTCTATCATCAACCATCATGTGAACTCCAGAAATGGTTGAATCCTCTCAACGCATAAAGCTCCAAGAACAGGGGCTACCATTGGAGAATCCTCTCGAGCTCCATCACGTGATATCTCTGGGCTGGACCTCACACGCTACTTCTCGACTACCAAGAAGGCGGAGTTATTCAGAAAGAACTTCCAATTGAAGAAGCTCATCTCACCCAGGTATCTCTCTCAATCATTCTATTCGAGTGAACCATTAGGTTGCTTCAGATTAATCGAGAGGTTAGGTTTGCTAGGCTTTCTCAGCATCTAAAAGGATATCTACCCAAACCTAGTTAGAATGTTCTATGCAAACCTAAGTTATGAAAATGGATGCCTGATTTCTGAAGTTAAGAAAAAGTAAATTATGGTCACTAGGGAAGCTTGGTGTAGGCTAACTCAGCTTGAGTATCAGGGGACAAAATTCTATGGGAATAAGGATGCATGGGGAGATGATTTTGAGTACAAGACTGCATTGACCTCTCTGTTAAGGTCTGGATACGATATTCTAAGGAATAGGAAGAGGGTAATGGCCACTGGCCTAACTATGGAAAATAGAGTGTTTCACTATCTTGTAGCTAGAGGATTAATTCCTCGGGGAGAAATTACTCGCAGGCTTTTAGAGATAATATGATGGTTTTATAGGCCATGACTACAGAACGGCAAATTAACTGGGTCTATCACATTATTCAACATATGTTGGATGTCTGGACGAGGAAAAACTCTGCTCTTCCATACGCTATAATAGTCACTGCCATATTGCAGCACTGCAATATTTCCTTATCCGAGGAATCAAAAGACACGAGCTCTAAACACTATAAGAAATTTACAATTTAGCGAGGGAAGTTTGCGAGGGAAAATTTCCCTCGCAATTCACTCTCTAATTAGTAAGGGAATTACGAGGGATGAGCGAGGGAAGTCTGATCCTCGCTAAATTTGAAAAATAAATTCTAGGAGAAAATAACGAAGTAATAGCGAAGGAATTGCAAGGGAATTGCGAGAGAATTTTTCCCTCTCTAATATTAGCGAGGGAATTGTGAGGGATAATCCCCCACACTAAAAGTAGCGAGGGAATTACGAGGAATAATTTCCCTCACTGAGAGCACGGTTTAAACTTAGTCAAGTTAGCGAGGGAATTGCGAGGGATTTTTTCCCTCGATAACTGATAAAATTTTAGCGAGGGAAAATTTTATCGCAAATCCCTCGCAAAATCTAATTTAAACCTAATTACAGAATTCTAAATCCCTCTCTCCCTCTCATTCTCACCCTCTCTCTCTCGTGCTCTCCCGCCCCTCCGCTCTCACCCTCACCCTCACCCTCACTCTCACTCTCACCCTCTCTTTCTCGTGCTCTCACCCTTATTCTCTCTCACTCAAAGTCGCAGCCTCTTTTCTGTACTTAGCCTCTGCCTCTGCCCAAAGCTATGAAACCCGCCCCACCATCACGCCAACACGAGCTCGCAGCCTTTGTTCTCTGCTCAGCCGCTGCCTCTGGTCCAAGTCCACGGGTAAGCCCCAAAGAAATTAGGTGAGTGTAACTCTTTAAGCTCAGTTGATTTTGTTTTACGACTTGAAAAATTTGGTGATTAGTTTCGTGTGTGTTTTTGTAGGCTATTGGTGAAGATTAAATCAGGTTGCAGAATATAGCTAATAAGCAGATCGATAGAACCTTCGCATTTGACAAGGTTTTGTGCCTTTTACTATTTTTCTTTTATTATTATTATTATTTTGAGTTTATACTAGTTTGGTTATTGTTGCGAAGCTGGTTCCCTGAATTCCTTCTGTTACTGGGCTATTTTCATGTGTCATTTTGCTTTATATTTTCAATTTGAGATCACAAGATAGTTTGTACTTTTCCTTATTGTTTCTTTCCTCATCATTTTTGTGCAACCTAATTGCCTCCTTTATGCTTCCATAGTTTTCTACAATTGAACAGAATAAGCAATTTAATAAAAATAAAAAATGTGTGATACCCGCAATTTCAGGAAACTTTATGATATGCTTGTTTGAAAAGATAAAGAACTCCTACCAAAAGGTTGTTGTATTTGCATATTGCTCTTTGTTGAGGAGTTTAGACTTCTATGTTCTGAACTGACATTTCTCAAACCTGAGCTTGATATGGCTTTAGCACATGAAACAATGAGGAACTATGTAAGAAATCTTACCCTCATTGTAGGGGCTAGGGACTAGGGAGGGGGGAAGGTTCTTGCTACACAATTTGGTGCTGGTCTCTATAGATGGATAATGGTAAGGGATAGTTTTTGGATTCTGTAGTGTGGAGTTGAAGTGAGTTTAAGGAGAAGAGAGTTTATATAGGCTCTATCTATTTCATTAATAAAAAGATATTGAGAAGCTTGGGAAAAAATTAATGTTTCTGGAGAGTGGAGGATCCATTTCTCCTTTGGGAATGCAGACATGTGGTTGCATAGAGGAGAAGTAGAGTGCAACATTTTGGAGCTTCTACCTTGCTTTGCATCAGATGCTTGTCCAGCTTAAGTCTATATAATCTTAGCCGTGGTGAACACATGAGAAAGTAAGAAACCCATGTCGTAAAAGACAGTCATTTTTTTTGGTAAGTTAAAAGATAGTAATTTCCCTCAAAACAACCAGTAAATAGAATTTGCAAACTTGAAAGTTACAATATCTTTTTTATTTTTTTACTCAGATTGAAGTATATTCCTTTTTTACCAATTTTGAAGGCGACTTAGATTAGTAATTTCTATCGCAAAGGTTGGAAGGCACCTTAAAAGTGATACAAATCCATTTAGTGGTAGCAAGAATATAGAATAAAGTAATGTTCCTAATCCTAAGCATGCTTACCATACCGATCAAGTTAATAATATGTTTTTCATTTGAACAAAATATTTTCTGTTCGGTTTAGTAAACAAGATGAGGTTATAAGCCAAACCTGCAAGATAACAAAAACAAATGATCTTAGTGGTTTCATATATTATTTTCTGTTGCAAACTATGTGCAAGACTGACAGGATAAATATAACATCATAAGAGCATGCTCTTCACTGTTCATGAGTTCTGCAATATCCTTTTTGTGGATTAACGGTCTCTTGTTGACCAGACATCTTCCTGTTTTATGTTTTGTAATGATCAATTTTAATAACAATTATATTTGTAATTCTCTCTAAATGTCAATTGTCGAATGAACTAGTTCATTTTCTTGCAAGTTTTGATTTTGAAATAAATGTGGTAGATTATAAGTGATACCGTAAAAGGGCTTGAGAGTAAGTACACTGTCTTCTTGTCATTTTCAAATTAAAATTCTAATAATCAAAGCATTTTTTATTTTTGGTTTAATAAAACTATTTCTTTGACTTCTCAATTTGGATTTTCAAATTCAGATTCTGAAATCCATTATAAAATGATTGACCATTGATGAATTCACTATCACTCTAGAATTTTAACCCTACAAGGTCAACCTTTTCATATTAGCATTAATTTACTCTTGACTGTTTTTCTTTCTTTTAGATATTAAATTATGAAGACAATGTTTTGGTTCTGTTCATATTACATCTTCAAATGATATTAAGGGTATTCAGAAGGGGGACACAACTAATCAACAAAAAAGATGCTCTTGGTGGCGCCTTAAATAAATAAATATATATATATATATATATATATATATATATATATATATATATATATATATATATATATATATATATATATATATATATATATATATATATATATATATATATATATATATAAAGAAGTCACCATTAATAGGGGCATTAAACAAAAGCAAAAGATGGTAACCAAAGTTTTCTGTATGTACTATGTAATACATCAGACTTGGTGGAAAGGAAACAAGATGATTAAAGCCAAGCTTACATATAGAATAAATAGTGAGTCCTAAAAGATCTTCCCTGATGAGTAGTGGATACAAAGAAAACTTCCTTTCATTTTTGGTGACATGGAACACAGTAATATAACTTAGCCGTCGTGGTGAAAATAAGCAGAAGCTGATGGTAAGGTGATGCTACTGCAAAAGAAACAAAGCGAGAACAGTAGGAAGAGATCCATCTCTGTTTTGTATCAGCAGGAATAAGCATTCCAATTCGCAAGTCACATGTAAAATAATACATAGAAGAAGAAAAATAAGATTAACAATTTTCAAGAATCAACCGCAACAGAGAAAGACACTTCTCCGAATGAATAAAAGAAAATTCCTTAATCAGAATCCTCACTAAAACGAATGTGTATTTGTCATGAATATATGTGCTGGGTAGCCCACTTGCAAAAAATAGAATTGTTCACACATGGCAATATGGCCAGTTTCTCAATCTTATATGTGTATTTGTCATGTCATATGACATTACACATATTTTGCCAAGTCAAATAACATAGCCAAATTCTATTCTGTTCCCGAACTCTATGTTCTGAGCTACCAACTATTTATTTTTCTCTGTGTTGGATTTATGGTATATATAGCCTAATATGTTGAAACCGCCAATTTTTATGAAAATGTTGTGAAAGTGAAACTTTATTCCTTTTGTAAAATATGTTATTTAACAAGAATATGTACTAATCTTCTTATCTTATGACATCCCTCTTGCTAGTTCACCTATTCTTTTTCTAGTTTTAAGTTTTATTTTATTTGAAGCTTGCCTTGTTTTCGGGCCTATAGAAGTGCCTTTTGATGCAGTATTAAAAGTTAAGTTGCAAACCCAAGTGTAGGTTATCTCAAGTAATAAATTCTCGGTGAGTCCGAGGTCGAACCACAGAGACTTGATGAAGAAAAATTAATTAAGGTAAAGTAAATATTTTGTTACAACAATAAAGGTGATAAAACTTGGTCACAAATAAAAAGGAATTGCTTGGGTTAGGAGATCCACTCTTGGTAAATAAATTAAGGACAAGATTAATTCTTTTATAACTCAATTAGAATCCACACATAACGGAGGTTCCAATCAGAAAATACAATGTTCAAAGTTCATTAAAAATTATATACGTAATTATATTATGATTCCTTTAATCATCTATTAACACCACCACTCATAAATGGGATCAAGTATTCATTGTGCCAAAATCTTATCTACAATAAATCAAGATCTCCACTTTACAAGGAGAGTTTCTAACACCAACATTTGTAAATGGGTTCAAGCATTCATTGTGTCAATATCTTGTCTACAACAAATTAAGAACTCCACTTTACAAGGAGGGTTTTTTAATTAATTGGAAACAAAATACAATACGTATAATGACCACTTGAAAATATGTCATTTAAGCACAAGAAAGGAATGAATCTAACCTTACTTTATTACCAAGAGCTTCACCTTTTCACCCAAGTAAAATAAAACTTAGTTACTCATAGACAAGAAGAAAGAAAGAGAGAAGAAGAAAAAGAAGAACATAACTTCAATTTAGAACAAAGGAAAACTATAAAAACATAATAGCATGATCTTGGCCTTTAGGACCAAGACTCGTCAATGAGCAGCCAATGGTGCCTTTTATAGAGGATTAGGAATACAAAATGACAATGGGGCTAATTCATGAGTGGGTGGATGAGTGGAAAATGAGTGGAAAATGCCAAATGATTTTTGATGAGTGGAAAATTATGGAGATTCTTTGTCTCCCAAAATCATTAAGCTCTAAAGTCATTGCATTTGTCATTTTTGAGAAATGTGTTCTTCATAAAAGTTGTAGGCCTGGATCTTAGCTTTCAAATGCCATTAGTTTGGGTCAAAAACCGTTTCTATAACTCAAGATATGGTCTGATTATTGCATACCACTCAAGCCTAGTGACAGCTCCTTTATTCTGACTTCCAATCCCAATATAACCTATTAGACCTCCGATTCTGGAAAAGTGTTCAACATAAAAGTTGTAGATTTAGGTCTTAACTATCACATTAAAATTTCAGCCCATTTGACATCCTTTAGCCTGAGCTATGTCATGAACAGTATGCATAGGTCAAGTTGTCAGGATTAGTACCCTAGTTTTTGATTCAACTCTAATTTGAGTTATCCAATCGTGTGGTTAGGCCTTTTAGGTATTCATGAAAGTTGTAGAAATCTATCTTATCTTTCAAACGCCACCAAAATCTCCTCAAAATACTGCCTACGGCCCAAGATATGACCCAAATACAGAAATAGTGTAAGATGTAAATTATGCTAAAAAATTCAATTAAGTCCAATTTGATTCCAAACTTACAAAACATAACCAAACTTAATTAATTAAGTACATGGAGAGTGTAAATGACTAAAAATAAGGGTTTATTAATATATCAAATATGTGATTATCACCTTTGTTAGTGTTTTCTTCTCTTCTTTTCATATTAATTATAAGATTTATTTGGAATGTGATGCGTTCTTAAATGTTATTGTCTTTCCCATATCTTAGAATATTTTTTTTGTGGGTTAATAAAACATAAAAGATTCAAGGATGAATGCCATGCAGCAAGTTGCCAATGTTAAAAATAAAAACCTACTAATTATAATTTACACATGATACATACGTGATGACCCTGCATAGTGCAGGGGAGTTCTAGAATGAGGTTGAGGCTGGACTAGGAACTAGGAAGCAGTATGTTATTCCATACATAAAAACTAGAAAATTCTAGACGTAGTATATGCTTCCTATACGTTCTCCTGATGTCCTTTGTCCTCTTTATTAATATTCAAGGCAATGCAATAGACACATCAATCAGATATAGCCTTGCTAAAGAGTGCATGGGTTTGTGATGCTTTAAAGCTTGTTCAACCCTTAGGGAACCAACTCTAGGTTTAACCCTTAGGGAACCAATCTCTAGCTAGTCGGTCCTATGACACTTAACTCTTGCTAACTGAGCTCTATGGCACTCAACTTTAGCCACTAGGCCCTATGGCACTCAACTTTTACTATTAAAGAAGCTACTAGTATTTCTAGGATTCAAACTATTCCAAAAGTACTTCAATTCTCGTCTAAAAAGGCTGATTTTCATGGATGCACCAAATGTACATTCTAACTCATAAAATTCTAAAATTTTATGGGAAGATAGATCTCTCTCATATTTTTCCAATGCCATAAACCTCACCTCATTTGGCTAAGCGTATCTAAAGTTATGCGACATTTTGCAGAAGCAAAAATAGGGAATTCACCGATTCACCCGTCTCTGCCCTGACTTAAAACTGCAACTGGGAACAAACTATACATAGGAAAATTCTAAAATTTTCCAAGAAAGAAGCCTTACATATTAGATTCAAAATGCCACTAGTTTCACGTAAAACGGACATCGGAGCAGGAAGTTATACAATCTGGTTTACTGGCTGCCAGAATGCATTTTCTGCAGAATCCAACTCTGATTCAAATAGAAACTGGTACAAATTGACTATGTGGAAAATTCTAAAATTTTTACCACATGTAGCCCTATGTCTTAGCTTTAAAATGACACAAAAATCATGTCATTCTGATGTCTGTAGCTCAAGTTATGCGACAAACATCATCAGCTATCAGGATAACTCATTTTTCTAGTTTAAAGGAATCTTTGCTGGTTTTCTGCATAATGTTGCATAAAACAACCGAAAATCACATTCCCAAACCTCCCCAAAGGTTTTTCACCTCTAAGCATAATTAGCTCTCTAACCGATTAGAGCTCTTCAATAATCAATTAAAGTCCCTAATAATCTATTTTCTAAAGATGTCTAACTCTAGGTTCGACCCGTAGGAAACCAACTCTAGGTTCGACCCGTAGGGAACCAAATCTAGGTTCGACCTCACTTGCTTGAGGGAACCAACTCAATAAGCTCAACCTCACTTACTTGAGAGAATCAACTCACTAGGCTCAACCTCACTTACTTGAGAGAACCAACTCACTAGACTCAACCTCACTTGCCTCAGGGAACCAATTCACTATTGTTACTACCCCATTTCAAATCAACTTATTGAGAGAGTAAAGTATTTACCACAAAACTTGCCTATCTAACTCAACTTTAACTATTAAAGGAGTTACTAGTATTTCTAAGATTCAAACCATCCCAAAATACCTCCAAAACTTGCCTAAAAAGGCTGATTTTAAAGATTGCACCAAATGTGTATCTTAACTCATAAAATTCTGAAATTTTATGGGAAGATAGCTCTCTCTTATATCTTTCCAATGCCTTAAACCTCACCTCATTTGAATAAACGTATCTAAAGTTATGCTACATTTTGTAGAAGCAAAAATATAGGATTTACTGATTTACCCATTTCTTCCCTAACTTTAAACTAAAACTGGGAACAAAATACATACAATAAAATTATGAAATTTTGCAGGAAATAAGCCTACATGTTAACTTTAAAATGCCACTGGTTTTATGTGAAACGGACACCGGAGCAGGAAGTTATGCAATCTGGTTTATTGGCTGCCAGAATGCATTTTCTGCAGAATCTGCCTTGGATTCAAACCGAAATTGGTACTATTTGGCTTGGTGTAAAATTCTGAAATTTTTACCACATGTAGCCCTATATCTTAGATTTAAAATGCCATAATAATTAGGTCAATCCGATATCTGTAGCTCAAGTTATGCGACAAACACCACAGGCTGTTCGAGTGCTGTCCTGATTCTATAAATTCTGGTATTGCATAATCTTGGTTTCTAACCAAGTTCTAATCCTCAAATCATGGATTCTAAGTGTTTTCCAACCCTAATCATGGTCTCTAATCATGTTAGGATCATTAAACACTAATTCAACTCATCAATGATGGATTTAAACTCAAACTTCTAACTAAAACCCTACTTTTTTTCAACTAACCATTAAAAAGGAAACTATGGATTCTAAGGGCTCTAATCCATCAACTAACTAGTATCTAACTCATTAAATTTAGATTTTGATCAAACTCAATCAATCACAACCTAATTCTCATTTTTCTCTAATCCATTTACAAGATTCTCTATCATAAACCAAAATGGTTGGTTTGAGCCATAAATGACTATCTAATATTTATTAGACTAAAATTATCCTAACTTAATTATTGGAAGCAAGAATCAAGTTAAGAGCTAGGATTTTGCTCTCCAAATCCAGTTTTCCATTCTAAATCTCTAACTCCCATTCAAAAGAACAAAGAGGGAAAAAGAATAGAAATCTCCTACCTTTAGGTGATGACCAACCTTGGAGCCTTGCTCTTCTTCTTTTCCTCTTCCCTTCCTTTCTTCTTCTTTCTCTCTTTCTCCCTTCGTTTCTCTGTTTCTGTTCTATTCTATTCTTTTCTTTTGTTTTCTGCTGGGGGTCGTGGGTTAAGGGGAAAATCAGAACTTAAGTTCCAGTGTTAGAACTTTTATATGTTAAGAACACTTGAATTATACTAATTCAGGTTTTTCAACTTCTCAACAACTTTAAAATAAATACTATGATTCATTTAAATTGCTGGTTCACTTTTATTCTCATTTTCCATATTTGTTACTAGTTAATCGGTATTAAAATACACAACCAGTATACTTAAAAATACCGAATTGACTCCGATTCTTCTCAAATTTTAACTATATCTTACTTAACTCATTTATGACCTAAAAATAATTTCTCTTTACTTGTTTCTCTTAACTTAGCCTTTAAAGCTATTTCCTAAGTCATTTTAAGCTACTTTTCAACTTCTGTGTTGCAACTAAGTGCCTAAACTAATTCAGTTTGTCACAAAACTAAACTGACATGTTAAGCAAGTATTAGAATACCTTTATAACCCACTTATAAGCCTAACATGATACTGAGGGTGTTACACATTGCTTCACCACATTCAGAACAACTTGATTCATTTTTTCATCAGGCGACTGAAATTCACAAATCAGAATGATCATGACTTCCTTAGTATAGCAACTGGAGTATAGGGCTTCCAATTCCTTACACACTGCTTCACCTTCTCAATCTATTGCACAATCTTAATCCCAGTGTGCCGAGCTTGCCATGATTTCTTACTCTTATAAACAATCTTCAAGAAGGGTAAGAGTGCAGGTATACCAAGAGCATAGGCAACAACACTGAAAGCTCTAGCAGTAGTGTTCGTAACATATTCATCAATGTTGTCTATGTCAGGCCGCATAGCAGCAATCATTGTGGCCAGTGAAAACTTAGATTTTATTAATGCTTTTCTCTCCTATGAGGTACATTTAGGACTATCTAAATATGACATCAAATCTTGGATATTGAAAATAAAAGTTATGAATTTCTAACGAATTATGTGTTAAGAATATTGGTTTGATTTAACTTTTGATTGTGCTTTAACATATGCTTAAAGTTTTATTTTCTTATTCGAGTGAAGATTTGAGCAAAACCTTAGTTTCCCGTTTGAGATTCAATATGAATGAGCACACATACTTATTATTTATACTGCTCATTGTATTGAATCTTGAATTGTCCAAGTGGGATAATTTGGTAAGAAAATTTTCCTTCACTTGGTTAATAGTTATTATTTAAATCTCATATCTTACACTTGTTGAAATTTCGGTCTACTACATTTCCTTTTATTCTCTGGGTGTATTTTAAATGCAGTGGATCTCACTGCGTTATAGTCATGCACTTGGAGACCAATGGGAAATGCTGCAGAAATTTTGTCAAATATAAAATATGATATCTAAGGAATAACTATTAACCAAGTGTTGAAAAAGTTTTTTATCGAATGAGATAGGGCCATACCATGTTAAGAAGGACCAGTTGATATAAGGATTTATATTAATGTGCTAAACTAATTTCAGCAATCATGAGACCTGATCGAAGTTGGATGTTATGAAGAAATGATCCTACCGGCTATATAAGTGAAGAATTCAAGGATGGAGTTGATAAAAATTTGGGTTGCTCAAGGAGACCCGACAGTTACTGATGCATTAAATCACATCCTTTATCCATGTGCTAGATGTAAGAATCGTGCTTGGAGGGAGGTATTTGGGGTAGAACAACATCTGTATAAGTACGAATTTGTGGATGGTTATGTAAATTAGACCATTCATGGTGAGGACATATGCGGGGATAGCGGCTCAACATCCATTGTCCATGATGATGAAGTGGAGCCTAGGAATCCATACGTGGATATGGTTATGGATGCCGCAGGTGATAGATTAAATCCAGAGGCTCAAGATTTAGAAGAGGATCCAAATCCGTCAACTGCGAAGTTTTATGACTTGCTAAGAGACGCTGACAAACCTTTATGGGATGGTTGCCATAAGCACACGAAATTGTCAGCTGTAACTCAACTTTTGAACTTGAAGTCAAAGTTTAACATGAGTGAGAATTGTTATGATAGAATGATTGTCATAATTAAGAACATGCTTCCAGAGCCTGAAAGGTTACTCGAAAACTTCTACAAATCGAAGAGAATGGTTCGTGAGTTGGGATTAGGATATGAGAAGATAGATGCATGTCTTAATCAGTGCATGTTGTATTACAAAGAATACAGTGACAAGAGACTCTACTTAGTTTGCTTAGTATGTGGGCACCCACGATTCAAACCAAAGGCGAGACGTTCATCGAATGAGAAGGATATGCCGCACTCAATGTTGTGATATTTTCCCATTATGCCAAGAATCCAACGTCTGTTTATGTCCAAAAACACTGCACAGTATATAACTTGACATGCAGATGGAGTGCGTCAAGATTAATCAGTGATCAGGCATCCGGCTGATGCTGAGGCTTGGAAACGATTTGACGCTACCCATTCTATATTTGCCCTAGACACTCGAAATGTTAGGCTTGGCCTATGTACAGATGGTTTTAATCCATTCAGCGGTTCAGCCACACCATATTCATGTTGGCCTATTTTTGTCACACCGTACAATTTACCTCCAAGTATGTGTATGAGAAGGGAATACATATTCCTCACTCTAGTGATTCCTAGACCAAAGTCACCTGGTAAAAGTTTAGATGTCTATCTTAGACCCCTAATTGACGATCTGAAGATATTGTGGGATGATGGGGTGTAAACTTATGATGCCTGGAAGAAGCAAAATTTTGATATAAAAGCGACTTTTTTGTGGACAATAAGTGACTTTCTAGCCTATGGAATGCTGTCTGGGTGGAGCACTCATGGAAAACTTTCTTGTCCGCTTTGTATGAATCACAGTAAGTCATTTGTGTAGAAGCATGGTAGGAAATGTTGTTGGTTTGATTGTCATTGCCAATTTTTGCCCTTTGATTATCCATTTTGCCGTGATCGAAACTCTTTTAAGAGATCAACAGTGAAAAAATTGAATCCACCGCAATGGCTGAGTGAGATAGATGTCTTGAATAGAGTGACTCAACTTAAGAAAATCATTTTCAGCTTGAATTCAGGTAAACAAAAATAAGATGTCTTTGGTATATACCACAATTGGGTGAAGAAGAGCATATTCTGGGAATTGCCTTATTAGTCCACTAATCTAATACGACATAATTTAGATGTTATGCATGTCGAGAAGAACGTGTTTGATAATATCTTCAACACTGTCACGGACATAAAGGGCAAGACAAAAGATAATGCAAATGCAAGAGAAGATTTGAAGATAATATGCAAATGTCCTACCTTAGAGCTAATAGTTGAGAATGACAAGTGTAAAAAACCAAAGGCGACATACGTCTTGGATGCCAATAAAAGAAGGATGGTGTGTGAGTGGATAAAACAGTTGAAATTTCCTGATGGGTATGCGTCGAATATCGCACGTTGCATCAATGTAGACGGCGGGAAGATATATGAAAGGAAAAGTCACGATTGTCATGTTTTTATGCAAAGGTTAATTCCTCTGGCATTTCGTGATATCTTGCCAAAACCTATATGGGGACCGTTAACAGAACTAAGCTTGTTCTTTAAAGAAGTTTGTGCAACTGAAATTCATGCTTCCACCATGGAGAATGCAGAGCTTTCTATCATTGAAACAATTTATAAGTTAGAGAAGATTTTTCCTCCAGCATTGTTTGACGTGATGGAACATCTAGTTGTGCATCTCCCTTATGAAGCTAAGGTTGGAGGACCAGTGCATTACAGGTGGATGTACCCCTTTGAGAGGTGTATGCTGTACTTGAAAAGAAAGGTCTGAAATAAGGCGAAAGTTGAATGATCTATTTATGAAGCGTATATTTTAGAAGAAATTTCTAATTTTGCTTCCATGTATTTTGATCCCCACCTACAAACCAGGTGCACTCAAGTTCCTCAGAATGACGACGATGGGGAAGATACAATTAATGAATGGTTGTCTGTCTTTAAACATCTATGTCGTCCTGTCGAGAGAGGTCGAAATAGATTCTTGATGGATGTGGAACTTCAGATTACTGAGACATATGTGCTTGTAAATTGTGGAGAAGTAGAACCTTATCTCCAGTAAGTTTACTCTCTATCTAATGAATTTGTTATTAATGTGCTAAATTTATGCTAAATATTAATTATTATATTGATTAGACAATTCGAGGATTCGTTAAGGGATACAGATCTCAATATCACTAATGATCAAATATTGGAAGCTCGAGATAAGGACTTCAGTAGGTGGCTAAAACATCTAGTGAGTCCTTTTATCCATAATAGTGATCTATTATATTAAATTCAATGTGCATTATGCTAGATGTTACAACTATCTACCGTCTATGTAATGATACAGGTTAATATAAGCCAAGTCGAGGATCAAATGATACGAGAGATAAGTTACGGTCCATCCAAGTCCGTGACTTCTTACTGTGGCTTAATAGTTAATGGGTACAGGTTTCATACCAATGTGTACGGACAAAATAAAGCTACCATGAATAGTGGCGTATGTGTTAAAGGTAGTATATATGGTGAGAATGACTTTGACTATTATGGCATCATTGAAGATATATTAGAATTATCGTATGTAGGAAATCAGAACAAAGTATTTCTTTTACAATGTCATTGGTTTGACCCGATAAATAGAGTCAATGTTGATGAGAGATATGGATTAGTTGACATCAAGCATAAATCAAGACTTCACTCAAATGAGCCATTTGTCTTCGCTGAACAAGCACAACAAGTGTACTATACAAGATACCCATAAAGCAGGAATAGAGCTAATGATGAATGGTGGGCAGCTTGCAAAGTCAGAGCAAAACTCTTCATGGCTGAGACATTGAATGAGGAAGGTGATGAATTGAATGACTTAAATGCCACTGATTATTACCAAGATGATGGATCCTTTGGAACACACAATCCTGTGAAAGATGATGAAGCAATCTCCTTGTTTGATGCACATGCCCAAATGGAAGAAATGAACATACGTGATATACATTATCCAATGGACGATCTGGTTGATGATGAGTTCATTGATGACAACGAAAATAATGAAATTAATGAATTCTCAGATGAAGATGAGGAATCTTTTGTTTCAGACTTAAGTAGTTAAAATTGAAGCTTGTTCAATAAATTTTGTTAATGGTACTTACACTGGAATATCATTATTATATTTTGAGGTTTTTATTGACATATAGTTTCTTAACTCGTCATGTTTCATTATGTTTCCTTATGTAGATATCCATCATGACCATTCGAGGTAAAGGTGCTGGACGCAGTCGTGGGAGAGGCCGTAATGTTGCATCTACCCATGATTCTCCACTAGTACAACATTCTCAGCCCTCTCTAAGTATACCTGTAGGATAATCTTTTTAATTATTATTAACTCGTGGTTTATATAAATGTAATATATATGTGTTTTTTATGTATAATTATGTTAGGTGCAACTTCAGCTACTGGCCCATCGACCAGTGCAGGCCTACCAGCGTCTAGTCCATTGACCGTTGGAGGCGTATCAGCTTCTGTCCCACCCCTTACTGACCCAGCGATTTCTACGTCACCCCCTGCTGACCCACCCATTAGTGGCCCGAATGTGGTGCCTTCATGTAGAGAATCTAATGTAGAAACAGATAGCAGGGAACTTATATATGTGGCGCCTGTCCCTGAACCGTAAGTACTAGTGACATATAATTTTTTATTACATGTATTTACTTTCAGATAACCAACATTATCTTATTGTACTTACAGGAGGAGGTTTCTACCGTCGAGGGTGACACGTGACATTATGTACAATGTCATAACACGGATGCCTATTCCGGTTAGTACGTGGCGAGGTTATCCAGTTGAGATGAAGGAAATACTATTTACCGACTTCATGGTAAGTAATTGTGTTTATAGAATTATATATTATACGTTTATTGAAAAATAAATATACATATATATCCTTTGTGTAGGCTAAGCATCGGTTCACATCTGATGCTGATCGCAGCATGGCGAGAACTGTCTGGGAATGGACTATCTTGGACCGTTATCCAGACCATTTGAACAAAGCACGAGATAAGGCCTTTGAAAGGGCAAATTCAAAGAACTTGGTTGATATTAAGGGCCATGGGCCTAGAGGAATGAGGACAGAAGTGTGGGATGGCCTGGTTGACATTTGGTGGAAAGATAAATGGATGACGAGGTCTGTAGCTGCCCGAAGGAACAGGGTAGCCATGCCTGATGCCTTGAAGCATACAGGCCGGTCGATAAGCTTTGGTCAACACAAGAGCAAGATGGTAATATAACTTCCTCATTTAAAGTTTTAATGATAAGCATCTGTGTATGAACATGTTGTAATTACTTGAGTAATTTGCCTATCTTGAGTATGACATAGTATTTTAGAGGGATTGCCTTACTTTTGATATGTGTTTATTATATAATATTCTTCCATATGGGATTATAGGAGGTAGAGTTAAAGCATCTAGTTTCTTACAGAGATCTATATATAAAAGTTCATAAGAAGAAATACGGAAGCTATGTTTCTGAGCGCTCAAGGAATTTTATTGTAAGTGTCTTGTTTCTATTCAAAAGTCATATATATTTTAAGTTGTTTATTTTTTTGTTAATATTTTTCTTGTTTTGTTATTTTTAGGAATCATATGACATCGCAATGACAGAAAAATATGGAGAAAACTCTTTCTCTCACCCTATGGTTGACCCAGAGGTCTGATCGAATGCGGCGGGTCCTAACAAGAAGGGACGTGTGCATGGCATAGGTAACAACTTGCACATTGGTAATAACACTAGGCCAGCTTCATTCTCCTCAGTTGCAGGTCCTTCCCACTCTACATTATTGGCACAAGACATATCTGAAGCTATAAATACAACAATGGTAGCAGCGATGGCTTCATTTGTCCAGAGTCAACTTGTCCCTATGTTGGCGCCCTTCCAGTCATTCCTATCTACGATCGGATCAACAAATGTTGCTCCACAACCACCATCGTAAGATTTAGGTAGGGAGGGTCGAGAGGAAGATGAAGACGAAGACAACTTAGACTGATTGCCATTTTTTATTCTTATTGTCAAATTTGCATAACTTTCAACTATATTAATTGATTATTTGTATAATAACTTTTAACTATATTATTGGATTATTTTACAATTATTGGATTGTTTGTTATTGAATTTTTGTTTGCTGGATTGTGGTTTGATATGCAGGTTTTGGGAAAGTTATATATATATATAGGTTATTAAAAAAATCTAGCTCATTAGCAAGGGATTAGCGACAGAAACTTACATTGTAAATAGCGAAGGATTAGCGAGGAAATAGCGAGAGATATGTTAGCGAGGGATTAGCAATGAAATAGCAAGGGATATGTTAGCAAGGAAATAGCGAGGGATATTTAGCAAGGGATTAGCGAGGAAATAGCCACTGAATAATACAAGCCATTAGCGAGTGATTAGAGAGGGATTAGCGAGGGAAGTTAGAGAGGGATTAGAAGGGAATAGAGAGGGAATTAATAGAGAGGGAATAGCGAGGGAAATTAACAAAATTAGTAAATAATACAGCGATGGAATAGCGAGGGAAATTCCCTCGCAAAATAGCGAGGGAATATTAGCGAGGGATTAGAGAGGAATTAGCGAGGGAAATTAATTTTCTAGAGACGAATTAGAGAGGGAATACTTTCCCTTGCTAAATAACGATGAAAAAAAGTGACTAACTTTTCCCTGGCTAATCCCTCTCTAATCCCTCGCTAATAAAATTAGCGAGGGATTAGAGAGGGATTAGCAAAGGAAATTTCCCTCGCTGATTTCCTGATTTCTTGTAGTGAAAGGACCTCAATCCATTGGCCTGCATACACTGCAAAAGCTCAAACTATACAAGGTCGATGATAGATGGCACTACATTGCCCACGGAAGCTATGGCCATATCCCTCATGATCTTAAGGAAAAAGATGAAGATAGAGGTCAGCAACCTCTTCCTCCTACTACAACCATGGAGCTTCTGCTACAAGAGATTCGTAGCTTGAAAATGGGAATGGATCGCATTGAACAAAAGGTGAACCACTTAGAGCTGAGGATGGACTATTCTGATTAGGAGTTAGTGTTTATTCGATCCTTCTTGGAAGGTCCATGATATGTCCCGAGGCCAGCAGCTCCTACTCCTCTTGCACCTAGCGCTTCTCCTGTCCATTCTGCACCTTTTGCACCTCCTGCTCCCTCATCCTTTGCTGGACCTTCTGGAGCTCCTCCGAATGACGATGAGGAGATTCTAGGCTCTGCGGATGATCTTGACACCGACGATGATAACGTGGATGATGTGGTCGACAATGATAACAGGGACAGCGATGCGACTATATGACTATTTTGTCTAGTCATTATCTTCTTTTGATATATATTTATTTTCTTGTATGAAACTTTGGATGATTATTAATCAAAACTTGACATGTCTTTCATCATACAAAATGTTTATGGGCTGGAATGTTTATATTTATTATCCATCTTTATAGCTGACATTATTTCGTTTGGTATTGTCATTGTGATTGGTTTTTGGCTGGGCTGAATGATTTTGGTTTGATCTTTTTAGCTGAATGCTCATATATTCTTTTTGATAATGCCAACAGGGGAGAAGTTATTAGGAGAGTGAAATATTACATGTGTACAGGGGAGTGAAAGCGCTTTCATATATTCTCACATATTATAAATCATGCATATATTACGGGGGAGAGTCACGCTTAAATCTTTGATAATCTTTATATGCAAATATTTCTCATTCTGTTGGATGTTTAGTTTGTCATCATCAAAAAGGGAGAGAATGTGAATGCTTATGTCTTGAAGCATATTAAATGGGTTTTTGATGATAACAAAGACAAAAAGAAAAGATCAAGACCAAAAGAAAAGACCAAGATCAAAAGAAGGAAACCAAGAGGTATATAAATATAAGTCTTAGAAATTTAAGTGTAAAATGCTCTCAAGGTATGTCAATGATCATTAAATGGTTTTTCAAATGATCCTTTTAAATTAACTAACAATTCAAAGATCATTTTTTTTAAAGATATGTTGATTTTAATCTTGAATTTCATAAGTTAAACGTAAATCTTGTTTAGATCCAAGCTCAATATGAAAGGATTGATCAATGCACTTAATTAGAGTTGAAAAATGTGTTCAAAGGTCTTGGTAATCGATTACACATATGTTGTAATCGATTACAAGCTAAACAGATGCATTGTAATTGATTGCATTGAGCATGTAATCGATTACAAGCATGGCAGAAGCCATGTAATCGATTACACAAGGCTGGTAATCGATTACATCCTGTCTAGAGAGCCAAGAACACGTTCAACTAGCCTAGTAATCGATTACCACTATGGTGTAATCGATTACCACTAGCCTGACAATGTCCAAGGGCTATATTAGGTGCATTAAATGCTTGGCCTTAATGTCCCCAATGGTTCTTTTAATAAAAACTGCTTATATACTTGAGTTGGGGGTTCATTAATGGTTAATCTTGTACCTTGAAACATCTTTCTAACATCATACATGAAAATCAATCCTTGAATTCCATATTGCTCTATTTTTTATACAAATCCTTGAGATATTCTAAAAGAGCATTCTAGAGCTTCAATTTGTATCATTTACTTTAGTGAGAGTTTCAAATGATTGCTTGAGGACTGAATATAAGCCACAAGTGGATTGGTGGCTGAACTAGAATAAAACTTGGTATTTGTTCTTCTAAACTCAACTCTTAGACGCAACTGATTAACCAGTTATTTTGGAACTCACCAAGCAATAAGATTCTCCACTTTTTTCATGATTTTGTGTTCAAAATAACATTACACATGTAAATCCAGCTAGTGCTTCATTCCTAACTAGTTTGCCCCCATTATTGTGAACACCTTTTGGGATTCACCAGAAACCTATACTGATTAACCACTTAACAAATACCTGGTTACTCTATTTCGGTTTATGGAGAATCTAATAAATCAGTTCCCAATGGTGGGATAAATTTGATATTTCTTTCCACTTCAATTATTGTTAAGGCTGTAGGTAAAAATACACAAAAATACACCTAGATTACAAAAGAGCCATCTATCGCTTATGTATCACATTATATATCCATGTACGTCACCAATATTGTTGCATTGCAATAATACAATCCTACCATTCACCCTAAAAAATATATACATCTTTATTCTCTACGTGTAATTACATGTACTTTATACACATTACATGTGAAGTATAAATAACTACAGTCCAGAAACAATCCACTTAAAAGGACAAAAAAACTGCTTAAGTGCTGATGATATACTAATATCTTTTTTCATAGTTGCCATAAAAAATATCAGCTAAATCACAGTGTGATCGCACATTCACTGTCATTGCTCCTAAGTCTTTATCAGCATACTTGGCCCATGTAAATTATCCTATATACTAAAAAAAGGAAATCAACTTATAAAACAACAGTAGATTGGATTAGTGCTAAACTATACCTTTGAAGCATGTACATGAAGATACCCTATATAATTTATATAAATTCAATATTGTACTATGTCACGGATGAGCAGCCGGTGTATCTTAAATTGCATTGCATTACCAGTAACCACCAAATTGGTGTATGACATTTGACTAGGACAACCCTGGACAAAGACATATAAGCATGTCAATTTCAATCACTACAATGAAATAAATGAGCATATGTTGGACATGTCTGTGGTGTTTAACTGACATCATGATCAGTTCCTTCTAATAATGATAAAAAACTAGCTGATGACTCATGTGATAGTTGCAAAACCCAATAACTACTGTCACACATTGGTACTGCAATATTTGTACTCAGTTCAACAGCTGTTGACTGTTAAGCAATAACATACCAAATATGAATATATAAACTATTCATTAAAACAAACAATTTAAAGTGAGTAGCTTAAAACTTGAGAACCATTTCAATAATGATTACAAATGATACACAGTTTTGGTGTTTACATACACATAATAAAATCATCACAGCATTCTCCACAACTGTTCATTTCTATAGACGACTCTATGCATAACTTCTTTCCATCCATATGACTCGAGCTTCCATCAATGCACTCCTACATATTCACAGTAAAATAACTTAATACACTAATAAAAATGGATGCTAATTATTCTAAATGAAACATATCCACAACCAAAACATCCCATACAATAATAATAAAAAATTCATATATACATACCTCAATTGTCAAAGTTTGACGACGCTGGTCCTTTCTCTTTCTCAATTTGCGTACTACTCGATCAGCTGTAGATATTTTTCTATTGCTTGGGGGCCGTCCTTTCTGCGGTACACGTAATGGACTACGAATTCTAGTGTTAACAATTTCAATGCACTCATTCAACTTCCTTTGACGATCATCACCCTTGCATGTTGTTCTACCGGCTTGCTTAGATACAGCCATCCAGTGCATCTTGCTTTTATATTCACATAGTCCCTGGTGGAGAGCATCTGTCAGATCCTCAAACTTTGTAGCAACTTCAGCCACCTCATAGAAATGCTTGCATAATTTTTCAAACGTTTGCATTTGTGGCTTCAACAAAGTCACATAATAACTGCTCTTTATGTAAGCATGTCTTCGTCTAATGTTTTTGCTCCATCTTCATAAAATATACTTTGACGGCACTTCTTGAACCATTTCATAACCAAGGACACAAAGTGAATGTCTACACATAATTCTTCTAAACTCAAACAACAAGCCATTGTAACTAACATCGTGGTTGGCACGATTAAATACCACCTCAAAGATAACATTCTTTCCTAACCCTCCAACTACCATATCCGCCCTCACATTGTAAATACAAAGCATTCCCTCCACACATTGAAGGGACGCAAAACAATCCATTTTTCCTCTGAATTCAGCTTGGACCTCAACAAACTTTGCATGAGTGTACTTGAATTGAAACTGTCTTTTAATTGGTGATTTAGACCCACATTGAATTATGAAGTCCATTGATTTGAAATCTGCCTGAAATTTATTTTCTGCCTTGCTTCTCAGAGCATTATCATACTGCTTCATAAATTGCTGCAATCTGGTCTTTGAGTTGATATATCCGTAAAAGAAAGCACATATGCTCTCACTGCATTATGTTGTTGACATCCCTGCTCAGAAGTATTTCTTTAAGAAAATTGGCACCCATCTATGCCGCTCCATGTACAAACCACTCAACTAATTATTATCTTCTAGTTCAAATTCTTTGATGAAGGCAGACCACTTTTCTTGAAAATCTTCCACTGTTAAGGTATTATAAACAACTACTTTCATTGCATTCTTGATATTGTTATATTCAATGCAACCTTTCAGCTTCTCAGGGACTTTTTTCATTATATGTTATAGGCACCACCTATGTCGAGTAGTTGGAAAGACTATCTCAATAACATTTTGCATGGCCCTACATTGGTCCGTGATAATACCAATAGGTGCCTTACCTGCCATGCAACGAAGCCATGATTCAAATAGTCACACAAATGACTCTGTGTCTTTAGCTGAAATTAGACCACATCCAAGCAAATTTGATTGGCCATGATGATTCACACCGACAAAAGCAACAAATGACATGTCATATTTATTTATCAAATATGTTGTGTCAAAAGTCACAACATCTCCAAATGACTCATAGGTGGCTCTACTTCTAGCATCAGCCCAAAATACATTTTGCACATGAAAATCATCATCAACATTTATATCGTAAAAAAAATTACTATTATCCTCTTGCATTCTCACAAAATAATTCTTCAACACCTTCCCATTATCTTCCTTGCCAATTCTACGTCTTTCCTTGTTGACATAATTTCTAGCATCTTACTCATTAAATGATAAGTTCTCATACCCTCCCACCTCATAAGCAAGAGACCGGACTGTCTTATGTATTCTCACCCCTGCATCATTATTCACTTGAATTGTTCTCTTCACGTGTATGATAAGATTCCTGTTATCTTTCAACATTCTCATCTTCATCGGCTAAGTTTATGAGAGTGTTCAAGTATAGCTGTATTGATGCACCATCGTCCATCTGCCATCTTCTTCACTGTAATTTTTGCTTCACAATTTGTCCTTCTAGTTGGAAGTGTCTTCATTATGTTTGGTATTGTTGACACAAGTTTTTCCTGTCTTGAATAAGCTAGCATAACGTAATTTACCTTACCATTATCTCCTTTTTTTGAAGTTCTATTTACAATACCAAACTCTTTTTTGTAAGCATATTTCCTATAAAATTCCTTAACGTCCTCCTCTGATGGAAACAACATCCCTCGTTTTGGCTCATAACTTTCAAACTCGCCATCCAAGGCATCACTCATAATGAAGTCACATTCACATGCTTCTTCCACATTATTAACAACCTTAGATGTATTCAGATTATTTGAACCCTCCATCAACTTTGATTTTGGGTTACTACGCACACCTGTAAATTATCAAGTATTCACTATCATGTTACAAACAAATGGAAAATTAAGAAAGGGCAATGGAAAGTAAACAAACAAATGGCAATAGATAATGAGGATAGAGACCCATATGAATGGGTCTATTCTATAAAAGACACGATTAACCACTTTTGGCATGAAATGAAGCTTTAAAAGGGAGCCTAGAACCATCTAGTCTAACAAAATAGCTTATAACTGAAGTCATATAAATCTTCTTTCACTTGACTGTAGCTCAATTGACACCCATGTTAACCACTTAGACGTAATGTATTAACTAGTTATTTTGGAACTCACCAAGTAATGAGATTCACCACTTTTTGCATGATTTTGTGTTCAAAATAACATTACACATGTAAACTCCAGCTAGTGTTTCATTTCTAACTAGTTTGTCCCCATTATTGTGAACACTTTTTTGGATTCACCAGAAACCTATATTGATTAACCACTTAGACGTAACTGATTAACCAGTTATTTTGGAGCTCACCAAGTAATGAGATTCATCATTTTTTTCCATGATTTTGTGTTCAAAATAACATTACACATGTAAACTCCAACTAGTGCTTCATTCCTAACTACTTTACCCCTTTATTGGGAACACGTTTTTGGATTCACCAGAAACCCATACTGATTAACCACTTAGACGTAACTGATTAACCAGTTATTTTGGAACTCGCCAAGTAATGAGAAAACTGACTTTTTTCTATGATTTTGTGCTCAAAACAACATTGCATATGTAAATTCTAGCTACTGCTTCATTTCTAACTAGTTTGCCCCCATTATTTTGAACACTTTTTTGGATTCACCAGAAAGCTATACTGATTAACCACTTAGACGTAACTGATTAACCAGTTATTTTGGAACTCACCAAGCAATGAGATTCACCAATTTTTCCATGATTTTGTGTTCAAAACAATATTGCACGCGTAAATCCAGCTAGTGCTTCATTCCTAACTAGTTTGCCCCCATTATTAATTATGAACACTTTTTGGGATTCACCAGAAACCTATACTGATTAACTACTTAAACGTAACTGATTAACCAGTTATTTTGGAACTCACTAAGTAATGAGATTAACCACTTTTTCCATGATTTTGTGTTCAAAATAACATTACACATGTAAACTCCAGCTAGTGCTTCATTTCTAACTAGTTTCCCCCCATTATTGTGAACACTTTTTTGGATTCACCAGAAACCTATACTGATTAACCACTTAAACGTAACTGATTAATAAGTTATTTTGGAACTCACCATGTAATGAGATTCATCACTTTTTTCCATGATTTTGGGTTCAAAACAATATTACACATGTAAACTCCAGCTAGTGCTTCATTCCTAACTAGTTTGCCCCTTTATTGGGAACATTTTTCTTAATTCACCAGAAACCTATACTGATTAACCACTTAGACGTAATTGATTAACCAGTTATTTTGGAACTTACCAAGTAATGAGATTCACCACTTTTTCCATAATTTTGTGCTCAAAACAGCATTGCACATGTAAACTCTAGCTACTGCTTCATTTCTAGCTAGTTTGCTCCCATTATTTTGAACACTTTTTTGGATTCACCAGAAACCTATACTGATTAACCACTTAGACGTAACTGATTAACCAGTTATTTTGGAACTCACCAAGTAATGAGATTCATCATTTTTTTCCATGATTTTGGGTTTAAAACAACATTACACATGTAAACTTCAGCTAGTGCTTCATTCCAATCTAGTTTGCCCCTTTATTGGGAACACTTTTTTTAATTCACCAGAAATCTATACTGATTAATCACTTAAACGTAACTGATTAACTAGTTATTTTGGAACTCACCAAGCAATGAGATTCACCATTTTTTCCATGATTTTGTGTTCAAAACAATATTATACATGTAAACTCCAGCTAGTGCTTCATTTTTAACTAGTTTGCCCCCATTATTGTGAACACTTTTTGTGATTTACTAGAAACCTATACTGATTAACCACTTAGATGCAACTGATTAACCAGTTATTTTAGAACTTACCAAGCAATGAGATTCGCCACTTTTTCCATGATTTTGTGTTCAAAATAACATTACACATGTAAACTCCAGCTAGTGCTTCATTTCTAACTAGTTTGCCCCCATTATTGCGAACACTTTTTGGGATTTACCAAAAACTTATACTGATTAACCACTTAGACGTAACAGATTAATTAGTTATTTTGGAACTCAACAAGCAATGAGATTCAACACTTTTTCCATAATTTTCTGCCCATCTACTCCCAACATGTTCAAAATAATATTACACATGTAAACTCCAGCTAGTACTTCATTTCTAACTAGTTTGCCCCCATTATAAGGAACATTTTTTCGCATTCACCAGAAACCTATACTGATTAACTAGTTATTTTGGAACTCACCAAGTCATTCACCACTTTTTTCATAATTTTCTGCCCATCTACTCCTAACATGTTCAAATCAACATTACACATGTAAATTGCAGCTAATACTTCATTTCTAACTAGATTGCCAGAAACCTATACTGATTAACCAAAATATGTAACATTTTACCCCTCATATAGCCAAACTAGAAAAAAGGTAGAAACTTCAAGTACCCATTGTAGGAAAAATGAAAGATTCAGAACAAAAAGTGGACAAAACTCACTTGAAATGCAGAAAACCCTGCAAGTGTTGAAACCCACGCGTGCGTGTGAGAATGAGGGTGAAGCAACGATAGTGAAAATCCAAAGAGGGGAGTATCGGAGTGAGTGTGAAACTGAAAGCAAGTAGACGAGACCAACGTTTGAGGGTGGGAGACGAAAGCTTTGAGAGGAACAAATGCAAGGTGGAAGGAAGATGGAAGAACAGGAGGAAAAGGAAGCTCTCAATCGCGCTATATGTCCAATAACAGGAAAGGGAGGGAACAAGGAAAAGGGAGGGAACGAGGGAACGTGGAAAGTTGAAAATGAAAGAGATATTGAAACTGATAGAGAAAGACAGAGAGAAAGGGAGGGAACCAGGAAAAAGGGTCGAATAAGCAAAATATGATAACGTGGCATACGGTGGACATATGTTGGAGTATAAATGTTGGATATATAGCGCGATTGAACGGAAACATGAACCTTCGGAGATGATAACTTCGCGACCTGCGAGAGTAGACGAAGATAGGTGAGCGTCAAATCGGAGGACCAATTACATTCTGTCATTTGGTAATATATCCAATTAATATGCAAGTTTTCATGTACCATGTTGCAAAGTCAGATTTTTACTTTTTTTACCTACATACTAGGTTGCAAGTAAGGAATCTACATGATTCATCTTCAAAAAGTCCAACTCAATGACTTCTGTGACGTCTTAATACTAATAACTTAATATATTTTGAATATACAATAATAAATAATATTAACCACATTATTTCTAATTTAAAAACAAGATTTTAGATTCATAATAACCATACATGTTATTATAAACAACCAAGAAGAAAAAAAAATTATATATACAACATTAGCCTCCAAATGGCATAGTGTAATATATAAAACTTTATACAAACTAAAGGTCATATAATAAAATACAAGTTTTGTTCAAAAGTAAATAAAAACTATCTATTTTATTTGCATCTCCTTCTTCCCCTTGGAAGAATCTCGACCTGAATTTATCATAAAAATAACAAACGGAATGAAAATTCACAATTCTCAATAGTAAATACACATATATGATATCATGATAACTCCAGCTGCATCGAAAAAAAAAAACAAAATCATTGAATAACATTTAGAAATGTGGCAAAAGCCAAAAACTATTTCTTTTTCTTCCTAAGGCAGACAATCCAATTATTTATAACTATGGTTCAATTATTATATAATTAAACATTAACAATGAATAAAGTGATTAACAATATATTATGATCACAATAAGCAATTGAATCACTACTCAATATCATTGACATACTCTCTCTATATAATATTCACAAAATAATCCATAATCCTCGACTTTTCAAAGATAAAACAATTGCTCATACAATTGTTATTGAAATGCAAATGATTGTGCAGGTTCATGCCTAAGATATGCCCAAAAGTAATGAATATGAAATGTGTTATGATAATATTTTTAAAACACTTCAATGGTTCAACTTTAGCAAATAAAGGAATCAAGCTAAGTAAATATCCATGACTCTACAACAAAAGAACCAAGCTCAACTTATATCCATGGCTCAACGAAGGAACCAAGCTTAATATCCATGACTCAATAAATGAATCAAGCTTAATATCCATAACCATTAAATGCACAAAGACCTAGTCTTTTACACATATGCTAGGTGGTTATTTCCTTCATGAAATATCTCTAATAGTGTCTTAACTCACACTAACAAACATGCATATAAGATCCTAATAAGCAGGAAACTCGATTTCCTAAAAAAAACACATAAAACATTCTATTCTTGGGCGCTTGGTAGCCCATTTTTCTAGCGCTTAAGCATTCCATGACAGTAAAATCCTCCTAATTTTTCTGTCATTGAGCACTTAGTCGCTCAACTTTTGAGCGATCAGTCGCTCAACTTTTGAGCGATCAATCGCTCAATACTTTGGTTCTCTGCCCATGCACGATTAAGCGTTCACCTCTTGGGCACTTAGGCACTCCACACACCTCTACTTTCTAGCCTTGGGCGATTAAGTGCCCAACTTCTGGGTGCTTAAGCGCCCAACACCAGACTCTGATGCCTTGTTCCATTGAATTTCCAACTAATTCTTAGCCATCAAAAATTGGATCTAAGGGGCTTTCAACCCCATACATAGTCTATAAACATGTTATTACATTCATGTACAATCTCAACTTATCAAAATATGGATTCATGAAAAAGATCAAATCATCAAAATACCCATTTTTCAACTTCTACCATAAAGAGTTAAATGGATATATTTAAATTTAAGATCCTAATCAAGCATGAAACAAAACATAAACAATTCATTTCATCCATAGGAAACCAAAGACAAAACAAGAAAACTACAAACTACCACTCAAACCCATTTCTACTAAACTAGTTTTGTATTGTGCATCTAGAAGTAAATAGGGAAAGAGATAAGTAAAAGCAAACACTCCTACCTTGAGTCTCTAAAGGTTGATGCTCAAGTCTTGATCCTCTTGCTCTCCTTTAGTTCTTATTCCTCTCCTTATTCCTTTCCTCTTCTTTCTTTTCCTTTCTTCTTGTTTTTGCTACCAATCGTGTGAGATAAGAGAAAATGGAAAGAAAAGTCAAAGATAAAGGCTAAGGATGGTGGAAACAAAGGGGAGATAAAGATGGGCTAAGATATTTAGTTAAAAATATTATATCTCTTAGGAATACTTTGATATTACAAAACCAAGTTTTCTAACTTTCATAGGTGTTATAATAAATCCTATGATTCATCTCAATTCTAGTTTTATTATTCCATAACTTTCCACACACCTAAACTTGTCACTTAAGTCATATTACTCTTTCTGAAGTTAAATTAAACCTAAGGAAATAAACTAATAAACTTATAAGTATTTACCTTAACCTATTCTAATTATCCAAAAATTCTCCATTCTTTACTTGATATCTCCACAAATTCTCATAATTTTTTAAAGATATTTGCCTATTTAATCTGGTCCTTAAACACTCACTAAGTGTTATTAAAAATATTAAACTAACTCAGTTAATTCTTCATAATTAACTACATCACATTCTATTTATTTGTGACCTAGAAATAAATTCTCCATATTTATTTTTCTTATATAAGTAGTGTATGCTTGTAACACCTCAAAAATTTCTTATTTTATGATATATATTCATTTTACAATATTTATAATTTTTGTGAATTTTTCTGAAATTATTTGAATTATTTGATTATTTTAATATATTTCTCAATTTACGTCAAGATCGAAGGGGCGGAAAATAAAATATTTTCTCAGAGGCCAGAAAACTTTGGATTGTGAAAAAGTCAACGAGGATCTTACTAAACCCGAGGCCGGACATAGTTTAAGAAGTTTTCATTTTTGATATTTTATTTGATAAATAAAATTGCAGTACATTTTATTATCTGTTGAACAATAAATATTATTTTTTCTAACTGTAACCTTTGTCCACTGGATAATATTTCTAGTAGAGTGTTAGTCATCTTTTCTAGAGAGCACTTTAATGACATCACTAAGCTGACATCATCACCATGACATCACCCTTAACTTTCTCAAAAAGTGTGTGAAGCTTCTTAAGGAAGCTTTGTCTCAAGTTTCTCAAAGAAGCCACTTCCCTCTCTCCTCTCTTTGTGACCCCAAGGTTTGGGGGGGGAAAGATGACTAAAAAGTTGTCATCTTTTCACTTACCTATCACCTTTTCCATTTCAAACAAAATTCCTTTTTTTTTCTCTCACTTTTTCCTTTATCTTGCTTTTTCTCTCTTCTCCATTTTCTCTCCACTCTCACGACCCCAACACCATTGTTGGCCATCCATCTTTGTTCCCTCCAACCAACCTTGGTTCTTGAATCTCCTTGTCACATAGAAGCTTTTCTTTTTGGTGATCATCTCTTGATTCTTCCATCTTCATCATTTTCTACCAAACCCTAAAACTTGAAGCTTTGAGGTAAAGTTCTTGACTTTCATCTTTTCTCTTCTCATTTTCGTGATCCTTGGTCACCTTTGTGATGAAGGACTCCTCTTTTCAAGCTTTGGTTGTTGATTGTGTGAGTTTGACTATCCTAGGGTTTTCTTGGTGATGGTGGACGAAAATTGCAAGGAAGCATCAAGGAGCTTGCTTTCTTTTGTTGTCTCCTTAGATAAAAGCGAGATCATCCTCTTCAACCTAACTTGGTGGTGAGGAACACATTTTTATATTGATGGTGAGGGATCCATGTGTGGGTTGCTCACTTTGTTGTGTGATTTTTAGTAATGTTGTGATTGATTGTATTGTATGACTTTAATACTTGTTATTGTGTAACTTGATGGATTTGGAATGCATTGGATGCTTGGATATGTATATGGAAAGCAAGGGATTCTTACCCTTTTTGTTTGGAGGCTCATGGCCAAGAGGCCTTTAATGGGACCAAGATGGAATTTTTGTGCTACTTTAGGACTTAAGCAATCAAGTAATAAGTAATTAATAATATGATGAAAATTTTGGGTTCCTAGCCCTTGGGAGGTCACGACCATGTAGGGCACCCATGGAAAAAAGTTTTGAATTAATTAAAACTTAGGTAATTAGGTTATTAGATAATTAGTTAGAAATTTCATAATATAGAAAGAATAAAGAACAAACCCTTATCCTATAGCCTAGAGTGATTTTTGGATGAAGAAAGAACATGAGTGTGGGTGAGGTTGTGAGGAGCTTAAAATAATTAATTTAAGTGAGTTTGATCCAAAACAAAGGAGAGGACTTATCAAATTAAGAGCAATAAAGGTTGAATGAGAAATACTAGAGAACTTCCCTAGAGAGGTTAATAGAAAAATATAATGAAAATGAGGTACAACTTTTATACTAAACTTTAAAAGGTATGTCTTCACCCTTGAGATTTGGATATTGACTTGTTGTGGGTCCATAAGTGGGACCAAGGATTAATGGTAAATGAGTGGGCCTAATGTGGCGTGTAATCATGGACAAGTCATACTATTATTGAATATCTGTATATGTATGTGCATCGAGTCATCATGCATTGTGAAAGTATATTGGACTTTATTTGTAACGCTATATGCCTAGGAGATGAATCACACTTACGTGCGAATAGACTAGTGTAGGTAACTTGTTGACCTTGGGGGCGTCGGGGTACGGGTATCTCA
This sequence comes from Ormosia semicastrata, assembly GCA_029884595.1. Taxonomy (NCBI): domain Eukaryota; kingdom Viridiplantae; phylum Streptophyta; class Magnoliopsida; order Fabales; family Fabaceae; genus Ormosia; species Ormosia semicastrata. The sequence goes on along the minus strand of JAQQTO010000041.1, from coordinate 29,998,824 downwards.
CAATGGACAGTTGGTAGCTCCTCTATGTCGTGGGACTGACCGATGCAAATGCACCAACGATCTGGACCGAGACACTGTCCTATATCGTGATCTTGTGAAGAATGCCTTGTATAAGCCATGTTGCGCAATTTGTTAATATTGAAAGCACTTGATTTGAGGCTGATGAGATAAAGGCATGTCTCCATGATCATTCTCTCCGATGTTGTGTCTAGCTCCATGGAGTAGGATTTTGGTACCCTGTGCATGTGCATGGTCTGTCAACATAGTTATCTAGCATAAATATATATGATTATGGAACTGTTTCTTTCAATAATGTTATGACTATCTGTATTATTAAATTATTTATCATCTGAATTTTAATGTTGTTTATTATATTGATCATGTTGTATAGCGTCCTACGTCATTTCTGGTTCTTGACTGCCATAACTGGTATTGGTGTTGGATATCCACCTCTTTTCTGTATTCTGCTACTCTGTTTATATCTATACTTCTTATTAGACCTAGGCAAGGAAGAGCCTAAGTTTCGTGGTTTTGAGACGAGTTAGTTTTCTGCTTAGCTATGGCATCCCAGCGTGGTTTCCTAGGGCATGCCAGACTAAGGTTCCACAGAGACGTTGACTCTTGGCATGTTGACTTGAACACCGAGCATTTCGTTTACATGGGAGATGTGACTATATCTTTGGCTTGGGGTCGCTATGATCCACCTGTTTTCTCTTTGGATGTTTTAGTATGGTTGGAGTTCTATATGCCGATACGCGAGGTGTGAGGGTTTCCTCTTCTGAGGAGGATCCTATGGACGAACCTGAGGAGGACTCCTCTAAGGCTCCTTCTCAGTAGCCGTTGGGGACATGATACTTTTTACAGTCTTGGTGACTGTCTGTATATAACTTTTTGGAGCATATAAAGCTTCTGCTTTCTTTTGCAAACTATTGATGTATTTAATGACTTATGTTATGTATCTAAATATATATATTAAGTATCTTTTGTATGAATGTATGGTTTGATCTTCATGTTGAGTTCTGCTAAGTTTATGTTTTCCACTTACAAAAAAATAATGGCTAAGTTAGGATGCTCTATTGATGAACAGGCTAATACCTATAGATAGAATAAATCGGGTCTTAAATAATAGTTTTCTTTTGAATTTCGTATGTTTGGTGTGATGTCCTCCTCTCGAAAAAGGGGGCATTACAATGCTACTTTTTGAGCTATTAATAGTTATTTTTCACATTCAATGTTATAACAAAATAATCTATCTAACTTTAAAAAGTTACCAACTTTAACAGGACTCTTACAAGAGTTACCGAACTTCTATAGTCATGATTAAAGCTAATTGGTTAGAGAAGATGTTACAACTTCATAATAAAGGACCATCGAGGTAAACCAGGCCCACAACTTCACCGAATCACTGCCGTCCTCAACCTTGAGTTTATGATTGGGGTTAGGAATTTTTTATGGGGATTTTTTTATGAGATGAGAGCTTTTGATGATGTGGTGAGTATTTTGGGTCGGGTAAATTTGATCCATAAGTAATTGGATCGGATTAATTTTGGATTGGAACTCCGGATTTAAGATTAATTGCTCAATCTGTCTTGGTGGGATTGAATCTAATCTGATGTAAACATGCAAAATTGTCAGATAAAACTTATTTAAAGTGAATTTATCTTTAAAGTGAGAAAGTAAGTGTGTATTGACAATTAAATATTAATATGTTAAGATTACGATATACTTTAGATTAAAAACAAAGCTTACTTTAGAAAAATATTTTCCCAAAATTACCATTTCTAATTTTTTTTCACCTAAAGTTTCAAAATAGTGATATTCACATACAATTTTTTTATATCAATTTTCCATTGGTTAATGATGTATAAGTTTATCGTTAGCATGATTTTAGGAATGATTTGATTTTGTTTATAATTAGATTTAATAATGTTATTGTTTGGTTAATAAACTAATAATCGATTACGATATTATGATAGTTAATTATTAATTGATTGACCAAGCAATATACGTTGTTAACAAAAAATTTGTACATTATTAATTGGTGTAAAAAAAAAAATTATGTGCAAGAATCATTTTCATATTTTTTTTATACGAACAAATATTAAAAACTAATGTGATTACTTTTGTGTTTTTTAATCAATCAACTAATACTAATAATTTTTAAATAGTTAATTGCATGTGAGATTAAGTTTTTTCTTTTTTTTATATGAATTTATAATTTGTTGGAACTTGAAAGGTCTAGTCTTTAATCAAAGTATCCTCACAAACATTGCAGAGACTAATCCCTTGAATACTGTCATGACTAAGAAGATCTGGTTCGTAGGATGAAAAGATATTCATCAGAGCTATTACATAAGTGTCACTATTTGGTTTGAGCAATTGATTGGGACAACACTCATAGGCCTTATGCTTTTCGAGAAATGATAATTGCACATTATTTTTTTAAGGATTTTACTTAGGACATTTGTTAAAGAATCAAAGATAGAAAGTTTTTATTGAAAGTGGTGCATTTATATATTAGGAATTCAAAAGTTTTGCTTTTCAATAAAAACTTTCTATTTTTGATTTTTTTTAAAACTCTTTTTTTAATATTGTATTTACACTTGTTTGGGAAATAAAAGTAGAGAGAGAAGATATTAAAATATGCATTTATTTACTATCAAAAATAATAATATAAGAATAATATAAGAAAAATGATGTACAAATATTATTAATAATACTTCTCTTTATATTGTGAATACAAATTCAATTAAATACTCTTATTTTCTTCCTCTCCTTTAGTGTAGCATCGACCATGGTTGTGTTGAGTTATGGAGCACATTGCAGAGATATTAGATAGCATCTCTAGATTCATATAAGCAAGATTTTAGTAATATATATTCATATTTCCAATCACAAAAATTTGTTTGACATAGTTTTAATTTATATTTTTATATTATTATAAATCATTTATCTATAAATGATTTTTAACAACATATTTTTATTTAATAAAAATAATCTATAAATTGTCTTCATTAAAATCAAATTTTACTATTTTCTCATTATTAATGTTAGATGTCAGTAATCTTTCTTTGTTGAGTTAATTTTTTGATATTGTATTGTGTTTGCATTTTATAATATAGCCTCGGAGGCAAAGGTCCACCCGAGTCTATGATGGGTCTGCCACTGGCAGGGGCTCCATACTCAAATAAGAGCATGGTACACGATCGCCCTATTTTTTTTCTTTCTCTTTTTTTTTTTGAAGAAGAACAAGATAGTATATACATGTTGTTGTGATTGTGACTCACATCTTCCTCTGGTTTTACGTCCAGTAATAGCTTGAACGCCTTCTATGAGTTGAGGATAAGCTTCCCATCCAAATTTCTTATAAATTGGCAAACATGGTCTTTTTGATTTAGATTCCCAAGACTGTAATGTTTTTGCTCGTCCTTGAAGAGATTCCACAAGTTAAGAAGTTCACGCTGCACATATCCACAAGAATGCGTCTCAAGAGTCAGTAAGATATTATCTAATGACTCCTTACTCAGTCCATTATTAATGAAGAAAATTTTATCTTATCTATTTGCAGAAACCATCCCCAAAGAATGACATCGCTTGTTACAATTCCATCGTGCACATTTATGACAGTAGAGTTGTAACTTTTTTGCTCTTCTCCTTTTAGGATAAGAACTTCTATCGAGACATGTCATGTAAGAGTCAAATGAATCTGAAGATTCACCAGCTAAACGAACCTTTACTTCGATTATCCAGCACGCATCTTCCAGCATGTCCTTGTGCATCAAAAGTCTCAATCTTTCATATCTAACTTCGTAGATTTTTGTTAGAGCATTTTGAGGAAGAGAAGGAAAATGTTTTCTTAGATTAGAGAGAATAAAATCCATTTTAAAGGAGAAAGAATCAGTTATTATGGGAAACTGAAAAAGTAAACTGACTTGAGAGTCATGGAGTACCATTATCCACCATTTAACTGGGGGTCATAAAGAACTACAAAAAGAAAGTAACAAAATTAAAATAAATTCTTCTCATAACATAGATTAGAAAAATGAGATGAATTCTACCTCAACAACTTGATGTTCCATAAATAGTTTGAGTCTTTGTCCATTGACCTTAAAAACATTATCATTCCTAGGGTTCTCAATGTCTATGGCCCCATGAGGATACACATGTTTGACAATAAAATGGTCAGTCCATGCATTCACTTTTAAATTATTCAATAAATTTAAATCTTTATGTATTTTATCAAATCAAAAGTAAATATACTATTACTTACTTACTTTAGAGATAAACTTATTTTAGAAGACATTATCCCTTACTTTAAGTGCTATTGCCTAGCTTCAACGCAATTATTATATGAGTTACGATATTTGCATACTAAAAAAAATTACAATTTTTTTTATTTTGCTTGTTTGAATTAAAAAGGTATAAAAAGAATGTGTTAAAATATGCACATTTTTTACAATATGTTCTTGTGCATCAATAGTCTCAATCTTTCACATCTAGCTTTGTAGACTTTTGTTAGAGTATTTTGAGGAAGAAAAGGAAAATATTTTCTTAGATTAGAGAGAATGAGACCCATTTTAAAGGAGAAGGAATCAGTTATTATGGGAAACTTAAAAAGCAAACCGACTTGAGAGTCACGGAGTACCGTTATTCACCATTTAACCGAGGATCATAAAGAACTGCAAAAAGAAAGTAACAAAATTAAAATAAATTCTTCTCATAACATAGATTAGAAAGGGAGATGAATTCTACTTATGTATTTTATCAATAAAAAATAAATATACTATTATTTACTTATTTTAGAAATAAACTTATTTTAAAAGACATTATCCCTTATTTTAAGTGCTATTGCCTAGCTTCAACACAATTATTATATAAGAGTTATGATATTTGCATACTAAAAAAATTTACAATTTTTTTTATTTTGCTTGTTTGAATTAAAAAGGCATAAAAAGAGTGTGCTAAAATATGCATATTTTTTTATTTTATTATCCAAAAAGAATATAGTACAAGAATAATAATGTAAATACATAAATGTGTAAACATCATTTTTGATTATTTAAAGATAAGAAATTCATAGATTGATATAAATATATATTTACACATAATTTTTATTATATCATTCTTAAACTACTTTCTTTTTAAATAATAAAATAATAAAAACACACATTCTAATAAATACTCTCTCAACCTTTACTTTTTCAAAAAATAAAAAAATGAAAAATAGCATAACCATTTTAATGTGCAAATAACAAACTCATATATATGAGAAGCAAAGACCAAGACTCCAATATAAAACGAGACATGTGAGACTGCTTAAGGTGCCATTGCCTTCCACAAATTAACAGCTTGAACACAGTTGCATTGTTGCAAAGAGAAGAAAAATCTGTGATTCATCTGAGGAGAGTCTATCTCACGTTAGGTGTTGCTACGCTACTCCTTTCTTTCAGTCCGTTTCTATGCGAATGGTTTCATGGCTTTTAATAACTGTCTTCCTTGCATTTACTTATATTGATAACATTTTCTTTCTACTCTTAATTTAATTGCATTAGATGGCAGATCAGAACCATAATCATGTTGCAGCTCAGATGGAAGCAATGCTGGCCGAGGCAGAACCTCCTCCCTTTACAACTGAATGTTGCATTTACAAGGTGCCCCATCAAATCCGCAAATTAAATGAAGATGCATACACCCCAAAGATTGTTTCAATCGGCCCTTTTCACTATGGCAATCCAAGATTGCGAATCATGGAAAGCTACAAAAAAATATATTGCAAAAAATTCATTGGACGAACTCAGACAAGCTTAAACAATTTGGTCAGCTGCGTGCAAGAGTTTGAACCAAGGGTTCGTCAATGTTACTCAGAGAACATTGAGCTTAGCAGGGATGAATTTGTCAATTTGATATTGGTGGATTGCGGTTTCATATTTGAGCTTTTCTTCAGGTTAGATTATCGTACCTCATTCCAAGCGTGGCTGGAGAATAATATGCTGTTGGATTTGATTTTACTCGAAAATCAACTTCCTTTTTTTATTCTTGAAAAGCTATACAGTCTAGCTTTTCCCTCTGGCTTAAATGGTGCACATAGGTCATTTATAGCTCTCACTCTCCACGGTCTTGAAGGTTATATTAAACAGGGTTTGGACTTCACTGTTAATGTGAAACACTTCACAGATATGCTTAGAACCTCTTACTTACATCCACCTGATAAACGACCTGAAAGGATAGATAATCAAGCACAGCTAATTTACAGTGCAAGCGAGTTAAATGAAGCAGGAGTGATATGCATGGTAAATACAGAAAGCCAGTGCTTATTAGACTTACAATTTTCAGGACGTTATCTTGAAATCCCATATTTAACTGTGGAGGACAACACTGAAATTTTGTTTCGGAATATGATTGCTTTGGAACAATGTCACTACATTGAAGAACCCTATATTGCCGACTATGTTGGTGCCCTTGATTTCCTTATCAACACAGAAATGGATGTGAATGTCCTGGTTGACAATAGAATAATCAGGAATTGCTTAGGCAATAACAGTGACGTGATTAAACTTTTCAAAGGTATGTCCAAACATATTATGCTGGGAAATGCCAATTCTAATTATTATCATATTTACAAGAAGTTGAATGCATTCTATGAGCATCCTTGGAACAACTTAAAGGCAACTTTAAGACGTGATTATGGCCGTACTCCATGGCAAGCGGCTGTTTCCTTTGCTGGAATTGTAGTACTTATTCTTACTGTTGTTCAAACAATATGTTCAATCCTACAAATAAAGTTGTAAGTTTAATACTGCATAGTTTTAGACGTGATTATTATGAGTTTCTTTTGCAAATGTTGTTGCTTCCAAATTGCTGAAATTGTAATCTTATTATTACTATTATCCATATATTATGTTACATCTGAAAAGTTGCCAGTTATTAGTTTGAAAAGGGTTTTTTACTCCAAATGTTGACATCGTAGTCTTGACACCGTATTCTTACCCTCCTCTTTATACGGTTTGCCAAGCTGAATGCAAAAAAAAAAAATGACAAAAAGGATATTGCTTAACTTGACAAGTATATCAAATCGTAAAATTAATATAATGAGTGAGTGAGTATCGTTTGTTAAGGATTTTAAGTGTCAAATACCAAATTCGCTAAATTAATATTATTTAGTGTTTCATGCAAAGTTAAGAGCAACCAAACTAATAACAAGGAAATTACTACAAAGAATACTAGAACACACTTTAAAAAGTTTGGGATGAAAATGTAAGGTTCCAATTTGAACTTTTTATAAATTTTTAGATTTAAACCAAGTCATTTTCAAGTTTGATCAAACTTCTCAAAATTAACCAATATCCAATTTTTAGTATATTAGTTTAAAAAGTTAAAGTTAAAATCTTACTTTAACCTTAATTAGAGAATGCTTTAACACAAACAAGAATCACAACTTTTCCTAGATATTGAAGAGATTGTGGTATTTATCACAAGTTTCAAAATCATGCATAATTTTCTCAAATCATATATAAACCTTAAGATCGATTAAAGAGTGGCTAAGTCAAGAAAAGCATTAAGATAAGAAACAAATACTTGAATCATCAAATACAAACTTGGATTAAGCATAAAAATGAGTTTACATCATCCAAAGATAAGACTCATCATCACCCTAACTAAAGGGTTTAGCTACACATAGTGAAATATGAAACAAAACATGAAAAATGGACAAACATACTATATTAAACAAAAAACAACTTCATGCAAAAGTTAAGATCCATAAGGATTGCTAATATGCAAACAAGCACATGAAATTACTACAAAGAATACTAGAACACACTTGACTTATAAAAGAAATGGGTGAAAATAAATGGCATGAGAATGTTAAGGTTCCGATTTTACTTGAATTTTTTTTTATGTAAAGTTAGATCTTGACTTAACCAAGTCATATTTTCAAGATTCATGACCAAGTTCTCAAAATTAACCAATATTCATTTCTTTAGTATATTAATTTTCTTCAAACTAGTTAAAGTTAACTAATCTCTTAGTTTAACCTTAATTAGAGAATGCTTTAACAAAAACAAGGGAATCACAAGTAGAGTCACATAACCCATAACATCTATTCCTAGATATTGAAGAGATTTTGGTATTTATCACAAGTTTCAAACTCATGCATAATTTTCTCAAATCAATTTTTATACGTCATTAATTATAAATTTGAAAATACATACAACTTTTACATCCTTGAAGTAAATATAAATAAACACACCAACTTTGTCTATAAAAGAAACAAATAAAATTATACTACACTAGTTCTTTTGTTTCTTTATCTTCTTACCCTCTGAAGGGTCTTGACTTGGATTTACATAGAAACATAATGAGGTGAGAAATCATATATTCTCATTAAAAGCAATTGCAAAACCAACATTGGTAAAGACATACAGTAATATACATACATTAATATTTTAACTTACTAACAATAGATTATGAATTCATAAAGACATTGAATCTCTACTCAATATCACTAGAACATTCACATCTCCTCTTACGTAAAAGTTCCTTAAGCTAAAAAATAATCTATAAACATAAGTTTGTCATTTATATGATAATTACAACTATCTACACAATCCTAGAATATCATAGCTAGTTCATTCATAAATTTGTTATAAGTACTGCACATATAACCTTCTTCTATGAGTAAACTTACTAACTTAGGATTTAGGATTCGCAACAGGCAAAAGAGTCTTTACTCGATACCATTAGAATATTTACATTTCCTTACTTTATGTAAATATTCACTAAGTCAATCCATAACCTTAAACTCACATATATAACCATCAATGATATCGAACAATCACCCATATAATTGTAAAATATTATTAATACTAGATAACTACCCATACAATTGCCAAGGAATTGGAAAGGAATATGTATGCAGTGTGCTAGAGCATATGAAATGTTCGAGAATGATAATTATGCAATGCAATGTAATTGTGTAAGTGTAGAATTGTGTGTGTCACTTCCATATTCTACATTCTCTTTAAACTTGTAGTTAAGAAGACCGACTCTTCAAACTACCTGGTAATGAGTGGACTGGTTCCTACTCACTCCAGTGAGAGTACTAATTTCACTGCATAGAAACTAGTAACCTTAGCCCTCTGAGAAACTAGGGCTAAATTCTCACTCAAAGAGACTTTTGGACTTTCCAATTTACCTCCTTTGGCCAAATGATTATACATCATTCAAAATTACTCTACTTGGGAATTAGCAAGTACAAGAAACTATGTGGTGTTATGTTTAACTCATACAAAATCGTCACATTAACTCATCACATCATTTTCTCTAACCAAGTAAAAAATTAAACTCTAACAAACATGTACTCTTAGCTCACTTCTAACTTATAAAGGAGCATATTTCATGTTTCTAGTTAAGTATAACATACTTGAGTTATTTGTATCTAGCTTACTTTATCATCACACTACAAGTGGTAACCTATGCCACATTAGTGGTCTCAAGGTCCTAGATACTTACTTTAGGAAATTCCTAACTTATAGAATGCTTAATGACTTGTACTTCTTCAATAACTCTTTTCTAAGTTCATTCATGCATCATTAACTCCACTTCCTCTCTTAGGAGCAACTCATGCACTATGGCAAGTGACTATTGCCAACTGAACTCAGGTTACTTGTATCTAGTATATCCTATCCTCATAATCTCATATGTGATATCAAATGTAATACTATGTTACCTAAAAGACTAGATACTTACCTATGGCAACCCGTAACTATTGGATACTTAAAGCCTCTTACTTTCACATATATGCAAGGTAATCATTTTCTCAATAAAATACCTCTACTAGTATCTTAACATACTTTACTAGGCATATATAAGAGATTCTAGCAAGTAAGGAAATCTTATTTCCCAAAATAAACTTCCTAGGCAACTACTTTGGGCGCCTAGAAAGACTAATTTTTATAAATATACCAAATGTACATCCTAACCTCAAAATTTTTGAAATTTTATAGACAAATAGCCTTATCTCATATCTTTTAAAAGAAATAAACCTCATTTCATTTGACTTAGTGTAGCTAAAGTTATGCAACAAAATGAAGAAGCTGAAGTAGGGCACTAGCTATTTTACCCAAATCTAACCTTACTTTAAATTGAAACTGGAAATGAATGAAGAATGCAAAATTCTAAATTTTTTACCACATATAGCCTTACATTTTAGCTTCAAAATGCCACTAGTCTCATGTAATTTGCACCTCGAAGTAAGAAGTAATGCAATCTGGTTTACTAGGTGTAAGTCTTCCTATTTCTGTAGAATCTGACTTAACTTCAAACCGAAATTGGTGCTACATGGGTTGTTCTAAAAATCTGAAATTTTTACTACATGAAGCATTGTATATCAGATTTCAAATGTAATAAGAAGCAGGTTATTTCGTTGACTAGAGCTCAAGTTATGCTACAAAAACTACAAGCTGTCAGGATGCCCTGTTCTGCTGGTCATTGGATGCCTAAGCACCAATAGACCAAAAATGAATTTTGCAGAACCAGTTTTTGTATAACTGGTTCCCCAAACCAATCCAACTCCCATAACATGGATTCTAAGTAATTTTTAATGCTAACCATGATCTCTAAACATGTTAGAATCATCAAACACTAACTTTAACTCATTAAAACATAGATTTAAGCATCAACCATTAACCTAAAAACTCATTTATCAATTCACAACTCAAGTGGATATCATGGATTCTAAGGAATCAAAATTGACAACCATGCATTAAACTAGCTATCAACTAACTCACTTCAATTATAGAAGCAAGAATCAAGCCTCAACCTTCACTAACAACACTAAAACCCATTATTCGTTCATCAAGCATAACTAAGAACAAGATGAAGATGAGTAGAAAAAGGATGAAGTTTAGCACCCTTACCTCTTATGTAGACAATATGATCTTAAGCCATGGAGTCTTCTTTGATTTCCTCTCATTTTTTCCCTCTTTTTCCCCTTGTTTTTCCTCTTTTCTTCTTTGTCTCATGATTGCTGTTGTTTTTTATGCACTCTCACGGGTGAGAAACAACTGAGAATAAGTGAGCAAATATCAAGGAAGGTCAACTTAAGTGGCTGCTAAAACCATGGAAGGCTTAGGGCCTTATAAAAAGTTTGCTGAAACTTTATATTTGTTAAGAACACTTAGATTTTATTAAATCAAGTTTTCTAACTTCTAACAACTTTAAAATAAATCCTATGACTCATCTAAATTATTGTTTCACCATTATCTGCGACTAGTCAATCCGGCTTTAAAACACACAATCAGTATGCTTAAAAATATCAAACTAACTCTGATTATCCTCAAATTTTAACTACATTCTCTTCCATATATTTGTGATCTAGAAACAAATTCTCTAGATTTATTTCCCTCAACTTAACAATTTATGTTATTATCTGAGTCATTTTAAGTTATTTTTCACTTTTTATGTTGCAACAAAGTATTTAAATTAACTCAATTTGTCACAAAACTATACAGGCATGTCAAACTAGTGTTTATGCAACCTTTGTAACTATAAACTAGTCTAACATACTAGAAAGAGAATGTTACATATTGGAGTAAGTTTTCCTTTCTTCCCTTTTTTCCCTTTATTTATTCCCTTTTGCAGTTGCCAAATGTTGTTAGTTCCTTCCTATAACTTTGCGTGGAAAACTTCTTTGAGAGTTGAGACCATACATATAAATATATATATATATAAATATATATATATATATATATATCACCTTCATTTTCTACTTTTTGAATGGATTGGGCATCATCTTGATAGTATTTTGCTACTTTGGGCACCTTCAGGTCTCAAAATATATTGTATGATTTTATTAGTTCCTCTTACTCTTGTTGTTCTCTAAAATATTTTAGTTCCTTCCTACTCTTATTATTAGATTTTACTACACTTCCTACTTTGGGCACCTTCTTGACAGAGCTGAAGGTGACTTGCCAATTTTAGTGGGGTAAAAGAATGCTTGAACTTGCCAAGTATTGTTAGTTCCTTGAATGTGACTTTCTCATGTGTCTCACCCACTAAAATTGCAGAATGTTTACAATATCGATGGTTAGAGGGTTGGTTTGGAACTAAAATTATAATTTAATTTATTATAGTTCCAATCTAGCACAAACTAACACAGACAAAGAAGAAATTGGGTATAAAAATCACCTTTACATATGGTGAGATCTTCTGTAACTAGGTTGTAATTAAGCTTATACCGTTGATAACTATACTAGCAGAAGTTGATAACAAATGAATTTAACTAATAACATCATAGCACAACAGGCGTGTGCAACAACCTATACAAATTTTTTGTTGGGTGTTGTTGTGTTTATATTAACAAACTTGTTAGACTTTTATTATGGTGATTTCTGCATATGGTTAAATGTTTGCTAGAGATTGCAACAATGAATATTTTACTGATAATTACTTGTGTTACGTTGATAAAATACAAGATGTGCTAGTAATATGATAATATTTTGTGCAGGTGTGTGCAACAACCAAGAAACAAAGTTGATGGAGGATTCAAACAAGGCTCATACTTGTGGTGGTGATGTTGATGATGTTGATATATTGAATGGTGATTCCATAAGATGGGAGCCAACAACAGGGATGTTGTTTCCTTCTGACGATTATGTGAAATCATTTTATAGAAAGTATTTTGGATGGAGGATAAGAAATTTAAAGAAAGGAATGAACCAAAGGAAGTATATAGATGCATATGCTATTTTTCTAGTACCATGGTGTTTGAGTTGTGTAACTTTACTAGTGGCATAGGCCTAAACCAAAGGAAGTATAGAATGAGAATTTTTGTGTAAAGGTATGAAAATTATTCGTTCTACTGTTGTTAATTTAGTAGGGTTCAATTTTGTGTGTCATGTCTGAAACTAATCCATTTGTTAGTGGTGCAGGTTGATGGGGTACATATTTATTTACCATTTTTGTATAGTAGAAGCTGACAGCACAATGCAATCTTTGTTTTTTTGGCTGAAGATATGTTGTGCAAAGATATTTAAGGACAATATAAGGGAAAATGTGGATATTGGGCATTAATAATTGAAGGGTTTAAAGTATTAATAGACCTAAATATGTGTTTTGTTTGTATATATTAGTGGTATTACTATATAGCAAATACTTCTTAAATACTTATGTTTGGTTTAGGGTTACTTGTGTAAATAAATATTGGCTTCAATTTTAACAAATGCTTAGTTCTGACCAAAAATTATATCAGTATTTGTTTCTATTCAGTTATTGTTGCCTTCTATAGGCCAAATTAGGGAGTGGATGACCAATTCATCACATAGAAAGTAGTATTCACCACTTATTTACATAGAGTTCACTACTTAATTATGAATTGTGTGCATACCAATTGTTGCTAAGTGTGAAACCATGACAAAATAAGTGATCATTCCTGTCTTTCATTTGGGGAATATAATTTCAACCCCCTGAGTTTGTGAGTGCCTTCCATAGGCCAAGTTAGAGAGTGAATGACCAATTCATCACATACGATATAGTATTCACCACTTAATTATGAATCGTGTGCATACCAATTGTGGCTAAGTGTAGAATCAAGAAAAAATAAGTGGTGATTCATGTCTTTCATTTGGGGAACTATAATTTCAACCCCCTAAGTTTGACTGTCTTCCATAGGCCAAGTTAGGGCGTCGATGACCAATTCACCATGTAGGAAGTAGTATTCATCACTTATTTACACATGATTCACCACTTAATTATGAATTATGTGCATACAATTGTCGCTAAGTGTGAAACCATGACAAAATAAGTGGTGATTCTTGTCTTTCATTTGGGAACTATAATTTCAAGCCCTTGAGTTTGTGAGTGCCTTCCATAGTCCAAGGTAAGGAGTGGATGACCAATTCACCGCATAGACAATGTCATTCAGCACTTATTGACACAAGGATTACCACTTATTTGAATTGTGTCAAAATAAATTTTGCTAAGTATGGAACCTGTGTAACTTAAGTGTTGATTCCTATCCTTGATTTGAGGAACTCTAATTTCAACTTCATATATGTGTGTGTCTTCGAAGGGCAAAGTTATGGAGTAGAGAAATAATTCACTACATAGACAATTCCATTCACCACTTATTATGTCCATAAGGATCACCACATATTTAAATTGTGTCAAAATAAGTGTTGCTAAGTGTGGAACTTGGGGCAAATTAAGTGTCCAAAGGCCTAGTTAAGGAGCGAAGAATGAATGCACCACATAGATAATGTCATTCACCACTTATTTACACAAGGATCATCACTTATTTGAATTGTGTTATAATAAGTTTTGCGAAGTGTGAAACTTGGACAAATTAACTGTTGATTCCTATGGCTTATTTGGTGAAGTCTAATTTCAACTCTGTATATGTGAGTGTGTGCTTTCCAAAGACCAACATAAATGGTGGTTCATGTGCCTTATTTGGTGAACTCTAATTTAAACTCAATGAAATTTTTTGCAAGTAGGTTGTAACAATGACTACATTATTGATAATTTCTAGCACATATGCTGGTAACATAACAATTGAGCAAAAAAACAAATGTAGTGGTGGTTTTGCTATGTTCCAAAAGTTTAAATTCATATTTTGACTTTATGATAACTTTGACATAATAGTTGATAACAATTTAAATAATTATTAATAGCACAAATCAAATTTTGATAATTTTTCAAGTCATCTTATTTTTAGCCACAAGTATTTAAGATATTTACAAAGTATTCATCAAATATTAAATTAAAATCGTCATTCAGTACTAATCATTGTTCACCATATCCTAAACTTTAGACATTAGAAAGAACGTGACTAAGTAATGAATAGTAGAAAAATAAAAAGTAATGTTTGTATACGTAGTAGTGACTCGTTTGTTGAACTAAGTTTATGCAATTGTGCCTAACAATTGACAAATTAAGGGATTTGTGAGACAATCACATCATAATAAATGACAATCATCATTTGGCACCAATCCTGGTTCATAAGATGTTTCCAAGTTAATTAAATTTTAATAAAAATATTACTTCAAATTTTATACAATTTTTGTTTTAACAATTATCAAAATAAACAACATAAATAGACATGTTACTCAAATAACCATGTTAGTTTTTTACAAAAATATCAAATTTGAACATGCTCTGGCCAATTCAACTGCTGCTCCAACATAAGTATAAGGTATTAACTTTAACAAATTCATTTTTGCTTCATCTGGAATATCTAAGGCTTCAATGAAGTCTCTTATGCTCTCTTTGGTAACTTCTCAACCTCTGGTCAGCTCTTTTAACTTCTCATAAGGCTCAGGAACACTATATATTCGCATTACCTAAATAAAGATTTGCAAACTATTATAGCAGAATTTTTAAAGGGGATGACAACAAGCAACATCAAGAGAAGTATGCATAAAAGAATCAAGCACACAGATGTAAACATTTTATCCCAACAGATGTCATTAGCTTTACAAATTTAAAAATTTTCTCTGACAGACAACAAAGAGTTTCAAGAAGGGGTAAGCAATATAACCACTAACTCAAAAGAATGCCTAAATTTCTTCAATTTGCATTTGGAATTTTGGAAGCATATATTAAAAACCTAAACCATAAGGGAGAAGGAATCAAACAAGAAGTTGAGCAAGTACTGTATGCTGCTATATATTATTCTTAACTTTCTCCATGTTCTGTCATTTCCGTTTTCTTTCCTTTTTCTTTTTTTATTCATGAATAAAGCCTCTACTTAATAAGATTTTATATCCTCTGTTTAATTGAACTCAAAATAACATAGTCCCATTTATAGCTTTCTCAGCATCTTTCTGGATAATAATACGAAGGATAAGACTTTTTGCCATCCAAGCAAAGCCTGAATAGGATGCTAAAGTAAATAGTTTATTCAAATGCCATAGAAAAGGAAGAATATTGAGTCCTAATTCAAACATGATCACGTAAATACTATGGGACCAGGAAAGAGGCTTCAGATAATTGGTTATGCTTCAAAAGCTATAATTTTAGAATCAGCTTTGAGAAAGGAATATATCTTGACAACAAGGCCCAGACTGAAAACTAAAACTTACACATTGATTTAGTCTAAGAAAATTGCATGTAAACATTTTCAGGTTGCCTTTTGTTAGTTTTTCACAGGCTTTGGGGACATTTAATTGTTTCAGAAACAGATTGAGCAGGCCTTTGTTCTTCCATGCCCAATAGCCAAAGCATGTCGTCAGCTATTGATTACATTACTTTTTTCTTATTACATTTTCTCACTTAATCACCTAAATTGTATATTCATTGAACGGTCAGGCTAATAGACTAATTTGCTTCTTAAGTTCAACCAATTTGACAACTTTATCAAGTAAATAACGCATCACCACAAAGAAGTCAAGTTATAAACATGTTCTAAACATTCAATATAAAAATAAAAATGATCAAACCAAATAATCATGTAAAGCCAGAAGCATATACATACAGTTTGTATTGGTTCAGCTAGCACCTCCCAACATTGGTTCAGGTTTTCACTCAAGCAAGTTTCGCTAACCTAAATTGTAAATTATAATATTGCAAGAAATCTCAATGTAAAAACAAAAGCCAATTGTCATTTTACTAGATTTATAGAAAACATGAGAAACTAGCTCTATAGGCATGCAAGTAGTCAACGATTGCAACTTTGTATGTGCATCCTGCTCAGATTAACAGCATAGCCAAACAGTTGAGGCAACCAAAATGAATCATCTAATAATGCTTTTATTTCCATTTTACATAAGCATAATTATGCACATTCTAGGAGAAAAGCAACATAAATCTCATGTTGTGTTAAATACCTGAAGCTTTTGAAGTGTGCTTTTGTAGGCAAGAAGATAATGACCTATTCCTACACCCATTTTCCTTAAGACAGTTGAATCAGTCAAGTCCCTTTGTAAAAAAAAAAAAAAGTTGCAGAAAATAATTATTTCCAAGAGCCACTCACAATTAAACTATCATTACCAATAAAGATGCTAAAAGGTCAATAGACTACAATAGCTTAGGTAACTCTTTTCACAGCATAATTATTTGACAGCATATATATATATATATATATATATATATATATATAATTAGTATTTTCATAAAATTATTTAACTATTTCCAGAAAATCTTTTAAATCGTCTCAAAGTTTAAGTAATTACCATAATGACTAGAATGATCAAAAACATTATAAATCAAACTTAAGTAGGCCTTGCCTGCCAACGTGAAAGTGACAACTTCATGCTCAGATGAGACAAATAGTCCCATTCAAACTAATCAAAAATTGGGTTCTTCACGGTATACCTCCATTAGCCACACCTAGATTACCTTCACTGTTATCAAAATCATCGGGTAGGATTCAATTTGTGGGGCATAGTTGATGACCCAATTCCCCAAATACCTTAGTGATTGCACAAAAAAGTTTTCAACTTTTTTATTTTCATTAAAATTAATAACGACAGCACCATTTTCTGATGATTATAGCTACTATATCAGAAAACTCACCTGTTTAAAGTAACCCAAGGATATATAGCCCTGTACGTCTCTATGAAAGCCAATTAATTTATTGTCGAATTGGATGAGTGTATGAAAAAGCTTTGCCATGTAGCCATGACTTTCAATCTGTTAACCATGTGGAATAATATAATTAGAAGGATACATGAAGTTACCGTGTCATTAACTAGTTGGCGTGATCATGAACTGCTAGTGCTAACTGAACTTCAATTTTGTAAGTACTCAAGATATAACTATCATAAAATAAGAGAACAACTAAAAAAATGACGAGAGTTTTACTAACAATTGATGAAAAATTCTAAAACAATGTATATGTACATAACAATAGAAACAACAGAAGTCTTAAACAATTATATGGCTGTTGACAGCCTCAAGATTTAGTTTATGAAATTGCATGAAGATGTTTTAAACCTGAACTGAATCAAAAAACAGTAAAAAGGTAAAAACATACTGAGCAAAGTAAGCGTGAATATCCAATTTTGTCCGGTTATTAAAACTTTTTATTTAGAATAAAAAAATAAAAAAAAATTTACACTAATAAGTGTTCCTTTTTCTTTTAGTTGATTTCCTTAATTTTTGACCCAAATCAAGCCTAACTCAATAAGAAAAATTGTTGAAGTCCATTTAACTACTTCACGCATTTGTCTTAAGTTTATAAATTTTTTTTAAAAAAAAGAAAAACTGAAATGATGAAGTTTTTTTAAATAAAACACCATAGAGCAAAAAGGTGCAGCTGCACCTCCTGCAATATTTGCAGGTTATGAAAAAAAGAGAACAAGGGACTAAACATAAAATGGGGAGGTTGCAGCAGGAGTGAAAGGGAAAACAGGTTTGAAAGCAAAAAATGGAATGAGAAAAAGACCATACGAATGATCCCTATGGAGTCCAGCCTGGGGATTGCTCTGGCTTTGGTTCTATAAAAATCACAAAAACACAAACAAATGGGAGGGCCATACACACTCACTACACAGTCTTCATCTCCTTCACTAACCTCATCACCACCTTCATATAAACCACCATAGCCACCAAGCCCAGACAACCATTTCACCATACATCACCACCTTCACCCAAACCACCATAGCCACCAACGCCCCTGTTCTATGCGTCTTCCACCGTGAACCAGCCTGCGACGCACTGCAGCCGCGCCACCGTTGCTCCAAGAGTTAGCCGAGCCACCACGCACCAGATCCAGCCACCACACCTGCGGATCCAGCCGCATACTAAGTTCCTGTTGGTGCTCTGTTTTCTTCCTTTTTTTTGGGGTTCTCTGTTGCTTTATTTGGGTGTTTCTGTTTCTTTTTTTTTTATTCGGTTCATTTATATCTGTTTGGATTCTCTTGTTTTATGTTTAAGGATAACTAAAAACTATGAAGTCGCGTGTTTGATATGTTTTTGTATTAGGCATTGTTTAACGTGTGGAATAAATTTATCAACCGAATAAGAGTTCAATCAACGAACACATATAGATTTTGATAAGAAAATTGGCGATTTAAACTAAAGGTAAAATTCAACCTTCAGCAAGGGTTTTCAAACTCACTAAAAAAAGCGTTTGGTATTAAGGTGAACTTAAGAAATCTAAGAATTTGAGGTTAAAGCTATAATTGGCTAAAAAATAAGCTTGCGGTAAATAAATTGCACAAAGTAAAAGTAATATAGAAAAGGGCTGAAAATTTAAGCAAATAAACAAAGCTTAATTATTGTATTGATTGTGATCCCTTAAATAAATTGGTACAAATGATATTTATACTCTAACTTCCACCACAGCCAACTCCTAAAAACAAGCAACTAAAAACCACTAGCTTTCTACCCACATTCTTAACTGTTAAAGCCACAACTACTACTTCCTCAACTGCTTAACTCTATTTCCTCGACATGTTTTGTGGCATCCGTTGATAACAAACTTTTTAGCTTTTTAGCCTTCCATCAACTTACAATCCAATATGCTTACTACTTTTATTGTTTCAAACCTGGCCCACTAGTAACAAGTTGATCCCACCTTAATTTTGTTCTTCCATCCATCATCTACATCCTCCTTCTAACTAATCACCCTTAGCTACTGAAGTCACTCTTACCACTTTGTTATATCAATTTACTTTTTTGAACTTATTTTTTGGGTGATAACAACTGCCCCCTTATATTTTTCAGCTGATTTTAGGAAGTTGAATAAATGTAGCTAGGTTTTTCGAGCACCGTGCCCAATTCAATGCCCACTTTATCTTTTAATGCCCGGCTGAAAAAATTAAACGGTCAAAAGATATTACCATTCCTTCACGGAATAATTATAAATTCAACCGAGACTTTCTTTAGTCGACTTACTTTTACCATTTTCTTCTTCAAAGCACCTAGCAAACTTCTCTCTTTACTTCTTCAATCATGTCTGACATCTCTGATTCCCAAAACAAAACCTACTCTTATGGGGATGCTGATTCTTCATCATTTTCATCTGATTCGGCTTTTAGCACCCAGCAACCATTAAACCAAGGACAAGATGCTGGCTTCCACACGCTTGTTCCGCTTTTGAATTCCTTCACCATAACCCCATGTACCTCTGACATCTACGAGGGCAAGATCTTTCTATCCCAGGCATTTTGAGCTTCCTATTACTGCCAACTGGTATTCTATCAACAAGTGCCCTAATGACCTTCGGACCTGGCCTCGCCTTGCTCCTCAATATGCCGATTGGCTGAAGCGAGTTTCGACTAGCCGAGGAGAAGATTGGAAAACATGGGGAATTTACGACATCATTATGCTTTCTCAACATGAGATTCCCCCAAATCTTGACCTTCTGTTTAGCTTCCTAGGGTTCTGGTCTACCTCTGTGAACGGATTCATCCTTCCTTCAGGCATCATGAGCCCTACCTTGTTGGGCGTGGCAGCTATCACCGGCCTTCCAATAATTGGTGAAGATGTAAATTCGCTTTTTGAACTTTCCTACCCAGCGTTGAAGGTAACCTTTTCTAAAAACACCTCTTCCTACTCTAATTTCTTGTCTTCTAATGCCAAAACTTCTCATCAGGTGTCTGATGGAGAACATCAAGCCTTCATTCTTTACTGGTTTTGCAAATATTTTATTTGCTCTAGCTCTGTCGCAGTGGTCCTAGAGATATCCCATCTTATTTCTTTGGTTACTTCTAGCAAACCTCTGGCCTTAAGTACTCTCTTCCTTTCCTCTTTGTACAAGAGTCTTTTCACCATGGTTTCTAGACTCCAAAACAATGAGAAATTAGACAATGTAGCAGGACCTCTCTGGTTTCTCCAACTCTGGGTAACCCTTTACTTCCCAGAATTCATACCCTTATCTCATAAGAGTTTTGCTTCTTTATCCTCGACTCCAAACTTTCTAGGTCGAGTTTTGCAAACAACTCCCTTTGTCAAACATTCAGCCTTTAATTTTGTGACTGAACTTTTTACTTCCATTCGGCACGCAAAAGAATTTTTTCCTTTAGCCGATAGGCCTCATAGTCTTCCCTGGATGAACACCCATGCGGACTCACCAAATACTCAGCTGGCCAACTACATTTCTCTATGCTGAGGTAGTGTGTTATCGGCTAGAGACTTGATGTGTGAAGTAAAGCCAACCGGCCGTTATAACAAGACATCGGTTTTTTTACACCGCCCATACCTCCCGGGCTCGGCAATTTGGACTTCTCCGAGCATCCTTCTGGCTTACCAATCAGTGGCAACCGCTTTTGGAAGACCCACATTATCTGACAAAAATGTGGTCTCTTTGACTCAGCAGAACCTACAAAAACTAAATGCTTTTGAGTTCAGACTTTTTAGGCTACTTCTTGGAGAACCATCAGCCTTTACCAACTGGTGGCCTTCAGTATCCAACAAGATTTTTTCTGCTCCCACTTCCACTTACCTCTCGAAACTGATCATTGGAGGCATGGATCACCCAGTTATCAACATTCAGCCCATATTATCCAGGAAACCCAAGTCCACAAGAAGCAGACCTACAGCCGATGCAGCAGGTATTTTTAAATCCATTTTTCTAAGCATTGACTGCCTTCAACATTCTCTAACGTCTTTATGTTTTAGGTTTTTCTCAACCAATGACCATAGATCTTGAAACACTGGGAGATACTCCTGCTTCCAAAACTGTTCACCCTAAGCCTACTAGGCATTCTTCTAGGCAAACGGGGATTGTTATTGGGGAACCCACAGCTGTTGTTCAACAGTCAACTCCCGTTGCTCAACAATCAGCTCACAAGAGGAAGAAACTAAGAAAGGTATATGATTTTAAAACTTGCTCTTATAAATCCCTGGTTTTAACACTTTTTTCTTTTACCTTACTCTGATAGACTTATCATCGCCTCCGAGACTCATCCGAAGTTGCTTCTCATAGACCTTCTCCCTCGAGATTTTCTCCAACACCAGTAATCCCCTTAACTTCTTTAGCCAATTAACATTTTTTCACATTTTTCCTGATTATCGACTAAACTTATTTTTATATTCAATCAGGAACATGAGCCAACTCCTGTGCAGCATCCCCCAACAACCTAAGCCTCTGATGTGCTCGTTTCTGAGGAAGACTTGGCCCAATATTTTTCTTCTCCGGTTCCCAAGGCTGTTGTGGACCCGAGTTCTCCTTCAGACCAATGTCTGTCTTTCGTGGAAAACTTGCTTGATCAAGACATCCCGTTGGAACAGCACACAATTACTGACCTTCGGAAAACACTATCAAAGCTTGCTAAATCATCAAATACTGATGAAAACCAAAGAGCTATCTTCAATCGTATAGCCGTTCAAGTAGGTGAAGTGTTCTATAATTTCCAAGTTTTCAAGGGTCGTCATGATCAAGCTGCTAAGGATCTTGCTCGGCTAGGTGAACTTCAAGACCAGAAGCTTCATTTTCAATCCTCCTTCCAACAAGCTGAAGCTGAAAAGAAAGCTAACCTTAGCGAAAAGGACAAAATGTCCAAACGCCTAGCCGCGCTGATTGCTGAGAGGGAGAGAATAAATAAAGAAATTGCCGAAACGGAGCCTAAACTGGCAATTCTCACTCAGAAACTAACTTCTAGCACTAATTTCAAGATGCAACTGTATCATCAGTCTTCCGTTCTAGATGCCGAGATAATTCCTTTACTACAGCAAAAGGACGCCTTTGAAGAGGACCTAACTGCTGCAGATCGTGGACTTTGCCTTACCAAGGGAGTTTGGGCAAGTTTGAAAGAACTCCTGACCGAGGCAAAAAGGACGTTGGCACCATCTTCGGCTGATACAATAATTAATCAGCCAAAAGTGGAAGCCATTCCTGCCCCTGAATCTGCAACTGATCAAGTCACCTCTTTTGCTGCTAGTCTTGTTGAACCATCCCCTTCAGCTGATACTCCGACTCTTAATCCAACTCAAGCACCAGACTCTGATCAACCAGCTACTGCTCCTGTCAATCCGTGAACTTCTTTCTTTCTTTTTTTTTTTCTTATTAGTCTTAATCTCGAAAAAGCTAATCGGCTGGCTTGTAGCTGATATTTTGAACCGACTTCTTTTCCTCTAATTACCCCAAATCGAAGGATAATAGTTTTTTAGATACTTCCCATTTATGCTTCTCACCATCTCTTCACCATGCATGTTAACTAGCCGATAAGCTCCATTAATCATAACTTGACTAATTATATAAGGTCCTTCCTAGTTTGGCGACCACTTTCCTAATGTTGGGTCTTTAGCCCCTAAAGGCAAAATGGCTTTCCAAACTAAATCCCCTTCGACGAAGCTTTTAATTTTGACATGTTTATTATATGCCTTGGCCACTTTCTTTTTATTCTTTTGAATATTTTCTAAAGCCATTAATTTGTCCTTGTCAGCCGATTCCAATTCCATAAACATGGCTTGTTGGTATTCATCCATAGTCAAACAATGCTGTTTGGCTATCCTCAATGATTTTACATTGATTTCCAATGGTAACACAGCATCCTGACCATAAGTCATCCGATAAGGGGTGAACCCCGTCGTGGTAGACTTTGAATTTCTATAAGCCCATAGAACTTCAGCTAACGCTTCATGCCATCTTTTAGGTTTGTCTTCCACGGTCTTCTTAATCAAGTTGATTAATATTTTGTTTATAGCCTCGGCTTGGCCATTTTCCTGTGCATAATAAGGTGAAGACTATATCAACTTGATACCATATTCTTTTGCAAAGGCAGCTGTCTTTTCTCCTGTGAACATTGTGCCCTGATCTGTTGTAATTGTTTCTGGAATGCCATACCGATAGATAATTTGATTTTTAATAAACCTAATAACATTGGCTTGGTGACATTAACCATCGGCTGGGCTTCCACCCACTTGGTAAAATAACCAGTGGCAACAATAATAAATGAATGTCTTTTGGAAGATGAAGGGCATATTTTTCCAATTAGATCCATTGCCCACCCTCGGAATGGCTAAGGCTTAACAACAGAATGCATCTCCTCGGCCGGGATCCTCTGAATCGGCCCGTGCTTTTGACACTCTTCACACCCTTTGGCATAAGCATGACAATCTGCATTGATGGTTGGTCAATAATATCTGTACCTATGTATTAGCCAGCGCATCACAGATCCTAACCTATGTGAACCACATATCCCTTCATGAGCTTCCCACATAAGTTTCAAGGTTTCAGCTTTACTAGGACATTTTAACAAAACTCCCTCCAAACCTCTTTTATGTAGTTCTTCATCCACCAATGTATATTTTAAGGCCTTTTGCCTTATTTAGAAAGTGGAAGCAGAAGAAAGGTTTGTTAAATACCTTGTTAGCTTAGCTCTCCAGTCATCAATTGTATCCACTACTCCAATAAAGAACTCCTTGAGCCGATTATCTATAAGCTGAACATCTTTAAAGGTTTCCTTATAACCAGAAGCATGCTGTGCCAAATCATTTGCTTCTTCGTTATGCCTTCTGGGTACATGCATTATCACTACATCGGTAAACTGTTTTAACAAACTGCTAGCAGTTTCATGATATTCTACCAAATTTGGGTTAGTGCATTTATAATCCCCAGCTAGCTATTTTATAACTAACTGGGAATCTCCTATAACCTGGATGTATTTGGCCTTCATAGATAATAGAATTTTTAACCCTAATATTAAAGCCTCGTATTCAGCTTGGTTATTCGAACATCCAATCCTCAATTGGTGCATGAACTTCCAGCTTTCTTCAACAGGGCTTGTAATTGTGATTCCAGCCCCAGCACCCTTGTTAGTTCTGGATCCATCGAAAGTTAGTATCCAAGGTCTCAAGTTAACACAATAGCTCACCTCAGCTAAAGGATCTATAACATCTACAGAAGGATGCTGAGCCAAAAAATCTGCTAAAGCTTGTCCTTTCATCGCTTTCAAAGGCACATACTTTAACGTATATGCACTTAACTTAATAGCCCACTTCATTAATCGTCCTTGTAAAATAGGGCGATGCAGCAAGTATTTTACAATGTTAATTTTGCATACTACTTGAACCTCCCTTAGTAAGAGGTAATATTCCAGCTTCGTACAGGCATGGAAAAGAGACAAGCATAGCTTTTCTATGGGAGTATATCTAGTTTCGGGGTCATTCAGTAATCGGCTAAGATAATAAATAGATCTTTCGTTCCCATCTTCATCATCTTGTGCCAACAGGCAACCGATTGATTCTGGGGCAGCCGATATATATAATTTCAATGGCCTCCCTAACACTGGGGGAACTAACACTGGGGGGCTAGCCAAACATTGCTTTATTTGATCAAACGCAAGCTGTTATTCGGCTCCCCATACTAATTCATCAGCATCTTTTAATTTCAAGAATAGGAAAAAGTTTTCACTTACAGGGTTATTGGCCATTTAATGAACCTCCTCAGAAAGTTAATTTTACTGATCAAACTCTGCAATTCTTTTTTATTCTGAGGGGGTCTCGCATCTAGTACAGCTTTGGCTTTGTTTTTATCAACTTCAATCCCATGCTTATGAACCAAAAAACCTAAAAAGTTCCCAGTCGATACACCGGAAGAACACTTAGCAGGATTCATTTTTAAATTATGACACCTCATTCTCTTAAGAGCTTGTTCTAAATCGGCTAGATGTTAGTTGAAATCATGGGATTTAACTATGACATCATCAATATATACTTCCATGTTTTTTCCTATTAACTCATGGAAGATAGCATTCATGGCTCTTTGGTACGTGGCGCCAGCATTTTTCAATCCAAATGGCATAACTAGCCATTTGAATATCCCAATAGCACCAGGACACCTGAAAGCTATCTTATGAACATCTTCTTTAGCTATAAAAATTTGATTATACCCAGCATACCTATCCATTAATGTTAAAATGCCATTTTTGGCTACAGAATCGACAAGCATGTCAGCTATGGACATTACATACTCATCTTTGGGAGTGGCAAGATTTAAATTTCTATAGTCAGTACAAATCCTAACCTTCCCACTTTTCTTGATTATAGGGACTATATTCGACTGACCATTCTATATATCTCGTCATATTTTAAACCTACTTTAAGTAGCCGTTCCATCTCTTCCTTAATTTTAGGTATTAGCTCTGGATTGAATCTTCTGGCAGCCTGCTTGTGGGGCTTAAATCCTTCTTTGATCGGCAATCGATGCTCCACCAATTCACGAGATAGTCTTGGCATCTCATGGTAGTCCTATGCAAAGCAATCTTTATACGTCTTTATTAAATCAATCATTTGATTTCATTCTTCCTTGCTCAACAAGCTGCTTATTCTTGTCATTCTTGGTTCCTGTTCAGTCCCTAAGTTGACATCCAACAAAAGATCTTCAGCTGAAAAGGTAGGAATCTTCCTGCTGATCGGGGACTCCCACCTCTCTTCAGATTCATGCCCCCTAGGTGTATCTGCTAAACATTATTCTTCCACTATTTCCTCTGACTCCATAGACACAACCGTACCAATCCTATGTTCAATTTCCAAGGATGTCAGCCTGTGTCTCAGGTCTTCAATTACTTGGGCCTTGTTATTCATCTAAACATAACCATAAAGGCCTTAAATCGGCCTGAACATTAACAGCAAAGCCATCGGTAGTTAGGTTACAAGATGCCCAAGATCCTTCTTCATATCCTTCAGGGATAGTAATTGGCTCTAGCCGGGGCAAATAAAATATAGCCTCAGCCATCTTTACATCAGCTGTAAATGGATTCTCGTTGGCTGGCACTGACTCTACCTTATCCCCATCCCAAAACATTAACATTTGGTGCAAGGTGGAAGGCACGCACTGACTGGAATGAATTCAATCCCTTCCCAGCAGTATGGAATAAGTGGACTTAGAGTCTACCACAAAGAAAGCAGAGCTCAAAGTTTTACTCCCCACAGTGATGTCGGCCACCAAAATTCCTAAAGCAGCCGTGGCATCCCCTATAAATTTGGTCATTTTTATATTCGTGGGAATCAAATCCTGCTTACATCTACCCAGCTTCTTCATTGTAGCTGAAGGCATTATATTTAACACTCCTCCTCCATCCACCAAAACTCGACTAATAGTCTTACCATTAACCCAAGCCCTGATGTATAAGGGCTTCAGATGCTTGGTCATTTCCCTTAATGGTTTAGGGAATTCCATTTTGAGTTCTTCTGAAATAGGAGCTAACACAGCCCACTCAACTTCCTCAGCAACCACATCACCTTCCAATTTCTCGGGTTGCTCCTGCCGAGCCAAGAACTCACTAGGAATCAACCCCACCACATTAGTTTCACGAGGGGGTGATCTTCGTCTTCTCCTAGTATAGAATTCAACACAGAATCTTCAAACAGAAGGTTTGACCCGAGTTCTTCTTCCATTTCCTCGACTGTTAGAGGTACCTGTTCTTCTGTTGTTATGACTGGTACCTCTTCGAAATTAGCTATCTCTAACTCATTAATCATCTCCTGGAAATCTTGCTCTTTCTCTCCAAGACAATCTTGGTTTCCTGACTGCACTGGCTCCTGTTTTCTCAACTCAGCAACTGTTTCTTCCTTCTATTGTCCAAAAGCAGCCTCTAGAATTTCAGCCACCTCAGAAGTTTTAATCTCAGCACGGTCAGTTCTCTTTGCCTCAGCTAACATGGCCAATGTTTGTTTCATTCGTTGTACTGATTTATTCCTCTGGGCCCTTCTTTTCTGAGTTCTAGTCATCACTCCTAGTTCCTTTACCACAAGGTCTCTTCCTTTTGCATATTTGTTAATGAACCAGTGTCCTTGTTCCACCTTGGCTGGTGGTTTAACCATACGTTGGGGCTTAATGATATCTTCATACGTCACAGTAATCTTTAACGTAGTCATGCCTTTTTTCACGTCGAAACGAGCTACTCTTTTACCTTTATTTGGTATAGGAGTCTCGTCCATCATGGGTAACCTTGCATTAGCTAAAGCATCATTATACTTACCAGCTATGTTTCTTCCTGGAACCTTCTTTGTTGCTTCCCCAAATTTGATTGCAGGCTTTCTTGTTTCTTCAAAATTCTTTCTCACGCCTGAAAAATCCAATCTGCCAAAAACCCTGGGCTTAATCTCATCTATTCTGTCCCTAGGGACCAGAATGGTCTTCCCATTCGGGCCTCTGTATACATCACAGTCTGCCGAATGCTGTCTAACTTCAGCCTGTCTATTCGGCTGATTTCTCTCCAACCTACCAAACGTTATAGGCCTATGGTATTCGACCGATGTATCTTTCTTGACATATTCATTATTTACCTGGGGTCGCTTTAGTCTATCGAACACAGACGGTCTCTTATCTATTGTTTTAGACTGATCAGACACAGCTAAAGCTCTCCTAGCCCCATATGGCTCATCAAACACTCCCTTTTGTCTCCACTAGTAACGTATCGGCTGTTTCCATCTTTTAGATGGTGAGTCAGATACTGTCTCCCCAGAGAAGGAAACCATATTAACCCCAACTGAGGGAAACAGATCGGTAATGACAGTCATCTCGTTTTCGGCTAATTTAAACCTTCATTCTTTCATGGCCTTTTGTATAGCTTTTCTGAACACTATACAATTAGTGGTAGCATGAGTGTAAGAGTTATGCCACTTACAATATTTTTTCCCTTTCAACTCCTCTGCTGGGGGGATTTGGTGCCCTTCGTTCAGTCTAATTTGTTTATCCTTCAGAAGATAATAAAAAATTTGATCTGCCTTGAAAATGTCAAATGAATAATCAATCTTACTTTCAGGAGTTTAGACCTCCTTTCCTTTGGGGGGGTCTAAAAGCTGGGCATGAATATGTTTTCCTTTCACTATCTCTGCAGCCATGATATCTGCCGATTGCTCGGCTGACTCATCTGACAGATAATCTGGATCTTCAACATTAATTACACTAATTAGATGAGGTCCTCTGTTCTTGCTAGACCTCCTTCTCTCTTTTTCTAGGATGTACTGTTCAATCCTGGAGGCCCTGGAGGCCAACTGACTCAGGTCAGTGCAATCTTGCCCTATCAACTTCTCCCTAAGCTGAGGGTGCATGTTACTAACAGCCATAGAAGAATATTCAACCTCAGGCAGTTGCACGATACACTTGCTTCTTAATTTCCTGAACCTCTCCAAGAAATCAGCTACTGGTTCATCCACCATTTGCCTTAGATTCATCATGTCAGCCACAGTAACATCTGGCTGAGGCATATAAAATCTATCATGAAAGTAACGCTCCATGTCAGTCCAGTTTTGTATGGAGTTAGGGGTTAAGGAAGAATACCAGGTAAAAGCCGCCCCAGTCAAAGATAAGGGGAACAACTGGAGCTTATAAAACTCATTCTGATTTGCTTCCTCGCACTGGGCAGTAAACCTGCCGATGTGTTCTATAGTGGATTTACCATCTTCCCCTGAGAAAGTGGTGAAGTCAGGAGTCGTAAACCCTCTAGGCAAAGGCATCATCCTATCCACCCACTCAAGATAAGGCTTCTTATACACAGGCCTGTCCAACAACCTTAACTGGATTCCAAAATGTCTCCTTATGGTCTCGGCTATCATTTCTGGGTCTATCAGCTGAGGGGCTCTGTCACTGGGATAATTTGGCACTAGTGGCTGAACCGGCCTCATTGGCCTAATAGGAGCACCCCCTAGCTGATGGGGCACCTGATATTGCTGATCCTGGATGGGAATTACCCCCAGTTATAGCCTGGATGAGGAGGATTATTCGCCCATGGCTGAGCAATCGGCTGAATTGGGGCCACATGAGGTAGATTAACCCATGGCTGATCGGTTCTAACAGGAACAGATTGCCTATAAGGAAACCCCTCAGGGGTACCTATTGGAGTAGGAGGGACGTTGGACCAGAGTAACTCCCCTGCATAATCATAAATATACCTGGGAGGACTCGGAGCAACTGAGAAAATGGGGCCACCAGTTGCGGCCACCTGTGTACTAGCACCTATCACAGAAGTGGTAGGCGCCAGATACGACAAACCAATTGTTCCTGTTACCTGGGGGGTCTCCTGGGTACTTGTACTTGCCCATATTGTAACCTGGACTGGATTCCACTGTCAGGGTGAGGAGGCTGGAACATAGGGACTACCTGCGGCATGCCCAGTTTTTTTAGGCAGATTACGGTCCGCTCGACTCGTCCGTCCGTGAAGAAGATCCCGTGATAGCAAAGTGAGCCTAGGCCTCACCTGCATTTGACTATTTTCGCTCAGCTTCTCTAACAAAATGCCTCTCATTATGCACCATGGGTTTCACGATTTTCGAAAGTTGCCTTGACATATGATACATTAAGTTATTCATCCCTTGATCAATTTGGTCCCGAATAAATGAAGTGGACATCACTATCGGCTGAGGTTGATCAGAGAGCTCTACTGCTAAAGTAGTAGTTGTGGTGGAAGGTGTGGGAGTACCCACTGGCTGGGGTGAAGTGGGCATTCCTAGAGTAGGCTGAACGCTTCCCTCTGAAGTCTTTCTACCCTCGTTCTTCTTGCTAGGTTGGCTTGTATCCATACTGCTAAGATTTTTGCCGGACCTTAGGTGCATACGCCAATAGTGATCTGAACCGGGAGATGAAAACTTCTCAATTTGCTCACCTTTAGAGGGTCCCACCGGGCGTGCCAAATTTGTTTAACGTGTGGAATAAATTTATCAGCCGAATAAGAGTTCAGCCGACGAACACGTATGGATTTTGATAAGAAAACAGGCGATTTGAACAAAAGGCAAAATCCAACCTTCAGCAAGGGTTCCCAAACTCACTAAAGAAAGCATTTGGTATTAAGGTGAACTTAAGAAATCTAAGAATTTGAGGTTAAAGCTATAATTGGCTAAAAAATAAGCTTGCGGTAAATAAATTGCACAAAGTAAAAGCAATATAGAAAAGGGCTAAAAATTTAAGCAAATAAACAAAGCTTAATTGTTGTATTGATTGTGATCCCTCAAATAAATTGGTACAAATGGTATTTATGCTCTAACTTCCACCACAGCCAACTCCTAAAAAAAAGCAACTAAACCATGGCTAGCCTACCCATGATTCTTAACCGTTCTGGCCACAACGGCTACCCCTCAACAGCTCAACTCCTATTTCCTCGGCATGTTTTATGGCATCCATTGATAACAGCTTCAGTTTTTTATCCTTCCATCAACTTACAATCCAATATGCTTCTGCTTTTTATTGTTTCAAACCTGGCCCACTAGTAACAAGGCCCATCCCACCCTTAGCCGGGTGTTCTTCTATCCATCAGCTACATCCTCCTTCGGCTAATCACCCTTAGCTACGGCTAATCACCCTTAGCCAGCTGTTATATCAATTTACTTTTTTGAACTTATTTTTTGGGTGATAACAGACATACACGAAGATATTAGACTTTTAAATTTTATCTTTTTACATACTATTATTTTTATCTGTTCTTTCTATCTCTACTCGTATCAAGCCGTTCATTTCGTCGTCACTGAAGCTTGTCTCATACTAATATTTCCTCTAGTTAATTTTTGTTAGATGCACATGTATTTATATATAGTTAGTTATATTAAGAGAAGTTGGTTTAGGAGATTTTTTAAAAAAACGTCAATAGAAATTATGCTCTATATTTTTTAGGAAAGTCATACAATATAGATAACAAATATTGATACATATAACATATATTAAGATATCGTAAATTTTCAAGCTTATAGAAATGATATTAATGAATTATGAATCTTTTTTAAAATTTTGTAATTATATATATATATATATATATATATATATATATATATATATATATATGTAATCAGATCCTACAATTTTTTTAAATTTTGTATCTCCATATCTGTGTCTGTGTCATGTCTCATATCCATGTCCGTGTCTGTGCATCATAACGAGGAGATGGGTAACGATGTTAATGATAACCTAAATCTGTGATTAGTTTTATTTTAATATTTTCATTGACAATTTAAATATTTGTAATGATAATTAATTATTACTTTGCATTTTGGTACAAATATTTGTGATGTTAATTAATTGTGATTTCTTATGCTATATGACTGATTATGATGGTTAATTGCATCAGGGTTATTTATAAAATTAAAAGTATATTAAAAATAATTCTAAAAATTTTAGAGACAAAATTCGCATTTATTTTTTTAAAATTTTTTTAAATTAGAGATGGAATTAGAGATGGAACAATTTCGTCTCTATATTTTTTAAATTTTTTTGAATTAGAGATGACATAATGGTGTCCTTAATTTTAGAGACGAAATTAAAAACGGAATACGTTTTTTAAAATTTTTGAATTAAAGATGGAATAATATTGTCTCTAAATTTAGAGATGGAATTAAAGACAAAAAAAATTCATTAAAATTTTAGAATTAGAGACGGATTAGAGACGGAATAGTGTCGTCTCTAAATTTAGAGACGAAATTAGAGATGAATTACATTTTTAAAATTTTTGAATTAAGATAGAATAGTGTTGTCTCTAAATTTAGAGACGAAAATAGTTCATTAAAATTTTAGAATTAGAGATGGAATATTGCTGTCTCTAAATTTAGAGATGAAAAATACTCGTCTCTAATTTATTCATTATTATATTTTCTTAAAAAGTTTGACATTATCCGTCTCTAATTAAAGACGAAATTTTTTAATTTAGGGATGGACATTTTTCGTCTCTAATTTAGAGATGGAATTAACTTTTTCGTCTCTAACTATCAGTGATGCCACTTTTAGAGACGAATCAATTTTCGTCTCTAATTCCATCTCTAAATATTTAGAGACAGAATTTTTTACTTTTAGAGATGAAATTTTTTTGTCTCTGAATTCAAAATTTCTAGTAGTGTATATTGCAACGATAGTTTTTTCATCGGTCACAAATCCGCCGCAAATTGTTATCTTATTTGCAGGGATTTATCATTCGCAAATTGTGACTTTTCTTGTAATGTATGTTGTGGCCGCATATTATTTGATTAATCTGGAGAATTACTTTATATTAAAGTAATGTAATATGACTTATGTTGTCCAAGTGAGATAATGTTAGAATTTTTATTTATGGACTAGCATAAATCATATTATAATTTTATAAAATTCAGATTAATTGGATGTCAAAATTATTAGAGCATTTTGTTTAACTCAAATTGTGATCAATATTATTAATGAGTTTATTATTGTTAAAACACTGCTTATATATGAGTTTTATTTTATGAGTCCTGTATATAAATTTGTCATAGTGGGTCCATTTTAATTATTCTATATATACAGGGAGAGACTCCTATTTCTAACCACTTTAGTGCGTATAATTGCCCCATTAATACTGATGTGTGAGCGACTAATGTGAGATAGGAATAATATCACTTCTTTATCGAGATTGCTTTTCAGGGTTTCAACAATGATTTTTTTATCGATGCCTTTTTAATGTAATCTTAAAAACTTCTTATATGTATTGATATATCATAAATATTGAAATTAATAGATCAGATAAATTTCTACCAATTGGAACCTTGAAGGTTGCAATAGAATGGAGGATTACCTCAAAATCAAAGTGATTATGCTTGTATCCCTTTCAGTCTACTGTTTATGTCGTTGTCATTACTCATTAACTACAACAATCTGTACTGACAGGAACATTAAGCACTATGGAAGAAAACATAAACATACGTAGTCTTTATATCTGAGCAGTCTCTCCCTTTAATGAAGAATCATTATCACCATTTGTCCTATGGGATTAGTTTAAATGCCTATCAATATTGGCCTGCAAGTTTTATTAAACAAGTTATATTAGTTATTACTTGTTACTAGTGATGAGAAGCTTTTTGAAATGTTCTTTTTTAGTTGCCATGTGGTCTAGAAACATGGGAGACAAAGGGAGTAATATGAGGCTTATGAATGATGGGTAGTGGTGATTGTGGCTGATCCGCCTATAAACATATGCGTATGCTTTTGCTTATTCCATTCTTCATCAATATCTTATTGGTTCCAAACAAACAGCTAGTTATTATTTATCTATATTTACTGTTGGATTTCTGTAGCCATCAGTGCAGTGGAAGCAGCACTGTCTTGTTGCTAAGATGTTAGAAAAACATTAGGCACAAACTCTTTCCTTTCTTTAAATCTTTGGAGCGGATAATAAAAACTATTGCTACTACTAATATTTTTTTGGCAAGGAGGAAACCATGCTGACAATAACTCAGGTGGTGTATTACGCTGATGAAAAAAATGGCACCACACTGACATATATAAAAATACTAATATAAATGTTTTGGTTGGCAGGGAAGAATATGAAATAGAATAACCAATAATGTTAACTGGTGCAATGTAGTGCTGAAACATGGCATCACATTGATATATAAAAATACATGCCTTCACTTATTTTATGTATCATTCTTAATCAAATATCGTTTCATATATGTTAAATGTTATTTTATATATTTTTTAATGAAATGAGTTGCTTTTAGCTTACAAAATTTCAGGCTTAAAAGTTTTTTAGCAAAAAATTGATTAAATTGATCCAATCCAAACTAATTGATTGAATCAGTTTGAATTGAATCAATTTCAAAAATTTAATTAAACCAATGTAAATCATATTGTTTAGATCAGTTAGTTTTTTTTATTCAAAAGTGATTCAAACAAAATTAATCCAAATCAAACCATTGACACTCTTAAATAAGGGAATATTTATTTTTAAATTATTTTATTTTGAATGTTGTAATTGGGTGGTGTTTATGTTAACTTGCATGTATATGTGACTAATCCACATATTTGATCTGTTTAAAGGCAGATCATCCATGTTAAAACTAGAAGATTCATAAGAATATTCATTGTAACATAATCTCAAAGATTTAGTGTAACTAATTTTAAATATGTGATTATGTGTTTATTCACATATTCGTCTACTGTTAAATCAACCCTTTAAAGATTATCTTTAAATTATTTTGAGTTAAGATTATAATGCTCTTTAAATTAAATTAAAAATAAATATATATTTAATTATTTACTTCACATATAAGCTCACTCTAAAAAGAATAATTCTAATGATATATATTTTCACTCATATTATCTTATATTTGAATAATTTTTACTATTTAATCACATATAATTTTATTTTATTTTTTATATTTTTTATTTTAATTTTGTTATATAAATAAATGTGAGATATATCTCACTTATAAGTGATGTGATATGTAGGTTTTTTCCTCTAGATAAGTTTGTTTTTAAGTCAACAGTCATTCCCCTGCATCAAGTCAACGCTGCTCCTGTTACACATGGCAACAATCTAGACAAGGACTCCTTGCAGTCGGAGCATGGAAGCCCAATCACACCTTTTTTTTTCTGGATTCTATGTTCCTAGGGAATCGTGACTACTACTCTATCAAAATCGAGTCCCACATACATGCCCATTAATTTTCTTAAAAAAATGATCATCTTATACCCCTAAAAATATATGTAAGTATTATTTACACTTTTTTTAAGGAATGTGATTGAAGAAGAAAAAGTGATAGAAAAAAATATAATAAATGATATTAAATAGAGTATAAAAAAGAGTGTATGTACTATTTAATGTAAGAATATAATAGTTAATTTTCTTTTGTGGACTTGTCCCTTCTCTCCCACCTTCCCACACTGTTACTCTTTTGCATTCCTCCTCCCTTGCGAGTCATAC
The DNA here is from genome assembly GCA_029884595.1 of Ormosia semicastrata. Classification (NCBI taxonomy): domain Eukaryota; kingdom Viridiplantae; phylum Streptophyta; class Magnoliopsida; order Fabales; family Fabaceae; genus Ormosia; species Ormosia semicastrata. Next base: position 29,963,302 of record JAQQTO010000041.1, on the reverse strand, counting down.
ACTCTTTGCTTGTGAATCTATAATCTTTTTGAGATATTGAAATTGTTTCGCACTTTCTCTACACAAATTGTTTTTTGGTAATTGACATGGTTTACCTAAAAAGTATGTGTTATGGCAGATGCTATTATACACCTGACCATGTTATGGTGTGTAGTATACTTTTGACATTACCTGTCATTAGAAGGAAAAAATTTTCGTAGCCGGTCATTGTTTTAATATTTACTAATAAAAATTACTGTAAAACAAAATACAATTCGTGGTCAATAAATTGAACAAAACCCCATCTCTCTTTTGCCATTCGAAGGTCGAACGAAGTGCGTGTTGGAGGTGACAATGGCCTCGCCAGTCAATTTGAATAGACAATAGTAGAGAGGATGGCCTACGTAGGTGTGGAAAAGTGACGAGGGTTCTGTTGCTGGGCTTGGATAGCAGGTCGCGAATTAACGGAGAGCGGTGGTGGTGGACATCGTCATTGCGTTGCCATGAGGAGTGTGAAGAGGCTTTTGTTATGCGTCGTTATGCTTGTAGGTGAGTTTGGTATGTCTTTATTTCTACTATGTGTGTGTAAGATGGATTTAGGGTTTGCAGAATAGGGGAACCGAAAATGGTAAGGCAATTAGGGCTTTTGCTGTGCGTCGTTGTGCTTGTTGATGATTTTTGAAGGTCTCTTTATCTTTCTATCCCTACAGTTCGCCTCTGTTTCAATTGGGCGTTTATTCTTAGAAGCCACACTATTGACACTAGTAGCTGTGAGGCCAATCCGTTCAATCTCAATGTTTCATCATCATCATCTGGGTATTCCTTATTCCTTCTTCAGATCATAGCAATTTTTTTTGCCTTTTGATGAGTAATATTAGTAAGTAATATTAGTAGATGAGTAATATTAGTAAGTAATAACACTTGTCACTTAAGCTCGTACCCTATATAAACCCTCCATCCGTCACTCTCTTCGCTTCCACACCTCTTCTACGTTCATTTCACACTTGTTCTGCTGCACAGCAAGATCAAAATTTCTAGCTTCACGTCCACAGGTTCCCCCAAGATCTCTTTAGATCTGATTTTTGTTTTAAGGCATGCCTCAATTTTTTTTTATCTTCCGTGTTTTGTGAACTTTCTTCGCTCCTTAGATTTCTGTATTCATTCGTGATAATTTTTTGTTATTTAATTGCGATGATTTTGCTCCTAGAAGCATAAATTGGACAATCTAGCACTTGCCGATGGTCATAGATTCTGCGATCTCGTGAGCCATGAATGCTAGACAGTTAGTGTGGATCATATGTTTGAAAATTATTTTCTCTTCAAGTTTTGATGAATTCATTTATGCTAGGCTAGGCAATATTTGTTTGGTTACTCCAGATCTGTGGATACGCCGTGGTTATAGGATTTGGATTTTAATCTGATCATGACTTCATTAGTATAATAATTGATTAGTAAATAGTAGTTTCAAAGCTGTGATTTTATTTCATTCTGGAACAATTTCATTGTACACATGGTATTTGCTTAATAGGAGTGAAATTGTGTGGAAGGAAGTAGGTGAACCAGAAAAGTAAATAGATAGAGCATAGGTGATCTTATGCATTATGCTTCCTAAACTCCACAATTCACTAATCCTTGCATCATCCTATTGGAATAACCCTGATCTGATGACTTGAGTTATCAGTGGCATGTAGTTTCTTGTAACAGATATGAGGTGTGGTGTCTGAAGGAGACTGTATTTTGATTTAATTGGTCTTATTTCTTAAGTTGAATCTAACTAGGTATGGTCATTTTTTATGGCTTGAAAATTAGGTTGAATGTGAGGTTGGCAAATTACAATAAGATTCCTCTAAAATAGAATTAACTAAACAACTGTTGGTTCCCTGTTTGATAGCATGCTTCATATGCTCCAAGAATATAACTGGTAGTTTACAACAAATTTCTTTTTCATATTTCTATAACAACTGTTATTAACTTGTTAACTGTTTTGCATTTTGCACACGACTTGTGCTGGAAGTGACTTGTGAAAGTAATATAGTAAATCTAATTACTAAAATTAGGTGTTTGATAAACTAGTTTGGGTGTTATGTTTATCCTATCCCTCATTTTTGTTTGTGATTTATAATGGACACTGGGGATAATGTTTATTTTTTTTTCTTTTATGGTGATATTTTTTCATGTCAAGTCTGAACAAGTTTTCTTTAGCACAAAACTGCTAGATAAGTGATCTAGTGGGGCAAAGAAGGGTTTTGCAATTACATCTTTAAAGATATACTGTACTAGCCAATAACTCAGCTAAACCTTTTCTTTGTTATTAACCCGCTTACCAAACGGGTGCTAAAGTAGCAGGGCTATGGCAGAGTCGTTAATTGTTAACTTGATTTGCAAATAACACTGTTTTGCTTTGGCTGCCACTCTCATGAGTCGTATGCTATATACATATTAACTTATTAATTCTCTTTCATTGCTAATTATTTGCATATTCCTATTGGCAATGCATACAACATTGCTTTCAGCTTTGTGTTGACTTTCTTCTGCATTGTGGCTCTACTACCTAACTTTTTTTTTGCTGTCTTTAGTTTATTACTTCCAAACTATATATGGGTTGCTTATTTTCTGACTACTCATACATCTACGCTTTGAAAAGTTGTTATCTTTCATTGTCTAATGTTACTGATTTTTCGGTTGTTTCCAGATTGATATATATCAAGGGAAGAAGAATCATGGAATTTTTACCATCACAATTGAGGAGAAAGTTCTGGAAGGACTGGGAGTTGGGCGTTTTGGTTTTGCTTAGTTTGACCTTCCAGATGATACTAATATTTTTTGACAATCATAGAAAATATGTATGCAGAACATACATTAGAATTCTTATGTGGTGTTTTTATTTGTTGGCTGATTGGATTGGAAGTATAGCCCTTGATGAAATTCAAACAACCTTGGAGATTAGAAATTACCAATAGATTTGTACCAAAATATGTTTTTTTTTAATATTTTTTATTTTTATTTTTATAGTGCTTTCATCCCCTTTATTGGGGCTATTATTTGCTTTTATACTTGTTAAGCAGTATTCTTATTGTCACTAATCCACATAAAAACCATAATTCCAAGTATTTGATATTTAATTTGGTACTTAAAGATTGATTATATATGAAAAAAATGGTATAATTAATCTTCTAATTTTATGCAAATTCTTCTAATTTTTCAAATTTATTCTATTTTATTTGCTTTTCATTTGATTATAAATAAAATATTATATATTTATTTTATTTTATTTTTTGTATTGAAATCTTAATTTTAAAAATAAATATTCAAATAAAAAATACAAATAAAAGAAATTGAATTATTTTATCTAAAAAAGAATTTAAAATAAAAGAAAATTTAATTGTTTTACTCAAACAAAAAATTTTGAAATATATATTGTAAAACATCTCATAATTTTTATTTTATATTTTTAAAATTTTATAAGTTAATTATACATAATATTTAAATTTATAAATTTTATCTAAATATCATGTTGATCCAATCATGTAAATCATGATTAAGTCGAATTTGTATCTAAAAAATTAATTTAATAAAAATATCATATCGGATTTAAGTCAAATTAACCTAACTCAGCCCAGCTTAAGAGCACCCTAGCTAGAAATTTGAATGCAAGATTAACATAATGAATAAAATCAATAAAGAAGAGTACACAAAAGATATTAAGAGATGTAACACATGGATGAGCAAAGAATATGGTGTGGCTCATGGAGTAAGATTTACAGTGTTAATTTACAGGGAGGAATTAGAAAGTTATTGGGATTGAAGCCAAGTGGTGAGGTTTTAGTTGTCCCATCTGGAGAAATAGGTTTCTTGCATTCCTTTGACCCCAAGACCCAAAAGATGAGGAAACTCATGATCTAAGGGACTGTGGCAGAGTTCTGTGCTAGTGATTTCACAGGGAGCTTGGTTTTACTTGATAGACAAAGTGATGCAATTTCATGCCCTATGAACAACAGGAAAGCAAAGTAATTTACTGGTGATTGTAGCAATAGCAAAAACATGTTATTGCAAATTTATTTTTTTTGACAAAAAAAAAATTATGCCGCCTCCAAGAAAAGTCATTCCTCTACGACATCCATGGCTCCTCAACTGGTGATTGTATGAACAGATCCGACTAAGTTGTCTTCATCATCAGCTGGAGTGAGAGAGGACAAGCTAGGAGCTTCCACTGGTGGGGATACAGAGCCCGGTGCTAGTGCAGGTGCCTTATTCTTCACCTTCGCCAGAGTAGAAGTCATTGGAGGAGATGACAGAGGTGTTGGCGTGAGTGCGGGTGGAGGGACAACGGGTGGGGGAACTGCAGGAGGTGGAATTGCTGGTGGGGGTGTCGCTGCGGAGAGAAAGGGTGAACAAAAAAAAAGGAGTTTTGCTCACGTATATATCACAGAATCAAAAAAAGTATTTAACATTTTTTTTTGCTAAAATCTCTTTAAGAATTATTTTATAAATTTAAAAAATAAAATATCATACGTAATTATAATTTAAAAATAAATATAATATTTCTATTATGTCTTTTCAATCCATCTATTTACCTACTATACCTTAAAAATCAAATAACCCTGAATCCCATGCCTAGCCCAAAATTGAAGACCCACAAATTGAATCACGACTCACTTGCATTTAGAATGATCCCCAAATTGAACCCCCACATCTCAAAGTACCCTAAATCCTATGCTTACCCCCAAAATTGAAAGAGCCACAAATTGAATCACGGTTCACTTGCGTCTGGAAAGATCCCCAAATTGAACCCCCACATCCTACGCCTACCACGAGTAGTAGTGGAAGAGCTTTTCGTGGAAGACCCTCTCACGGCCGAAGGCTCTGCAACACTTTGGAGAAGTTTTAGTGGAAGAACCCCCATTTTGTGGAAGGAAGCTTCAGAGTGGGAACCCCCAATCGGTGAATAGTGGAAGAGCGAGCTTCCAGCAGCAATCTGAGCAGTGGAGCTTCGAACGACGACTTGCAGTAGAGTTTCGAACTGCTTGCAAGTTGAAACGGTAAGCTGAGCAAATTTTGTTGTGATTGCTTAGAAAAGAGAAATTTTCTGCATAATCTTGAGAGAAAATAGTTTTATTCTTTTACATACCATGAAGAACCCTTCCTCTTTTTTTTTTTTTAATTTATTTCAATTCATTAGTGCTGGAAAGTAGCACATGGGGGAGGTTACTGTCAATAATGTATGTATTGTATGGGTGCTGGACTGCTGGATTTTTATTAGGTTGTGTGATGGATTCATCCCTCTTTGATCTATTTTATACGTGCACTTTTGAAAGAAAGTCGATAAGACTGGCTTTAGCACTGAATTATTCTGAACACTTACTTGTTATGATTGACTTCAGCGCTCAAGGGAAGGAATGTAGACATCTCTTTTGGCTGAAGTGTTTAAGTCTGCTACAACTATGTTGTGGACTTGTGGCCTTTAGGCAGAGAGAAATGTCAGGGAATACATTATGTGCCATGCAACGAGTGATTGAATGCAAATGCGAGAGTCTTGGAATCTTCTACTTCTTTTTATAGTCATTAGATGGTGTTCTTATGTATGTGCTTATGTTCTTTGGTTTTTCTCTCATTAATATTTTTCTAACTATATCTGTCTATGATTTAAGAAGTTTTCAACACTAATTTTTTTTTGCTAATAAGAATAAATTGGAAATGAGCTTTCTATAGTCTACAAGAAAGAGAAATAGGAACATTTATATTGTAGTAAACTGGTGAAAACTCATCTAACTTGGGTAGTTTTAGTAATTTAATTTGAAAATCTATAATCGCCTATCTTTTGCTTTGTGCACTTTCAGCAAATGGCTTATAATAGCACCATTTGGTATGAATGCTTTTTATGTCTCAATAATCAGTACAATTTTGACTAGATGTTGTTATTGCACATGATAGTGTGATTGCTTTGGCAAACAGATGCCCTATCTGAGGTCCCTTGGACTGTACTATTGTAAAAACATCACGGACAGAGCAATGTATTCCTTGGCACACAGCAAAGTGAACAACAGGATGTGGGGATCTGTGAAAGGAGGAAATGATGAGGATGGGCTAAGGACCTTGAACATTAGCCAATGCACTGCACTCACCCCTTCTGCTGTTCAGGCGGTCTGTGACTCATTCCCTGCACTTCACACATGCTCAGGGAGGCATTCACTCATCATCAGTGGCTGTCTCAATTTGATGACTGTGCATTGTGCCTGTGCTGTCCATGCACACTGTGCAATCAGCACTTTCCCTCATCCAGCTCATCGAGCACATGGTTTGTTGTAGGGATAAGACTCTTTTAAAGTGAGCTTGTTTGTAAATTGAACAAGTAAGATTGTATCCACCTTTAAATCATTTAGTTGGTTAAAATTATGGTGCACTTTAGATTAAATTAAGAGTAGGATACAGTTTTATTTGCTCATTTTACACACAAGCTCATTTTAAAGGAGTTTTTTTTCTTGTTTGTTGTAGACACTTTGAGGAAGTCCCCTTGGAGGGCTCAGAGAAGTGAAATCATAATTCCCCTCCGTGTAGATATGTTTGTGTTGAGCTATGTAAGAGACTTGAACTGCAAATAAGCAACCATTTGTTGTTGAATCTTGCATATGCAGAACATCTTGAACTTGTGTTTTAAACTTTCTTTGTTTTAATCTCCGAATTATATGTGAAGCTTAAGACATTTTGGATTAAAAAACTGGCTTGTTCCTAGTTAGCTATATAAATTTATGGGGAGACATGGACTTTTAATCATGTATGGTTTTATGGAAGGATGTGCATATCTTATATTTACTTCAATTCGAGAAAACTAAGGTGGAGTTGGCTTTTCTTAAAGTAAGAAGTTGCTAAGCTAAAGTAATTTGGAAAGATGAAAGTCATGTACTGGGAAAAGGAAAAAGAAAAAGAATAAGGATGGCTATTTTATAAACAACTATTTGTAATTTGAAGTTATTCTTCTGAAATTAGCCAGTGTGATATTCTGCAGAGTCATGATGCCCTGTTTCAACATTTGAGTAGGTGATACTTTGTACCAACAAGAGTCAAGGACTTGTTTCTAGGAAAATGATGTTCATACATTATTTTCTCACTCACACTCCTTGTCACACTCATTTTGAATGAGTGTGATTAAGTGAGAAAAAATGATAAAAAAAAATAAGTATAATAAATGATATTAGAAGGAGTATAAAAAGAAGTGTATGTATTATTTGTAGTAATAATATCGAGTTGTTTATTTCTATGACAATCTATTAAGCTGCACAAATATGTTAAAGAAACCAAAGTGATTAAGACCTTTAGGAGTTGAAAATAACCAAAGATTTTTACACACCATTTTTATTACATTATTTTTACATTAATTTTTTTAACAATAAAATTAGAAAAATACACATTCTAATATACTATCTTTCTATCTTTCTTTTTTTTAAAAAGGTGTAAAAAAAAGTGTAAAAAATTAATGTGAATTGATCATATGCTAATCATGCATCACACACACACATCTTACATGTAATATTTTTCCTAATTTAATGACCTTAATTAGGATTGTAGAAGTTTAATAATATTGGTAAGAATTATTTGTTAAATTGGATAATTTTATGAACTAGTTTGAGCGTAATTCAATAACACTGAATACAAGAGAATAATTAAGGTCTCTGTAGAATCAGTTGATATGATAGAAATAAATATGAAAAATTTATTTTCTCGCTAAGAACCATTGATAAGAATTGTGAAAAATTTGGATGAGTAACAAAATAAGTTTGATATTTTTAAAGATACTGTTGAGAAATAGTCGATATAGTTAAATAGTTCAATTTTTTTTGAAATTTCATGGAAATTATAGGTAAATTATGAAAAATATTTTGGTATAAGTATTAAGCAAGACAACTATCAGTAAACATATTATTGATTTCTCAATTTAATTTAACTTGGAATAAAGTAATAAAATGACAGTATATGTAAATTTATGAAAAAATAAATATGAGAGTTAAGATGAATTCTAATTTTTTTTTAATACTTGTAGATACTTAAAAATTGAGTATTAAAATATTAAAATTTATTAAGAGACAGAAAAATTCTAACATAAATATTTTATTCATTTTTCCTTACCTACCACCACCCTTTGTCTCCAGATTCCTCACTCTTTTCTTACTCACTTTCATTCTCTCCCTCTATTTCACGTGAAACCAGTGGGAAAGAAAACAGAGCACCGTTGCTTTCTTTCTCCACTATTTATCTTCCATTTTCATTCTTCCTTTTCCATTCCTTTTAACCCTTGGTCTCCCTTGTTCCTCTTCCTTTTGTCACACGGTTTTCACCCCAAAAACAGAGGCAAAAACAGAACAAGACAGCAGTAGCACCGTGAGGGAGAAGGAAAAAAAAAAAGTGAGGGGAAAATCAAGGAATCAAGGCAAGGAGTTGAGGTAGGGGTTCCTTGCTTTTATCCCACTCTTTATTTCATATTATTTTAAACTTAAAAATTCTGGTTTAAATGACCTTGATGGTCACGGCTGGACCCAAATTAAAAAGGGAAAAACTTTGTTATTTTTGTGCTTTAGTTCTTTATTAACAAGTAGTTCTTTCTTTTGATGAATTCTTCAATAAGAAATTTATGAGATTGATGGTGTTTTATGGTCATGAAGACCATGGCCACCCTAGGGTAGAAGGTGTTATTTTGCTTGGATTTACACTCTGTTTATAGATTCTTGAAATGGTTTTGTAATATAATATGCATTCTTTTGGCTTCCCAAGAGACTTATGATTAGGAAAGTGAGACTTGTTGAATTTTTGAAATAAATATGTTGGCTTTTGTACCTATAGAGGTCACGGCCATGGTATCATAAAATTGGAGAATTTGTTTAGCTTATGACTTGATCATTTCTCTTTGATTTTGAGAACTTTAAGAGAGGAATTAGTATGTAAGAATAAAAAGATTTATTAAACTTGTGTCATAAGGTGGACACGGCTAAGTGTTTTAGAAAAGAATGATGTTTGATTTATTTTATGTTATATTACTTGATGTGAATACACCTATTAGTATTTGAGATTTCAATATTGAATAATTGGCGAAGTAGGCGAACCCTTGGAGATAGGAAAAATCTCTATGTAGCATCTAATGGTTAAGTGCTTGAATTGTGATTGACCCTTTAATTTTGTTGTGTACTCAAGAGAACTTGATTATATTTGATTTGATATTCAATTGATATTTGGTTGTAAATGGTATGGTTCACTTGTGTGAACTTGTGGAATGTGTTGAATGGAACCAAATTGTACACTTGTTAAGGATGGTGCAATAGTTGCGAATTTGTGGATTATGATGGATGAAATCTATTGGTATTGCTCCTTGATTATTCAAGTTGAGCTAGAATGAGAATTTGGACTATGAGATGGAATTGAATCCTTATGTCATAATATGACTTGAATGAGTATATGAATCATTGAATGAATTTGATACTACAATATTTGTATTTGGAGATATTTCCTGAAATTATTTGTGATTGAAATTTGTAATATTTGATAAGGAATATTTTTGTAAACTACTATTAAATAAAATTCTGTTTCGAGAATAGAAGGGATCAAATTTGACTTTTTGCCACCCTTCTAATTACATGTGTGTGTGCGCTCATTTTTAAATAAATGTATTTTTTTTTTCCGAAACAGTTGAAATTTTTGTGATGACACGTTTTCATAATAAAAGTACTGAGAATTAGTATTCTGACCCTATTTCTATATTATATTCCATGATAATTTCAGGATCGGATCTCGCAGCACTACGGTTGCAGCAGAAGTTGAAGTTTATTCTAAGGATGTATGTATAATGCCTTGGAGGCAATTAATGTATTTTGTTTTATAACATAAATTTGTATAAACATCCTTCGGTATATGTATATTATCTCACCCGTCTAGGCTCAAATTTTTGTTATATCAAAGAAAAGTATATTGAATATATGTTTCAAATTTTAAGTGATATGCTTACTACTAATTACTATGGTGTAATTTCAGATACACTTTAGTGTTAGTGGTAAAGGTGTTACATTACACATCTTGCACATATGCCATATTAAAGTAGATGTGTGCAAAAAATAAGATGAATTTAATTATAATTAAATGATAAAAATTGTCTAAATATAAGGTGATGTGTGTCAGAATGTATATCTAACATTGTTGTAAGGAATCAGTGAAATGTGATGTGGTCAAGAGATTTGAATTTATTTATTTATTTATACATTTATTGATAGTTATAATATAAGTTGTTTTGAAAAATAACTTCCCTTTTCCAGAGTAAATCATACAAAATAAAGTTGGTAGGAGTGTAAATTGGTTCGGATAACCCGACCAATTCGATCAATCTGAATCGAATCAATTAAGTTGGTTCGGTTTAGTTTAAGTATATTGATTGGTTCAAGTAAAATCCGAACCAAATAAAACTTAATTAGTTCGATTCTTAGATTTGAAATTTCAAAATCAATCAAACCAAATTAAACCATGTGTATATATATATATATATATATATATATATATATATATATATATTCTCCTTTGATCTACCCTTTTGATTTTAGATTTTGTGTCCCATTCCCCTTTGCTCTGCTTTTCCTTTTCATCTCAATTTGAACCCTAGTAGTCACAGAGCTACTCCTGCCGTAGCAACTCACAAGCTCCACTTCCCTATACACCAAATCCCTCTACAAACAAGTTTTGTTTCTTCAGCCACCATACACCAACCCCTCCAGACGCACACCCTTTACCCACCATCACTCTCTCGTCTCTTTCTCGTCTATTTTATCTCACCCATACCCCAAGCACCAAAAAATCCCTACTAAACTCAGATCCACACTGCAAACACCCACCTACCCCTTCTCACATGACCATTTCTCCACTGTACGCCCAAAACACTACAAACCCAAGTTTACAAGCAAGATGCCAACCTCTCTGCAGACACAAACCATACCCACCTTGTAGAGAGGAGAAGAAGTTCGGCACAGATAGAAAAAGGGGAGGAAAGCACAGAAAAAGGAGGAGGTTCTAAAAAATTGGAGAAAAAAGAAGAGCGAGGTGACAGAGAGAGGAAAACGAGTCTGAAAAGAGAAAGAGCGCTAGGGTTTCAAACGCTGAAATTAGGAAAGAATTGAAGCACAAGCTGCTTCTCAATTGCTCTCAGTTGAGACCCAAATTAGGGGTAATCCCCCCTTTTTTTTCTTTTTTTTTTTGTCATTTCATGCTAGAACAGTTTGGTCATTTGATTGATTAATATTCATTGTTGTTTAGTAACAATTGATTGATTTTCTATCATTGTTTTTAAAGATATTCTAGTAAATATTACTTCTTGATGCGTGCAACCTGTTTTGAAAAGTGTTCAAATGACCAAATAGCATATTGATCTTTTTTAGGGATGCCTTAACTTCTAAAGTTTTGATTAAATTGTAAATGGATTGATGCTAAATGATATGCTATGTCCCATTGATTAATTTATTTTGTGTATGAAATTAGAAAGATCCTAGTTTGTGTAGAGAAATACCCTAAATTAAAAGCATTCTCATAATGGACTGATTCAGAATGATTTTCATTGCCTTGGTATTCTTTTTGCTTGCTTGTATTGGGATTTAAAGGTTTGAGCAAATTATTAAGTCATAGCTTGAGTTGGGTCCTTTGATACTTTGAAAACCCTCTTCCTTGATGTATGCAATTTGCTTTAAAAAAAAAATGAAAGGGCTGTATAACACATTTGTTTCAAGTCGTGAATAAGTTAGGATTTGAAAATTTGATTAGGTTATCAAAGGATATGTTTTGAGTGAATGGAGCCTTGCCTCACACATTGTTTTTGCTCTGATTCTATGAATCTATGTGCTTAGAGTTGTAATGGTTAGATCTTTTTTTGTAGTGTGCTTATTGAAATAAGTAAGTTTAATTCCATTTCTAAATTTTTTTTAATAAGTTTATTATTATTATTATTTTTTATAAAAAACTAATTATTTAATTAATTTTTGTGTTTAAAAAAAAAGGCCAATCCGACCACTCAAACTAAACTAATGCATAGATAATCATTCAAATTAGTTAATTTAACTATAAAAAAATAAGAAAACCAAACCAAACTGAATCAATTGATTTTGATTAGTTTAAATTTATTTTCTTTTAGGAACTAAATCAAACCACTTGATTTCACTCCTAAAAATTGGTAAAGGGATTTTTTTTTTTGCGAAATTATTTTTATCTAAAAGAATTCCATAATTTAATATTTCAGGCGTAAAACATAACGTGAGGATTTCAAATTGATCTTTGCAATAAAGCACAAACTCCCTAATCTTATGCAATTAAAGTCGTTAGTTACAGCACGTTTAAGCATTATAAGTAATCACATAGTGTGAGGATTACATCAAGGTGCTGTTTTTCATTTATTTATTTATTTTGGTGATAATCAGGTTGCAGTGGTAATATCCATAAACACAAGCAGGACACTAGCAGTCTAGCAGACTTGGATACTTGCTAACAAAGGCAATCTATTTGTTGATGACAAATCGTCCTCTGGGCAAACAAGAAAACAAGTTAAATTGTAAACAATAAATAGAATTTCAAATTTTATCATTACATCCAGAACAGAATTGAGCAATTATGAGAAAGAATTCAACTAAAATAGGGAATAAGTTATAATACGTTATAGTCCTTAAATAGCAGCCTCTTTTTAAATATAGAAGCAGCATTTGTTGTCAAAATCTCACAAATTAGGAGAGCATTGGGAAAGTATGAATGCATGATCCTATTAACTAGGCTCAACGCATCTTGTAATACTGAACCCTTGAAGCATTGCATCGCCTGCCATCCAATGAATACTTCAGCATTATATCAACATCCCGAGGGTTTTTTTTTATTTTATTTGGAGCCACAGTCATGCTCCCTACAATTGCCTCCCCCTCACAAATGGTCAAGACATCTTCTAGATAAAGGACTGTTTGTTTCCAATGTGTAGCTTGTGATCTTGGCCCTGCATAAATGCTCAAAAGGTGAATACATATGATATTACTGGTTTAACAAATTATCAACAGTGAAGACGTCATAACGAACAAGAAAAAATGTGAAAGAACTCTTCCACACGAGTTTTCAGGAACCATTCTTGGAGTAAATATATCCAGCATAGTTTCAAAAGATATACCAATTTTATTCAGTTTAGTTCAGAGCAAATAGTACAGAAAAAAATATACATACATATATATATATATGTATGAAGGGCTTAAACCTCTGCTGCTTTCCTTAATATTATTTCTCCATTTTGTTTCCTCTCCAGGTTAGTGAGCAAATAATACTGAAACATCATTTGAAGTACTTTCTCAGTGCTTCACCTCTTTTGGGTCAATCAAGCTTTTTCATAACAATGTAAGGAAACCTGGCAACAAATCCTTTCAGCTCAAGAAAAAAGGCAACAAATCAATCAATGGTTGATTAATCTGATATCTAACAATAGTTAAATCAATCTAAAGTTACAAAGTTAAATCAACTATGTAAAAAACAACAAACAAACAAGCCAACATACAAAAACTACCAACAATGAATTGTAATGAGACAAATAAAAGAAAATAAAATTAAATTAAATCTACATTGATTAAATTGGAAGTTTCACAGAGCTGTAAGTTAGGTTCCAGTAGTAGTTATTATACTATCTGAGCTTAATTTCACCCAAGAGCTTAATTCCATTACTCCTATATTTGCATAATGTGTAGTCAGACATCAGTTTCGTACTAGAGGTTGCACAGAATCAGCTTATCAAAAACTTTGACTATGATTTGATCATTTGAGACATAAAGAACTAGAGCATACACTATTATATACATCAAAGATAGCTACCAAACCACACCACATTGGTCCCTGCATTGGCCATTCATGGATTTTATTTATATGTGTATATCTGAATTACTTAATCAAAAGCTAAAGGCTAAATTAAAAAACTTCATCTGCATCATTAGTACAAATGTGATTGATTCAGGCCAAAAACTACAAGAATAGCAAATTTGCCCAAACAATCCCACAATAAACAATTATAGACATAAGTGTGACTAGTGTGTGAGCCTTTGTACATAAGTGGATTTGGGAATATAGAGTTTTCCAAGCCTGTGGGTCCCTATTTTAGACATATTAGAGATAGTTTGGCAAAAGAAATTTAATAGTCAGGATGCAAGTAATAAAGTAACATTACATAAGAGAAAGCTCTTTTAAAAGCCTTTTGACACTGGAATAAATGACTTGGTTTATTGCTATATAACACCAAAAAGGCAAAAAAACCCGACACTAACAAATATAGAATAACAAACAGGACAGAAGGATATAGCAATCTAGCTCCACAACATGTTGATTCCATAATTCGAGGGGGAAGTGATTGAACAAAATTAGATCCTCTTGTTACTAGTTTGCAAAGCCAGCCAGTAAGTGACAAGTAGTTTGACTAATAGAACCCAAAGCTCAAAACAGAAAGCTCAGGATATTTGACCAACAAAAATTTTGATTCTGCTATTGAAGAAGAAACCTCACGACCAACATAAGTTTCCCGTGAATTGCTAAAAGGTCTTTGTAGTTTTCAAAACGAAACATATGTCAAACATAAGGACGTTGTTTACTAGTCAATCTAACATCTCAGAGCATGATAAAGACAATCAACCTCAATTGAACTAGAATCGAAAGACAAACTAAACAAACTTAAGTAAAAGACATTCACTACTACTGAAAGTTTAGTGAAATTACATCATAATCATGTTTCGTTCTGTAAATACAAAAAAGACCTTTTAATGGCAGATATGTTAAAAAGCTAATTTTGATTCTGCTATTGAAGAAGAAACCTCGCGACTAATGCAGAAAAATCAGAAGGAGTCTTCAATCATCTAGAAAATATGCCATAATTGGAAATAAAAAAATGGAAACAAATGCACAGCTTACCTTTTGAAGCTATAAGCCGTTCGAAGCTCCTCCTCCACTCTACTGAAGCCGTTCGAAGCTCCTCCTCCGCTCAACTGCGATGTCGTTCAAAGCTCACTGGTAATTGCCGTTCGAAGCTCGCTCTTTCGCGTCTTGCTTTCAATTGGTAATTGCCGTTCGGAGCTCACTGCAAGCCGTATTTGATGATCTTGTGAAAAAGGGGTTTAGGGTTCGTCCAAATTTGGAATTAGATCTACAAACAGATGAGAAAGAGGGAGGCAGGGCATACGAGAAATTTCACAATGATTTTGAAATTATGATTGTAGTGAGAGACATGTTTTGAAAGTATTTCACGTATTTACAAAAAATAGATCTAAGGAGTATTTAAACAAAAGATAAGAGAGAAAAAAAGAGTCTATTACATGTATATGAAACTAGTAGGAAACCCATTGCAACGTACGGATGGTTGTCATTTTTGTTGGATCTGATTATTTTTGTAATGAACACAATAAAATTTAAACATTATATAACATAAAAATTTGGTTTTAACTTTATCTCAAACTTTAAAAACTTATGATTTGGAAAAAAAAAAAATATGAAACTGAGAAACACAAATAAAAAGTAGTATACTGTTAAAAGTAATATCATATTGACTAAGTAAGCTAAAACATAAATGAAGAATCATTGGACAAAAAATAAGTAATATATGTACAAAACACTCTTTCAATGAATCAATATATATGAGATATTTGTACAAAACTTATACCATATATGGGAGAGAGAAAATTTAAGAAGTGTAGTGTAAAATTTTGAAAAACGTGTTTGTTTGACCGATGCATGGTTTAGTTAAAATGAATCAAAGGTAAAATAACATATCCAACGTCAAGTCCAATAGAGCAGCAGATCTTAAATACCAACTATGTACAGAAGATACATGTAATCCATGTTTGAAAACCAACATCAAACATGAAGACAATAGTGAACAAACACCATAAACTAGAGGTGGAAAGTCATGTTCAAATTTCTTCATGATAACTGTTAAATTCCTATATCCAAATCTGTTATCATAGAGAAAAGTGGACTTACCTGACTTTGAACATCTTATAACAGTAAATAACAAAGTTAATTAGATCTTACATGAATAATTGGAATATTGGATAGTATTTTTGAAGAACCAAATATATAATAATTTTAGGCAATAAGAAGCCTCCTCAATATAACTTCTCAATAATGGAGAACATTGCATATAAAAATTGACAAAACTAATTGTATAACATTTTGTAGAATATGCAGATTAAGCATAGTATGAGACAAAAGGATATGAACTTCGGTAATGAGAAGTTATCGTACATGATTGAATGATAAAACAACTCCAATTGACAAAGTGAGATAATGTAAACTCAAATACAAATTTTTTGGAAAACTTTTTTGAAGACAACATTCTTTGTCATATGGCAAAGCTCACCTTCATCATTGCAAATGAGAATTTTCAATCCACACTTGGACTAAACAAGAGATATTGCCACATAGAGTTGACCATGTGAGAAAACAGGCCTTGATAAATATAAATCAACATGTGAAAGAGTTTGGCCTTGACTCTTATTAATGGTCATGGCAAAACAAACAAATAATGGGAATTGTCTACGTTGAAATTTGAATGGTATCCCAAGATCAGAAGGAATTAAATTCATTCGAGGGATGTACACCTTATCTCCAATATTATTGCCAGTGACAACCTTAGCACCAATTACATTAATGCCCAACTCAATAACTACTAACCTTGTTCCATTACAAAGACCTGAAGCCTGATCAATATTACGCATTAACATAACTGGAACACCCCTCTTCAAAATGAGTCGGTGATTAGGAATGCCAGAGCATTGAATCTCATTTAAGAATTCAGGGGTTAACCATTCAGTATCAAAACCTATATCTTCATCTGATTTACAAATTGAGTCAGAACTAATATATTCCTTTTCTTCACCAGGTATCAAAGAAAGAACATACGAATTGACCTTATCGACATTCTCAAGTGTAGGTGCAAGTATAGCTCTGTCTTCAAAAAATTTAAAATCATGCAAGTGTCCAACCAAGTTGGGATATGTAGATTCAACAATAGTCGGAATAGGATCAGAAGAGTTTAAAAGCAAAAGATCATCTAGAATTTCAATATCAAACTCACTATTGTTGTAAACACCAATATTACCATCACCAATATCAAGAATTCATTTGCTAAACTCAAAAATTTGTTCAAGATTTGGATTGTCGATGCCAGAAAATAAGCACATGTTTTTAGTTAGCTTCAGCACTTTGCAAAATTTCCATAATATAAAGGAATTGATAGCAGACATGATAATATCAGCCCTTGTTGCTTTAGGAATAATGGACAAGATTTGATGAAAGTCCCCACCCAAAACAACAACTTTTCCAGCAAAAGGTTGATTTAAACCATTAACATTTGAATAATGCATGATATCACGCAAAGTTCTGTCCAATGCTTCAAATGCCCATCTATTAACCATTGGAGCTTCATCCCAAATTATCAAACTTGTATGATGCAACAATTCAGCTTTCAAACTTCCTTGGTTAATATTGCATGTAGTATCTTCAATCAAAGCTAATGGAATAGCAAATCGTGAGTGAGCAGTCTTACCACCAGGTAAGAGAAGGGATGCTATGCCATTTGAAGCAACATTCAAAATAATTTTTCCTTCAGAACGAAGTTGACTTGAGAGTGTCTTCTAAACAAATGTTTTACCAGTTCCACCATGACCGTAAACAAAATAAAATCCTCCATTTCCATTACATACAGCCTCAACAACTTCATCATAAACAACACGTTGCTCATCAGTTAATCAGGGAAACAATTTCTTATGCTCTTCAATCATTTCTTCCTTGTTGTAAGATAATTCATTAACCAACAAAATGTTTTCAAATTGACATTCATCAGATAAAGTAGGATATGGCAGAGGACTAAAATCCTTCAATGATTTTCCATTTGCACTTAACAACTTATCAATCTCAAATAAGCATAATGACTTCAACTCTTCATGTGTAATTGAGATATCTAAGAACAAAAATTGTTTAAATTAAAACCATAGATATTCACAATGAAAAAAAAATAGAAAACATGATATCTAAAAAATGAAATAATCCATTTAAAGGCAATAACTACATGGTAAAGAGAAACGTAAATTTATGGAATCGATAAACTCGTAAAAATTATTTATATACCTGGTTGATTCAAAAGTTTTCGCCTTTCATAAACAATCCCATCTGCTAGCAACTCCCATATCTGGTCCTACACAAACAAAGGCTTGGTCATAGAGTTTGACAACAACAAAGTAACAAAAAGCCGACAAACATAGTGACCAGACCCTAACTCAGATGCTTTTTTAATTGCATCCATAAATTCTTTATCATCAGCTAATAATCCAAGAGCATGACATGCATCTTGAAAAGAATGATGTGTTACATTGCCGACAGTTCTAATACTGGCGTAGCTTGTACAACCTTTTTGAAAATTCAACAATTGCCTCAAATAATATAATTCTCCAAGTCCAGGAGGTATAAAATTTAACCTACTAATTGATAACCCTTTTTTTCTTAACTGCCACTGCTGACTATTAGCACAATAAACAAATCGTGAAGGGAACTCACCATAAGTCCAGTCTTGCCCCTCATTAAACATACGATTAGCCTTCATCCATGCAAGGAACATAGTTTTCTTGCTCTTATTTTTATCCACAACTTCATCAATTCTATCATCATCATGGAAAATTATATTTTGTTGGTTTGGTAAATGGAATGTCAACCTCTGGACTGGGGGCCACCTATGATGGATATCAAATGCGAAAATTCGCCAAATTGACTCACATGGAGACAAATAGCGATAATCATAATATTGTTTAATTTCATCAACTTCCTCTTTTTCAGTCATACCTGACAATTCTCTAGACATAGACATTGTAACACGATTAGGACCTTTGTTGACATATTTAAACAAATACTTGATTGAGTTTGACTTGTTGCAAAATTCCAAGTTAATATGTGCTTGATACTTCATTAATAACTTTGGGTTGTATGGCACCACATTCTTATTATCCAAGTGAACATCCTTTTTAATGACTATTACACCCAGATCTCTTCGTCTGTATATTAGATAGCCATCTTCATCAAAAGAGGTTTTCTGAACAAACTTCTTAGGATAAAATTTTGAGCACTTGTTGTTCTTCATGCAAGGTGAATAACTATTACCTCGACCACAAGGACCATGTATCATAAATGTGGTAACAACATCATACAACTTTGGATATTTGTATTTATCCGGTAACTCTGCACATATAACTTTATCAATTGACTCAATGGTGCGCAACCTATCACCTTGATCCAACCATAACAAAATATGCGCATATGGTAAGCCTCTTTTTTTGGAATTTGATGGTGTACATACCTGATAAGAGGATAAAAATTTATTGGCCTGCTTGATGTAAAGAGAATTGGAATAACAAAAGCAATAATAAGTAAGTTAGGAAGAAAGTCTTACCAGCAACAACCTTTCCAAAATAATAGCCTTTTTTGAAATTATTCATCAATGCATCTAATTTCATGCGAAATACCCTACATACAATATCTGGACGTTCAGATGCTGACATCCCTCGGGTAATAAGGAATTGAGCAATTTCAGGCCATTTAGGATTGCATGTAACAGTCATAAACAAATCTGGAAAACTGAATCTCTTCGAAATTGCCATAGCATCTTGACAATTGTTGAACATATACCGACGACCACTAATAAAAGAAGATGGCAAAATAACTCGAACTCCAGATGAACCTAGATTAATGTCACCATGATCAACCGCTTCTTCTAACCCTTTTAAAAAATCTGATCTGATATTTTGTTGGTTAGCCCTTATGTATGACAATATTTGCGACTCAATCATTGAATAACAATCTACTATAAACTGTTGGAATAGTCTTTTGCTTCTCAAAACAATGCCTTGTTCTATCTCCCTTTCATGAAGTCTATATGCAACAAATTCTCTCAACGACACTCTAGTCTTTTTTCTTACACCAGAGGTAGAAAACAAATCACAAATTGGGATATCTTCTTTCTAACCGTCATCACCATATGGGAATAACAAAGGGTATTAAAGTAGTAAATAAGAAGGGTGTGTTTCACTAATTCGCTTTAGATGGCCATCCCGACCTTGTAAAATGATGTCTCTACCAACGTCAGATGAATCAAAATCACCAACAATTAGAGCTGCAACTTCATCGATTGTTGGTAAATTATACATCCTAGCATCAGGAGTGCGGTGTCTAAGTAATCTAAGAGAGAAATGTTGAGTTTCATCTGATTGGAAACAATCTCTGACCCTTCTAAAAGATTTTGCCAGTACATTATGTTCATCAAGCATAGCCATCAAGTCATCAACCAAAGTAGGGTCTATAGTAGAAGTAGAATTATTGCCACTATAAGAAAAATGGTAGTAATAAGAAACAAATACTATAGTGCGAACGTAAGAGAATGTTATAATTATAAAACTAAAAAAGTAAATATGATAAGTAAGAAGAAAGCAATAATGAATTATGAATTTAACAATAAGAAACCTAAAAGAAGACGTAAACATAATAATAAATTCCATGAAAAAACCTGAAATGATGAATCCTATTGAATGATTCATTGAGTGTATTGTAAATGTATAGTTGAGCAAACTTTGGTTTCTGTCCACTGATAGGAAGCAAACATCCTATCCGATGGTAGTTTTGGCCACTAAGAATAAATTGCGGAGGACCATGACCATCATTCAAATAAGTCTCAACCTTTCCTCTAATTGAAGTGAATGCAAACATATTATTGTAGAGACGAATGTTATCAAGAAAATGAGGACTTCGAGAGTCCACATTCATGAATAAATTCCTTAACAAATTAGGAGGCCTAGTTAGTAGTGGAAGTTGCACCTTCCCTTTCATACAACAGATTGAAAAATCTGGGTTCACAGGCCGGATTGATTTCTCTGACCGCTCTTCATACCAAACCAAAGCACCGCATTGCATGCAAGAATGATTACAATAACCAAAATCTAAGAGAACTACAGATGGAGGAAGAAAATTGATAAGTAAGATGGTGAGGGAATATAAATTAAAAAAAAACATTTTACTTTATGAAGTATGATATATATTTACCAACCTTCATTTTCACTTTCAGCAAATAACTCATGCTCTAAAACAACATTAGTTTGATCATTGCTATTATCAATGGATTGACTGTTGGCATACTCGTTAAATAAGGAAGTGATATCTACATCCAAAAATTAAAAGAGTAACTTAAAACAATGATATTGACATCTAGTACATAAGCGTATACCATATTTCCAAATAGACTAAGAACATGAAATATGAAACTGAAACTGAAATTGGCCATCTAAAGTATAACTGTGTAATAAAACAACTTAATCAACTGAGTATGAAACTTGAGTAAGAACATGGCGGAGCAATTTCAACCTCATTTCCATTGGTCTCACGTAGAACATTCCCCTGTCTCACTGCACAAAGACAATACATTATCATTACTTTCAAGCTACATGAAAACAAATGGGCTATATTGAAGTACAGAATTGGAAATTCAATTTCAAGAAGCAACTCACTTTGTCGAATTCGGGTTGGACGTGAAATAGAAAATTGGTTGAAAGTTCCCTCATTTTCATCACACGTGGGCAGACCTAGGTGGTTCAAAGAGTTAGCAGTGGAGTACATTTTGTTAAGTATACCAGGTGAAATTAATGCTAGATATATGAGTTATAGTAATATGTGAAAAGATTATAAAACACTGTTAGTATACATATCTTTAGACGAATGAGCTTTTCTTTTACCCTTACGATGAACATGAATTTTTCTCTCTGCTCGAGCTTGCCTAGCGTCATTGGTTCTTTGAATATTCATGACGTTTATCCTTGGTTTTCAACCTCAACAATCGCCAAACACACAAACCTGCTGTTTCTGAATACGATCACATTCACAAGCCAAAAGAGTGTGTTAATACAATAATGACTCTTAGAAGGCATTGATGCTACCAGTTAACTACCCAAGTCAAATGTGTTGACGTTATTGGAAAGTGTTTGACACAAAATATATAGCTAGACTAAAATTGACAGATGAGTTGTTTTTAAAAATCAAAAAGTATCCTTACTACCCTCATATAGCATATACATGTAATAGTTGATTTAAATGAATAGTCATGTAGGTTGCGTGTTTGAGTAAAGAAGTATTAAGTGTATACCAAATTTCTTTCACGTAATTGCTTAAAAATATTAAATTCCTTTGATATAAATAGAAGTATTTTTTTATATTATTTTATATAGTGCATGAAAGACAGAAATTGATATTACAATATTGGTTATATGGCATATGGATCCTTTTATGTCAGTTTTATTTTGATGTTGTCATGAGGAGAGAGAGTTAAACAAATTTTTTTTTACAAAAAAATAACAAATTTTAACTGGACAACACAACTTTTTTTTTGTTGTATCTATGTGAATACTCCATATGATTATATAAAAGAAGAAATGATATAAGAAAATCGAGATTCATTTAAAGTAGTATTGATGCATAGTACAAAAAGTTAGGTAACTATTTATATGCACAACCGATTGGGCATATTAATTTGGTAGGAAATGTTAATACTAATATGCTAATAATAACAAATTGGGGAAAACCGATTTGCTAGCGAACTGCATAGAATCAAATCAGTTTTGCTGAATTATAAATAATGTTCATAATGTAATAGACAACTATGAAATAGCTTGTGAAGGAAATAAAGGTAAAACTTATGTATTAGTTTGCTTATTATTATTTTATCTGTATCTTAAAATAGTCTTTGTTGTTTGATTGTTGACATGGTTGTGAAATGATCTGATGTTCTTATTATCTATTTTGTTCTATGTTTTTTATAGCACTATCTTTTGGAAGATATGTTTAATGAATAGTTTCATAAGACTATTGTCATATATGACTCTAATGCTCTTATTTTTGAACCAAACATCTACAAAGTTCCTAAAAAATTGGTGGTTAAAATTTAGGAAGAGTATGACTACGGGAGAGTAGTGCTAAGACTTACTAATAGAAGTTTTCTGTTTATATGTAGGAAATTGATACCTCATTTTCAAATTTTTTGGCCTCAAGTAGGAGTTATCTGATCAATATGTTTGAGGCTGCAGTGTGCAACATAAATGCTTGAGATTGAAAATAAGTTATGACAAATATAGCATATAAAGATGGGTGAGAGTTGGCCCAATCAATTTTGAAACTTTTTTCAGCAAGAAAACAATTCAAAAAGAAGAAAGTAGTATCAGAAGATCAAATTAAGTGAAGCATGAAAGTAAAATTTCAAAAATAGTGTACACTACACGAAAAAAAAGAATACTAACACTGGATATTGCCCCCTGCACTCAGCAATAATTGTTGGCTAAAGAGTTGTTCTTACAAAAGAAAAACTTCCAAAGAAAAATAAAGTAATAACAAATGAGAGAAAATCAATTAACAACTCTTCTACAACCATATCCCGTAGTCTGTGTAAACTCCCGTCACATAAGGACAATCTGAAGCAATAAAGGGGAAAATGCTTACCTTTAGCAAAACTATTGAGATGAACGTAGAGAGAAACTTGTTTAATTAAATCTTCTTTTGTGATACTGAATCTGACTAGGGGGAATACAGAAAAGGTATCAGCAAAGCAACAAAATAAGGAAAATAAACAATGGCATTATGTTGGAATTTTTCACAAATAGTTGGTGCCTACAGTGAAGATGGAGTACACAAAGCTGAAGGATGAACACTAATTTAGGTACTCCATGAAAATTACAGTTGCTGGTGGTATGAAAGTGGGAGAGACGAATTTAGAAGTTTGTTGATTTTCTTCTCACACGTTCCACTTGTAGAAGATTTGACTTTTGAAACCAAATGGGAGAGAAGATCTGATTTTTCAAACCAAAAAGGAGATGAAAGGACAGTGGGTATACAGAGAAGAATTTGAGAAAGAGTGAAAAAAAAAAAATAGCAATAGTTCCTGACTTGTAAAATCAGGTAGCGTGTATTGATAGCGTAAAATCAATTTTCTGTCAGCTTTTTTTTTTTGTTTAAATGGGAAGAAATATTATGTTTAAGTTTTGGGTAAGAGTAAGTTAAACGACCACATTTTTTTGTTGTTAGCCCAGTGCACGTTTAATTTGTTTTTGTTTGTGAAAGAATTATAGCCTTTTTTCTTCTCTTCACACAAGAATGTAAAGACTCGCAATAGAGATAAAATATTAAGTACATAGCAAACTTTGTTACGTGAGGTATGTTACGTGAGGTGGGTTTATTTATTATGTTGTTTGTTCTTCTGCTCTAAACTGTAGGATTTCCTTTTGCAGGTTCTTTTTTAGTCTTCATCTGAATTAATTTCTAAATTGGACTGTTACAAAGCTTTGCTGATTTGGCTTCTAGTATTAGAATAAATGGGATTTTGGAAGTTGTTTGAAATTGAACAAAATATGGCTTTACCAACTGCCCAGTCATTCACACACCGTAACTCCCTTCTTTAGGAACTTATACAATAGGAATGTATAGGCTCATGACAGATGGGTTGTTGAAGCTGGGAATGTACCACAGCTGCACTATGCAAACCTTCAGCCTCCATGTCTCACTCTCGAGGCATATTTTCACCAATGGGTCAATTGGAGGAGCCATAACAACAAAACACAATAAACAAAGAATTCACTTTAGAATCAGGAAGGAGATAAAACAAAGCACAAATTTAAACAACCAAATGCACTTATATATGTAGAACCATGAAGAAGAAGATAGCTACGGTTTTAGTTTCAAAATGATTACTGGGTAATCCTCAAGAAATCATTCATCAGATAAATACAGAGAGGGTTACCTTACCAAATGATTTAAGAGAAAGAGTCTAAGACCGAACACCCAATAACATATTAGGCTGACAAAGTAACTCAAACATGGAAACCACTCAATTGAACACCCATATTAATAAAAATAACATGAATCTAATGGCTCAATTAAAGGATAAAAAAATCTTAGGAATGGATTAAATTACTTCTCTGAAACTGCTCTTGAATCTGGGAGAAACGTAACGCAAGTACCTCATCCTACCAATCCCTGTGGTCTTTCTCTGAACCACCTTCACACTCAACTTATCTAAAAAAGTTAAACACCATAAATAGATAAGAAACTACGCAAAGAAATATGTGGTTAATCAAAAGGAAATAGAAACCCGACATTGATAAATGCAGATGATTTCAGTGTTAATATATTTGCAAGCACTTCTAACTTTCAACATGGATCATGAGGCAATGTGAATGGGCCCATGCTATTACCTGGACTCAGGAAAGTCCACAGGCCTTAAGCTATGAGAGATGCATCTCTTGAGTATCTCACTTATATATATTGATTATAGTTAAATGTAATTATATCAGGTCAAAAAATAAAAGTCAAGCAGGCCACAAATATGACAATAAACCTTATTTTTCTCTCAATCTTTTCATAATTATCTTGTAGATTTGGTTAAAGTCTTACATAACCATAAGCAATCTAAAATAAAGAAAATAATTTACTTGGGATACAAAGCTCATACTACCAATGTGGAAACAAGATATTACATTATGCTGGTAGACAAACGATCTGCCATGAAGCTACCAAATCAAAAAAAACTTAGCTTACCTTGATGTTTAGATTTCGTATCACGCATGAATAGGAACAAAAAAGAAAGTAGGTAATGTGTAACTTAGGCCCAATAATTTCATAAAATCTTGAGGGTTGAAACTTTTCTGACTCATTGAAGTTGTTTGAACTGTTATGTATGTATGTTTTTGAAGAATGGCAACACTTGTCCACCCTTTTGGAGCAAGATACCGTAAAGAAACATTTGTGTTTTTTGTTGACTTAAGATTATCTCGACAATATAACTTGTAATTGCCAAGTATCTTGACGGAACAAAGAAATTTTCCTTATTTATTCCCTACCAATCTTTACTTCACACATTGTCGGTTTATATGGCTTTCAATATTTGTCATTTATAGATTTAATCCTTAAACCAGATTTAATCTCGACAACTGCATCAGCATTTCCAGAAAACACTTGAATAAATTTAAATGGTCTTTAATTCCATCAGGCTTTAAAAGCCTATAACTATCCAACGAACATCAAAAATTTGGTCGGCTTTTGTAACATCAAACAAATATATTTTTCTATTAACATAATTCATTTTCTCTTTATTTCTTCTAGGCTATAGAGCCTGACAAACATAAGGAGGACCATTTTTCAACTCAGCAAGGTTTACTTCAAATTCGTCAGGACTTGTAACTTATTTGTCGGATTCTTCTAATTCGACAGGGTTAATTTTCTCTCTTTTAAGAAATTCCTTTGTCTTTGTAAATTTTCAGTCTTAAATTGCTCAATTTATCCTGCCTTTGCCCCATTATATGGGGACGTGTACATAATGTAGAAAGTAAAATAAGAATAAGAATTAGATTAACAATGTACTTAATAACACTATTCTTTATTCGACAGCACTGATCTTTATTCGACAGAAGTGATATTTATTCGACAAATCTGATCTTCATTCAACAGAACTTGACTTTTAGCCATTCTTGTTAAATAATGTTCTCCTGTCAGCATTGGTTCTGTCAAATTGTAACTAGGCCATTTTCATCACAAGTCCCATTATGTCTGACATATTTCATCATTCTCTGTCATGTCATGTTTTATCAAAAGGTAACCTCATATTTATACACATGAGGCATTTTCTCTGTCGAATCCAAAATTAAGATTTATCACCTAACAGATGCCCCCCAAATTAAGATTTATCATCATTATCTGTAGAGCTGCTAGTAAAAGGAAGCCAGCTAATAAAAATATGTATTGATACTGATTTAATAAACTGCTCTTTCTTCATCAAATTTGTTTGTTACGTACATTCACACGAGCTTTACAAAACAACTATACTGGTCATGTCTAAAAATCCAAAATAAGTGGAACGTTGGCTATTTCCCTAATTACTCTAACAGTGTACATTTCACCCAACAAAAACCAAAAGGCCAAAAGAGATAGGTATCATCTATGCAGAGACCCAATCACCAGTCAGCATCTACATCCAAGTATTACGTATAATATGCTGGATTGAAAGATCAGACCAAAAAAAAAAAACCTTGCTGCATCCCAACTCTAGCTATTAACAAATTCCCCAACATAAGTGTCAGTCCTTTTTAATCTTGATTGCTTTCAATGGAGGAAACACATTGCCATCCTTGTTTTCCTCAATGGTGCCATAGAGTTTCCTTTTTGCAGGGGTTGCCTTACCCTTAGAAAAGCTACTGTCAGATGATATTGGAATAGAACTCATAATCATTTGAGAAACAAATGCCTGCATACAAAGATTAAAATTACATATATATATTACTTATATCGTTTGACACAAATATAACAACACATTTTTTATGTTGTGTTATTTGCTGCATGTTACAAATAAAAATTGCCAATAGAAAATCCAACGAAGAATAAGGATAGAAGAATTATGTTCTACCTGGCTAGGAATAATTTCAACATCTGACACATTGTCTACCAAATTCAAAGTGTTTGGGAAAGGTGGATTGAAAATAGACTGCATTAAAATGTAGAATCCCATGTTAGACAATTGGGAGAGACACTTAACAAAAAAATAAGTAGACGTACAGACCTTTGAAAGGGTGTTGTTGGCACCTTGTAGCATGAACATACCCAATATATGTTCATCATTACATACCCTCCTAACACAGAAAAAGCCATCGTAATGAGGAGATGACACTGATTTGGTCTGAATCTTAAAAAGCATTTTCGTCCCAACCAAACCAGATATTATACGTGGCAAATGAAAACCACCACCCACCTGTAAAAAGAAAAGTGGATGGTTAAAACATGAAAACCATGGTGGAACACGGGAAACTAAGTCAAGTTGTAGAATTTTTTTAAAAAATCATTGAGAATAACACAACAACTATAGCTAAAACTTGAGAGATAAAGTATGACCACCATGTTACATTCAGCCAACAACTGAGCACATGGGGTCTTTAACAAAGTCTGTGCTTCACGGTCAAAAAGCACAAAGACAGCATTAGCAGTCCCATCACAAACCTCCAGCTTTATCCTATACCTTTGTTGTTAACCAAATAAAAGGAAAAGTGCATTAGTCCAATAACTCTTTAAGAATGTAATTTTAGAAACTAAAGAGCTTATGAAAGCATGGGTATATACCTTGGTGTCACAGAGACCACATGACAGAGGCACACATCACAATAGTACATGCCAGAATCTGGAGAGACAGACCTCTGGCATTTGCAGGCACTATACCACCAGTCTACATCATCCACAATTGCCTTCACAGTTGCCATAACTATGAAGAACCCATCCTTCCATTATAAAGCAAAACAATGAGAAGATTATAATTTAAACCACAAAAAAGTACAACAACTTGTGTATGGTTTGAGAAACAGAATGGGGAAAAGTAAAATTAACAATAGCAGGAAATTGTGAAAATGTGCAAGGACAAAAGCCCCAACAACAACAGAATGAAGAAGTGAAATATTCAATAATGACAAGCGGAAAAATATAGGTAGATAACAAAATGAGTTAGGTACACAGTTAAGCATTTGTAGCTATTATGCCAAGCAAAAGACCAACCGTAGGTGACACCTAAATCAATACATTTAAACAAAGAGGATGGAAAGCTATTGTACAATGAAAATGGATGTTTTAGCAAAATAGTTGACCATGTACTCCAAATAACATAACAGGACACACAACAAACCTTTTTCCACTCAGTGATTTGATCAATGGACTTATGGTCATGGAGTTTCATGAAGTCATCTTCCATGGAAGTTGTATGCAAATCAGGAATGACAGCCAACGGTTGACTGCCAATTTGGCTATCTTCAACAATCCTATTTTTGAAAGAAATCCAGTACACATGAGCAAATTAAAATGGTTGGTAGAACTAAATATATGGATAGCTGAAACCACATAGAAGAAGTGTGTATACAATAACATGACACACAAAACGTACCTCTGTCTAAAAGTAATGACCTCAGCAATTGGAGGATTGAACATGATTTTGGTTGCATGCATAACGGTTTGGATTACAATTTTGCCTTGAAAAAAAAGAACAATGAAGAAAACCACAAGTGGACGAAAAATATGTGTGAACCTAAAAAGCAAAATAAAGGACATAAGCAGGAACACCGAAGGAGGTTAGGCCAAATAGATAAAATGAGCAACAAAAAAATCGCAAAAACTAATATACACATGGTTACCTCGGAAGAGCTTCACTTTAGCAAGTTGGATGACGATGATAGGAAGGTCAGCATTACCTTCTGTTAGAAAAGCATTTAGTTGATCAACATATTCAGCAAACAAAGCACACTCAAGCTTGACACTGTGAAAATGGAGCAAACGTGTTAGTCACAAGTTTAAAATGAATAACAAATGATGCAGTAAGATGTGAACATAATAAAATGAATTTTATGAAGTATTAATGAAAGGTCATGTGATGGAAAAATAGATCACCCACTTGCAGTCAGAAAGCTCTATTACAACCATCTTAGTTGGCTTTCCATCTTGTTCATACTCCTTTTGGCTAGAAGTGGCAACCAAGAGACCTATGACATCTGCAAAGGGTACAATATGTAAGTAAACAAACATATTTGAAGAAAACGAAGGATATATTGGAAAATGGAATAGTAGGTTAAGAAAAGTTGGACCAATAAGGAAGTCAGAATCTCCTTCATTTCCTAAGACATCACCAAATGCCACAAATGACAACCCATATTGTGGAGCAATGACAGAATCAGATGGAGCAACCGTAGTCCTAAATTGAAAAATAAGGCGAAACTCATGGTGTGTAGCATGATAAGCTCCCGTATTTGGAATGACGGTGAAGTAACACATCTTGTAGACACTGCCCTCTGTAAGGACATTAAGGAACTTGTAGACTAAGGTTTTCCTCACACTTGCTTGAATCTTACCACCCTTAAAACAAATCCACAATGTCCAACAATAAAAAGTCAGAACACGAAATCAATAACAGAAGAGTATGTAGCAAAAGCAATAGGGGAAATATTTCATTACAAACTCATCCAAAAGAAGCATCTCGATGGATCCTGGTAGTTTGGAGTTGTTGTATGAAGGGACCTTCCACAGCCTCAAGATCCTAACCCTAAACCTCCAAGCCTCTCTCTCAGGAACAACTTTCATCAAGGGATCAGATGGTGGAGCCATATCAAATGGGTAAAAGCACCAAAAGAGAGATCAGAAATCAAGAATAGGGAAAACAACACACAATCAGGGCAACAACACGGAATAAAAAAGTGAAGAAGATTGAGAGTCAGTTTCGGACATGTTAAGAATGCAAAAGCCACCCTATAAATAAGGAGCAGAAGGTCACAATTCAAATTCCAATTTCGTCAAAATTGGGGGGAAATTGAATACTGTAAAACACAACCAAAACAAACACCCAAACCATAATTGTACACATCACCAATAGACATACCAATCAAAGAACCGGACAATAGAAGTTACAATAACTTGCTGGAGTAGGAGCATGAGCAGCTGATTTATAGACCCCGCTCCTCCTACAGTTAGACGGGTTGATAGTACTAGCCTTCCTACGGACATGCCATTGCCACAACAACTCCACCCCTTGCGCATGGTGTCAGATCTGTTCTTCCCTCTTGCAACGACACGATAGGATAGAGGTTGAATATGAGACGTGCAGTTGAGTGCACTGGCTTGAGGTTCTGACTACACCCACTCACTTGGAACGACATGATAAGAGAGAGGACAAGAGAAGAAGGAGATGGTGAGAGATGAATGAGGAAGAAGCTTTGTTTAGGCAGAGAGTTGTAAGAGAGAAGGAAGACCAAAATTTTAGGTGGAAAAAATGACCAATGCACCCTAATTGGTAAGGACAGCAATCGGTAAGGCCAAAAAATGGAAGGACAAAATTGGGACTAAATTTTCTTTAAAAGGCAGATTACGTTAGTAATATTAGGAAGACAAAATTAGCCCCCATCCAACTGACCACAATTAAACAAAAGTAAAAATTGTCTGCAAAAGAGTAATTTTATGTTTTGTGAATCTGTGCTTGCAACAAAAGATGGACGCGTGGATGTAAATAAGAAATGTACAGTGGCATTTATGGTTCTGCATTTGTATCGTATATTGATGTGAGTCACTTTTTTTATGACAAAAATATTATTTGTACATGTTTTATGTTCTTTTTAACCATTTGTGAAAAGACACTAAGACTACCTGATTTTTGTAGCCACCAATCAGTTACCTTGTTTTTTAATAAAATTCGAGTCCTTATCCTTATAAGTTGGTCCCACTGGAGTTGCAACTTGCTAGCGATTGAACCACACGGTCCACACCCTTATGAGTATTAATTAGCCTTTTGCATTTGACTTCAACCTTTATTTCTGATTTACTTCAAACTCATTTAAACTCGTGTATCTGAGCGGCTGTAGCTGCCCCCTTAATAACATCGTAGCTAGGTTCGCTACTGGTAAAGATTGTCTTTTACGTTAAGATAGAGTCAGGAGTTTTTCTTTTAGATTTGGTCATCTTATATACTTATGTCTCACCCACTCACTTAATTTGGCTTGAGTGTCCCGTATAGGCTTCACTAAGATCAACAATTTCTCCTATACTCAACCAAGTCAAGAAATTTAGCTAACGTCTTAAATGTTAAGCCCTTAACTCATTCTCATAAATATTTACGAGCAAATTCTCTTACGCTGTTACCTATTTTATGATAGTTCATGAAGTCTCATAGGAGCCAAATTCTGACTAGAAAGAGAAGAAGTGAAAATTTAATATATATATATATATATATATATATATATATATGAGGAGGAGAGATTCATATATAGATTGAGTATATCTAATTTGGATACACCAAGCTAATAAAGTCTTAACATATTAATAATAGACTAGTGAACATAACGTATGTTTAATAAAAATGAATGATATATCAATACTTTATTAACTTAATACACTCAATTTAAATACACTAAGTTTATACAAAAATAACCCATCTACACATATCTAAAGGAAGTTTGAAGAGGCTATATATGTACTCTTACCCTAAAATGTTTCTCCTGCCCCTCAACTAATTAATACATGTTTGATAATTTGAAGAAATGAAATGTGAAGGAGTCATTCCCATTTTTATGTCCCATAGATGTGGGATGTGTCTTTTGATATAATATCATATTATTGCTTTCTTTTTTCTTTTTCCCTTCTTCTCTCTCCTTTTTTTCCCTGCCTTTATTCCTCCACAGCCTCCTATTATGAATTTTTCAATGAAATTATTACCGACAGACTCGAATACACTAGAAATTAGTCTAAAATTCTTTTTTTTTTTATGCGACTAGCCCAATGTATGACAAATTCATACACCAAAATGTGAGCTTTTTTCTTGTAGTGAGATGATTTCCCACTTGCCTGTACAGAGAAGAAAAATACCTTTAGTTGTTTCTTGATAGCATACCTCAATGTAGTAACAACCAAGAGAGCAATACAAAAGTATATATATACAGAATTCTATTATCATTTGCAGATAAATTTTATTATTCTCGCTCTAGGTAATGCTCTAAAAACTTCTTGGACACATATATGTGCATATATAAACATTTTAACCAAAATAACGGGAAATATATAAATTAAAGGAATCAATTACAAATACGCGTATGTATGAGTCAAATGCCATAATTAATTTACGAATAAGACATCCATGTAGTATGTGGAATCAAAGTGTCACATACATAAGAAATCCAAGCAACCATAATGGAACATAAGCCTAAAGAATTAGGATTTCTATATTTAATGGCATAAGAGATTAGACAATAATTGATTCACTTTAAGCGCGCTTGCCTCTTAATTACAATTGCATCTCTTGAAAGATAGAAATTGAGAACTCAAGAATCTCAATTCAACTACACCAAGTCACATACATAAGAAATCCAAGCAACCATAATGGAACATAAGCCTAAAGAATTAGGATTTCTATACTTAATGGCATAAGAGATTAGACAATAATCGATTCACTTTAAGTATGCTTGCCTCTTAATTACAATTGCATCTCTTGAAAGATAGAAATTGAGAACTCAAGAATCTCAATTGAAACACACCAAGTTATTTTAGAGATTGTTTAGTTTCCAAATTGTATCTCAGTCATATCATTTTGCTTGCATTTTAATTTATCATCTCTTTACATATTAAGTTAAGACATCCTTTATAAAAGATTATCCTTTCAAGATATGGTGATTGCTAATATACACCGAGTCATGTTATGGTGTATAGTACACCTTTGATCTTATCGACAACTAGCAGGAAATTTTGGTTGTAGCCGGTAATTGTTTTAGTTAGTAACAAAAGTTACCATGAAGGAAAACCTCCACCTGTGGTTAAAAAATCAATTGAAGAAAAAAATTATCAAAAAAGGGTAGGTCTACCACTTGCCATTTGAAGCTCGAACGAAAGGACGCTGTGCATGAGTGATGGTGGTGAAAGCTCCACCAATCGAATGAACAGCAGAGACGAGTGCGAAGAGGTTCCTGCTATTGCTGTGCGTCATCCTACTTGCAACTGAGTTTGGTATGTCATTATTTCCCTTATTTGTGTGTATGATGGATTTAGGGTTTGCATATAGGGGATCTGAAAATGGCAATCTCTCTCTTTCTATCAGTACAGTTCGCATCTTTTTCATTTGGGCGTTTGACCTTAAAATCCTATTAAAACTCATATCGGTGAATCCAATCCATTCAATCTCAGCGTTGGTGCACGTCGTCTGGGTATTCCTTATTCCTTTCTCAAATAATAAATTTTTATTTTGCCTTTTGAAATTTCTATTTGAGCTTTTCATTGTTCGAATGTACTTGCTTCCCAATAAATAACTCTGTGGGTGTTGCTTATTCTAGAGTTCTTTTTTTGATCCCTTAGCAGATTCCATTGGTTGAGTTTTATGTGTTTTTGTGGTCAATAGTTATGTTCTTTTCTTTTTTTGCGTTTTATCTCTATTCTTATTCCCAAATGATAGAATTTTGATTAGAATATGCTTTTAGATGAAATTCAAACCGTGCAATTGTCATTTGTTTAGCACGTACACGTAGTGGTGCACATTGATAACCAGAAAGATTGTCTGAAAATTTTGATCTTTTAACATTTTGCATGTGTGCCTACATACCCACATACCAGAAATTCCCATGGAAGGAACCTGCATTTTGTACATGAAATGCATATAAGATATAACATATTGGTTTAGCAGGTTTGCACCAGAATAGAATTGAAGAAGAACATTGTTAGTAGAACAATATTGTGTGATGTAAAGGAATGTCAACAGGAAAGTGTAACTTTTTCAGTTCTGAGATCAAAATGCTCAACTCAAACAACCATTGCAAGATTTTGTGCTTGCATTGGCAAGAAAAATAGTTAGCATTTAATCCTAGGCTTCTTGAACCTTAGCAATAAGATGCTCACAAATCCAAGAAACTAACATTAAAATAAACAATTGGGTTGTTGTTTGTGCGTTTAATGTTTGCCCTAAGTGTGTTCCTCTGATAAATTGGGTTTTTATTTATAGGTTTTGGCAATTTGAAGTGCAGGATCTTCCAATTCGGAGTGGAACTTTTGGTTCCTAGGGAGTTCAATTTCATATTCCGAGAAGTGGGTCTGTGAAATCTTGTTGGGTTTTCAAGTTGGAGAGAAAATATCAATTTTTTATTATTCAATTTTGGATTTTGGCAATTGGGTTCGGTGATCTTGTGTCTATGTCTATGAGTTAAGTATGCTAATTGCATATTTGTCTTTCTCTATGCTTATGTTAGTAGTTCATGTATATAGGTCTGGAACTGGAATTTCAATTAATTTGTCCTTCATAAGATATCTGATTTTAGTTTCTGAATATTTTAACTCAATCAAAAAAGCTTATTAATCGTCTTAGCAATGTAGGCTTTTGTCAGCAATATATGAACTTGTATTATGAAGTTTACTGAATTATAACCAGATCATTTTTAAATTTACTGGCTAGTTTATATTTTGGAGCAATCCCGTCACATAAGGTTCTAGGTTCCAACATATGCTCAAGTTGTTTGCTTCTTCCTTTGCACATAAGTAATAAATCTTGTCTGGTGGGGTTAGCAGTTGTTTGCTTCTTCCTTTGCACATTTTAGGTGTTGATAAAGTAAATTGTTGATGGTGGTGATATATGGCTTTGGTTAGTTAAGGTTAAAGATTCAAAGCACTCTTTGAATTTATGGCTGGTTTAGTTATCGTCTGGGCTGATGATGGTATTTTGCTACTTTAACAACATTTTGTTTTGTTCAGGAGTGTGCTTTTATCAAATTGCAAAAAGGGTATGACAGATGGGTATACATATATTGTATTAATCCTTAGTGGGGAGTGTTTGTCCTTGCAGCAATGTAAATATTTAGTGTTATATAACGATTTGCAAATATTGGTCGTTGATAGTTTATAACGAGAATGGGTTATTTTAATCACTTATTTAAATTCTTAGATATTGTATCTCTATTTTCTTATATAGCTTATTGTATTTGATAGCATATGGATAATGTTCACATGCAAGAATGATATGGTCATATGACATATGGTATTATAAAATGTCCTTCTTCCTGGGCTTTTAGCAGTGACTGTGTTGGCTGCTTTATTGTGATTATAGCTATTCCTGGCATTTTTCTCCTTTACAATCAAACAATTTTTTTTGGAATTGAGTAATAAACATGAATACTCACTTAGTTATCAAGAAGGAGAAAAATATGTAAGTCTTTAATTTAAAAGAAAATCATGATTTTTTTTAAGAGTTCAGGTAGGTAGGTTGAGCTCCATCTACTCATCACCTACTTTTCCTATAATATAACTATAAGTTGTATCCAATTATAACAACCAATCATGATCATCTCTTTAAATTTAAACTTTCAGTGTCAAATTCAAATATTTACTACTTCGGATGACTTCTGAAGAAAACCAAAACTTCCAAACTAACTAAAATATGATGCTAGAAGAATGCCAGGCAAGAGAAATTCCCATGAAAAATCCTGCTTTGTACTTCATAGTTCATAATAATTCATAAGCATTGATCAGAATTCATATAACAAATATATATATATTAAAGAATTATGCTCCTTTATCAATGACAAATACCTTATCTTCTTGATAAAGAAAATATACTTCCCCTAGGAAATGAGGAAATAAATCATATACAATACAATAAAAAAAAAATTCAGCATCATTGCTTTCATTGAATGTTTCTCCAACTTGTTAGATTCTAACCTAAAACCAATTGGCCTTAAGAGGAGTGGCCCAACAGATATATAAACCGCACTCGTAAGATTAAGGCAGGCGATGTGGGACTCTTAACACCCCTCATCCACAGATGCCTGGACGGAACAGGCGAGTCTAGCGGAATAGGCAACACAGGAGGATGAGATCTTGGCTCTGATACCATGTTAGATTCTAACTTAAAACCAATTGACATTAAGTGGAGTGACCTAACAGATATATAAACTGCACCCGGAAGATTGAGGCAGACGATATGAGACTCTTAACACAACTCTTTCCTAAACCTAGAAGAAAGTTTATACTCTCTTCAATTCTTTGCATTAAACTGAACTTTGTTCTCGGCAACACCTCTCATCCTATCTCTAACTATACCCTATGAAATATTGGATAATAGCAATATTTCAAGAATAAATAAATTAAATAAATAAACTTGGTCAGAATAATCAAGAAGCATTGTTATAATACACTAGATTGATAGTCTAAACAATTGGAAAAGCAAATGAAAGTGCTACTTACAAATGATTTCGGGGCACGTGGATCATAGTACATATCAATAAGTAGCAAAGGGATTAAGATCCACATGGAATCCCACTATTTAGGCTGAGTAATCTTCTTTCAACTCTAAAATATCAAACTCGAAGCCTATAGGACTTTCTCGTGAGTGTAGAACCATATGCAGGTGTCAACCAGATTGACTAAAATAATTAACATCCCCCTAAACTATATTCGATGGCATTGAAAATGGTTTTAAACATTGATTTTTCTTTCCTCATCAAAGTAGAAAGAGTTCTTATCCTTTGTGTACCAATGTATAGCACCATTCCAATAAGTCCTTGAATATATATTAATAGATAATGGGGAATTGAAACAAACCACAGGGTTACTGCAGCATTCAGTCTCTGAGAAATACACATTAATCTCATACTTCCATTCAGTCGTAATGTGTCCTCTGAAAATGTTGAATTAGAAAAAAAATATTATGCTTCTAATTTCTCACTATGACAATAACATGATCAATTATAAGAACGTAACTAAATTTATGATATGACTCAGCCATATCGAATAGATATAATTTGTCAAACAATATTCGACCATCTCCAATTTGTCAATTTTAAATACATATGCACCAAAGATGCCTACCTATAATCTAGAACTGGGCTGCAAAGGATGAAAATTGGGGTGGGGAGTTGATGAAAATTAGGCTGCACAGGATGAAAATCGATGTGGGCATCTCCATCGTGTGAAATTTGGTCACACCAGGCTATTTGGGTAGAGGGATGGCAGGTTGACGGTGAGTCGCAACGGACGGCCCAGTTAGGTAGATGGTGGTAGATGGCCGGTTGGAATAGCCGCTGACGAAGGGTGGTGAAGGGTCAGATGCATCGTGGTCCTTCATTGAAGGAAAATTTTAGTGCATCATGCTCACAATTAGAAAACAACAAGGGAGTAGAGTTCGATGACGACACATCGGCGCTAGTGATAGGAGGAGACGCATCTGAAGAAGTTCTGGTGGGAAACTTACACCGTGCGCCATCCCTTCTACCCCAAATCCCTCACCATTTACACAGTGCGCCACATAATTTTCTTTTGTTTTCGCTTCACCAGCACCCCCGACGAATTGGTTGGGACCAGAGTTTTAAATCTCGGACCGCATCACGTGATGCGGCCGAGACAAAACGGTTCGGCGGCCGGCCGCCGCGACCGCAACAAAACGATGCGATTAAGCCGCCGGCCGCATTTGGCCGCATCGGCCGCGACGCGATCGCGATCCTAGATAATTCGCGATCACGAGATTTGAAACCCTGGTTGGGACTCAAACAATGGCAGAAATTGACAGATGGTATGTCAAAAAAAACCAAATGGTTTGTTCCTTCATAAACGACTTTCTTCATAAGAATGTTCACTAACGTGAGAATAAACCTCGATGGAATATAGTCTTTAGTATTCAATTACTCACTTAATCACCGTTTTTAAAACTCTCATTCAAGAAGTGTTCTCTACGTTACCGATCATCAATCTACAACGTTGACTTATTTTAATAATTTATCAACCGATGTTATCACAAGGTGTATGGTACACCCTAAAAATGAAAGAGTATATTAGAAATGGCCTCAAGATATATCTTGTTATGATAAAAGTAAGAGAGTATTGTTATATATAAAATCATTTATGAGTCTTTTAACAATT
The DNA here is from genome assembly GCA_029884595.1 of Ormosia semicastrata. Lineage (NCBI taxonomy): Eukaryota > Viridiplantae > Streptophyta > Magnoliopsida > Fabales > Fabaceae > Ormosia > Ormosia semicastrata. The sequence goes on along the minus strand of JAQQTO010000041.1, from coordinate 29,924,842 downwards.
TATGTTTATGGGATAGTTGGTCTTTAACGTGTTATCATAATTTTTATAATTAAGTACTCAACAATTCGACTCTTATATCACCCATTATTTTTTAAATAAAAATTAATTTTAGCACAATAAAATAAGTTTACATATTGCTTCAATTTATTTTATCTAAAAAAAACTGCTAAACTTTTTAACGTCTTTTATATGAGGATGGCATTGGCAACCTTCACGGTAACAAATTAGAGCCATTTCAACGTGATAACAAAATATTCTCTCTTTAAGTATTCCAAAAATGTAAAAACAGCTCGTGAACCAAATGTGATCACAGGTACAAAGGGAATTCGGAATCATTCCTAGCCATCACGATTCACGAGGACTGAGAGGAGCTTATCAAGACTTTTAATGCTAGATTATCCCTTTTTCTCTCCCCCACTAAGTTGAATCATGGACAAATTTCCTAGCAGACAAGTCTTAATCAAATTGCAAAATTTGTCTGCAGAAACAGCGTGTTTCATCGGGCAAAGCACTAAAGTGAAACAGGTTAATTAATTTGCATGTGATTTTCAATAATTTATTATTTCACTGTGATTGGTTAGCTGGATTTAAATAGTGCTATAGGGGGATGCTTTTATTAAATTTCACTGTAATTTATTAATTTGCACTAAAGTTGGCATGCTTTTTTTTCCTGAAAACTATAGAAAAAGAAAGTTCAGAAGTGAGGGTTTTCTCGTTTCCGTTATAGGAAAGAAGCCCTAAGACACTTTAGTGGGCAACCGGGCATGCATGCTTGCTGGCTACAATTGTGAAAGCCATTTTCAACCGAACGTTATGACTTATGACGATATTGCTAGAAAGGTAAAAAGAGGGAAAAGGGGTAAAAAAACAAAAAAGAACTATTTAACTGGATAAAAAGAAAGACAAGCATTTGAATCAGGAATTGCATTTTTTTTTTTACAGTGGCTAAGTTCAGGATCACTAATCACTATGCATTATGCAAGTTAAAGCACCAACTAAAATTTGGAAAGAAAAGGGGGCTAAAGAAGTCTTTAAACATAGATTTAACTTAAAAGAGAGTTATTAACTTTTCGGTAAGGTGTCCATAGAAACAGTTCATGTGAACCGCCATGAAAAGCTACCAACCACATAAACATAATGTCCATCTTTAGACTCTTCAATTCTGGTTAATCCACTGCTTGTGGCCAGGAATCCATTTTGGACATCTAGGACTGAAATAGCTTGAGGTTACCCTTGAGTTCAACAGCTCCACAACAGGTGCAAACTTCACACACCTTGGGGTCTTGTACTGGTTTATTGATGTCCCTAAGCTAATGGCATAGTCCATGAGCTTGTCAAAGGTACCCTCTTCCACAATCTTGATCTCAAGGGGCCCAATTGACTTGTCTGAGACACGGCCTTGGCGGTACACACTGTTGAGTGACTCCTCAATGGTTAAGCAGCAATCCTCATACACACAAGGAGGGATAGGAGTTGACCCTTTGAGGATGAGCTCCCAGTACAACACATAGTGCCCTGGGATTGTTGTAGTGTCTGCATAGCTAGTGTACTCAGCCACAGCTGCATCAAACGGCACCAAGTGTGTCACAGTATTTTTCATTGCGTTCTGAAGCTCAACTTCGTCTGTCTTGTCAGAATCTATGCTCAGGATAACATTTTTTCTGCAAACGAAGTTGAATTGAGGAGCCTTGTTCTTGAATCCTGCCACCCTCAGCACATCTCCCACTCTGTACCTATAAAGTCCTGAAATATATTGTCACACATATATTCATTAGTAAACCCAAGTTCCAATTTTGTGTATTTAAAACCATATTATATATATGTACCAAAAAATAAACCATACTATACATATGTACCACAAAAAAACCATATTATATATATGTACCAAAAAACCATATTATATATTTCTATTGAGCAATTTAGATGAGCATGGACAAGAAACTCACCGGCAAAAGTTGTAACGACGAGCTCATATTCTTGGCCAAGCTTGACATTAACAAGCTCCACCAATTCTTGCTGCTCTTTCTCATTGAGAGATGTGGGTGGCTGAAGAGAACCAGTGACCTCATTGCTTCTGTTAACAGGTAAGAACTCATAGTAGCACATGGTGGGGATGAGGGTGTAAGACACTTCACTTGGTTTGCAAAGGGGGTTGAGATTGACCCCAAAGAGGCATTCACTGGAAGCATACATGGTGCACACAATTGGGAGGCCATTGCTGTAGTAGTCCAACGTGGGAATGTACTGTGACATTGTCCCAGTCACAATAACATCCACATACTTTGTGTTAGGCCACAGCCTAGTGATAATCCCCTGCGAAGAACCCTTGCTACACTCCTCTTGGATAAAATCAGCAAGCTTTGGATCAGGTTTGAGGATCTTCATGACAGCTTCTCTCACAGAGGTGTCAGTGATTATGGGGTTGATGGTTCCTGTTCTGATACCATTGCAAAGGAGGGCCCAGTGTTTCTCAAGAAAACGAATGACACGGATGAAGGCAGAGGCAAAGATAGCTCCCACCCTTAGCACCTGTTTGTTTTGGCAAAGGCCACAAAGAAGTTGGGAATACATGCTTTGGTAGGAATCAGGACAGAGAACAGTCTCATTTGGGCTTGTATAGTTTGTGTATGGGTCATAAGGCCTTTCTATAAAATAGGGACTCTTGTAAAAGCTGGTGAGAGCTGGGCGAGCCACTATCCCTCCAGGTGTTTTAGACTCAGACTTTATGAACAGAAAGTACATTCCTTTGCCCTTTTCTAGGTCAGGCACAAACTGGCTCAGTATAGGCATCAATAGGCTACCCGTCGAACACCTTCTCCCTAGCTCCTCTTTTATTGTTGGCATCAATTTTTTCTCACCCTCAGATGTCCCAGAGCTACATAGCCCAAAAAAAACCAAAACAAGCCCGTTAATTTAGGCAAACAATATAATATATATAGTTATATACATAGGAAAACAAGATAAAATGAAAATCACAAACACGGGGGAAAAGAAGACCAAAATATTTTCTCCATAGTCCAAAAAGAGTTGTGTTTGAAATTATAGGCACCTAGTGAGAAACTCTGAAATGGGCTTTGAGGTGAGGATTGGAGAAGTGTCACCATTGGCGATGCGGTTAATGTCAGGTTGGATATCCTCGTAGGTTATGACAGGGAGAAGTTTCTTGAAGGTGTCACGGTCTGTGTGACCATTGAGGCCATGTCACTGCAAGTACTCAACGTTTGCATTTAGGGAGAGGATTTCAGCGATGATGTTCTTCTGGACTTCATCAGCGTTGGCAGTGACATCCTCTATGAACTCAAGAAATTTCTTGTTCTGCTCTGAGAGGTCATAGTCTTTGGGAGCCTCACGCATGATGCTTAGCTAGCTTTGTGCTGTTAAAGAGAACGGAACTCAAGAAGTGTATGCGTTTATAGAGGGAGAAAGGAGAACACAGAGAGGTTTGGAGTGTATGAGAGAAACTATACGAGATTGTTTAGAAAGAAGGAGATGGTGCTATTGAGCGTGAGGTGAGAAGAATGAGAAAGTGGTATATATAGAGGCACATGTGGGGACCGTGAAGTCAATACAAAGAAGAATGGAGGGTGGAATCGGATATATATCCATTGTTTCCCTTTCGTTTTCCTTTTCTAAATCAAACATTTATGATTCCTTTACATATAGTTTCTTTTTTAGTTTAATTTTTATTTAGTCAGTTTAATTATACATTATTGCATAGTTAATTTTTAAAATAATTATTAAGAGAGTTAAATATTTTTAATCAGGTAATGATGCATGATTGAATGATATTCTATAAAAAAACTTTTACATTTACATTACATTTAAATCAATTTTTTTTACTTTACACAACTTTTTACGTTATTATTATTTTTTAAATGAGGATTGATCACTGTAGAAAAAATTATTTACAGCGAATCTTTATGATGTAAGAATAATAGAAACTCTTTATGTCATATTGAGGTGTAATTGAGTGGTTTAATTTAGTTTTTGAAAAAAAATAAATTTGAACTAATTAAAATTAATTAATTTAGTTTGGTTCAATTTTCTTATTTTTTGATAGTCAAATCCGAATCAAATCGAACCGAACATTTACGGATTGATTTAGTTCGGGTGATCGGATTAACTATTATTTTTTTTAACATATTCTAATTTTGTATGATTCAAATTTTATGAGATGTCTATGAAGAGACATCCTAATTCATGCCTTCAATTTTGAATGCTAAAATGGTCATGTCATACATATCACATTGCATAGAAGGCCGTTGCTTTAAGTCCTTGCTCTGGAGGTAGTTCCCTTGAAAGCTTGACCTGTTTGACAAAGTACATATATTTTTTAAGCACAATGGAAGAGTAGAACACCAATGTGATCAGGGTATCAGAAAAAAGTACCTTGGAAGATACTCCAAGCATTTTGGTATACCAACTAAAAAGTTATATGAAAAGTTTGCTACTTTTAATAGAGACGAACGACAGAAGCCAGTTAAATTTGCTTTTGAGGCATATATGAGGAAATCATAGGAATTATAAGAAACAGATTAAAAAAATTCAAACATATATTGGTGTAACTTGGCCTTTTATACTTAATGTTGAGCTTGACTATATGTTTTATAGCCACAACAATTTTAAGCTTATTCATAAACCAAAGGTCATTTACATAAAGACTAGCTCATTGGACCATGGCAATGTACAACAGATATAAAAGAGGCCAACAATCTATAGTTGTACTCAGAAAAATAAGAGTGTTATCAATCAAGTGAGGAAATAATTACATATATGAATAAGGATAATGAATCCATGAATCAAACTATACCAATTCAATTACAAAAAATTGACTCACATCTCATGCATATTTGAATCAAAATTTGAATTGGCACCAACAGGAACAAGTCCTTGAAGCTTATTCCTATTCAGATGAAGTTCTTGAAGGTATTTCAAACTTCCAAGCCTAGAGGTAGCCTACCAGTCAACCTGTTGGACTGCAGATTTCTACAGGAATGCAAATGAAGTTGAATAAGTATGGGAATCAAATGTCAATGAAAAGAGAGTCAATAATTTTCTCTATTCAGGAAGAGCATATTGAATTTGTTTTACATGTTCACAACTTGGGTTAAATTTCCAATCTCTGGAGGAATTGGTCCTGATAACTGATTCATTCCTAAATCCAACACCTTGAGAGATTAGAACATGCCCAACTCTTTAGGTATTGTTCCAATGAGATTGTTGCCGTGCAAAATTCTACAAACATAAGAACAAGAGATTAGCTTCAACCATGATATTCAGAACTAAGACACGTGGTAATAACAATGATTAAACAAAAAGTTATTCAGGATGACAAACATACAACTCTTGCAACAAGGTGATTTGCCCCAATTCTGGTGCAAGAAATCCCTTTAATGATGATCCTGAGATGTTTCTGCAAATAAGAATCCCAATCTATAGTATTAGGAATGTGGTAGCTTAGAAATTCATGTCATGAATTTTTCATCTCAGCCATATCAGACATGTCAAATAGCAAGAGTACACCCCACAAAAATAAATAGATAAGTAAATAAATATACATGCACCAGAACCAGAAGTATCTTACAACTTGATGACATGATCTCTAGCCATAGTGCATGAGACTCCAAACCAGTTACAAGGATCTAAATCAAGCATATTCTAATTAGATAAAACTAGATATAGATCTTCATAAAAAAAATAAGAATGTCAACAAGAGAACTCTCACAGACACCACAAACTCAAAAAATAAAAAAACTCATAACGTGATGGAATAGATGGACTAAGAAAAAAAAATTAAGACTTTTTTAGGAACCAAATAATGCATTCCTCAACTCTTTACCTATGATTCTGAAACCAGACTTTGATTTGTTTTGTTTCAATATTGGCAAGGATGGGGCACTCTCTATTGAGTTGTTGCCTTCTGGAAGAACTTGACTTTGGACACTCTGCATACACCCTCTCCAAAGGCTCTACTTGCTCAGGTGTATATCTCATATACTTGCTAGTATCCAAAGGCGGGGTAAGGCAGCGAGGGGCAAGGGCGAGCGACGAGGGCTAGGGGTAGTAGAGGGGTGAGGGACAGAGGGTGACTGCCTGACTGGGTTAGGGATTTGGGAAAAAATTGAAAGGGTTTCTGATTTGGTAAAAATTGGGGTTCACGAGTTTAGAAAAAAATGGTTTGGTTTGGTTAGGTTCAGTTCAGTTTTGAAATTTCAAATTTAAGAACTGAACCAATTAAGCTTTAATTGGTTCAGATTTTACCATAACCAATTAATATACCCAAACCAAATCAAACCAACTTAATTGGTTTGGTTTGGATTGGTCGGGTTATTCGAACCAATTTACACCCTTAATGTCATGCCAAAGAATTCAACTTTCATTTATTATCATGTTATGGAGATCCGACCACATTGACAAAATCAAAGAACTACCTAGGTGAGTTGGATTTTGCTTGTTAAGAAAATAGAGAGAAAGAAAAAAGGGAAAATAGAAGGAAGAATTCAGAAGATATACACAATTTCAAATGGAAATGACCTAAGATACTATTTGAAGATCCATACCAATACCATCATTCCATCGCCATTTTTAAAAGATAGAATGGAATCGATTAGCTCAAAACAAAAAAGGCATGCAGATGCAGTCATCAATTTGAAATGCCATGTTGCTATTGAACCTAATATCAAAACATGGAATAAGACAAACCTATATGACTATATCCATTATCCCATTGCTTCCTATTGGATCGGCCAACCCAAATTTAATTAATTCGAGAAAATATATAAAAAAAACTCATAAAAAAATAAAGGACTCCAATTGCATCAATGTTATTTGTATACTATTTTCATCATGAGTGAGCTTAATATAAATTCAGATTCATAGTGAACCTTTTATACGTGACAATATATATATACTATTAAATTTTATAATATATTTATATTTATAATTTTAAATTATATTTTGAAGGATAGACATGTTGTCACATATAAGATTTATCGTAAACCCGAGTTTATATTAACATTATTCATCATCATATCATTCTTATATCACTTCTTTCTTACATAATAAAATAGAAGAAAAACACTCCTAATATACTCTTTCTTTTTTTTCCTTCCAAATAAGTATGACTAAAAGTAAGGTTGTCAGCTAGGTAGGTTTTGCAGCATTTTTTAACTCGACCTGCTCATTAGAGCAATGAGTTGGATTGAGTTAGGTCAAAAACTTTTTTTTTCCTTAACCCGACCCAACTCGACTTGTTGAAGAGTAAGTTGGGTTGAGTTGAACCTATAGGTCCGACATATATTTAAAACAAAACTCCTAAAAAACATAAGTTACTTGACTATACAACCATACAAGGATGATCAAGATTAAAAGTTGCTTAAAGGTCATATAACCACTTAATACATTCACATGCATTTTTATTCTAATCTTAACCATTTATGTAAGATCTAATGGTCAGTAAGATCCAATAGTCAAGATTCACTCATCTTATCTCTTATAATAAACACTTTGATACGCTCTTACCGATATATATATATATATATATATATATATATATATATATATATATATATATATATGAATCTAATTTTAGTTGATCCTCAAAACTTTAAACCTCTCTTTTTAACAATTTAATGTCCAATCCGATTCTGAAAACATTGCTAGTTACTTTTACAGTACTCAAACACGGTGATTTGAGACTCTCAATTTAGGAAATTAGTCAAAAGAGTAAAATTGCTATAATCCAACAAAAAAACCAAGTCAAAATTTTCTCATTTCTCAAGATTAAGAATTACTTAAAAGTCATGTGACCACTTAAAAAAGTCACATGCATTTATATTCTAATCTTGACCATTTATGTAAGATCCAATAATTAGTAAGATCCAATAGTCAAAATTCACTCATCTTATCTCTTATAATAAATATTCTATCTCACCAGATACGCTCCTTATATATATATATATATAAAATTTTAGTTAAACTTCAAAACTTTAAACCTCTCTTTTTAACAATTTAATGTCGGATCCGATTCTGAAAACATTGCTAGTTACTTTAACATTACTCAAACATGGTGATTTGAGACTCGCAATTTAGGAAATTAGTCAAAAGAGTAAAATTGCTATAATCCAACAAAAAAACCAAGTCAAAATTTTCTCATTTCTGTTCAGACAATTTTGTTGGCTTTAATTGGTCAGTGTTTTTTTTAAGATTCAGTGGGCTTAACATCTTAACCTATGACATTTGCAATAGGTGCAGTTTCTCAAGTTAAATGTGGTTATGAGAAGTTTTAAGAAAATAAAATTGTATCATTACTAATAACTATAATTTTTTAATATAATAGTAAATGTTTGATTTAACAAGTGGCATCAAAGTCAGGATATTGCTGACTTTATTTGAAAATTGAAAAACTTTAAAAAAATAAAGTTATATCCTTATTAATCATTATAACTTTTCACTTAATGGGAAGTGGTAATTGCTCTATTATAGTTAAATTCAAAAGGAAAACAGTGACACGTTTAGTTTCTGGTGCCTTGATGTTGGATATGATTTAGCTTAATGCAGTGAAATTAACGTTGAATGACTTGTTTGCACTTTAGTTACGTTTGAGGTAGGGAAAATTGATATTACACCAACACCACAATGCACAACCGTGATCTTCAATCAAATATATCTGCACATCGTTTTCTTGATTTATCTTGGTACGTACAAGACAGTATCTGCACCAAAGAAGATCAAATAATTGTTGTTTATTATCCATTTCACTGTTCCTTCCTCTTACTCTCCATTTCTATGGTGGAAACTTTCTCACCGACACACACGTGGATGATGCGTGATTAGCATTTTTCTTCAAGATATCTACGAAAAGGAATCAGTACTACTTGGATTGTTGGCAGGTTCGAGATATTTATGATAGCCTTGATGTTGGATATGGCTATTTTACCTTATTCTGTGCAGTTTTAACGTTGAATATTTGATTGTTTTTTAGTAAAAATTTTATTTTGTTACGTTTGAGGTAGGTCCAAATTGATATTACACCAATACTCACCAAAATTATACATTTTATATAAAATTATTAATCTAATTATATATTGCAATCGTTTTATAAATCATTTAAATCTTTGTATTATTTTTGAATTAAGTATTGCACCAATTAATTGTATGTTTATTATCCATTTCACTGTTCATTCCTTTATTTTATTTTTTAATTTTATTGTTTTTTTTAAATTTATTGAATACACACGTGGATGATGCGTGAATAGCATTTTCTTCAAGAAAAAATATAAGCAGTCTACATAAATATAGAGAATCAGAGATATTATTTGGATTGTTGGCAGGTTCGAGATATTTATGATAGTAGGGACTACCTTGTTCTAGTCACTACTGATCGCCAGAGTGCATTTGGCAGGTTTGGTTTGTTATCCTATCATCCATGTGATATTTATTTATACAGTTAGAAGTGCTTCATCACACTCAATCATCTCATCATTTGCTCTTACTCTTACCACTTGCAGGTTCTTAACGAGACTAGTTTGTGGTGGTTTGAAAAAACTAAGCATATTACTTCTAATGCTGTTGTATCAGCTCCTGATAAAAATGTTACTATAGCAAAGAAATTTTCGGTTTTTCAGGTTGACTTTGTTGGTGAGTAAACTTATTTTATGATACAAAGATTTGTTATCTTGCTTGATGCTGTTTTGTTTTCTCTGGTTGAAAAATTTTATTTCGACCTTTTTTCTCTAACTTCAAAGTAACTGTGTTATCATGTAATCATGGGTATTCTTTTAAATATTTTTTCTCTTCTATAATGTCCTTATTCCTTGCTATGTTAAGTAATTTGAGTAGGCTTTTTTTTTGGGAGGGGGAGGAGGGGATTCAGGGTTGGCACTCTCTTATTTGAGGAGGGTTAGTACTCTCTTATCACTGTCTGAACTTCAATACTGAATCATCAAATCATTGAATATGCAATATTTTTCAGATTATTGCGTACGGATACATTTGATTTACAATAATGATAATTTTATATTCTTAAAAAAAGGTGTAACACTATTTACACTATTTTTAATAAATATGATTGAGTGAAAAAAGTGATAGAAAAAAAAATATAATAAATAATATTAGATAAAGTGTGAAAAAGAATGTATATACTGTTTGATGTAAGAATATAAGTGTTTATTTGATTAAATGCTTTCGACAGCTGTGATGGTTATTGATTAATGATTGCCCTATTAAACTGAAATATTTTGCTATATCATAGAAGTTTAATATAGGTTGCAGATTATTAAGTTTAATATGGTTATTGTGATGTTCCGGATATATGCTTGGCATGCCTTCTTTTTACACATAAATATTATTAAGTAATTGGGATAAAACGATTGCATTCATCATTAATAATGATCTAAATTTGAATTATTACTTCATATAAAATAATGTCCACATATAAACTATATGAAATATGAATTATTACTTCATATTTTGTTAGTACTATTTTGTGCATAATTTGACTTGGTGATATAATCTACTACCTGTGTTTTATAATTGTCCATCTTGACTTGATTTGTTTGTTCTGATGTATATATATATATATATATATATATATATATATCAATGTTAGGAGTTAAAAATATTGTATTATGTCTAGGAGTTAGTCTATCTATGAGTAAGACTCTCAATGTGGATGATAAAGTTATTTTTGAAACTTCTCCTATAGTGTCTGTAAGTATTGAGTCAACTAAGAAAAAAATCTTTAATGTTTGGAAATTCTTTACAAAAAGTGGTAAAGACAAGGATGGCAATGTAAAGGCTGTGTGCAATTATTGTGTTCGTGAGTATGCAATTGGAAAAAATCCTAAGACCAAAAATAATTATGGGACTTCACATTTAAGTCATCATATCTCTGTTTGTAAAGGTATTACAAACTTAAGTGTGGATGTGGGTGACATTCTTCCTAAACAAGAGGGAAAGTCTAGCGTGACAAAGATTAATCAAAAGACCCATTGTGACTTGCTTGCACAAGCCATAATTAAACATGATCTTCCTTTTTAATTTTGTTGAGTATGAGAAGATTAGAGAATAGGTAAATTATTTGAACCCTAATGTTGTGATGCACTCTAGGAATACTGTTGTGTCTAATGTTCAAAAAATTTATATGAAAGAGAAGCAAAAACTTAAGCTAGTCTTGTCTAGGATTCCTAATAGAGTGTGTCTAACTTGTGATGTGTGGACAACATCTACCACTAAGGGTTTCATTTGTGTAATGATGCAGATTAAAGGTTGTAAACTCAAGTGCAAGTTATCTTAAGTAATAAATTCTCGAGAATTCGAGGTCGATCCACAGGGAATTGATGAAGAAAAATTTGTTGAGATAAGGAAAAGATTTGTCACAAAAATAAAGATGATAAATAAATTGTTCATAAGTAAAAAGGAATTGCTTGGGTTAGGAGATTCACTCTTAGTAAATAAATTAAGGACAAGATTAATTCTTTTATAACTCAATTAGAATCCACACATAATGGAAGTTCCAATAAGAAAATATAACATTCAAATTTCTTTAAAAGTTATATTAGTTATATTATGGTTCCTTTAATTATCCACTAACGCCAACACGTGTAAATGAGTTCAAGCATTCATTGTGTCAATCTCTTGTCTACAACAAATCAAGATCTCCACTTTACAAGGAGAGTTTCTAACACCAACACTTGTAAATGGGTTCAAGCATTCATTGTGTCAATCTCTTGTCTACAACAAATCAAGAACTCCACTTTACAAGGAGGGTTTCTAAATTGATTGGAAACAAAATACAACAAATATAATGGCTACTTGATAATATATCATTTAAGCACAAGAGAGAAATTAATCTAACATTAACTTATTACCAAGAGCTTCACCCCTTCACCCAAGCAAAATGAAACTTAGTTACCCATAGACAAGAAGAAAGGAAGAGAGAGAAGAAGAAGAAGAAGAAGAACATAACTTCAATTTAGAACAAAAGAAAACTACAACAAGATAAACAAATAACACAATAGCATGATCTTGGCCTCTAAGACCAAGACTCCTAAATGAGCAGCCAATGCCCCCTTTTATAGAGGATTAGGGATACAAAATGACAAGGGGGCTGATTAATGAGTGAGTGGATGAGTGGGTGAATGAGTGGAAAATGTCAAATGACTTTTGATGAGTGAAAAATTATGGAGATTCTTTGTCTCCGAAATCATTTAGTGCTGAACTCATTGCATTCGTCATTTTCTCACCAAGTGATCTTCATGAAAGTTGTAGGCCTGGATCTTAACTTTCAAATGTCATTGGTTTCAGCCCAAAAGCATTCCTACAACTCAAGATATGGTCTGATTGCTACATACTGCTCAGGCCCAGTTTCAGTTCCTCTATTCTAACTTCAAAGCCCAATATGACCTAGTAGACCTCAGATTCTGGAAAAGTGTTCAACATGAAAGTTGTAGATTTGGGTCTTAACTATCAACCATCAAAATTTCAGCCCATTTGATATCCTATATCCCAAACTATGTCATGAACAGTATGCATAGGTCAAGCTGTCAAGATCAGCACCCTAGTTCTTATTTCAACTCCAATTTGAGTTATCCAAACGTGTGATTTGGTCTTTGAGGTCTTCATGAAAGTTGTAGGGAATTGTCTTAGATTTCCTACAAGACTAGAATCACATCAACCAGATATTTGCAACTCAAGCTATAGTCACTTTACTGAATACTGCCAAAAGGATAAATTAAGGCTAATTCATGCAATAATTCTTTTAATGATCCAATAAGGCCCAATATCATAAAATGTGTCAAAACAAACTTAATTAAACCTAATTGAACCTTAAGAAGCCCAGTGAGAGGATTATAAAATATATTATCAAATTTCTCCACACTTAACTTTTGCACTCCTAGGCAAAACACATAAGACAAAAACCAAGGAACAAAGAAAAATAACACAAACTCAAAAACTAAAAACGCTAAAGGATTCAATGAATCAAGAAGAGCACCCAGACATTCAAGGGATCAAAATATTCATGAGGTAACAATTCTTCACATCTCAAATCAACAAGTAAGGAAACTTCAATTGAAAAGCATGAATCAGGAATGATAGATCCTCACAGAATTCACTCTCAATCTCTCAAGTATTTAAAAGGTAAGTATTTCACTCTATTCAACCCATGAACAATTGCACTACCATAAGCTTGCTTATCTTCGACTTCTTCGCTACTAAAAAATGCATGCACACAAAAATTAAGAGGACTTTATTCAAGGTTGTAATGGGGCTATGGTAAAGGAGAGGGGTAATATGGATATGACAAGTTAAATACCAAAGAGAATAAAAGAGCATTATGATAGAGTTAGAGTGGAGAATATGTTTGAGAACATTCCGTTTAAATTTATCAAGAATTTCTTAGTTCCTTCTCTGTTTGTTTCTTTCTCATAAAGGGCAATGACCAATATTTGACTAATGTTTTGTTGAAGATCAATGCCAAATTGGTAGGTTGAATTCATTGTTAGGCATGAACATTCTCCTTCTATTCCTGTTATTTCCAAACATCCACTGGTCAGCTCTTTTTTTTCTTTTTTTTTTTTTTTGTTTTAGAAATACTTGCACACATACCCCCACACTTATTCAAGAAACTCATCCGACAACAAAGCCAATGCTCTCTTATTCCCTAAGGTCAGGTAAGAACATGGTTTTTCATTTAAGGCACATAATGAGTTTGAAATAAAGAATGGTCAAATAAGCTCAAAGGGGTTAAGCAAAGGAAAATATGCAAGGTTGACTATTTGGTCAAAGTAATTAATTCAAGAAAATTGCCTCAATCATGTTTATGTATCCATGTGAAAAAGTAGTCTAAAAAAGAATCAAAGCAAGTTTTAGAGTAACAATTCTATGAGAAAAAAATCACATGAGAAAGAAGAGAATGATACAAATGTTTAATCCATTAATCAATAGGCACAAAATCTCACAAGACATATTTCTATCATTCTCAGTCCAAAAAAATTCAACATCCATAACTAAGCATGTGATGTTTAAGAAAGAAGACAATTTACTCAATCATGCAAATTTTCCTGAATTTGAATTGCTACTTTCACACAAACTCGTTAACTAGCCCAATCTAATGCGTCTCAAGAGTAAAATTACCTCCACAGTAAAATTTACTCCTTACTCTGTCATCCTTAATTAGTTTTGCTGTTAGTAAATTACTGACAAACATATAAACAAGACAAATATATAAATAAACACACTTCTGAATTTTTTTTACACAATTATTCATACAACTATACACAATTATTCACACAACTATTGACACAACTATCGTTCCCCCAACCAGATCACAACATTGTCCTCAATGTTAAAACATAAAAATGTAAAGGATAGAAGAAAGTATCTGTTGTTGCAATTACTGAAAAGAGAAACCTTATACAAAAGAAAACAGAAACAAAGCATGATGAATAAAACCAAAGATAAAGAAAAGTTATAAATGAAGTGTCAGATCACACTCATGTTCCTTGCTGCCTCCCGTTTTACCTCCCGTATTACCTCCTTTATTGCCTCTTTCTGACCAATCAATCTGAGCTAATGCAGGTTCAGGTTCATAAACAAAAGTTTGTAATTTATCAATTAATTCATCAACAGAGGAAGCAGATATAAGGAGTTGCCTTGCCAAAGGTGTGATAAAGTTCTGTTCCACAGCATAGTCAATAAAAGATAACAAATTATCAAAGAAACTATTAACATTTAACAAACCTATGGGTTTACGGTGAATGTTCAATTCGGCCCAATAGACAATTTGAAAATCTTCTTCCAAAGTACCAAAACCACCTTGTAAGGCAATGAATGCATCATAGTTTGCAAGCATTATCCTTATTCGTTCATCCATAGATGATACTTGAAGTTCCTTTCCAAGTGTCCTTCCAGTGATGTTTTTTTTTGTTAAAGCTCTAAGAATGATACCTAAAACCTGATTGCCTCTTATATATGCAGAAAGTGATACAACCACCATTAACCCATGATAATCTCTCCCATATATTACACGAATGTTCCTTGTAGTAAGTGTTCGACCAAGAGTGCTTGCAGCTTGTACAAACTCTAAACTCTTCCCATAAGTTGACCCACAAAATATACAGATACTGGTAAGTCTACGAACAGAAGAAGAAGAAGAAGAAGAAGAAGAAGAAGAAGAAGAAGAAGAAGAAGAAGAAGAAGAAGAAGAAGCTCTCTCCATTTCTACACTCACACTCCCTTTGAAAAGTTGAAAAAAAGTAAAGGAAATGTAATGTTTAAATAGGAAAGAGAATAGTAATGATAGCACCTATATGGGTAGGTTGGTTTGTGTCAGAAGATTAAGAAACACTTTTTTTAAGAAGATTTTTCCAATAGAAAGAAATTGAACCCATATTTTTTTTTGAGTAACTCAAGACATGATTATTTGCCCCACAAATTTTAAGAGAAAAATGACTTCTTACTCGGACCATTTTTTTTTTTCTTTTTTGTTTGCGAAAAAAAAATTTATTGATAAGAATACTTATATAAAATGAAAAACTCTTTAAAAAGTTATATAATTTATGTTTGAATATTTAATATAGACTATTTTAAAAATTATATTTTAGATATGTAGTTTTAATTTTGAGAAAATTTATCATTATTATTATTTTTTATAGTATTTATTGATTTTTATATAATTTTTTTTGATTCAATTTTTAGGCAACATGTAGTTTTGGGACTTCCTTCTAATTAATTTCTAACCTCATTTATTTTTTTAGTCAAAACCTCATTTTATCTTTTTTGGATTCCCATGAAATGCAATTCTCCTACACAACCTATAACCTCCATTCCTAGATAATTATAAATCATGGGTTAAACACTTTTATGGTCTAACCCATTTTTACATACACCTTCTAAAATTTATGGTGGCAATTTATAAAAACATTAAGAATCATAATAAGCATTTTGAATAGAAAAGAAATTGATTAAAATTATAATCTTAATAAGGGGAATCAAGTTATGTTTTTTGCCAAACATATAAATTACCTATATGGGTAGGTTGGCTTGTGTCGAAGATTAAAAACACTTTTTTTTGGTATAAAGAAAAAGATATACAAAAAAATATACATGTAGTTGTGATTACGAAAAAAAATGGCTCACATTTCCTCACTAAGTTTTAAAGTATTCCTAAAAAGGAGCTTCCGCTTTATAAATCGAGAGGATAAGTTTCCCATCAAATTTTCTTATAAATTGAGAGAGTCTTTTTGAGTCGATTCCCAAGACTGTGTTTCTCCACTTACTTGCCCTTGAAGAGATTTCACAAATTAGTAAATTCATGATGCACAACTTCATATGAATACGTCTCAAGAATCAATAAGATATCACCTAATGACTCCTTACTCAAACCATTCTTAATGAAGAATATTTTATCTTTTTTGTTTGCGAAAACCATCCCCAAAGAACAACTTCGCTTGTTACAAGAAAATTAACAATATTAACAAATCAAATCATAAAATTGAAAATTAAAAATTTATCGGTAAAAAGGTCATTGATAGGTGTGATTTCAAAAGGTGAGCCTATTGTAAGTATGGACAAAGATCAATAACAAAATTTTTGGCTCATTTTGAATTCTTGAAGCAACAAAATCTACCGTATCAACCTAGGTTTGCAAAAACTTGTTGAGAAAATCGACAAGTGCACAAAATTATCAAAATGATTATGAGAAAAAAGACAAACAAACATAAAGACACATAAAATTAAAAAGAAAAAGAGAAAACAAAGCACAAAAAATTAAAACACTAAGAATCTAATTTCACTTGATTCAATAATCTATCATAGACAATAGTGTAGCTTTGAGACCTTCCTTCTAATTAATTTCTAGTCATTCAATTGATGGGGAGAATCAGTAATTAATTAAAACTTAATTCTTTAGTCAAAATCTTAACTCTTAAAGGCATGACTTTTACTCTTTGGATTCTCATAGAAAATACCACAATTCTCCTACACAATCTATAACCTCCATTCATAGACAATTATAAATCATGACACTTATTATTTATGGTTTAGGTCATATGCAAACTTTCCAATTCTACATACACCTTACTAGATCAATTTATGAGTGACCAATTTATAAAAGCATTAAGAATCATAATAAGCACTCAAATTGAGTAGAAAAGAAACTGATTAAAATTCTAATCTTAATACATGTCGATTGAATCAAGTTATGTTTTTACCCCAAAAACACACAAATTAATTACACATAACAAAATAGAAGAAGAAATAAAAAAATAAAAAATAAAAAATATATACAAAGGTGTGGTAATAAACCAACTACAAGGAATAAAAGAAAATAAAATAAATAAACTAAAATAAAATAAAATAAAGAAAATAAAGTGTAAAAAACAAATTATCAAAAAAATAAATAAATAAAAAGGAGATTGTTTCCCCTTTAAGTTAGTAAAGTACAAAAAAATAAAATAAAAGGGAGATGTTCTCCCACTAAGTTAATATGTACAAAGAAAATAAAAATTAACAGAGGTTCGACCACTAAATTAGTACAACACGTAAAAACTAAAAGGGAGAGTTTATCGCTACTAAGTTAGTATTTACAGAAAATAAAAGAGAGAATTTCTCTCACTAAGTTAGTATAAACAAAAATTAAAAGGGAGAGGTTCTCTCACTAGGTTAATATGTACAAGAAAATAAAAGGAAGAATTACCTTTACTATATGGCGTGCCTTTGTCAACAACGACACCTTAGGAGATAACACAATATATCAAAAATTAAAAGGAAGAATTATCCTCATCACCGTATAAAAATTAAAAAGGATAATTACCTTTACTGTTAATATATAAAAAAATATAAAAACTTAACTTTTTTATATATATTTTTTTTTAACTTTTTTTATTTTTTTTTTTTTTTAATTTTTAATTTAATAAAAAAACAGATTCATTTTCAACTTTCCGTAAAGTTGTTTTTATTTTTAATTGATTGTTTATAAAGTTATCTGAAGTGGATTGCTTTTATTATTTTATTTTATATTATTTTTTATTTTTATTTTCATTTTTTAATTTAATATTTAAAAAAAACATTTCCAATAGATTCCTTTTCAACATACAGTGATGCCGTCATCACTCCGTTCATCTTTACTTAGCACAACATTTTGCTATTTTTTTTTCATATTTTTAATTTTATTTTTTTTTATTTTTATTTTTTTATATAAAAAAAACTATTCACACACTATTCACATTACTATTCATATACTATTTACGTTACATTTTATGTTACTATTTACATTACTATTTATGTTACTATTTATATTACTATTTACACAAATTAGTGTGGAGAAATATTAAAAGGAAAAATTACTCTCATTAGTTAATGCATTAGTATGTACAAAAATATTTACACCAGAAATTTATTCTTTAAATCAAGTCTCCGGCAACGGCGGCAAAAACTTAATGTGAATTAAAGGTTGCAAACCCAAGTGCAGATTATTTTAAGTAATAAATTCTCGGGAGTTCGAAGTCGATCTAAAGGGAATTGATGAAGAAAATTTTTGAGGTAAGAAAAATATTTGTCACAAAAATAAAGATGATAAATAAATTATTCACAAGTAAAAAAAATTACTTGATTAAGTTAGATTTACTCTTGGTAAATAAATTAAGATAAAATTAATTGAAACCATAACTTCAATTAGAATCCATTACATAACTTTCAAAACGAAGTTGGTAATAAAAATATAACATTCAAATTTCTTTTTAAAATTATATTATGGTTCTTTTAATTATCCACTAACGCCAACATTTGTAAATGGGTTGGCAAGCATTCATTAAAATCATGTCAATCTCTTTGTTTACAATAAATCAAGATCTTCACTTTACAAAGAGAGTTTTGTTCTAACACCAACATCTTTTAAATGGGAAACCATTCAAGCATTCATTGTGCCACATTCTTTTTGCATCACAAACCTTTTGTTTATTTTCTTTACAAATCAAATCAAGAACTCCATTTAAATTTGTGAAGGTTTTGATAAATTGATTGGAAACAAAATATAATAAAAATATAATGGCTACTTGATAATATATCATTTAAGCATCAAGAGAGAAATTAATCTAACCTTAACTTATACCAAGAGCTTTACCCCTTCACCCAAGCAAAAATGAAACTTAGTTACTAGAAAAATAAGAAAGGAAGAGAGAAGAATAAGAAGAAGAACATAACTTAATTTTACACAAAAGAAAACTACAACAAGATAAACAAACAACACAACATCTCCCACCATGATCTTAGCCTCTAAGACCAAGACTCTAAATGAAGCCAATGCCCCCTTTTATAGAGGATTAGGGAATACAAAATGACAATAAAATGAAGTGATTAATGAGTGAGTGGATGAATGAGTGGAAAATGTCAAATGACTTTTGATGAGTAGAAAATTATAGAGATTCCTTTTCTCCAAAATCATTTAGTATTGAACTCATTGCATTCGCCATTTTCTCACCAAGTGATCATCATGAAAGTTGTAGGCCTGGATCTTAACTTTCAAATGTCATTGGTTTCAGCCCAAAAGCATTCCTACAACTCAAGATATGGTCTGATTAGAATTGCATTCCTAACATGATGTTTTGGATTGCTCGATTCAAGCCAGTTTCAGATAAAATTATGATTCCTCTATTCTAACTTCAAAGCCCAATATGACCTAGTAGACCTCAGATTTTGGAAAAGTGTTCAACATGAAAGTTGTAGATTTTGGTCTTAACTATCAACCATCGAAATGTCAGCCCATTTGATATCCTATATCCCGAATTATGTCATGAAAATTATGCATAGGTCAAGCTGTCAGGATCAGCACCCTAGTTCTTGTTTCAACTCCAATTTGAGTTATCCAAACGTGTGATTTGACCTTTGAGGTATTCATAAAAGTTGTAGGGAATTGTCTTAGATTTTCTAAGAGACTTGAATCACATTAATCAGATATTTGCAACTCAAGTTATAGCCAGTTTACTGAACACTACCAAAAAGATAAATTAAAGTTAATTCATGCAATAATTTTTCAATGATCCAATAAGGTCCAATATCATAAAATGTGTCAAAACCAACTTAATTAAACCTAATTGAACCTTAACAAGCCCAGTGAGAGGATTATAAAATGTATAAAATATATTGTTATCAAATTTCTCCACACTTAGCTTTTGCACTCCTGGACAAAACACATAAGACAAAAATCAGGGAACAAAGAAAAACATCACAAACACAAAAACTAAAAATGTTAAAGGATTCAATGAATCAAGAAGAGCAATCAGACATTGAAGGGATCAAAACATTAATGAGGTAACATTTCTTCACATCTCAAATCAACAAGTAAGGAAACTTCAATTGAAAAGCATGAATCAGGAATGATAGATCCTCACAGAATTCACTCTCAATCTTTCAAGTATTTAAAAGGTAAGCATTTCACTCTATTCAACCCATGAACAATTGCACTACCATAAACATGCTTATCTTCTACTTCTCCGCTACTCAAAAATGCATTCACACAAAAATCAAGAGAACTTTATTCAAGGTTGTAATGGGGCTATGTTAAAGGAGATGAGTAATATGGATATGACAAGTTAAATACCAAAGAGAATAAAAGAGCATTATGATACAGTTAGAGTGGAGAAGATGTTTGAGAACATTCAGTCTAAATTTCTCAAGAATTTCTTAGTTCCTTCTCTGTTTGTTTCTTTCTCATAAATGACAATGATCAATATTTGACTAATGTTTTATTGAAGATCAATGCCAAATTTGTAGGTTGAATTCATTGTTAGGCATGAACATTCTCCTTCTATTCCTGTTATTTCCAAACATCCACTGGTCAGCTCTTTTTTTTTTCTTTTTTTTTTGTTTTAGAAATACTTGCACACATACCCCAACACTTATTCAAGAAACTTATCTGACAACAAAGCCAATGCTCTCTTATTCCCTAAGGTCAGGTAAGAACATGATTTTTCATTTAAGACACATAATAAGTTCGACATAAAGAATAGTCAAATAAGCTCAAATGGGTTAAGCAAAGAAAATATGCAAGGTTGGCTATTTGGTCAAAGTAATTAATTCAAGAAAATTGTCTCAATCATGTTTATGTATCCATGTGAAAAAGTAGTCTAAAAAAGAATCAAAGCAAATTCTAGAGTAAAAATTTCATGAGAAAAAATTACACAAGAAAGAAGAGAATGGTACAAATGTTTAATCCATTCATCAATAGGCACAAAATCTCACAAGCCATATTTCTATCATTCTCAATCCAAAAAAATTTAACATCCATAATCAAGTATGTGATGTTTAAGAAAGAAGACAATTTACTCAATCATGCAAATTTTCCTGAATTTGAATTGCTACTTTCACACAAACTCGTTAACTACCCCAATCTAGATGCGTTTCACGAGTAAAATTACCACCACAGTAAAATTTACTCCTTACTCTACCATCCTTAATTAGTTTTGCTATTAGTAAATTACTGACAAACATATAAACAAGACAAATATATAAATAAGCACACTTCCTAATTTTTTTTTACACAATTATTCATACAACTATACATAATTATTCACACAACTATTGACACAACTATCCTTCTCCCCAACTAGATCATAACATTGTCCTCAATGTTAAAATATAAAATTGTAAAGGATAGAAGAAAGTACCTGTTGTTACAATTACTGAAAAGAGAAACCTTACATAAAAGAAAACAGAAACAAAGCGTGATGAATAAAACTAAAGATAAAGAAAAGTTATAAATGAAGTGTCAGATCACACTCATGTTCCTTGCTGCCTCCCGTTTTACCTCCTGTATTACCTCCTTTATTGCCTTTTTCTGACCAATCAATCTGAGCGAATGCATGTTCAGGTTCATAAACAAAAGTTTGTAATTTATCAATTAATTCATCAACAGAGGAAGCAGATATAAGGAGTTGCCTTGCCAAAGGTGTGATAAAGTTCTGTTACACAGTATGATCAACAAAAGATAATAAATTATCAAAGAAATTATTAACATTTAACAAACCTATGGGTTTACGGTGGATGTTCAGTTGGACCCAAGAGACAATTTGAAAAACTTCTTCCAAAGTACCAAAACCACCTGGTAAGGCAATGAATGCATCAGAGTTTACAAACATTATCCTTATTCGTTCATCCATAGATGATACTTGAAGTTCCGTTCCAAGTGTCCTTCCAGTGATGTTTTTTTTTTGTTAAAGCTCTAAGAATGATACCTAAAACCTGACTACCTTTTATATATGCAGAAAGTGATACAACCCCTATTAACCCACAACAACCTCCCCCATATATTACACGAATGTTCCTTGTAGTAAGTGTTCGACCAAGAGTGCTTGCAAATTGTACAAACTCTAAACTCTTCCTATAAGTTGGCCCATAAAATATACAGATACTGGTAAGTCTACGAACAGAAGAAGAAGAAGAAGAAGAAGAAGATACTGGTAAGTCTACGAAGCTCTCTCCATTTCCTCCATTTCTATACTCATACTCCCTTTGAATGATTTTGAGTTGAAGAAAAGTGAAGTAAATGTAGTGTTTAAATAGATAAGAGAATAATAATGATAGCACCTATATGGGTAGGTTGGCTTGTGTCAAAAGATTAAGAAACACTTATTTTTTTAAGAAAAAGATATATAAGAAAATATATACATGTAGTTGTAATTGTGGCTCACATATTCTTTTGGTTTTAAGTCCAGTAACGGCTTAAATGCCTTTTATGAGTCGAAGATAAGCTTCCCATTCAATTTTCTTATAAATTGACAAATAGGGTCTTTTTGAGTCAGATTCCCAAGACTGTAACACACTTACTTGCCCTTGAAGAGATTTCACAAATTAGTAAATTCACGATGCACAACTTCACATGAATACGTCTCAAGAGTCAATAAGATATCACATAATGACTCCTTACTCAGACCATTCTAAATGAAGAATATTTTTTCTTTTTTGTTTGCGAAAACCATCCCAAAGAATAACTTGGCTTGTTACAAGAAAATCAAAAATATTAACAAATCAATCATAAAATTAAAAATTAAAAATTCATCAAGAAAAAGGTTATTGATAGGTGTGATTTCAAAAAGTAAGCCTATTGTAAGTATGGACAAATGATCAACAACAAAATTTTTGGCTCATTTTGAATTCTTAAAGCAAAAAAATTTACCGTATCAATCTAGGTTTGCAAAAACTTGTTGAGAAAATCAACAAATGCACAAAATTGTCAAAATGATTATGAGGAAAAAGAAAAACACACACAAAGACACACAAAATTAAAAAGAAAAAGAGAAAACAAAATACAAAAAGTTAAAACACTAAGAATCTGATTTCACTTGATTCAATAATCTATCATAGACAATAGAGTAGTTTTGAAACATTCTTTTTAATTAATTTCTAGTCATTCAATTGATGGGGAGAATCAGTAATTAATTAAAACTTAATTCCTTAGTCGAAACTTTAACTCTTAAAGGCTTACTCTTTGGATTCCCATGGAAAATATCACAATTCTCTCACACAACATATAACCTCTATTCCTAGACAATTATAAATCATGACACTTATTATTTATGGTCTAGATCATATGCAAACCTTCTGATTCTACATACACCTTACTAGATCAATTTATGAGTAGCCAATTCAAAAAAAGTATTAAGAATCATAATAAGCACTCAAATTGAATAGAAAAGAAACTGATTAAAATTCTAATCTTAATACATGTCGATTGAATCAAGTTACATTTTTACCCTAAAAACACACAAATTAATTAGACATAACAAAATAGAAGAAGAAATAGAAAAATAAAAAATAAAAAATATATACAAAGGTGTGGTAATAAACCAACCACAAAAAAAAGAAAATAACAAAGGTATGGTAAAAATCAACCACAAAAAATAAAATAAAATAAAAAAAAAAAGAAAATAAAGTGTAAAAAATAAATTACCAAAAAAAAAAATAAATAAAAGGAGAGTTTCCTACTAAATTAGTAAAGTACAAAAAAAATAAAAGGAAGAGATTCTCCCACTAAGTTAAAATGTACAAAAAAAATAAAAGGTAGAGGTTTCCCCACTAAGTTAGTGCATAAAATAAAAGGGAGAGTTTACCCCCACTAAGTTAATATGTACAGAAAATAAAAAGGAGAGTTTCTTCTACTAAGTTAGTATATAGAAAAATTAAAAGGGAGATGTTCTCCTACTAGGTTAGTACATAAAAAATAAAAGAAATTACTCAAATAAAAATTAAAAGAAAAAATATCCTCCACTTGTTAATGTATACAAGAAAATAAAAACTTAACTTTTTTATATATATATTTTTTAACTTATTATTATTATTATTTATTATTTTCGTTTTTTTTTTAATTTTTAATTTAATAAAAAAAAACAGATTCGTTTTCAACTTTCCGTAAAGTTGTTTTTATTTTTAATTGATTGTTTATAAAGTTGTCTGAAAGTGGATTGCTTTTTTATTATTTTATTTTATTTTTTCATTTTTATTTTCTTTTTTTAATTTAATATTAAAGAAAAAGAATAGATTCCTTTTCAACATACAGTGATGCCGTCATCACTCCGTGCATCTTTACTTAGCACAACATTTTGCTATTTTTTATTTTTATTTTTTATTATTTTTTATTTTTATATATATAAAATATTATTCACATTATTCACATTATATATTACTATTCACATACTATTCATATTACTATTCACTCAAATTAGTGTGGGGGAATTAAAAGGAGAATTACTCCCACTAGTTAGTATGTTAGTATGTACAAAAATATTTACATAAAAAATTTATTCTTTAAATCAAGTTTCTCGCAACGGTGCCAAAAACTTGATGCGGATTAAAAGTTACAAATCCAAATGCAAGTTGTCTCAAATAATAAATTCTCGGGAGTCAGAGGTCGATCCACAGGGAATTGATGAAGAAAAATTTGTTGACGTAAGGAAAAAATTTGTCACAAAAATAAAGATGATAAATAAATTATTCACAAGTAAAAAAGAATTGCTTGGGTTAGGAAATTCACTTTTAGCAAATAAATTAAGGATAAGATTAATTCTTTTATAACTCAATTAAAATTCACACATAACGGAAGTTCCAATCGAAAAATATAACATTCAAATTTCTTTAAAAGTTATATTTGTTATATTATGGTTCCTTTAATTATTCACTAATGCCAATACTTGTAAATGGGTTCAAGCATTCATTGTGTCAATCTCTTATCCACAACAAATCAAGATCTCCACTTTACAAGGAGAGTTTCTAATACCAACACTTATAAATGGGTTCAAGCATTCATTGTGCCAATCTCTTGTCTACAACAAATTAAGAACTCCACTTTACAAGGAGAGTTTCTAAATTGATTGGAAACAAAATACAACAAATATAATGGCTACTTAAGAATATATCATTTAAGCACAAGAGAAAATTAATCTAACTTTAACTTATTACCAAGAGCTTCACCCCTTCACCAAAGCAAAATGAAACTTAGTTACCCATAGACAAGAAGAAAGGAAGAGAGAAGAAGAAGAAGAAGAAGAACATAACTTCAATTTAGAACAAAAGAAAACTACAACAAGATAAATAAATTACACAATAGCATGATCTTAGCCTCTAAGACCAAGACTCCCAAATGAGCAGTCAATGCCCCCTTTTATAGAGGATTAGGGATACAAAATGACATGGGGGCTGATTAATGAGTGAGTGGATAAGTGGGTGAATGAGTGAAAAATGTCAGATGACTTTTGATGAGTGAAAAATTATAGAGATTCATTGTCTCCGAATCATTTAGCGCTGAACTCATTGCATTCGTCATTTTCTCACCAAGTTGTCTGCATAAAAGTTGTAGGCCTGGATCTTAACTTTCAAATGTCGTTGGTTTCAGCCCAAAAACATTCCTACAACTCAAGATATGGTCTGATTGCTGCATACTACTCAGGCCCAGTTTCAGTTCCTTTATTCTGACTTCAAATCCCAATATGACCTAGTAGACCTCAGATTCTGAAAAAGTGTTCAACATGAAAGTTGT
Organism: Ormosia semicastrata; assembly: GCA_029884595.1. Classification (NCBI taxonomy): domain Eukaryota; kingdom Viridiplantae; phylum Streptophyta; class Magnoliopsida; order Fabales; family Fabaceae; genus Ormosia; species Ormosia semicastrata. The sequence goes on along the minus strand of JAQQTO010000041.1, from coordinate 29,898,813 downwards.
AGATTTGGGTCTTAACTATCAACCATCAAAATGTCAGCCCATTTGACATCCTATATCCCGAACTATGTCATGAACAGTACGCATAGGTCAAGCTGTCACGATCAGCATCCTAGTTGTTGTTTCAACTCCAATTTGAGTTATCCAAACGTGTGATTTGGCCTTTGAGGTATCATGAAAGTTGTAGGGAATTGTCTTAGATTTTCTACAAGACTAGAATCACATCAACCAGATATTTGCAACTCAAGTTATAACCAATTTACTGAACACTGCCAAAAAGATAAATTAAGGCTGATTCATGCAATAATTCTTTCAATGATCCAATAAGGTCCAATATCATAAAATGTGTCAAAACTAACTTAATTAAACTTAATTGAATTTTAAGAAGCCCAGTGAGAGGATTATAAAATGTATAAAATATATTGTTATCAAATTTTTCCACACTTAACTTTTGCAATCCTAGGCAATACACATAAGATAAAAACCAGGAAACAAAGAAAAATAACACAAACTCAAAAACTAAAAACGCTAAAGGATTTAATGAATCAAGAAGAGCAACTCGACATTCAAGGGATCAAAACATTCATGAGGTAACATTTCTTCACATTTCAAATCAACAAGCAAGGAAACTTCAATTGAAAAGCATGAATCGGGAATAATAGATCCTCACAGAATTCACTCTCAATCTCTCAAGTTTTTAAAAGGTAAGTATTTCACTTTATTCAACCCATGAACAATTACACTACCATAAGCTTACTTATTTTCTACTTCTCTGCTACTAAAAAACGTATGCACACAAAAATCAAAAGGACTTTATTCAAGGTTGTAATGGGGCTATGGTAAAGGAGAGGGGTAATATGGATATGACAAGTTAAATACCAAAGAGAATAAAAGAGCATTATGATACAGTTAGAGTGGAGAAGATGTTTGAGAACATTCAGTCTAAATTTCTCAAGAATTTCTTAGTTCCTTCTCTGTTTGTTTCTTTCTCATAAAGGGCAATGACCAATATTTGACTAATGTTTTGTTGAAAATCAATGCCAAATTGGTAGGTTAAATTCATTGTTAGGCATAAACATTCTCCTTCTATTCCTATTATTTCCAAACATCCACTGGCCAACTCTTTTTTCTTCTTCTTTTTTTTTTGTTTTAGAAATACTTGCACACATATCCCCACACTTATTCAAGAAACTCATCCGACAACATAGCAAATGTTTTCTTATTTCCTAAGATCAAGTAAGAACATGATTTTTCATTTAAGGCACATAATGAGTTCGAAATAAAGAATGATCAAATAAGCTTAAAGGGGTTAAGGAAAGGAATATATATAAGGTTGACTATTTGGTCAAAGTAGTTAATTCAAGAAAATTGCCTCAATCATGTTTATGTATCCATGTGAAAAAGTAGTCTAAAAAAGAATCAAAGCAAGTTCTAGAGTAACAATTCCATGAGAAAAAATCACACAAGAAAGAAGAGAATGGTACAAATGTTTAATCCATTCATCAATAGGCACAAAATCTCACAAGACATATTTCTATCATTCTCAGTCCAAAAAAATTCAACATCCATAACCAAGCATGTGATGTTTAAGAAAGAAGACAATTTACTCAATCATGCAAATTTTCCTGAATTTGAATTGTTACTTTCACACAAACTCGTTAACTACCCCAATCTAGATGCGTCTCAAGAGTAAAATTATCTCCACAGTAAAATTTACTCCTTACTTTGTCATCCTTAGTTGGTTTTGCTATTAGTAAATTACTGACAAATATATAAATAAGACAAATATATAAATAAACACACTTCTTAATTTTTTTTTACATAATTATTCATACAACTATACACAATTCTTCACACAACTATTGACACAACTATCCTTCCCCCAACTAGATCACAACATTGTCCTCAATGTTAAAACATAAAAATGTAAAGGATAGAAGAAAGTACCTGTTGTTGTAATTACTGAAAAGAAAAACCTTACACAAAAGAAAACAGAAACAAAGCATGATGTATAAAATCAAAGATAAAGAACAGTTATAAATGAAGTGTCAGATCACACTCATGTTCCTTGCTGCCTCCCGTTTACCTCCCGTATTACCTCCTTTATTGCCTCTTTCTGACCAATCAATCTGAGCTAATGCAAGTTCAGGTTCATAAACAAAAGTTTGTAATTTATCAATTAATTCATCAACAGAGGAAGCAGATATAAGGAGTTGCCTTGCCAAAGGTGTGATAAAGTTACTGTTCCACAACATGATCAACAAAAGATAACAAATTATCAAAGAAATTATTAACATTTAACAAACCTATGGGTTTATGGTGGATGTTTAGTTAGGCCCAAGAGACAATTTGAAAAACTTCTTCCAAAGTACCAAAACCACCCGGTAAGGAAATGAATGCATCAGAGTTTGCAAGTATTATCCTTATTCGTTCATCCATAGATGATACTTGAAGTTCTGTTCCAAGTGTCCTTCCAGTGATTTTTTTTTTGTTAAAGCTCTAAGAATGATACCTAAAACCTGATTGCCTCTTATATATGCAGAAAGTGATACAACCCCCATTAACCCACGACAACCTCCCCTATATATTATACGAATGTTCCTTGCAGTAAGTGTTCGACCAAGAGTGCTTACAACTTGTACAAACTCTAAACTCTTCCCATAAGTTGACCCACAAAATATACAGATACTGGTAAGTCTACGAACAGAAGAGGAAGAAGAAGAAGAAGAAGAAGAAGAAGAAGAAGAAGAAAGAAGAAGAAGAAGAAGAAGAAGAAGAAGAAGAAGAAGAAGAAGAAGAAGCTCTCTCCATTTCTACACTCACACTCCTTTTAAATGATTTTGAGTTGAAGGAAAGTGAAGGAAATGTAGTGTTTAAATAGGAAAGAGAATAGTAATGATAGCACCTATATGGGTAGGTTGGCTTGCGTCAGAAGATTAAGAAACATTTCATTTTTTTAAGAAAAAGATATACAAGAAAATATATATACATGTAGTTGTGATTGTGGCTCACATCTTCCTCTGGTTTTACGTCCAGTAACGGCTTAAACGCCTTCTATGAGTCGATGATAAGCTTCCCATCCAATTTTCTTATAAATTGACAAACAGGGTCTTTTTGAGTCAGATTCCCAAGACTGTAACGCGCTTACTTGCCCTTGAAGAGATTTCACAAATTAGTAAATTCATGATGCACAACTTCACATGAATACGTCTCAAGAGTCAAAAAGATATCACCTAATGACTTCTTACTCAGATCATTCTTAATGAAGAATATTTTATCTTTTCTGTTTGCGAAAATCATCCCCAAAGAACAACTTCGTTTGTTACAAGAAAATTGACAATATTAACAAATCAAACCATAAAATTGAAAATTAAAAATTCATCAAAAAAATTATCATTGATAGGTGTGATTTCAAAAGGTGAGCCTATTGTAAGTATGGACAAATGATCAACAACAAAATTTTTGGCTCATTTTCAATTCTTGAAGCAACAAAATCCACTATATCAACCTAGGTTTGCAAAAACTTGTTGAAAAAATTGACAAGTGTACAAAATTGTCAAAATGATTAAGAGGAAAAAGAAAAACAAACACAAAGACACACAAAATTAAAAAGAAAAAGAGAAAACAAAACACAAAAAATTAAAACACTAAGGATCTGATTTCACTTGATTCAATAATCTATCATAGACAATAGAGTAGCTTTAGGACGTTCCTTTTAATTAATTTTTAGTCATTCAATTAATGGGAAGAATCAGTAATTAATTAAAACTTAATTCCTTAGTCAAAATCTTAACTCTTAAAAGCATGACTTTTACTCTTTAGATTCCCATGAAAAATACCACAATTTTCTCACACAACTTATAACCTCATTCCTAGACAATTATAAATCATGACACTTATTATTTATGGTCTAAGTCATATGCAAACCTTTCGATTCTACATACACCTTACTAGATCAATTTATGAGTGGTCAATTCATAAAAGTATTAAGAATCATAATAAGCACTCAAATTGAATAGAAAAGAAACTGATTAAAATTCTAATATTAATACATGTCGATTGAATCAAGTTACGTTTTCACCCTAAAAACACACAAATTAATTACACATAACAAAATAGAAGAAGAAATAGAAAAATAAAAAATAAAAATATATACAAAGGTGTGGTAATAAACCAACCACCGAATAAAAGAAAATAACAAAGGTGTGGTATAAACCAACCACACAAAAAATAAAATAAAATAAAAAAAAATAAAGTGTAAAAAGTAAATTACCAAAAAATAAATAAATAAATAAAAGGAGAGTTTCTTCCACTGTTAGTAAAGTACAGAAAAAATAAAAGGGAGAGTTCCCCCACTAAGTTAGTGTGTAAAATAAAATGGAGAATTTACTCCCACTAAGTTAGTATGTACAGAAAATAAAAGGAAAAATTTCTCCCACTAAGTTAGTATATACAAAAATTAAAAAGGAAAGGTTCCCTCACTAGGTTAGTACGTACAAGAAAATAAAAGGGAGAATTACCTCCACTGTACAGAAATTAAAAAGGAAGAATTATCCCTTCTGTACAAAAATTAAAATAGAAAATTATCTCCACTGTTAATGTGTACAAGAAAATAAAAGGCTTAACTTTTTTATATATATATTTTTAACTTTTTAATTTTTTATTATTTTTTTATTTCGTTTTTTTAATTTTTTAATTTAATAAAAAAAAAAAACAGATTCATTTTCAACTTTCCGTAAAGTTGTTTTTATTTTTAATTGATTGTTTATAAAGTTGTCTGAAGTGGATTGCTTTTTTATTATTTTATTTTATTGTTTTATTTTTTTATTTTTTTAATTTAATATTAAAAAAAGAATAGATTCCTTTTCAACATACAGTGATGCCGTCATCACTCCGTGCATCTTTACTTAACACAACATTTTGCTATTTTTTATTTTTAATTATTATTTTTTATATTTATTTTTTATATATAAAATACTATTCACACTATTATTCATATTACTATTTACACATTATTCATATTACTATTTATGTTACTATTTATATTACTATTCATATTACTATTCATATTACTATTCACTCAAATTAGTGTGGAGGAATTAAAAGGAGAATTACTCCCATTAGTTAGTGCTATTAGTATGTATAAAAATATTTACACCAAAAATTTGTTCTTCAAATCAAGTCCCGACAACGGCGTCAAAAACTTGATGCGTATTAAAGGTTGCAAACCTAAGTGCAGTTATCTCAAGTAATAAATTCTCGAGAGTCCGAGTCGATCCATAGAAATTGATGAAGAAAAATTTATTGAGTAAGGAAAAGATTTGTCACAAAAATAAAGATGATAAATAAATTATTCACAAGTAAAAAGAAATTGTTTGGGTTAAGAGATTCACTCTTGGTAAATAAATTAAGGACAAGATTAATTCTTTTATAACTCAATTAGAATCCACACATAACGAAAGTTCCAATCAAAAAATATAACATTCAAAATTCTTTAAAAGTTATATTAGTTATATTATGGTTCCTTTAATTATCCACTAACGCCAACACTTGTAAATGAGTTCAAGCATTCATTGTGTCAATCTCTTGTCTACAACAAATCAAGATCTCCACTTTACAAGGAGAGTTTCTAACACCAACACTTGTAAATGAGTTCAAGCATTCATTGTGCCAATCTCTTATCTACAACAAATCAAGAACTCCACTTTACAAGGAGGGTTTCTAAATTGATTGGAAACAAAATACAACAAATATAATGGCTATTTGATAATATATCATTTAAGCACAAGAGAGAAATTAATCTAACCTTAACTTATTACCAAGAGCTTCACCCCTTCACCCAAGCAAAATGAAACTTAGTTACCCATAGACAAGAAGAAAAAAAGAGAGAAGAAGAAGAAAAAGAACATAACTTCAATTTAGAATAAAAGAAAACTACAACAAGATAAACAAACAACACAATAGCATGATATTGACATCTAAGACCAAGACTCCTAAATGAGTAGCCAATGCCCCCTTTTATAGTGGATTAGGGATACAAAATGACAAGGGGGCTGATTAATGAGTGAGTGGATGAGTGGGTGAATGAGTGAAAAATGTCAAATGACTTTTGATGAGTGGAAAATTATGGAGATTCTTTGTCTTCGAAATTATTTAGTGTTAAACTCATTGCATTCGTCATTTTCTCACCAAGTGGTTTTCATGAAAGTTGTAGGCCTAGATCTTAACTTTCAAATGCCGTTAGTTTCAGCCCAAAATCATTCCTACAACTCAAGATATGGTTTGATTACTGCATACTGCTCAGGCCCAATTTTAGTTCCTCTATTCTGACTTCAAAGCCCAATATGACCTAGTAGACCTCAGATTCTCAAAAAGTGTTCAACATGAAAGTTGTAGATTTGGGTCTTAACTATCAACCATCAAAATGTCAGCCCATTTGACATCATATATCCCAAAATATGTCATGAACAGTATGTATAGGTCAAGCTGTCTAGATCAGCACCCTAGTTCTTGTTTCAACTCCAATTTGAGTTATCCAAACGTATGATTTGACCTTTGAAATCTTCATGAAAGTTGTAGAGAATTGTCTTAGATTTCCTACAAGACTAGAATCACATCAACCAGATATTTGCAACTCAAGTTATAGTCAGTTTGCTGAACACTGCCAAAAAGATAAATTAAGCTTAATTCATGCAATAATTCTTTCAATGATCCAATAAGGTCCAATATCATAAAATGTGTCAAAATCAACTTAATTAAACCTAATTGAACCTTAAGAAGCCTGGTGAGAGGATTATAAAATGTATAAAATATATTATTATTATGTAACTATTCACTTTGTTGATGAGAACTGAAAATTAATTAGTAAGATTCTTAACTTTTGTCGAATGAAGCCTCCACACACTAGAGTTGAATTGAAAGCCACTTTAATTGATTGCTTGAAGTAATAAGGAATTGATAAGAAAGTGTTTTCTCTTACATTGGACAATGCTTCTGCAAATGATAACATGCAACATATTTTGAAAAACCATCTTCGTTTACAAAATCATTTGTTGTGTGATGGTGAGTTCTTTCATATCTGTTGTTCTACTCATATACTTAATTTGATTGTTCAAGACGATTTGAAGGTGGCTAGTGATGCACTCTTTAAAATCAGAGAGAGTGTTAAGTATGTGAGAGAATCAGATGAGGGGATGATTAAATTCAAGGATTGTGTGTAAGAAGCAGGCATTGACACAAGCATTGGTTTAAGATTATATGTGTCACCTAGGTGGAATTCAACATATTTGATGCTTGAAAGTGCAATCAAATATGAAAAAGCATTTGATATTCTCTAGGTGGTAGATACCAATTACAAATATTTTCCATTAGATGAAGAATGAAGGAGGGGAGAGAAAATGTGTGAATTCTTAGAACCATTTTATGAGACTACAAACATGATCTTTGGTTCATCTTACCCAACCTTGAACTTGTATTTTATGCAAGTTTGGAAGATTGAGTGCATGTTGGAAGAAAACTTGTCTAATGATGATCAGGTAATAAAGGACATGTGTATGAGAATGAAAGGAAAATTTGACAAATATTGGAAGGAGTATAGTGTAGTATTGGCTTTTGGAGCTATTATTGACTCGCGCTTGAAGCTTGATTTCTTAAACTTTTGTTACACAAAGCTAGATCCTTCAACATTTAAAGATAAAGTTAAACATGTGAGGGCAAAGTTTAAGAAGCTTTATGGAGAATATGCAAGCAATTTCAACACACCAAGTGTTTCTTAATCTCAATCATCCAATGAGCCAAGTATGCTGCATAAATCAAGTGGAGAAAGAAGTAAGCCCTAAAGATCAAAATTATTCAATGTATGTTTTTTAATGCTAATTTAGTCATTTTTTTTACTTTCATTCTTGTTTTACCAAAGATGATTAATATATTATATCTTGCAAGAGTTTAAAATGTTTCAGCATGAAACTAAATCTAACACTGGAAAGAGTGAATTACATCTTTAATTGGATGAATCCCAAGTTGATTATGATGACAATGATAATTTTGATGTGCTTAACTATTGGAAGATGAATGAAAAAAGATTTCCCACACTTTCTATCATGGCACGAGATGTGCTAAGCATTCCGATTACTACAGTGGCATTAGAATATGATTTTAGTATTAGTGGACGTGTTCTTACCAAATATAGAAGTTCAACTTTTCCTGAACATGTCCAAATGCTTATTTGCACTAGAAATTGGTTGCACGGTTTTGTTCAAAACCTTGATGGTAATGCTTTGTGTTAATGTGTATCATTTTTTTATAACCATATGCAATATTGGTTGATTATGTTTGGATTGATTGTCTAATTGTTTCTCAATTGTTTTAGATGAATATGATTGTAAAGCTTTTGGTCACGAGATATTAATAGTAGAGTCGAATATGCATCAAGAAGATGAAATTGAAGATTAGAGAGAAATTGAGTGGGTTAATTTTGACTTGCACGCATTATATTTGTGTTGGTAATGCTTTGGGTTGGTCATGTTACTTTATTTATTGATATTTATTGATATTATGGTTATGATGCAAGTAATGTTGAATTAAAGGTGTATGATTTATAGTTCTGTTATTTCTTTTGAATATTGTATTTGTGTGAGTTTGACTGAGATTAGTGTTGATTTAAGATATCTTTTTACTAAGTTGAATGAAGGATTTGAGATCTTTTAAATAGGCTTGTTCTAGATAATAGACTTATTGTAGAAGATATTCATTTAATGGGTCAGCCCATGGGTGGGCTAGGGTTAGCCCATTGGTGAGCTAAGGTCAACCCATAAGTGGGTTAGGGCTAGCCCATTAAATAAGTAGGCTAAATTAATTTTTTTTTATTTTGGCCCAACCCATGGGTTAGTCTTAACTCACTTGACCCTGCGAGCTTTTGGCCTTATGAGCATTTTTGTCTTGTGGACTTTTTGGCCCTAACCCATGTAAGTTGAGCTGAGCTTTTTTGACAGCTCTAAGTCCTATGCTTCTACCACCATTAGGACGTGTCCTAGCATGCTTCAATTTCTTATTAAAAAAAAAGAGTTGAAAAAAAAGAAAAATGATGTTCTTACATCATTTATCATAAAAATATATTTTTACACAATTTTTAATAGTTGTGATTAAGTAAGAAAAAATGATAAAAAAATAATATAATTAATGATATAAAAAATATATAAAAGTGATATGAAAAAAATTGATGTAAAAAAATCATAATTGAAAAAAAATAACACTTAAAAATGACAGAAAGTTAAGAAGAAAAAGAAAAACAGAAAAGGAGCTGTATAAAGGCAAATTCACCTAGTCCAATAGTTGATTAGTATTATGATATCATAACACAGTACACTTTTGCGACAAAAGTAAAATTTGCTGTCAAATTCTCATTCCTTCAACGAACTGTCAAAAACCCATTAGCAGAAAACATTTACAAAATTATAAACAATCATGATTTTTTTATCACTTATTTTTATATTATTTTTTATATTATTAATTACATTATTATTTTTTCTTCATCATTTTATTTCACTTAATTATCATTATTAAAAAATAAAATAAAAATGATATAAAATAAAAAATAATATAAAATCATCATTTTTCAATTGCAAAAGCTAGCTATTCCTTACGAGCATTTAACTACTCTTTATACCATTAGTTCGATCAGACTTCATGCACACCATTATTGGGAAAGTGATCAAAGTCCTTATCAGAGAACATGTAGCCATTTGAAAAAACGTTTGCTAATAATTTTGTACTATAAAAAAGTTTCTTTTTTTTTTCTCTTATGTGCTTTTACTTTTTTGTCTCATATACCATCTTGCTTTCGCTTTCATGTTTACCCGTGTAATAGATAGATGATAACGTTGTTTTCATGGCTTTTGATCATGGAGGATGCATATAAGATAGTAAATTAGTTCTAATAATTTGATCAATTTGACTAATTTGAATTAAATTAATTAGTTTAATTTAAGTATGTTGATTGATTTAGGTAAAATTTAAATTAAATGAAATTTAATTGATTTAGTTCACGAATTAAAAGTTTTAAACTTGATAATGGAATCTAACCAAATCATATATATATACAAACTTTGCTCTGCCATTTTGCATTTAGTCTCCCCGCCCTCTCTGCGTCTGCCTTTATTTTTCATTCAATTTGAACCCTAGCAGCAGAGCTCCTCCCTGCCATCACAAGCTGCTGCTGTCGTCGCGAGCTCCCTGAGATTTGCTTATGGTAGGGATATCATGCTGAGTTGTACAATTTGCTTGTGGTATTCTCATTGATATCTCACTGATTTGGTATTTTTTGAAAAGTTATTAGTGGTTGTGATATTAATAAATAATTTTCCTTCTATACGACCATTCTTTCAAGGACACCTAACACCTTGATTAGGTAGGTATTGATAAAATTAATGTTTCCCAACTAGTATTAATTTACAAATAGCATATTGAAGTCACTTTGAGTGGGTACTTGTCTTTAGTTGTTTGAATCTTGTTTTCTCATACTCTGTTTTGACTTGTTTTCATGGTCAAGGTTCTGCATAACTATGCTTTTGCTTTGCTTTAAGTTTCTCGATAAAAAATTTATGTTTCTATATGTTATCATTAATGTCATGTTGTTTGGGCTAGGGATATCACCCTAAGTAGCAAGATTTGCTTGTGGTGTTCTCATTAATATCTCACCGATTTGGTATTTTCTACAAAGTTATTAGTGGTTGTGATATTAATAAACAATTTTCCTTCTATATGACCATTCTTTCAAGGACACCTAACACCTTTATTAGGCAGATATTGATATAATAGTGTTCATATGTCAAGGTGGCTATTTGTTTGCATGCTCAGTTGAACTATTAGTTATGAATTTTGTGCTTACATGTGGTTTTACCTTTAGGGCATGATCTTGGTTTGTGGCATATTGAATTAGTTTAATTTTTGTTCCTTTGATGTAGCTAATTTTGCTATATCGTTTAATTTTTGTCATGACTTATATAAACAAGTGTTTATTAAGAAATATATTTAATTAATAGTTATATTTTTATCTTTTTTTGTAGACTATGTACTTGACACTAACAAATGGCAAATGATCCATTTGGAACTAGTGGGACTCTAGGCACTAGTGGTAGTAGAACTTAAGTTAGGAATGTTACCACTCCAACACCAACTAGTGACATGCAACTGACAGAGGTTCCAACACAAGGACAAGAAACATCATCACAAGGACAAGATGCCCCACCATCATAGCAAGAGGTATTGAAAAGGACACCTAGTAGATCTCCTTCTAATGCTTGGGCTCATTTCAATAAAGTAAATGATAAGGTTACTTATAACTATAGTAATAAACAATATGCATGCAATAGTATTAGTCATGGGACCTCAAACATGTAAAAACATTTGAAGGTTTGTGTGAAAAATCCACATTAGGTAATTGATAAAAGGCAAAAAAAAATTGCTATTGGAATGCATTGTGAGGATGATCTTGATAGTGTTAGCATGAAACTTGTTGAATTTAATCAAGAGGTAACCTGATATGCACTTGCTAGGATGATAATTGTCAATGAACTTCCTTTTAAATTTGTTGAAAACCAAGGATTTAGAAATTTTATGAGTGAGGCTCAACTGAGATTTAAAATTACTTCTCGTGTCACTCTTACTAAAGATTGCATGCAATTGTTTATAATGGAGAAAGAGAGGTTGAAGTGCATATTATCTGGAAATCACCAAATGGCTTCACTTACCACTGATACTTGGACTTCAGTCCAAAACTTGAAAGATAAATTAGATTTGATGAATGATGTTTGATGAATCATGTTTTTTTTTTTAATGTTTAAATTGAGTTTGGATTGACTTTGGGTGATGCCCATTGTTACGTTTGTACTTTGTAGTGTGCTTATTGAGATAAGTAGGTTTGATTACATTTCTAAATTTTTTTATAGACTTATTATGCATTTTTTTTACTATAGAAAACTAATTATTTAATTGATTTTTGTGTTTAAAAAAAAGGTCAACTCGACTATCTGAACCAAACCAATCCATAGATAATTAGTTTGGTTTGGTTTATATTTGACTATAAAATAATAAGAAAACTGAACTAAACTAAACTAATTAATTTTGATTGGTTTAAATTTATTTTCTCTCAGGAACTAAATCAAACTGACCTGAATACACCCCTACTTGCAAGGGCCTTCATCCACTTGCTGTTGAAGCCATCTTGCCGGTCAATTGTCCCTGGTATAAGGATTGTGTTCATGAATGCCTCTGCTGGTTAATTCATCTGCTACTAGAAGAATGCAAAATCATAAAATAATCACTATTGGAAGTAGGAAGCAAAATGTATTTTATTTGTTTTGGTAAATTATGTATTTTTAACATGCAGTTCGCTTCACAAAGTCATCCTTTTTGAAAATGATTCAAATCACATTGCTTACCCTTTCGCTCTATTTCTTACTTTTGACTCTTGTCAATTATCTACACAATTTTTGAATGAAGATATACACGTAATATCACACTAAAATGACTGATATGACAAGAAAACACTAAAAATATATAAAAGACAACCTTATTTTATCTTTTTAAATCAAGAAGTTAGATTCACTTCTTTTGTAATTTTCTTTCTCTTTGTTGTTGTTTTGATTATAGACAAATAAAAAAGTAAGTTATAATAGAGCTAATTCAATTTATATGTATCCCCAAGAGAAAAAAAAAAATGAAGTTGTAAAAATAAGAAAAAAGGGGAAAGAAGAAGACAAGGGTGATAAGTATTAGGATATTTCAGTTCCCTGATATTTAGCGGCCTTTGTTATTACAGGTAAAGACCCATTTTATTACTGGTAAAAAGTATGCCTTTTACCGGCAATTGCAATGGTCACTAAAATAGGCTCGAATTTGCCATTATTTAATGTCTTTAATGGCCTTTTTTGTTATATCTAGCTAAACTCTCCTTTGTTGGGAAAATGGATTTTGCTAATTTTATAGCCATACTTTTATTTTGAGTTTAAAAAAAGCTATGTCTTTTTAGAATAACATTGTAATGTTGCTATGCTAAAATAGCTCTAAGTTTGCCTTTTTCTATATCTTTAATCTTACCTTTGTCATAATCACCTAAGGAATTAGGAATAAAGATTCATTTTGTATTAGGACTTGGATATATTGGAGAATAAAAAAAAATATGACTTTTGTTTTAACTCCAAGTTAATATGTAGCAAATGAAATCAAATGAAACTTGATCAATTGTTATCTCTTCCTACTAAAAATGTTATGTGTAATAAAGCCAAAATACAATATTTTTTACTTTACCCTTAATTGTTTACATATCGTTAAAGTTCTATTTGAATAGTATAAATTCGTGAATTGGTAATTGGTTATTGATCCTCGAGAATATATCCAATACCATTTTTATTACTTGACGATCCATACATACTTCTAACATACATCACTAATAAACTAAACTCATATCATTCATTCACAATAAGTAAGTTATAATAGAGTAATTCAATTATAAATATATGGAAAGTCACGATAACAAAAAGTTATATATATACATTACGGGTAAAGACCCATTTTATTGCCTTTTTACCAATGGTCACTAAAATAACCCCGAATTTGCCATTATTCAATATCTTTAATGGCCTTTGTTATGGCACATTTTATAGTAATACATAATGGCCGCTAAAACTTTCAAACAACAAGATCATTTTATTACCGGTAAAAAATATGGCAACATAATATACAAACTTTGTCAACATCAATACTGCCTATAACTATACTAATCTTTATACATCTTTTTTTATTTTCCTTTCTCCAAGAATTGTAATACATACTTTCAAATTCTAACATAATATACAAACACAACATCAAGCCTAATGATAAATCATACATATCTCATTCCTTTCAAGAACTATTCCAAAACTAACATATATATATATATATATATATTATATATATATATATATACATTCAAATAATATTCATAATTATCAAATTAACACTTTAATCACAGAAGCAAACAACATCTCCATCTCGAGATACAAAATCGCTCATACAATTGCAATGTCATGGTATTATGTCAAAATAGCAACCGCCTATACAATCGCCATGCTATGCCAAATTATGTCTAATGTTTATGCCTATGCAATATCCTAAGTATGAAAATGAATAATGTTATGATACCAAGTCCATGGCAATGTCATGTTATGCATAAGTCCTGAATAAAGTAATGAAAATCGCATTCATAACCTTGAACAAGCACTGAAAGTCCATCCAACAATCATCACTCTGAGTAGTGAAGTCCATCAACTACACGGTCATTATTATCACAAAGGAAATCCATCCCCCTCGAGTAGTGAATTCCATCAACTACAGTGTTATCGATAATTAACAAGGAAACCCATCCTCAAAACCATAAGGAAATCCATCCTTAATACCACTATAATAGGAATGATACAATCCACCTTGCCTAATATAGATCACCCACATCTACGAGGATCACCCTTTCAATAAAGGCAAAACATATAATTTTGTATACAATTATGACTAATTAAATTCCCATAATTAGCATTACAAATTATTTTGATTTAAATCATCCACTCTTCATTAAATACTCCTACTAGAATCACATCACTCATTAAGAAGCATAAAAGAAGAAACTACCGCATTGGAAGGCTTCATGGCATCAAACACAACTCATAGTTGTTTCTAGGCACCCATGCCGCGGCACACCCTGTGTCATGCCGCGGCGCCCAACCTTTAGGTTGAAGTACTGGTAGGAAATGTTGTCGACGCTGTGGCATACCATGTACCACGCCGCGGCATATGTCTCCTGTTCCACTAATGCCACGGCACTCCAAGTGCCACGCCGTGGCGTGCTGCCCTTTGTCATCCACGTCACGACACACCAATGCTACACCGCAGTGTGAGTAGTAAAACATAAAATTTGTAGAATTCTATAAATACAGGTACTATTCCATTAGAACTAAACCCTATTTCAATCACTCAAAACTCACTTCCAAGTGATTTCCAACCTCAAACAAGGTTCATCTACACATAAAAACTCTTAATCCACTTCAATTTCATTCAATCAAACCACTTTGTGAATCAAAATCCAACATTAACCTAAACACCCAAATTTGGCCTAAATGAGAATCAAGGCTTCCAAGTGATGAAAAATTCATCCTAACATATCCACAAATCAGTTTCTAACTCAGGCAAACTATCCTCATCAAGATTTAATTCAAGAATAAAAAAATCACTCTTCAAACCTTCATTTCCTCATCAAGTCCCTCAAGAACCAAAATGAAAGAAATGAATACAAGCTATTCAAATAAAGTTTCCCCCTGCCTCAATGGCCAGAAATAAAGTCTAAAAGCAACTCCTCTCCACTACTAAACTATTCTTCCTCTTTGCTTGAAGATGGATCTCCTAAAACTCCTTGGTTGGTTCTCCCTTGGTGCCTTCCTGTTGCAGCCATGAGAGAGATGTGAGAATGAGAGACTATCTCACTTTGGTGACTTATAAAGGCTAAGGCAGCCACTAGTCCAGCCGTCTGGTCACTTGATCACTTAAGTGACTACACTGCTTTACCTCGATCTGTTAAGAACATTTGGATTTCACCAAACTAAGTTTTCTAACTTCCAACAAGCTCAAAATAAATCCTAAGAGTCATCAAAAAACTTGTTTCACCATTTTCACATTTTTTTCATATCGGCTAGGGGTCAATCTGACATTAAAACGCACAACCAGTATGCCTAAAAATGTCAAACTGACTCTGATTAACTTCAAACTTTAACTGTAGCACACTCTACCCATTTGTGACCTAGAAATGAATTCTCCACATTTATTTCCACTAACTAAGCAGTTTAAGCCAAAACTAGGGCCAATAACAGCTATATTTCACATGTAATGTTACAACAAAGTGACTAAACATGCTCAGAAAGTCACAAAATTTAACAGCCACAATAAACAAGTATTAGGCTACCTCCGTAACCATATACAATTCTATCATGTTTATCTAAGATGTTACATTTCTTCACTCCTTTTTAAAATTGTCCCTAAAATTTAGTTTACCTAAGGTAAGAAGCCCAAACAACTAACATACAACAACAGGTGCAACCAAATCTCAAGAAAACAATATTACTCAACTAGTACAACCTTGTACTCACCTTTTCCTGAACCCAAAGACTGTGTTGTCTCCTCACCTTGTAGAATGTAGACTCTGCCTTGGGCTGTGGGTCTAGCATCTGTCCTAGCCTCTTGCCTTTGAGAACAACTCTTAGTATAGTGTCCCTTCTCACCACACTTGTAGCATGTTATCTGATCCACTATACACACTTTATTTCCATGGTGTCTACCACACTTGGTACACATTTGAGCTTGATCATCTCTATGAACTTACTTGTCTTTCTCTTTTAGGTAGCTGGATTTAGAAGCACCATTCCCATATCCACCTCTACCTTTTTCTTCTTCTAAAGGCTTTGTAGTCTTTATTCCAATTGAAGTTGGAGATTATTATACTGCACAATTTTGTACTTATTCACCAAGTAAGGAAAATCCTTGATTTTCAAAGGCCTCACTGCCCTTTTTACATTCCCCCTAAGCTCAGATTCAAACCTGACACACTTCTAGTTCTCATTCGGATTGAGTCTAAACTGAGTGGAAAACTTGGACAACTCATGAAATTTTGCCTCATACAGGCCAATTGTCATATCACCTTGATGCAGACTAAGAAATTCTATTTCTTTATCATCCTGCAAACTTTTTGGAAAGTATTTCTCCATAAAGGTATCCTTGAACACTTCCCATGTGATTAAAGTCCTTTCCGTCTCCAGCAGCCTTCTGGTACTTCACCACCACTGCTTCGCTTCCCCTCCTAACTTAAAGGAAGAAAAGGAAACTCTTTGCTCATCTGAACAAACCATAACCTCATAGATTTTCTCTAACTCAATCAACCACTCTTCCACTTTAACTGGATCGTAGTCGCCTCTGAACATCAGAGGATTCATCTTTCTGAATTCTGAAATGTAAAGAAAATTTTGATTTCTCTTAACTGGTACCTCCTGTGCTAGTGGTAGTGCCAGTGGTGGTACTGGTTGCTGAGGTACTAACCTTTCTAGCATTATAGTAGTTGCCGCTGCTTATTCTATTTGTTGTCTCATGGTATTGGCCATTGCCATCAAGGCGGCGGCCATATATGTGCCTTCATTCTCAGGATTCTAGTTCCTACTCCCTCGCGGTCGCCCTCGTGCTACCATAGTTTCCTGTAAACACATAATAATCCATATTGAGGTAGCTAATCCCAATATCATGTAATCATGTAACAGTAGCAAAAATAGACATATCAAAGGCAAATCATACAATTCCATTCAAACAATCACATATAAGAGATAAGAAATGTATAATCATCGCGACACATGCATAAGCATAGTCAGTCCATACCCCGAGTCAACAAGATGAACTTCTCTGATACCAAAATATAACAACCCAATATTTGCTACCTAGATATATCGTCATATAAAAGAATAACCAATACTAGCCATGCTACTTCTACAATACATCAACAAACTAAACCTATATCATTCATACACAATGAGTAAATATAAAGAGTCACGATAACAAAAGTTATATATATACATCATTGCCTCCAAGGACACATTGTAATACATAAACTTTCAAACAACAAGATCTAGCATAATATACAAACTTTGTCAACATCAAGCCTATAACTATACTAATCTTTATACATCTTCTTCTTCCCTTTCGAAGAACTCATACCTAGATTTACATAGCAATACAATCGGGGTGAGAAATCACTTATCTCAGTAGAAGTATTCCAAAACCAGCATATATATACATTCAAATAATATTCACAATTATCAAATTAACACTTCAATCACAGAAGTAAATAACATCTCCATCTTAGAGATACGTAATCGTCCATACAATTGCAATGTCATGGTATTATATCATGATAGCAACCACCCATACAATTGTCATGTTATGCCAAATTATGTCTAGTGTTTATACCTATGCAATATCCTAAGCATGAAAATGAATAATGTTATAATACTAAGTTTATGGCAATGTCATGTTATGCATGAGTCTTGAACAAAGTAATGGAAATCACATCCATAACCTTGAATAAGCATTGGAAGTCCATCCAGTAATCATCACTCCGAGTAGTGAAGTCCATCAACTACACGGTCATCATTATCACAGAGGAAATTCATCCCCCCAAGTAGTGAATTCCATCAACTACACGGTTATCGATAATTAACAAGGAAATCCATCCTCAAAACCATAAGGAAATTCATCCTTAATACCACTATAATAGGAATGATACAATCCACCTTACTAATATAGATCACCCATATCTACGGGGCTCACCCTTTCAATAAAGGCAAAACATATAATTTTGTATACAATCATGACTAATTAAATTTTCATAATTACAATTACAAATCATTTTGATTTAAATCATCCACTCTTCATTAAATACTCCTACTAGAGTCATATCACTCATTAAGAAGTATAAAATAAGAAACTACCCCATTGGAAGGCTCCATGGCATCAAACACAACTCATAGTTGTTTCCAGGCACCCATGCCATGGCACACCCCGTGCCACACCGCGACGCCCAATCTTCAGGTTAAAGTATTGGCAGGAAATGCTACCCATGTCGTGGCACACCATGTGCCACGTCGCAGCATACGTCCCCTGTTCCACTCACACCACGACACTCCAAGTGCCACGCCGCAGCGCGAGTAGCAGAACACAGAATCTGCAGAATTCTACAGATACAGGTACTGTTCCATTGGAACTAAACCCTCTTCCAATCACTGAAAACTCACTTCCAAGTGATTTCCAACCTCAAGCAAGGTTCATCTACACATAACAACCCTTAATCCACTCCAATTTCATTCAATCAAACGACTTTGTGAATCAAAATCCAACACTAACCTAAACCCCCAAATTTGGCCTAAATGGGAATTAAGGCTTCCAAGTGATGAAAAATTCATCCTAACACATCCACAAATTAGTTTATAACTTAAGCAAACTATCCTCATCAAGATTCAACTCAAGAATCACAAAATCACTCTTCAAACCTCCATTTCCTCATCAAGTCCCTCAAGAACCAAAATGAAAGAAATGAATACAAGCTGTTCAAACAAAGTTTTCCCCTACCTCAATGGCCAAAAATAAAGTCTAAAAGCAGCTCCTCTCCACCACTAAACTCTTCTTCCTCTTTGTTTGAAGATGGATCTCCTAAAGCTCCTTGGTTAGTTCTCCCTTGGTGCCTTCTTGTTGCAGCCGTGAGAGAGATATGAGAATGAGAGAATATCTCACTTTGGTGACTTATAAAGGCTAAGGCAACCACTAGTCCAGCCGTGTGGTCACTTGGTTACTTAAGTGACTACACTGCTTTACCCCGATCTATTAAGAATACTTGAATTTCACCAAACCAAGTTTCCTAACTTCCAACAAGCTTAAAATAAATCCTAATATTCATCAAAAAACATGTTTCACCATTTTCACATTTTCCTATATCAGCTGGGGGTCAATCCGACATTAAAACACAACCAGTATGCCTAAAAAAGGCAAACTAACTCCGATTAGTCTCAAACTTTAACTATAGCACAGTCCACCCATTTGTAACCTAAAAATAACGTCTTCACATTTATTTTCACTAACTAAGCAGTTTAAGCCAAAATCGGGGCCAATAACAACTATATTTCACACATAGTATTACAGCAAAGTGACTAAACATGCTCAGACAGTCACAAAATTTATCAGGCACGATAAATAGGTATTAGGTTACCTCCGTAACCATATACAAGTTTGTCATGTTTATCTAGGGTGTTATATTATGCTTATTTACTATTCAAGGTAAGATTTCAATGTCATTAACAAAAATTTTAATAATAATAATATTTGCTTCTAAAGAACTTAAATCATAACATAAAAACATTCCTAAATACAACATACTAGAATTCATTCTAAAAAATAAAATATATTTCATTAAATCCATAGTAAAAAAGAACATCCATAAATTTAAAGTGTCAACAACAAAACATAAAAAGTACATCATTTAATAACTAGTGTGATTGAGTCTAATGACTAGTATTATTAAATAGTCAAAGTACATGATAGTAGGTAGTCCATAAACAAATCTTTAACTCTTGATCATAATGAATTTTTTCACATGCGAAATTTCTCAAAATCATAGTGTATGACCTGCAATGATAAAATAAAAATAATATGTCATTCAGATATAGTTCATCAACCTTTGTAATAGCAGTGAAAAACAAAAAGTCACTTGATTTTTTTTAACTCTTCACATACTCATGGACACACTTGCTACCACACTAATATCACTATAACAAATGAGCAACAAAATTCATTTGAACAAAATAAGTAAGTGAAAACTACAGACATTAGGGTTATGCAGAAGGTTTTAAAAAAAACATGACATCAAGAATTCTTAAAAAGAGAAAACTACTATTGAAGTTGGACAGAGCAATGCATGACTTAAAAATATTACAATTAAGAAAATTATAGGCAACTATTTGAACAACAAAGGTAACATGAATCAATTAATCCGTAAATACAGTCATAAAGCATAAGCAAACTAGTTAACAACCACAAGGACACACCTTGAAGAAATAACAATTACAGGGAAGGATGGTCCCATTTTTTCAATTATGTCCAATCAAAAAAGGCTAACAAAAGGACTATAACAAGTTTCAAAGAAACTTTGTCAAATGGAAACTTGAGATAAGGTTAGGATGAGCATTAGAAACTGATTCAGAAAATAAACCACTAACGAGTAACAAAAGCAATCTAATACCCATATGTCTGCATGCTAAAAATGTTTAGACTAATGCCAATATTATTTCAATAATTTTTGGAAATATAATCTGCAAGTGCGGTAGAGCATACAATCAAAATAAACATTCAAACCATTAAACCACTGAAGATCTAATCCATTAAAGGAAGTTTTTCCCTTTCCAAATCCATCCAAAACATGTGGAAAGCAAAAAGGCATAATTAGAATGTATAGGATAATAGCAACATCTTGAAAAAGTAGGGTTATGATACTTAGAGTAATCAATCCTTATTTATGCCCTTCTCTTCAAGAGTCCCATGTCAAAAGGATTTCTTTGTATATGATACATAGATGGTAATACATCATGAAAACGATAGCATAATTGACACAATCTAAAAAAAATTGTCATGGAGAGGTATAAAAGGAAAACTTAACTGACCAGCTGACAAAAGAGCATTCATTCTCCCTTAATAAATTCCTTTTCGTATCATACAAGTAGGATTTACCTAGGTACTATCTGTAAGTTGCAGAAATTTTTTTGCCCTGCATATAAGTCTTTCGTGTAACTTACTTTGCATTAAATTAAAGATTACAATAGCTAATAAGGATTGTTTCTAATCATATGACAACAAAAATCAACTGCAGGAGATAATGCATGTGCTTCCTTAAAAGTGAACCACAACATTCAATCAGTACTCTGTCTTTATCATATGTAACGATTTCATTTTAAAAAAATACTCTTCACGATTCACAAATTAAAATTAGTCATTGAGCTCCTGGAATATGTTGTTATCTTAGTGCAGGAAAAGTTGAATGTAGGGACTTAGTAAACATATATTGCACTTTTCATTATGACCTTCTTCATGCAAAATTGGTTGGTAATTAATTTCTCTTAGATGACCTTGCCAATTGCCATACTTTCATATCAACAATTCTGAATAAAAGCTAAGGCACATTGTAGAAATCATAATTTTTGTGAAAGTTCATGACCCTTACTAGTAACTTCAAATGCAATTACCTAGTCTAAATAAGCATGTCAGTCCATGACCTTATCAGGAGTTTCAAATGCCAGGAGGAAATTATCACCCAAAGCACTATGTTTGTTCCTTTATATTTTGGACTTGTTTCTTATATAGCTATTTGGGGGAAAAACAAACTGGCTAAAAACACCTGACTTACTTTTCTTCTTGTTTTTTTCCACCATCAAAGCCTATTTCAGGCATCTTAATCTAATCTACAGTCAGTTATCAGAAAGCTATTTTAAACTTTCATTCAAAACAAGTTAAAAAGTCCTCCATAATGTATAATTTCATTTAGGGCCATATCCATCTATTTCAGCACTTAACTGCATTTGTACTATTAACACAAACTTTGAAATATGAACTTTCTCAAGGGTGAAAACCTCAATTCAAAGGCAAAGTCGAAGAACACTGATTAGATTGTAATCAGTATTCAGGAAAATTTATAATTTCACAATATGGTAGCTTTACTAAACCATATCTTATAACCATATTCTTTACCAAACCAGCAAAACCATGACCACCAACTCTTCTGCAATTTCAAATAATGATATTCATCATAACATGAAAGAAAAGCAAGAATCATATAATTGGCTGGCAGTGGTCTTCTGCCGAAGTGTGGTCTCCTCAAGTATCCCATCTCCATTAAGTATTTAGGAATCAAGAAAGGTGGTAGCCAACTTTTTCTTCTTTCTTCATTTGTTTCTCTTTTCCTTCCCAATTCTATTCATCTAATTACTGAAAGAGCTCAATCATAGAAAAATTTCTCATACAATACAACATAGAAAAGTTAACTAAAAGTACAAATCTAAAACAAAGATGTCAACTATATGCCTATACCACACAAGAGGATGAGTCTAGTGTTAAATACTTAATAAATGATGAAAATATTAGAAAATTAGCATAGTCTACAACAAAATCAAGCACAATTTAAAAAATGAGCACTATATTAACATATTTTAAAGCAAGTGCAATACCATGAGGGGTTGTAGTATTTTCATCAACGCTATGCAATTGAAATGGTCTCTGTGGTGCTCGTTCATGGCCACTATTGGCATCAAGGACCTAATAAATATTAAGATGTAAGACAATAAAATAGTCTCATAACATTAAATTTTAAGAAAAAAGGTTAAAATCTTTGAAAAGCTAACTTCTCCAACTGAGCTTCCACTGAAATTTTGAGGCATAGATAATTCCAAAGGAGCAAATTTGCATATAACTTGTCTCACCCATGATAATTCTAACAGTAGCCTATCTTGATTTTGTTTCATCAAACTCATTTCTTCATCATGCTTTTCCTGTAACTCCTTCATCTCTTGTTCTAACCTTTGGACAACCTCATTAGACAAATCATTCGCAGTAATATTTCCTAGGGAAGATTTATTACCCCACAATAGAGAAAGGGTTGGACCAAGTCCTAAACCACAGATATAACCACTTCTTTCACTTCCCAACACTTGGGGAATATATATCTCCTTCCCAAGCAACACTACCAGTAGGTTGTTCATTAGATATCTCACCATTGCTCAACTTTTCTTTCATCATATCCTAATCGCAATTAAGATAACAATTTACGGCATGCTCAAATCAATATAAAAATATTTAAAGTAATTTGAACATACTGAATATGTGAAGGATAAAATTGCATAAGAAATCTTACAATTGTCCTTGCAGACTCCTTATCCAATGGTCTACCATCCTTATGCTTTGTATGAGTTAATATATAAATTTTTGCTCGTTGAGGCTCTATCCCATTTATAGCCTAATACAATTAAATTAATGTCAAACAATTATGCATAAGACAAAAGGGCTTTAAAATCTTACATTTTGTAATTTATACATGAATACCTTTTCATCCAAAGCTTTAGAATATATTTTGTTTGGCCCTATTGCTTCTATTTTCTTGGCTACGCTTCTATCATTGTGTGGATCCTCCTGTGTGAGGTATCTTTTGTTTGGACCTATTGCTTCTATTTGCTTGGCTACGCTTCTATCATTGCAACACATAAATAACATCATATAATTTATATATGAAAACTAAATAAAAATAATCAAAGCACTCTATAAAACATAAAAATAAGGCAACTGTGTGTGTGTGTGTGTGTGTGTGTGTGTGTGTAAGGCTTCGGCTTCTAAAGTTTATACCTTTGCTTTATCAAAAACCCAATAAGAGACAAGACCAGTCCACTAGTCCCTTGATATACGACTCAGTCTATTTTTCAGCAAGGCATATTTGGTCTTATAAAAAAACCCAATAAGAGACAAGACCAGTCAACTGGTCCCTTGGTATGCGACTCGATCTATTTTTCAGCAAGGCATATTTAGTCTTATTCTTTGTCATATATATACTCTTCAAATCACATTTATAATCTTTCCATTTCTTCCCTGGTGACTTTTTGACAAACTCCTCACCATGTGTTGGAATTGAGAACTTCTTCTAAAAAATAGAGCAAGCATTTACAAGTTAATTTCATGTATGAAAAAAATAACACCAAATTATATTCACACTTATTAAGAATAGTTATTTCATACCCTCACAAACTCCATCAATTTCTTCTTTTCTTCTTTGTCAAAAACTCTCCAATCTTCTATGTTTAAAGGTGTTAGTTCTAGGGTTCTAGCAACAATGCCTAGAAAGCTATCAAGCTTTTGACCCTCCTTTCCTATGGCTTAGTTATGACTATTGAATCACACAACAATAGTCTTCCCTAGAGGCAAATTCTAGATATCTTTTAATAATGTAGGCCCACGAACCTTCTTTGCCTCCAAAGGACCCAACATGAACCATATTTAAATGTCATGATTTAGTTCAAGCAAATTTAAAAATCTAAAGCAATTGTTCATTAAAATAATATCACCTGATTCATGGTTTTTATCAGCCTCAGTGCCAGCAGAATTATTCAATTCATCAAATTGATCGTCATGTGCTTGGACTTGAGAGCAGTTTTGGGCATTCATTAGTTTCTCGATATAAGGCCACACTTCTTCATCATGATGTTGTTCAATGACCAAGCTGAGACTATTTTTTCTAGGCATTATGATATACTGCCTGTAAAATTTACCTAAGGTGAAATAAAATGTGCAAATTTTCATGTAACTTGGATCCTCTCTTATTATAACAGTTATGTTAGAAGAGATAAAAGACTAAAAATTACACATTTAAGTTTTGATTTGAAATAGACAAAAAAAGAACCAGAACAAAAGAAATGAGTATTTAAGAAACGTTCCTTCCCTTTTCAAAGTAGTTAACTTATTTTTAGCACTGCAAGTATCCAGATCTTTATCTTCAAACTTTTTAAAACCTAGAAGTACAATGAGACTGGAAGAATCAGCAATCAAGAATTTTAACAAGGTATAAGATAATTTTAATATGCTTTTCATTATTCATATGTAATGATCTTGGCCTCATTGCCAATATCATGCACAAAACTTCAATTCCCTTATTCTCTTAAGCAATACTTTAGGTGGACTTTTTTTTTAATTCCTTTTTCTTTGAATTTTTTAGCTCCACTAAACTTCATGCACAAAAATAAAAAAGACTTGAATAATAAAATAATGCAAGATATGCACTCAACAAAGGTTATGTAAGAGAGAAAAAAAAATTTATGGGTATGGGAAAAGGAAAATGTGGGTAAAGAAAAGAAATAGAGGCTAAAACAATAGCAAGGCTACAAAAAGGACTTAAGGATAAACTGTGTCACAGGTTGGCTTGAAAGGCTCAAACAGTCCAAATAAGGCCCTTATCATTTCCTTAATCATGCACTGCCTAGGATTTCACCTCAAGAGAGAATCAAATAACTTCTAGATAAAAAAATCATCCACACATATACAATCCCATAAACTTTCTCTAAGCTTGACATGTAATTAAATTCTAAGGTCTATCAATCATAAAGATGGAAAGAACATCCATACATAATTGAAACAATAGAGATAAATGCAACTCATGGATTCTTATATGATATCCTAAGAAATCAGATCAATCAACATTTTAAACAATCATTAGATATTCAATTCAACACACTGACATGCACAAAATGGCTTAAAACACAATAGGGTGATGGAATCAAAATAAAATAAATAAAACAAACAAATAAATGCAGAAATTAAAAGCTAAAGGAAAGAAAAAAAATCTTTTTGATGGCCGACAACTATATACATCCCCTATAAAGGCTCCAAACTCAGGGAGGCACTTAAGCCGACTCAACACTAGCTAACTACAAAACAAAAATAGAAAAATGTTAATCAAGAAAATAAGAAATAACAAAATAAAAATAAAAAAAAGAGATAAAAAAAAGAGAAAATTTGGGTTGCCTCCTAAAAAGCGTTTGTTTAACGTCATTAGCTTGACATTGTCTTTTTAACTAGTCAAGATGGCTTGAAGCAAGAGAAGTAGGATGACATTTTTCTCTTATCAGATCTTTTCCTCCAGACTCTGACACTGCTTTTGTAATTCTCATAGGCATTTAGAACTTGACTTAAACTTGATTGTTCTGAACATACCTTAACATGCAAAATCTCATCAGGCCATAGAGGTCTCAATTTTTCAACAGGGAAGGGATTAACTTGCAGTGAACCATGGATAAGAGGAGGACCTTTCTCTATCTCAGCAATCTCAAAGATAGGAGGACCTTTCTCCTTTTCATCAACAATCTTAGAACTGGGAGAGTCAATATTAATGGTCGAAGAAGAGTTCTTACCATCCAACCCCTTTTGAAATTTACTTTGAATGCAATTAACAGGGGCATATAGATCTGATATTGGGGCAGACTTATTAAAAACATTTATAGTCACTTAATCTTCATCTACCCTCAAAATAAGCTCTCCTCTAGGGACATCAATCAATGCTTTTGATGTTGCTAGGAATGGTCTTCCTAGAATTAACGGGATATCAGCATCCTCGTCTATATCCAAGACTACAAAGTCAATTGGGAAAATAAATTTATCAACCTTCACTAGCAAATCTTTCACAATACTGTATGGATGTCTGACTGATCGATATGCTAATTGAAGAGAAACCATTGTAGGCTTAAGCCACTCGAACTAATGATTCCAAAGTTGCTGTGAATTTTGTTAGATAATATATTTTCTGCAGGTTTGGAGTCCCAAAGGCCATCATTAATGATCAGGGTTTGCATTTTTGTAATCGGAGTATGGAGGCTTTGATAAAAAAGTATAGGGTCATGCACAAAGTTTCTACACCTTACTACCCCCAGACCAATGGGTAAGCCAAGGTTTCAAACAGAGAGATCAAGCAAATACTTCAGAAGACAATCCAACCTAACAAAAAGGACTAGAGCAAGAGGCTTGAGGATGCTTTATGGGCTTACCGGACTACCCATAAGACACCGATTGAGATGTCCCCTTATCGGATTGTTTTTGGCAAGGCATGCCACTTGTCAGTGGAAATTGAGCATCGCGCATTTTGGGCGGTGAAGAGGTGCAACCTGGACCTAGACCAAGCTGGCATGGAGAGGAAGCTACAGTTGCAGGAATTGAAGGAGATTCATTTGCAGGCATATAAGAGTTCCCAACTTTATAAAGTGAAGACCAAAGCCTTCCATGATAAGATGACTATGAAAAAAATATGAGATTGGTCAAAAAGTACTTTTATATAATTCTCGTCTTATCAAGTACTTTTATTGTTACTAATGTTTTTCCTTATTGTATAGTTAAGCTTCAAGATGTGACTACAAAGAGGAGCTTCAAAGCTAATAGGCATAGACTTAAGCACTTTTATTATGGTTTCCAAGAGATACCATGAAGGAGGTGGCATTGCTTGATGCTACTTATCCAACATGAAAGAAGGAGTTTCCTTTCCTGTTTATTTGTTATTTCAATTTTTGTATTTTTAATTTAGTTTTAAATTTTTTCTTCTTTTTATTTCTTTGTCCCATTGCTTCTATTTTTTATTTTCTATTTCTACTTACTATTTTTGTTTCTATTTTTATTTTTGTTTTCCTATTTTCTATTTTAATTTCTCATTGTTTTTGTTTTTCTCAATTTATGTTTTCTATTTTTCTATTTTTCAATTCTATTTTTGTTTTGTTTTTAAATTCTATTTTGATGTTTTTGAAAAAAAAATTTGTGTGCTTCTTATTTTTAGTTTTTAATTGCTTTCCAATGGCTCTTGAGATGTGTGGAAGTTGTGAGTTTGGACAAATTAAGGATTAGAGGTTCATGACATAAGTGAATAAATTGTCTTTCATCTTGAATTTGACTTGTTTGGTAATGAAAATTGAATTAGTAAATTAAGTTTGATAGACTTATACCTTGTGAGAATTTGAGCTTATTGATGAATGGATTAAGTAATTGTACCATTCTCTTCCTTCTTATGTGATTTTCACTCACAGACTTTGATCATTTTGGAACTTGCTTTGATTTCTTTTTAGACTACATTTTCACATGCATGCATGAATATGATTGAGACATTCTTTCCTTGCATTAGCTACTTCAGCCAAATAGCTAACCTTACATATTTCCCTTTGATTAACCCCTTTGATCTTATTTTCCTATTATTTGTTGTTCTTATCTCATTACATACCCTTATTGAAAAACCATGTTGTCGCTTTACCTTGGGGAATAGGAGAGCATTGACATTATCCTTGGATAAGCTCATGAACAAGTGTGGGGGAATCTTAAATTGTTATTATTTTTTAGTCTTGCTTGAGGACAAGCAAGGTTTAAGTATAGGGGGTGTGAAAATGTTGTGCTAAATTGTTATGCAAAAAAAAAAAAGTTGCAATACTTCTAAAAAAAAGGAATAGAGAATATATATGAAGAGAATAATTTGTATCATATGGAATTACATTAAACTTACATGCTTGTTCTTAGAATTCATCTCCAGTGTTCTTTTATTCTCTTTAGCTTGTCATATCCTTATCATTCTCATCCCTTACCTTGATCCCATTACAACCTCGAATAAAGCCCTCTTAATTTGTGTATGCATGTGCATAGAATAGTGGAGAAGTAGAAGATAAGCAAACTTATGGTAGTGTAAATTTTCATGAGTTAAGTGAAAAGCTTACCTTCTAGACATTTCTAACACTAAACACTTGAGGGAGTGAGAGTATATCTTGTGAAAATATATCATTCTTGGTTTATGCTTTTCAATTGAAATTACCTTACTTATTGATTTGACATGTGAAGAAATGTTACTTCATAAATGTTTTGATCTTTTAAACTTCTTGGTTGCTATCCTCACTTATAAACTTTTATGTTCTAGAAGGTCATTGGAAAGTGAATCTCTTTGACTTTTAGTTTTTGAGTTTTTGTTTTCCTTGTCCCTTAGTTTGAAGCTTTAGTTTGCTCGGGATGTGCAAAAGCTAAGTGTAGGAGAATTTAATAATCACAAATCTTATACATTAATAAACCTCTATTTTTAGTCATTTACACTCTTCATATACTTAATTGATTGAGTTTGACCATGTTTTGTAAGTTTGGGCTCAAATTGAGCTTAATTTATCTATCCAGCATTATTAGGATTTTACATTATTTTTGTATTTCGGCCATATCTTGAGTTCTAGATATCTAAAATTTATGTATCTTACATTGTAAGAAAAATAAGGGAGATCTCTACAACTTTCATGAGAGCCCTAGAGTTGAATCATATATCTAGTGGATTAAATCGGGCTTGGAAGTCAAAACATGAGTTTTATCGCGTAACTCGAGCAGCATGCACTAATTGGTCTATAATTTGGTTTGTATGTGTGATATGGACCTGAAACTGGTAGAATTTGAAATCTAAGACATAGATCTTCAATTCTTATGAAGACCATTTATCAAAATTGTGATGTTTTGATTGTATTTTCATCCTTTTATGTTGGCTGACGGGATCAGATACCTATTAAAAGTGATTTTTGCATAACTCTCTCATCTTAAGCCCAATTCAAGTGATTTCGGTGGCCAAGGAAAACTAAGAAGCAAAGCATTAACTTTAACCTAGGGTCAAATTAGGATTCTTAATATTTTAGGTCAGTTATTTTTGTATAAATAGGGAACTCGAGATAGATAGTAGCGCTAAGCCGTATTACTTGATTCTTCTACCTACAATTTTCTCTTTTCTTTTGCAAACTGTGTGCTAAACATTCGAGATCAATCCAAGGATCTTGAGGAAATTCTAGTTTGGCTTTGAGATTCTATACCTAATTTTGATTTTGAATTGAATTAATTATCTTCTTCTACTCTTGATTTGGATTTCAAATTGCATAATTAGATATTTCTATTGTATGATGTGATTCGCTTGGATTCTTAATTCTAATTGAGATTTGTGATTAAATTATAATTAATTAATTATGGTTTAGTCACATGAATTGAAGACGATTAGGTTGACAGATTTGTTAATCTGGGTTAATTGAATTCTAGTTATTAAACTAGCATAGGTTGCATGATTCTTGCAATCGTTAGTTTATGAATCGCTTGTTAGTTAAATTCTAGGTGATTATCTAGTGTTGAATTCTATGTGTTTGATGCAGAGATTTCGTTAATCATGGATTAACTAATTAATTCAATCCATATATATGTTTAGTGATCGATGACAAGCGAACTAGGTTTCTGACAGTTTATTGGATTGGTTGCTTTGCAATTTGATTTTCTTTCTTACATTTAATTATTACGTTTACATTCTGCATACATAATCCCCCCTATTTGACCTTGATTTGGTTTGTTTTGTACCTTGATTTTCGAGAGACGACTCGGTTCGCTACCTTGTGCTACATGTAACGCCCCTTTTTGAGGAGGGAACGTCACACCATAACCACGAAATGGAAATAAAATGTATAAACTAAGACCTAATTCATTATAATATAGATAAGCTTGTTTAGTTGTAATCGTACAAATGATTTGGTGATTTCTTTTTTTTTTTTATAAAATAAGATGATAAGACATAGTTACAAAGAAATTAACATGAGAAGTAAACCATACATTCATACCTTGTGTATATATATATATATATATATATACTTATATCATACTTATTTAGGTACATCATTAGATATACAAAAGCAGAAGCTTTACATGCCCCAAAATGATTACACATATACAATCCACTAAAAGACAAAACATCAGGCCCCCAAAAAGATTTACAGATAGCCATCAGCGGCCATCAACAGTATTAGCCCCTAAAGCGAATGAGAAGGAACAATAGTTGGATCCTCCTCAGGGTCTTCCTTATCAGAGGAAAAC
Organism: Ormosia semicastrata; assembly: GCA_029884595.1. Lineage (NCBI taxonomy): Eukaryota > Viridiplantae > Streptophyta > Magnoliopsida > Fabales > Fabaceae > Ormosia > Ormosia semicastrata. The sequence goes on along the minus strand of JAQQTO010000041.1, from coordinate 29,867,790 downwards.
CTTATCGGAGCAACCGAGTTACGAGTGGGGGCTCGTGCAGAGGATAAGAACAAATCCTCTTGTGGGGAGTAATAGCGATCACCCCACATATCATGTATGGACAAGTAAAACTCTAAATACAAGTGAACATTAAAAGTAAAGACATGTGGATCATAACGCCCCCAAGCCAGAGACACAGTCACGTCTCCAAGGTAAATGCAGTGATCCGTACTCAAATTGATGTGCTAGCAGTTTGGACCTCCATGAAAAGTCAATCTTGTATAACCCAAAAAGTCACGCAGACGGGACTCCATGTCCAAACAGGAAACTAATCAAAATTAGGCCCGAAGCCAAGGAATTCATGCACTTCCTCTTCTTCACCGACGTCTTCAGAGAAACACATAAATAAACAAAATAACATAAATACAGAAAAGAGGTAAGACATCCTACATTCAGTACCAATTATGGCAGTAAAGAAACAGAACGACGCAAAACACCCACATAACATTTCAAGAATAACAATCAGCATCAAGAAGCAAATAGTAAACAACTTAACAAATCTAGGCAGTTATAACATCAATAAGGCAACAGTTCCAATCATCGTATAAATAAATGCCAAGTAATATGTTGACTCACTATGCACGTGCACATGATACTAAAATCCTACTCTATGGAGCTAGACACAAACATCGGAGAGAACGATCAGGGAGACATGTCAGTATCTCGTCAGCCTAAAATCAAGTGCTTTCCAGAAAATCAATAATTTTGTGCAACAATGCTTTATACAGCGGCATTCTTCACAAGATCGTGATATAGGATAATGTCTCGGTCTGAATCGTCGATATGTTTGCATCGGTCTATCCCACGGCCCAGAGGAGCTACCAACTGACTATTGTGAGACACTCACACCCCGACGCCTCCAAGGTCAACATTATGACTTACACTAGTCTATTCGTACCCGTACTAAGGTGTGATTCAATCTCCTAGGCAACATGGCCTTAACAATAGTCCACCGGACTTTCATAATGCATGATGATTCTGCATACTCATGTATATTCAACAATGATATACTCATCCCACAACGTGCCATAATTTGGCCAAGTTAAACATCAACAGAATTTTGATCCCACTCATGGACCCATAATAACATATTATCAAATTCTCAAATGAGACAATACACTTTTTAAGGTTTATTATGAAGTTTTACTTTAATTTAACATTTCTTATGAAATCTTTCTCTAGAGGAATTCTCTTGTAATTCTCATTAAATCTTTATTTCTCTTAATTAGCTAATTTCTTTACTTAAATTTAACTATATTCACTTAGAACATTATTCTAAGGTTCTCAAGTCTCACACTCACTCTTATTCTTCCCTTAAGTTCAAAAATCACTCTAGGTCATCAAATAAATTTCTTTCCATCACATTGTTAATTACTTAACACTTAATTACTTAAGTTCTAAGGTTACCCAAAAATTACATATTTGAACCCAAACAAAAGCCCTAGAGGCCATGAGCCTCCCAAGGGGGTAAGAACCCAAAATTTTCCATTGTTCCATTAATTTTTATTTACTTGATTAGTTATCTCTCCAACTTGTTACAAAATTTTAACCATGAACACCCTATTGAAGGGGGTATGGCCGTGAGTCTCATTAAGGAGAGCAAGAAACCCTTGCTTCCAATTCACATTTCCAATTCATCAAAATCAATCCAAGATCATCAACATACACAAATACAAACAATAAAATCACATAAGAGGAAATTAATACAAAGATCATTAGAAAAACCATATAACCAAGAGAGTAACCCTAATATGGGTTTCTCACAACCAACACACAAACAAACTTCCCACTACCGATAGAGGTTGAAGTGGATAATCTTCCTCTTACCTAAAAGAAAAACAAGAAAAGAAACCTTCTTGATTGCTCCTTGTAGATTCGGCCAAGTTCCTCCAAAAACCCTAAGAATCACAACTTATCAAATCAACACCAAGGCTTGAGGAAGAAATGATCATTGGTCATGGTGGTGGCCATGGAAACGAAAAAGAAGAAGAGAATGTAAAGAATCAAGAACATTACCTTAAAGCTTCAAGCCTTGAGGCTTGAAGAAGATGATAAAGATGAAAGCTTTTTAGGTAGATTCCAACTAGAAAGAGGTTTAGAATGTGATGAAGTTCAAGAAAATATGGTTACTTGAAATTTTTGCAATCATGGAGTCCTAATTCAAACATGATCTAGTAAATACTATGGGACCAGGAAAGAGGTTTCAGATAATTGGTTATGCTTCAAAAGCTATAATATTAGAATCAGCTTTGAGAAAGGAGTATATCTTGACAACAAGGCCCAGACTGAAAACTAAAACTTACACATTGATTTAGTCTAAGAAAATTTCATGTAAACATTTTCAGGTTGCCTTTTGTTATTTTTTCACAGGCTTTGGGGACATTTAATTGTTTCAGAAACAGATTGAACAGGCCTTTGTTCTTCCATGCCCAATAGCCAAAGCATGTCGTCAGCTAGTAAATTATATTATCATTGAATGGTCAAGGTAATAGACTAATTTGCTTCTTAAGTTCAACCAATTTGACAACTTTATCAAGTAAATAACGCATCACCACAAAGAAGTCAAGTTATAAACATGTTCTAAACATTCAATATAAAAATAAAAATGGCCAGAAGCATATACATACAGTTTGTATTGGTTTAGCTAGCACCTCCCAACATTGGTTCAGGTCTTCACTCAAGCAAGTTTTGTTAACCTAAATTGTAAATTATAATATTGCAGGAAATCTCAATGTAAAAACAAAAGCCAATTGTCATTTTACTAGATTTATAGAAAACATGAGAAACTAGCTCTATAGGCATGCAAGTAGTCAACGATTGCAACTTTGTATGTGCATCCTGCTCAGATAAACAGCATAGCCAAACAGTTGAGACAACCAAAATGAATTATCTAATAATGCTTTATTTCCATTTTACATAAGCATAATTATGCACATTCTAGGAGAAAAGCAACATAAATCTCATGTTCTGTTAAATACCTGAAGCTTTTGAAGTGTGCTTTTGTAGGCAAGAAGATAAGGACCTATTCCTACACCCATTTTCCTTAAGACAGTTGAATAAGTCAAGTCCCTCTGTAAAAAAAAAAAACTTGCAGAAAATAATTATTTCCAAGAGTCACTCACAATTAAACTATCGTTACCAATAAAGATGCTAAAAGTTCATTAGACTACAATAGCTTAGGTAACTCTTTTCACAAAGATAATTATTTGACAAAGATATATATATATATATATATATATATATATATATATATATATATATATAAGATTAAGAATGAATGCATTAGAGAGAAAGTAGGGTAGCACCTATTGTGAAAAAGATGGGAGAATCTCGCCTTAGGTGGTTTGGACATGTAAGGAGAAGACCCTTAGAAGCCCCTGTAAGAAGAGTAGATCAGGTAGATAATAGCCCAATAGCTAGAAGTAGAAGAAGACCAAGAAAGACTATAGGTGAAACGATTAAAAAAGATTTAGATCTGAATAGCATATCTGAAGACTTGATTTATGATAGGGCACAATGACGTCGTTTGATCCATGTAGCCGACCTCACCTAGTGGAAAAAGGCTTGGTTGTTATTGTTGTTGTTGTATATATATATATATATATATATATATATATATATATATATATATATTAGTACACAAAATTACACTAACTAGCTTCCAGAAAATCTAATAGTGAAATCGTCTCAGTATCATAGTTTAGAGTAATTACCATAATGACTAGAATGAATCAAAAGACATTAAAATCAAACTGAAGTAGGTGTTGCCTGCCAACGTGAAAGCGACAACTTCATGCTCAGATGAGACAGACCTCCATTAGCCACACCTAGATTACTTTCACTGTTCTCAAAATCAATAGGATTCACTTTGTGGGGCATAGTTGATGACCCAATCTCCCCAACCTTAGTGATCTGCACAAAAAGGTTTCAACATGAAAAAGATTATTTTCATTCTAAAAGTTCAGCACCATACTCTGATGATTATAGCTACTATATCAGAAAACTCACCTGTTTAAAGTAACCTAAGGATATATAGCCTTGTACGTCTCTATGAAAGCCAATTAATTTATTGTGGAATTGGATGAGTGTATGAAAAAGCTTTGCCATGTAGTCATGACTTTCAATCTGTTAACTATGTGGAATAATATAATTAGAAGGATACATGAAGTTACCGTGTCATTAACTAGTTGGTATGATCATGAACTGCTAGTGCTAACTAAACTTCAATTTTGTAGGTACTCAAGATATAACTATCATAAAATAAGAGAACAACTAAAAAAAATGACAAGAGTTTTACTAACAATTGATGAAAAATTCTAGAACAATGTATATGTACATAACAATAGAAACAACAGAAGTCTTAAACAATTATATTGCTGTTGACAGCCTCAAGATTTAGTTTATTAAATTGTATGAAGATGTTTTAAACCTGAACTGAATCAAAAAATAGTAAAAATAAAAAGGTAAAAACATACCTGAGCAACGTAAGGATTAAAACTTAATCCAAGAGGTTGTACAAACTCTTCTGCAATGTGAGACCAATTAACATCAGGATATGCAACAACATGTGCATTGTAATTTCCAACTGCAACAGCAAATTTTCCCAATATCTCAACCTGAGATAGTTCATTCCTTTCTCTGCTTAATCTCTCAGCAAATATAGCCATTTCCTTTCCCAAAGTTGTTGGCGAAGATGGCTAGAGAATAATGCAGAAAAATTGCAAAGTTCAAAAAAGAGTGTTTAAATGAACATCTTGAAACTAATAAAGTGCAAGCATAAGGGGAAAAAAAATCACAACCAGCTAATATTCATGTCAACTACTTCAATTCAACTCACCACTAGCTAGGCGTCTCTTATTTTCCTCAACTTGTTCAACTAGTGCTTATGCTGCTGTTAGTCCCTGTAATCGATTCTGCAGATTCAACAGGAGTCAAATTCTTGAATGGCATGTTATCTTGAGAAACCATGTAAGCATATAACAAGCTGCAACAGAAAATAATTGTGACTGAACCCTAAAATTCCAAAGCTTGAGAAGATTGGACCTTAAATTCAAAATTTGACATCTTCAGGTGTCTGGACTACTGGTCTAAATACATTACGTTTGGTTAAAGAATCTAACTCAGATTGTATTGCATTTTTTCATTTTGGTCAATCACTTCGATGTCGACATTCTTCTACACTTTGAAACTCAAGCTCATTATCATTGATAATTTAAGAAGCAATTGCATATGCAAAAATATTATCAACAAATTGTTTGATGCCTATTGTTCATACAAGGAAACCAACAAAATCTAGGAGTCTATGCTTCTCAAATACACTACTGAGGATGCTGGGAGGCAAAAGGTCGTCATTGGAAACTACTACAGGTGGGAGATGACTGATGAAAATGACATTAAGACTCAGATCAACGAATACCACAAACTGTTGGAGGAGTTGAAAGTCGAGAAGATCACACTACTTGATGAGTTTGTTGCAGGATTACTCATTGGAAAATTACTAGAATCTTGGAAAGACTACAAGCAACAACTCAAACACAAAAATAAGTAGTTGCCTCTTGTTAATCTGATCACCCACATCATTATTGAGGACATGAATAAGAAGGAAATCAAAGCTGCTAGAGCAAAAGCATTGGCTTCAAGGGCAAACATGGTACAAACCAATAAGAAAAGGTACGACAATAAACCCAACAAAAAATTTGATTACAATAAACCTCACTATGTGCCAAAAGTGAATAATTTCACTTTCAAAAATACTGGAGGAAATTATTATGCCTGTGGTAAGCCAACTCATCGAGCGGGTCAATGTAGACATAGGAAGAGAAATGACAATCCTCCTAAGCCAAAGGCAAACTTGGTCGAAGGAGATGATATAATTGTTGCGGTCATTTCTCAAGCCTTGTTGATGGCCAATGTGAATGATTGGGTGGTAGACTCTGGGGCTACCAGACATATTTGTGCAAATAGAAATATGTTTAGCTCCTACAATTCTGTGGGGGATGGAGAAGAACGTGTGTATCTTGGTGATTTTCGAACTACTGAAGTTCTTAGAAAAGGAAAAGTTCTTCTCACACTCACATCTAGCAAGACCCTAGCTCTCAATGAAGTGCTTCATGTACCTAGTATAAGGGCAAATTTAATTTCTGTAGCCTTGCTAGGAAAGATTGGGGTTAAGGTGTCTTTTGAGTCTGATAAAAATGTGATGACAAAAAATAATGTACTTGTGGGAAAATTTTATTGTAATCAGGGACTGTTTGTACTCAATGTTCCTCAAATAATTAATGAAAATGTGTCTTCTTCTGCGTATTTGATTGACTCTATAGATATATGGCATGCTAGATTAGGACATGTTAGTGTTTCTTATATTAAGAAAATGCAATATCTTGGTTTAATTTCTGGTTTTAGTGATACGTGCTTAAATAAATGTGAAATATGTGTGAAATAAAAAATAACTAAAAAATCTTGTTTATTCGTAGAAAGAAATACTGAACTACTTGAATTAATTCATTCTGATTTAGGAGACTTAAAACAAACTATGACTAGAGGTGGTAAAAAATATTATGTGACTTTTATTAATGATTTTTCTAGGTACACCAAGGTATATTTACTTAGAAATAAAGATGAGGCGTTTAACATGTTTCTTTTATATAAAGCGGAAGTAGAAAATCAATTAAATAAAAAAATTAAAAGAGTTAGATCAGATAGAGGTGGTGAATAAACTTTATTTAATGACTTTTGTGAAAAAGAAGGAACAATTCATGAAATTGCACCTCCTTACTCACTACAATTCAATGGAGTAGTTGAAAAGAAAAATAAGACTTTAAAAGAAATGATGAATGCCCTATTAATTAATTCTAATACACCTGATAACCTTTGGGGTGAAGCCTTATTAACTACATGTCATTTACAAAATATGATTCACTATAAGAAAACAGGTAAAACACTATATGAGTTATGGATTAAAATATTTAAAAGTGTGAGAGTGTTTGACTAAAGTAATACTACTTGAACCTAAAATGAGGAAAATAGGCTCTAAGACTTCAGATTGTATGTTTATTGGGTATGCTGATCATAGTGCTACATATATATTTTGTTTTAAAAAGTGATGTGCTTGATTGCAAGTCTATAATTGAGACAAAAAATACTGAATTTTTTGAAAATATTTTTCCTTTAAAATTAGAAAATACTTCTCAAACTCCAGTACAAAATTTATCAGATAATTTACATAAGGATTTGAGAAGAAGTAAAAGATAAAAAAAGGAAACTTCTTTTGGAAATGATTTTTACACATATCTTGTTGATGATGACCCTTTATCTTTTTCTGAATCATTTTCCTCACCTGATGCACCTTTTTGGAAAGAAGCCATTAAATCTGAAAATGATTCAATTACAAAATGTAATACTTGGATTTTAGTAGATTTACCTCTTGGAGCAAAACCAATTGGTTGCAAATGGATTTTTAAAAGGAAATATAACCTCGACAGATCAATTGAAAAATATAAGGCTAGATTAGTAGCAAAAGGTTTTACTCAAAAACAAAATATTGACTTTGTTGATACCGTTGCTCTTGTAACCATAATTTCTTCTATTTGAGTTTTGATTTCTTTAGCTCTGCATATAAATTATTCATTCACCAAATGGATGTTAAAACAACTTTTTTAAATTGTGATTTAGAAGAAGAAATTTATATGATACAACTTGAGGGGTGTGTAGTTCCTGGACAAGGAAATAAAGTATGTAAACTTCTTAAATCTTTATATGGTCTAAAACAAGTACCTAAATAGTGGCATAAAAAATTTAATCAAACTTTAATTAGTGATAATTTTTCTTCTGTTAAAGTTGATAAATGTGTATATACAAAATTAGTAAATGGTGAATGTGTGATTATTTGTCTATATGTGGATGATATGCTCATTTTTTGTACTAACCATGACATAGTACATCAAACAAAATGTTTTATTGCATCTAAATTTGACATGAAAGACATAGGTGAAGCTAGTGTAATTCTGGGGTACCCTTTATGATGTCAAACTCGTAAGTACCCCTTATGATGCTAACACTCAGTTAAAGAAAAACAAAGGTGGTCCTATTGCCCAGTCTCAGTATGCACAGATCATTGAGAGTCTGTTGCATTTGATGAATTTCACTTGACCTGACATAGCATATGCTATATGCAGATTGAGTAGATATACACATAATCCCAATAATGATCACTGGGCTGCTTTGGCTAGACTAATGAAATATTTGAGAGGTACCATGAACTATGGTATTGCTTATAGTGGATTTTCCACTATATTAAAAGGATACGGTGATGCTAACTGGATTTCATATTTAGATGAGATTAAATCCACTAGCGGCTATGTGTTCACCTTTGGTGGTGGTGTGGTGACTTGGAGATCATCCAAACAAACAATAATTGCAAAATTCACTATGAAGTCAGAGTTTATTGCTCTAGAGAAGGCTGGTAATGAGGCCGAGTGATTGAGAAATTTCTTAGAAAATATTCCATTGGGAATAAAACCAAACTCTTCTGTGTCTGTGCATTTTGACAACAAGGTGGCAACATCTATTGCAAATAATAAAACTTTTAATGGTAAGAACAAACACATTAGGTTGAGATAGGATGTGATAAAGTAGCTACTGAAAGATGGAGTTATATCCATTGATTACGTGAAGTCAGAAGTGAACTTGGCAGATCCTCTGACTAAGTGACACGAATGGTGTGTTGCAAACCCAAGTGTAGGTTATCTTAAGTAATAAATTTTTGGGAGTCCGAGGTCGATCCACAAGGAATTGATGAAGAAAATTCTTTAAGGTAAAGAAAAGATTTGTCACAAAAATAAAAGTGATAAATATTATTCGCAAATGAAAATGAATTGCTTGAGTTAGGGGATCCACTCTTGGTATATAAATTAAGGATAAGATTATTTCTTTTATAACTCAATTAAAATCTATGCATAATGGAGGTTTCAATTGAAAAATACAACATTTAAAATTCATTTAAGGTTATATATGTAGTTATATTATGGTTCATTTAATTATCCACTAACGCCAATACTTATAAATGGGCTCAAGCATTCATTGTGCCAACCTATTGTCAACAATGAATCAAGATCTCCACTTTACAAGGAGGGTTTCTAAATTGATTAAAAATAAAATACAACACATATAATGATTACTTGATAATATATCATTTAAGCACAAGAAAGAAATTAATCTAACCTTATTTCATTACCAAAAGCTTCACCCTTTCACCTAAGCAAAATAAAAATTAGTTACTCATGAACACGAAGAAAGAAAAAGAGAAGAAGAAAGAAATGAACAAAACTTCTATTTAGATCAAAATAAAACTACAACAAGAAAAATAAATAATACAATAACATGATCTTGATTTCTTAACCAAGATGCCTTAATGAACAAACAAAGCTCTTTTTTATAGAGCATGAAAAGTACAAGATGACAATGGAGTTGTTTAATGAGTGGGTGAATGATGGGTGGATGAGTGGAAGATGACAATGGAGTTGTTTAATGAGTGGTTGGATGATTAATGAGTGGGTGGAAGATTAATTAGTGGGTAGATGATTAATGAGTGGGTGAATATTGTCATGCTTGTCTCCCCACTTGTACCAACCAATTCAACTATTTTCACACGATTATAACTCTATTGAAACGTCATTTTATGGAAGCGTGGTCTTCATGAGAGTTGAAGAGTTTTGTCGTAGCTTTCCAATGCCATTGTTTCAACCCAATCCAACTCCTACAGCCCAAGTTATGCTCTAATTAGTGCACATTGCTCGGGTTCCAGTGATAGAACCTGTATTCTGACTTCCACGTCCAATTAGCTCCACTAGATGTCCGAATGAGACTTTGAGCTCTTCATAAAAGTTGTAGAGCTTTCTCTCAGCTTTCCTACAAGGTAAAATTCATAATTTTTAGATATTTAGAACTCAAGATATGGCCGAAATACAGAAATAGTATAAAATCTCAATAATGCTAGAAAAGATCAATTAAGCCCAATTTGAGCCCAAACTTATAAAACATGACCAAGCTCAATCAATTAAGTATATTGAGAGTGTAAATGACTAAAAATGAGAGTTTATTAATATATAAAATATGTGATTATCACTAAGCCTTTGGGAAGGAACTTAATAAATACCACATCGAGGGGAATGTGACTTAAGCTAATTTGAAATTAGTAGTGATGGTAACCTAAGTTTTATAAGTAGAGATCCCATGAAAAAGGTTCATATGGGTAATAACAAGTCACTTGTTAATTCTGCTAGCACTTTGTTTTGTTCCTTCCTATGATGTGAGAAGTATGAGAGGTGCTAGACTACATTTAATATGAGGATAAGCTAAATGTTTTTAATGAATTTCATATTCCTTATGGGTAGTGTATAAAGTGTAGTATACACTTGATGAAATCACCTAAATGAGTGTGAAGTGGGACCGCTCCTATGAGATGATGACATAGTCTCTAGAGCACTCATGAACAACTAGGTACGCACATGGCCGAAAGTGCAAAACAAAGTTAACAGCAAGAGATAAATGAGGGTGTAAATGTGGTCAAGTGAGATTATAATTTACATGGAAAATATTTTGGTTCATAGAAGTTTAAACTTCACTAATTACATTGTAAGTTAAAGTCCTATTTATCTAAGTCTGGTTCATAGTCTAGAAGACATCAGATTCGAAACATTTGCACTTATGATGTAACTTAGAATCTGTCTTTTAATTATTGATTTTATTTTATTTTATTTTATTTTATTTTCATATTCTTTCGAAATATGTGGGGGATTATTGTGAAAAGAGTAACATTTCAAAAGAATAAAGTCTCACATTAGTTGGAAGTAAGACTTTGGAAGAGTTTATATATCAACTTGTATTTTGGGCTTGGTAAGAAACAAATTAGGTAGTGGGCTCGCGCGCACAAAAATGGGTCAAAGGCTCGTGGCTAGTGCAAATCCTCAATTTGGTCCCCTGCACGTGATAACATGAGGCCTGAATCTTTTTATCAAAAATTTTAATTAATTTTTGAGCTTACCTAAAAATGCGTATTTTGAAGAGGTTTAAAATTAATTTGGTCTTATCCACGTTTTTGACTTGGTCTGCACTTCCAACGTTCAGATCCCAACGTGCATAAACCGTTTTTGACTTGATCCTCTAACGTACATATTCTGCTAACCTTACATATTCTATTTTTCTATAAAAACCGTTCACTAATTCAGTTTTTATTATGTGTGTTCTCCTTCTTCTTATTCTCCGTTGTTCTTCTCTCTTCTCTCTGTTGGATTACAAAATAATAAATCTTTTGCAGTTCTTGAAGCCTTAACTTTGTCAAGAAGAGCTTGCTGTATCCTGAAAGATTTTTAAATATACCAAAATAATCCTTGAGGGTAGTGCTTTGCACGCCTCAGGTTTCAGTGTTTTATTGTTTCAATTCATTTCTAGTATTATACACGGTTAGTGGTATGACAGATTCCACTCTGGTTCTACTCATAACAAAGACGTCAACCAGGGTTTTCCACAGTTACGTATTATTTTGACAAATGATTTCTTCAGAAAAAAAAAAGTGATGCTCACAAATTTCACAAAATAATATTATAAAATTGAATTTTTTTTTTTTTTAAAGAGGTTAAGGAAAGGTGGTTTGTGTAAATATCATTATAGTATCTATTTTCCTTCCGTGCCTGCAACAATATTTTACTTTTTGCAACAAATTGGCGTAAATTTTTTTTTCTTGACAGGATATGTTTATATTTTTTGAGTTTAAGACTAATCTTGTTTCGGATACTAAGATTGTCCTTCATAACGATGTGATTCCAAAGACTCGAATACAAACTGGCCATTAGTTTTGGCCTAAATTTGATATTTACTATAGTTAATTGGTAACTAACTTCATATGTTATACTTAAATGATCATAACACAAGGTGTAGATTTATGTAATGAGTTTGATGATAGAACATCCATAACTTGGAATTATGTTACTTACACATAAAAAGTTTTTTAAATAACTCATAACTTTTATTACCACCATCCAATTTTCTGTCTCTCTCACTCTTTTATTCATCAATATTAATCATATACAATATTGTATGTGAGTTATTTGAGTTGCACATTATGTGCATCTAACAATACTCTTTTGGAAATCTTAGAAGTTTTCATTGACTTCTGTAAGTAAAACTTTACCACACGACTTTTCACGAGTGGTATGCTTGAGAGAGATCCAGAATTATTTGCAAAATAACAAAATTACATTCTTTTTTATTTTTTTATTGAAATGTAATGTACTTTTTTATTTTTAATCGGACATATCATATAATTATATATTTATGTGTAGTCTTCTATAATTGATGAATGATGGTGCAGCCAATGAAGCCAAAGATACGCTTTACCCAACTACCCTTTTTCTTCGAACAAGGGCTTTATCCAGGGACAAAAGTGAACATGCAACTCACCAAGCATCCCATTGCTCAGCCTGATATACTCTATTCTTACCTAAAATGATGCCAAAGCGATTGGAACAAACAAGAGATACACACCTGAGGAGATCTGTTTGAAGAATCTTCCCATCAAGGGAGAAAAAAAGTACTGTGCAACATCCTTGGAATCAATAATCTATTTCACCATTTCAAGGCTTGGAAAGGACAGCGACATGTTCTCAAGTTCATTTGCACAGAATCACCAGGAGCAATACACTATTGCAGAGGGAGTACAAAAAGTTGGAGAAAAAACAGTAGTGATATGTCACAAACTGAATTTCCAAGATGTTCGGTTTTATTGCCATGACGCCAGTGCAATAAGAGCTTATATGGTATTATGGTTCCATTGGTGGCTGCTGATGGGACCAAAGCCAAGGCACTAGCAATTTGCCATGCTGATACAGCAGAATGGAATCACTTTGCGGCCAATATGGTTTCTCAGGTCCTCAATGTTAAACTTGGAACTGACCCCTTTTGCCATTTCTTGGGCAATAAGACTTTTCTATGGGCACCCAGTTTAGCCACAAATAAGGCCTTCTTTTTAAGCTAGCCAGTCTCTATTCTCTTGTAGATACCATCGGCTATGTATAAAAATAAAATATCATCTACATTCTTCATGTTGATCTGTACTTAACTAGAGTTAGAAACAGAAATAAGGAGGCGAATATTAGTAAATTTGTATATATTTCTGAACGAATAAATACAAGATGACTAACTGTTATTTATACAAGAAGGCTGTTGTACATAAAAGAAAAATAATAAATTATAATTATGTACTAAATCAAACTAATTCTGTACTAAATCAATTACAATCATTCTTAAAATCAATCGTGATCAATCATAATCTTAATTATAATTAATCACGCTAACATCTTCCCTCAAACTCAAGTGGGTATAGAAGAAACCAACTTGAGTTTGGAAACCAGAGTGCGAAATCTGCCAAGATGATGAGCTTTGATGAATAGATCGGTTGGCTAATCAAGAGTACCAATGGAAGTGAGACGAAGAGCACCACGAAGAATGTGTTGACGGATGAAGTGACAGTCAATCTCAATATATTTGATGCGTTCATGAAAAATATCATTGTGAGTAATCTGAATAGCACTCCTATTATCACAGTGAAGAGCAGTGGGAGAGGACTGAGAAAATCCCAAGTCTTCAAGAAGCCAACATAACCAAAGTATCTCAGATGTGGTGTCAGCTAGTGTCCGATATTCTGCTTCAATACTGGAATGTGCAGTTAAAAGCTGTTTCTTGTTTCGCTATGAAATAAGTGCATCATCAAGATAAATACAATAGCCAGTGATGGATCTCGGTCAGTGGGTTCTCCACCCCAATTAGCATCAGAATAAGCCTAGAGAACTAAGGAGGAGTTGGCTGAAAAATGAAGTCCATGAGTTTTTTTTATATACCGAACTATACGAAGAACAACAGCATAATGAGTAGTGCACGGAGTTGACATAAATTGACTGACTAGATGAATAACATATGAAATGTCTAGACGAGTTACAATAAGATAAATCAAGCTACCAACCAACTACCGATAAAGAGTAGGATTATCAAGTATAGTAACATCCAGAGGTGTAAATCTGACATTAGGTTCTAGAGAAGTAGACTCAGTGCAACTGTCAGAGAGACTGGCTAGAGAGATATGATCTGAGGCATATTTAGCTTGAGACAGAGAAATACCATCAACAGAAAAAAGGATTTTAAGCCCCAGAAAGTAACTGAGAGGTCTAAGATCTTTCATCTCAAAATGCTGACTCAAGATCTATTTAAGCTCATTAATACTCGTCGTATCATCACCAGTAATAATCATATCATCAACATAGAGAAACAACACAACAGTACCTCTACCAGTTTTGTGAGTAAACAGGGAAGAATCATAGGCATTGGAGGAAAAACTGACCGACAGTACTGTAAAACTTGGCAAACCAAGCTCGAGGTGCTTGTTTGAGACCATATAAAACCTTTCGAAGACGGCAAACCTTATTTGGTGGATAAGTGTAACCAGGAGGTGAATACATATAAACTTCTTTTTTCAAATCACCATTAAGAAAGGCATTATTCATTTCTGAGTGGTTGTAATAGCAAGGAGAGTACGAATTGAAGTGATGCGAGCAACAGGTGCAAAGGTCTCCTCAAATTAATGCCATATTCTTGAGTGAAACCTTTGGCAACCAAACGAGCCTTATATCGCTCAATAGAGCCATCAGAACGAGTCTTGATCTTGAACACCCATTTACATCCCACAAGTGCCTTACCAAAAGGAGAATCAACTAGGTCCCAAGTATTACTGTTCTTCAAAACCTGTAACTCTTCTTGCATAGCATGTTGCCAATGAGGATATGTGGAGGCTTCTTGATAGGACTGAGGTTCATATAAGTGAAGCATGGTAGAAAAACAAAGATAAAAATCACGAAGATAGGTAGGTTGAGTTCTTACCCTAGTTGGACGCTCAGAAGGAAGAGGGGTGCAATGACAGGTTCGGGAATGGCTGCAACATCGAAAGTGACTGGAAGCTCACTGGAGGAACCTGCATTAGAATCACTAGGAAAGAGATCAACAAAGGGGTTAGTAAAAAAAGGAGTCAAAGTGGAAGTGAAAGACTTGAACTTTGAGAATGAGGAAAACATGGTGTCTTCCCAAAAGACGACATGATGGGATATACGGATGCGTTGAGAGATTGGATCCCAACATTGATAGCCTTTATGTTCCATAACCAAAAAAAGCAACAGAGACGTGCTCGAGGCTCACGTTTAGTGTACTCATGAGGTTAAAGGAGAACAAAACATACACAGCCAAAAACTTTAAGAGAGTTGTAATTTGGAGAAGTATGGTGGAGACGTTCAAAGGGAGATACATTACCCAGAACAGAGGAAGGAAGACGGTTGATGACATAGACAAAGTTGAGAGCAGCTTTACCCCAAGCACTTTCAGGACAAGAGGAGGAGATAAGCATAGCTCAAACAGAGTCAAGGATATGACAGTGTTTTCTTTCAGCATAACCATTTTGCTAAGAGGTACCAAGATAAGAAAACTCAGAGAGTGTACCCTGTTCAGCAAGAAAGGTGAGAAGTTTTGAATTACGATATTTAGAAGCATTATCACGATGAAAAACTTTAATTATTTTTGAGAAATGGCTTTTGATCATAGCAGCAACATTAATGTAAATTTGAGGCAGTTCTGAACGATTTTTTTATTAAATACATTCAAGTAAAACGAGAAAAATCATCAATAAATATTACAAAATATCGATTACCTCCCATAGTTGGTGTGGGGGCAAGCCCCCAAACATCAGAGTGCACAAGGTCAAAAGGAGATTTAGAAATAGAGGTACTTTTATTGAACGAAAGTGAAAATTATTTAGTAGTTTAACAAGAAGTGTAGTGAAAAGACTCATTATTGATTGAACCTAGAGCCCATTGAGATAATAGGGGGCAGCTTCCCTAGAGAACTATGAGCAAGATGTTAGTTGGCCAGTTGGATGGAGGTGGATGTTGCACAAAGATTTGAGGTAGGAGGATGAAGGTTGGTGAGCTCAAACAGCTTTCCGACTTTACATCCAATCCCTATGACTTGTCATGTCCGTGGATCCTGCACAGGACAACCAGAAAAAGAAAATATGACTTCATAACCAAGGTCACATATAGTTGACCAACAAAAATAAGATTAAAGTTTAATTTGTGAGATTACAACCTAAAACCAATTTGCATTAAGTGAAGTAGCCCAAAAGATATATAAACCGCACCCGAAATATTGAGACAGACGATATGGGACTCTTAACACCTCCCTTCACAGATACCTGGACGGAACAAGCAGAAACAAGCCTAACGAAATAGGTAGAAACAAAGATAAAATCTTAACTCTAATACCAAGTTAAAAACAGAAATAGGGAGACAAATTAATATTGATGAATTTGTATATATTTCTGAATGAATAAATACAAGAAGACTAATCTTTATTTATACAAGAAGACTGCTGTACATAAAAATAATAATAAATTATAATTATGTACTAAATCAATTACAATCATTCTTAAAATCAATCGTGATTAATCATAATCTTAATTATAATTAATCACGCTAACAACTAGAACTACCTATGTGTACCCTTATGTGAAGCTAATATAATGCAATGTTTAGCTGTGTTTGCAGGGATATCTTCATGTTTCTTCATTTCATATGTACTTTAAAGATCATGGCTATATGGTTCCATATTCGTAATAACAAGCAACTTATAATTACTAAATGGCCATATTATACGTACTGTGTGTTCGGTTTCATTCCTGCATGCTAATTATTCTGGTTTTCTTCTTCAAAGTGAATATAAACTCGATGAATACGTGGTGTTTGCATCTCCAATATTAGAAAATAAATAAATAAAAAGGGCAACTCAAACATGATTGACTAAGAGTCTAAGAATATTGAACTACCGAATTATGCCACTCTTTTCCATTATTTCCTTTTACTTAGACTTTTTTTTTTGTTTTTGGTAATCCTTTTACTTTATACTGGAACGATATGCACTTAATTCAGCACAATAATTACTTTTTATGTTTAAGTATGTGGTATGTCTTGGTTTTAGAATAGTTTAATTTCTCTTCCTATTAACTTTATAACAAAAAAAAGTACTTTCAGACTTTCTACCGTATTGATTGATCGAAGTGTGCATAAAATAGCCTTTCGACATGCAAAAATATCTTATAATAGGAGGTTGCTATTATACGCTCAAGCGTATAAGTGGTAGGAGCTAATTGAACATTGGATGAAAAAAACAAAAAACAGTGAAATGTGTGTTTAGTAATCAAAACATCAAAAATAAAAATCTGTGTGTGGAGAGCGTTCCACAGCAAGTCCCCATCTTATAAATCATGATAAGGTGTATAATTGTGGACAACAGCGAAGGGCTGTAAAGATAACGTGATTTTGATAGGCGTCGTAATGCCAGTCCTTGAAAAGCAGAAAAAGAATAAATGGAAGAGGAAATTTTTACAACTCTTATATTCTTACATCAAATAATATATACACTTCTTTTTATATTTTATTTAATATTTATTATATATATATTTTTTATCATTTTTTCTCACTTAATCATATCTATCAAAAGAATATAAATATTTACTTTTTTAGAGGTTAAAAATATCTTTTTCCAAATTTTTATGCCAATCCCGATATTTTTGCATTAATTTTTTTTACACTATTTTTTATATCACATAATTTAATAATAAAATAAATATTTATTTATTAATATTTTTTTCACTTAATTATAACTATTAATATGTAATGCAAAAAGTAATGTAAAAAAAAAGAGATAACATCTTTCTTTGTATAGTATTCTGATGGATGCGATTGTAAAATATAAATTAAATGTTAATTTTATCATAAATATTAGAATTTTATTAAATATAACCGATTGTTAATAAAATATTGAATAGGTATCATATTTTTTTAAGAAAAATATAAATATTGTAAAATATTTGATGAAAGAATAATTATTATATTCTTATATTAAATAATATATATTTATTTTTATATTTTATTTAATATTATTTATTATATATATATATTTTTTTTTTTTTTTCAATCATTCACTTAAAAAGAATATAAATAATAAGACACTCTTAAAAAAAGTGATGGACTATTATTTTCCATGGAAAATTACACATGTTTTCTTGGGTCCCGCTGGAGGAAAGATCAACAAAATGAGTTGGAATCCTCTTTTGTGTACTAAGCACAATGATGGGACATCGAAGAGGAAAGTTCAACCAATTATAACTGGACAAGGAGAAGAAAATACATAGACTTGGGGTCCTCTTTTGTGGACTAGTAACTATAATGGAACTAGCAAGTCTCTATAAATTGGTCATCTTAATTGCAATCTTTCAGTGTTCCGTTTTCTTCTATGTGCTATATATTTCACAGCCTAAACAAAATGGAGTTTCGTCACCTAGGCTTCCTTTCTGCTCTTTTGTGTGTAAGCTTCTATCTCTCTTCAGTAGAATAAACGTGAAGCCTTTTTATGCCATTATTTATCTGACATTTCCTTATTTCTCATATGCTCCAAAAAGTCATCGTGTTCACATAAACTGTTGTTTGCTTTGCTGATGCATTTATATATATAGCTAAATGATATATAAAACAAAATAAGTTGACAACAAAACCCGACAAAGTTAAAGGCCGCCGGGATGCATGGCAAGTTTGGCAAAAATGTATTTCAAAAAATATATATTACATTTAGTGTTTATTTGAATTAGTTTATTTTATATCCAAAACAATTTATAATACAAATCTCTCTAAAAGAGCTTTTGAAAAAAAATTAATTATTTCTCAAAATTTAAACATTACCAAACATGTTATTAAGCATAACTTAGTTGCTAATATGACACTTCTCAAAATATTTCTTTAAAAAAAAAATCAGTTGTCTTCTTATAAAGTGATATTTTTATTTTAATTTGAAACTTTGGCAGCTTGCACTCCTAGGAAGCCATGTCCAAGCATCGCTACCTGCCGAAGATTATTGGCGATCCCTGTGGCCTAACACTCCCATGCCTAAAGCTCTAAGGGATCTTACGCAGCCTGGTTAGAAGTATATATGAATATCAAAGTCCAAATTCCAATTCTGTTACTTTTTAACTTTAATTTCTCAATGTTGGCTGTTTTAAATCTTTTATTGTATATTACTTGGCAATAATGGCACTTAGGATGGCCAGAACGTAAAAAAATAGTAAAAATTAATGTACATATTATATATTTATAAGATAACAATACCACAAATATTTAAGGAGCTTTATTTAAATTTTATCCTATTGATAAATCAGAACTATCATATATAGTTGATTAAGCAAGTGCAAAATGGGTCCTTTGTATGAATATTTTTAACCATGGCACCTTTTCGATAATTATCCCTTTGAATTGTTCTTATATATATATATATATATATATATATAAAAATAACGTCTGGTTCGGTACTTGAAATTGGAACTAAACCTATTAATTTTTTACCATAAACATAACTTTTTTTAAATAATAGCGCAGCGGCACTTATAATTTCAATAAAAACAAAAGATTTATTAACAGAAGAAAATATGTATAAAGTGCAACTAAGACCAACTTATGATCTATAATTTTGTTCTTGGTCTGAAGATTATCAATGATGACGTACTTTTTATTATAGAGATCGATATGTAAAGTGATGTTATTTTAAAAGTGTATCGTATTCTTTATCTTAGAAGATGTCTTAGTGATTCGCAATACAAGGGATCTGAACGATCAAAGAAAATCAAAGCTAAAGTTTGTATCCTATAACATGAGGCAGATGTGAGACATTCAAAATCAAAATTTTCAATACTATCCAAAATATAACAAATCTATAAGATTTGGATAAATTTATTGAAGAAATTATGTACAATAAAAAAAAATCAAGAAAGAAAAGGAGAGGAATGCAGTTGAAGGTGAAGGGCTACAATCCCGTTTAAAGAAACACTTACAAGAGGAAACCAAATTCAAAACACCATAAGAGAGAGAGAGAGAGACCACAAACAAAACTGAGTGTTATAGGACTTAACATTTATATATTTGAAATGTATTTTAGAATTAGAATTTTGAGTCAATCACCATTTTTGCCCTTAAAATTCATTAAAAGAAATTCGATGAATAGGCACGAATTTTTTTGACAGAATCCTTGCCGTAAGTAATCCTGCAAATTTTAGACGGAAATATATGTTGAAAAGCCAAACTTCGAGAAAAAATATTAAATAAAAAAATTGCAACAGATTTTTTTACATTTTCACCGATAAATGTATCAGTTTCATTTTTTGAGATTTTTAGGCAAATTAATTCTATCAAAAAATTTCTCCAACTTTCGAGGAGGAGCATCAGTCAACAATTTCTGGCAGATTATCCGTCAAAAATTTCACGCAGGATTACTCAAGTAACAAATCAGTTATGTTTTTTGAGAATTTTAACTGATTAGCAGCTGGAAATTAAAAAAAAAATTGGCTTGAAATACTTAATGCGGATTATGATATGTTGGAAACTTTTTTTTAAGAGCCGAGTGAGATTCATTTTTCCTCCATTTCTCCTCCATTTCTGCAATCTCTCATTCTTCCTCTCCCTCTTCTCTTTGCTCTCTCTTCATTTCTCTCTCTTCATACGGTAATATTTTATGTGTCGGTCTTCATAGTAAAATATCGGTCTTCATAGTGAAATATGCATCATTATTGATAATCTATATATCAGGAATAAAGTTACATATTGGATTAGTATGGGTTAAAATTGTATCTTTTTTTTTTAATAAATTTATTATTTTTTCCTTGAAACTATTATTTGAATGAATTTCAGTTTTGTGATTTAAATAAAATGATGCCCCTTTGACTATTTGTCATTTGATTCCTTGACGTAGATTCTGAATGGAAGGGATGGAACAGTGCCTCCACAAAACTCAAGGGAAGAACTCAACCTAAGATAGGCGATGCCGCTATTGACTTTTTAAGTTATGTTTCAAGCTATGGGCCAGCTAGCAAAGATAGTGTCCGAACAAAACTCAAAGATAGTGTCCGAACAAAACTCAAAGATAGTGTCCGTACAAAACTCAAAGATAGTGTCCGTACAAAACTCAAAGATACGCTCAATGTCAGCATATACTTCCTTGAAGATGACCTTCATCCGGGCAAAAAACTGAACTTGGATTTCACAAAGCGTTCCGATGAGTTTAGTTTCTTACCCGACAAGGTTGCAAAATCGATCCCATTTTCCAGTAGCAGGTTCCCAGAAATTCTGAGCCGTTTCAGTATAGGAGCTGAGTCAACTGAGGCAAAGACAGTGAAAGATACTCTTGAGATTTGTGAGAACCCTGCCGTTAACGGGGAAGACAAGTACTGTCCTGCATCTTTGGAATCAATGGTCAATTTCACCGTTTCGAAGCTTGGAAAGAACATTACGGTACTTTCAACTGTGTTGGAGAAGGAAACGCACAAGCAGCAGCTGTACAATGTAGTGGAAGGAATGCAGAAAGCTGGAGACAAAGCAATGGTGTGCCATAAGTTGAATTACCCATATGCTGTGTTTTATTGTCACAAAGACGCTATAAGGGCCTTTACTGTTTCATTGTTGGCCACTGATGATGGGACAAAAGCTAAAGGATTAGTAGTTTGCCACACTGATACCGCACAATGGAGTCCCGAACATGTTGCTTTCCAGCAGCTTAATGTTAAGCCGGGAACGGTTCCTATTTGCCATTTTCTTGCCACTGAAACCCTTCTTTGGGTACCCAACTAAACCTTGAAAATGATGATGGACTAGTCTCTTGAAGACGGTATCAGGTGATGTATGAAGTATAATCCATGTATGTATGACTTCCTCTGGCTGGTATTATGTCTGTAATATAGTGGAAAATAATCTATGTCAGCCAGAACTGTTTGCAATCTATCCAATAACCAGGCTCCACAATGAGCTTGAAGTTAGTCAAGATAATGCAATAATGTTGTAAAAAAGGTGTGTTTGATTTGATATCTTCTTGTTTAGTTCAAGGACCAAAGTTTGGTCGTTAAAATAGATAATTGACTATTGTGTTATAGTCTATAAGGGTAAATTATTTAAATAATTGGAGTTTGATGTGAATAATCACAACGATTTTTCTAAATAACTAGATTTATAACCTATGTATTGCAAGAAGGAAAAAAGAAAATTTTATCACTTTTGTTATTTTTTTTAATTTGTTGTATAACTATGAAAATTATTTGGTGAGATCTTGAGAAATAATTGAATACATAATTTTTTTTATTAAAAATGATGTGTAGTTAAAATTGTGAAAAAGAAGGAAAAATTTTAATTGAGCTATATATTAATTACTCATGACTTGATTGAGAGATTTCTCTAAAGACTGAATTGAAAGATTTTTTTTTTTTTAAAGATAAGATGTTTTGAATGCTCCTATTTTATTCACTTTATAATTCAAGTATATGGATATCGCATTCCCAATCAAATGCTAAATTTATTTGAGTATTTTCAATAACATTATCTTACTTTATTTTTTAATTTCTTCTTATTAAATGTAAATTCTTAAGGCTAATATTAGTTTTGTTAGCATTGTCATTGATTAATTACAATTTATTTTCCTTATTTTTAGAAACTTTTTTCTTATCTTATTATTATTTGTTAAGTATTTCAATCCTAATTGAATTTTAAATTTACATGAATATTTACAACAATACTATCTTTATTTTTTATTTCATATTATCTTTGATTTCTAGAATATCTCCCACCCGATAGATGAGAGTAATTTCTCAGGATATGATCAGACGCCTAAGCAGGCATTCTCCCAATGGTATTATTTTTATGTACCTAGTATTTATAGGAATTTAGTTTCTTTGTCTAAACTTGATGTTGCTGGATAGTCCTTTAGATTTGGTAATTAATGTTTTAGTTTGTATAATCATACTTATATGATTTGTTCTAGTATACTTTATGATGATTTATATAAATTGAATCTTGATAATTTATATGCTGAAACTCTTATGACCGTGCATTATAATGTTGACACTAAATTAGTGAATGAACATTATGCTTACTTGTGGTATAAGCGTTTGAGTCATATTTCCAAAGAAAGAATGGAAAGGTTGGTTAAGAATGACATCCTTCCAAATTTGGATTTCACTGACCTTAATATTTGTGTGGATTGTATCAAGAGAAAACAAATAAAACACACAAAGAAAGGTGTCACGAGAAGTATTCAACTTCTTGAAATTGTACACACCGATATATGCGGACCCTTTTATGTCAATTCTTTCAGTAAAGGAAAGTACTTTATCACATTTATTGACGATTATTCACGTTATAGATATGTCTATTTATTGCATGAGAAATCTCAAGCAGTGAATATCTTAGAAATTTATGTAAATGAAATTGAAAGACAATTAGACAGAAATGTGAAGATCGTAAGGTCAGATAGAGGTGATGAGTATTATGAAAGATTTGATGAAACTGGATAACACCAGGTCCGTTTGCTAAGTTCCTAGAAAAATGTGACATATGTGTTCAATACTCAATGTCAGGTACACTACAACAAAATGGTGCATCATAATGGTGTAACTGAACTTTAATGAATATGATTAGGAACATGTTAAGTAATACGTCTTTACCTTTGTCATTGTGGATGTATGATTTAAAAAAATACTGTAACACCCTGGAAAACATGTTAGACTTGTATATGGATACAGAGGTAGCCTAATACATGCTTAACATGTCTATTTAATTTTGTAACTTTTTGAGCATGTTCAGTCACTTTGCTGTAATACTATTTGTGAGAAATAACTATTATTAGCCCTAGAAATGGCTTAAACTGCTCAGTTAGTAGAAATAAATGTGGAGACTTTATTTTTGAAGTCACAAATGTGTTAACTGTGTTATAGTTAAAATCCGAGGATAATCAAAGTTAGTTTGGTATTTTTAAGCATACTGGTGTGTGTTTTAATATTGAATTAGCTAGTCACAAATATGGAAAAATGTGATATTGGTGCAACCAAATTTTTAAAGAATCTCGGGATTTATTTTATGACAGTTGGAAATTAGGAATCTGGATTTGGTAGAATCTAAGTGTTCTTAGCAGTATTGGAATTTGGCTATAAGTAGCAAAGTCTCACCTTGCTACTCACAGCAGAGAAAGAAACGAAAACAGAACAGAGAAAAGAAAGAAAAGAAAAAAAGATAAGGAAAACCGAAGGAGAAAGGAGAAGGAAGCGGAAGAATGAGGATGAACCAAGAGGAAAGCTTGGACTTATCCTTGGCCATCTTCAAGATCTTCATCCCGGCTACAAGAGGTAGGGGTTCTAAGCTTGAATCTTCATCCTTTTACTCATTTTCCATATTAGGCTATTTTGAGGTTTAATATGCCAAATTGAGTTCTTGAAGTGTTTTGAGTGAATTTCTTACTTGGATAAGTTTTAAATGTAGTTTATGACTTATTCATGCTAAGAATTTGGATTAGAAACTGAAAACTCTCCATTTAATCATTTAAAGCTTAAAGTGAGGGTTTTAGGGGTTTAGAGGAGTGATTTAGTGTTTTGATCCATTTTTGGTGAAATCAATTAGTGTTTTAAGTTTTCTTCATGTTTGTGAACTTGTTTGGGAATTGAAATCACCTAGAGATGGGTTTTGAATGGCCAAAATCCAAGATTTTAGCCATTGGAATAGTGCCACGAAGCTACAAAATAAGTTGCAGAGTTTCTGGTTCAAAAACAGGGCTCGTGTCAAAGACACGGGGTGGGTCGTGTCTCTCTCTGCCAGAAATTTTCATGAAGAGCGAAAACACGGGGGGGGGGGGGAGGGAGGGAGGGCGTGTCTAATGACATAGGCCATGTCTCCCTCTGTAATGAGAATTAGCTATTGTGGTCTTCATAAAAGTTGTAGCTCTTTCTCTTAGCTTTCTAATGCCACTGGAATCACCTCGTTTTGACCTCTGTAGCTCAAGTTATGGTCATTTTACTGTGCAAAGGTCAAAGGTCGAGATTGAGCAAGATGCGTTGTTGGCTAGGAAATGCATGATGTTTGACATTTGATAAGGCTAGGAGCCTTAGAGGGACCTTAGATAACCATATCAAGGGGTAATGTGTTGGAATACCTTAGGCTTCCATAGTGTGATGGAATGCCATAGGGCAATCTTGGAAACCTTGAGCATCCAAGTGTGTTGGAATGCAACAAGGAAGTATATAGAACATTATTCAACATGAGGTTGACTTTGGTATCACTTGTAAAGTGATGGTGTGGGGTTCTAGATACAAGAGTATTAGTGTTGAGATACAATTAATGGTAGATCTTAGAAGGAATAATCACTTACATTATGTGAAGGACTTTGAGAAGTTAAGACAAGGTGTACTAGAAACAACTAGTTTGGGTTTGTTTAGTATAGTATGCCTATCTATATGCATAGTTTACTCCTTTAGGATTAAAGTTGAGTTTAAGATGCATAGTTGGTGTATGTTCTCTTGTTCTTAAAGGGTGAACTTGAGGATATGCTAGAAACATGAGTTGGTTCCTTTATGTGATAGAGTTGAGCCAAGAGTGCATGTTTGCTAGTGATAGTTCTTTCACTTGGTTAAGGTGAATCTTGTGATAGAATTTTTGAAACCTTAGGCATCATTTGAGAAGCAAAATGTCATAGGTCAATATCTATACCCTTGAGCAATAAGAGGTTTCCTTATGAATCACTGGTGAAGTGATGAAGTAGGTGTTAGGTATGGTAAGCTAAGTGTGTTTGGCTTGTTGGTTATGTTATTATGCATACGTTGCTCCTTTGAGAGGAAAGTAGAGCTAAAGATGCATGGATGACATTTCACTAGCTTGAGAGATAAAGTTAAGGTATAGGAAGTACTAAAAACATGACTTTGCTCCTTAAGCAGTAAGTGACCTTGATTGGGAAGTTTGCTAGTTTTCCTTAGTCACTTTGTTGGAAGGACATAGTGATGTTTAAATGTATTTGTGAAATACATTGCATATCTTCTTTTTAAACTTACTATGTCTTGTTTCCTGTGTATTGTAATCTTAGATGGTATGCATAACCATGGGACCTGAGAATGAGGTATTGTATCTGAATTCTCCTTGTGGTTTTGCTTGTATGGTCAATGTTACCGGTATGAGGGTGGTAGGAGTACTGTTACGGTTGTGAGAGGAAGGTACTCACCTATTACCAAGTGGGTTTGTGCTGGTTAGGCCTAACTTGCTCAGTATATACAAAGGAACAAAAGGTTCTTGGGATACAAGTAAGTGACATGTGTTTTCTAAAAACAAAATCTGCATTTGCCTTGCATCATTATATTAGTAGGACTTTGTGTGAGCATAATCATACATTATATCATAAAGCATTGCATTAGTTGACCGCTATATAGGCAATTGCCTTGCTTGTTTGATGGTTGTTTATTGATGATATCATACAATTGTATGGGCAGTTATTTAATATCATTGATTGTTCGATTTTAGTGCGAGATAGGACTTTAGCTTTCCTTGTGAATGTTACATTAAGTATGTATATATTCTGATAGTATTTGAGCAGAGGCTCAATTATCTGTTGTAAGCTTAATCTTATGCGTTCAGTAGGTTATTTGTAATTTATAATTAACTACTGGTTTTGGAATTGCATATTGAGAAATTGTGATTTCTTATCCCAATAGTATTTCCATGTAAATCCAGGTACTGGTAAAATGAAGCAGAAGGGGAAGAAGAACTAGTGTAGTTTTATTTATTTCGGTAAATGTATATATTGTATATTTATTACCTGTTACCTTGAGTTTGTAAAAGTTATGTATTACAGGTTGCCTTGAGAGGCTGATGATGTATATATATGGTTTTTTGTTATTCAGACTCTCTATATTTACTCATTGTATATGAACAATATGGGTTTAGTTGGTTGAGTTAAGTTAGAAGTGACATAGCTGGTACTGTGCACCTTGTATATGTATGATATATTAGGTTCTCGGTACTAGGATATTATAAATACTGTGTATTTGTTGAATAGGGTTCCTAGTAAGGTAGTTTCAAAGACACATTTTGAACTATGGACAGGTAGAAAATGCAGTTTAAGGCACCTGCATATTTAGGGATGCCAAACAGGAATAAGAATTTATTATCCACAAGAAAAGAATCTGGATGCAAAAACAATCAATGGATATTTCATTAGTTATCCAGAAAGGTGTATAGATTTTAATGTCCTACCCATAGTACAAGAATTGTTGAAACTGGAAATGCCTGGTTCATTAAGAATGGTGAAACCAATGGGAGTGAAGCTTCATAAAATGTGAAAATTAAGGAAGTTAGAGTACAAGTTCCTTTGTCTTGTACTCCTACTTATGAAATTGTTGTTCCTCATGTTGTTGAATAGAATAACAATTAAGAAGAACAACAAATTAATGATCCTGAGGTTAACAACGAACCTATAGTAGAACAACCACAAGAAATAACATTAAGAAGATCCTAAAGAGAAAGAAGATCTGCTATTTCAAATGACTATGTGGTGTATTTACAAGAGTCAGAAAACAATTTGGGAATTAATGACAACGATCTAGTTTCGTTTTCACAAGCCATTAATAGAGATAATACTGATAAATGGTTAGATGCTATGAAAGATGAGCTTAAATCAATGAAACATCATGATATATGAGACCTTGTGGAAATACCTAAAAGGTGCAAGAGAGTTAGGAGTAAATGAGTCTTTAAGACTAAGCGTGATTTTCATAGCAACCTTGAAAGCTATAAGGCTCGTCTTGTTGCCAAAGGTTTTACTCAAAAGATGACAATGACTATAAGGAAACATTCTCATCAGTTTCTAAGAAAGATTTTTCCAGAATTATCATGGCATTAGTAGTTCATTATGATCTAGAGTTGTATCAAATGAATGTGAAAATTACCTTTCTAAAAGGGAATTTAGAGGAAGATGTTTATATGGATCAACCAATGAGTTTTTTAGTTAAAGACAAAGAACACATGGTGTGTAAACTTAAGAAATCAATATACGAATTTAAGCAAACTTCTCGACAACGGAATTTCAAGTTCAATGATATTATTGTATGCTTCGGATTTAAGAAAAATACTATTGATCGATGTATATATATCTGAAGGTCAGTGGGGGTAAGTTTATCTTTTTGATTCTGTATGTTGATGACATCTTACTTGCAACTAATGATCTTGGTCTATTGAGTGAGACTAAGAAGTTTCTCTCTAGTAACTTTGAAATAAAAGATATGGGAAAGTTAAGCCATGTGATTGGAATAGAAATATTTTGTGACAGATCACAAGGATTGTTGGATTTGTCACAGAAAGCCTATATCAATAAGAAAATGGATAAATGGCTAGTAGGTATGGTTCCAATTCAAAAAGGGGACACATTTAATGTTATGGGATGCTTTGAGGTCATTATTAATGAATTATGGCTGCAAAATTTTATTTAAGACTTGAAATTATCGACAGTATTGCCAAGTCGCTAAAGTTTATTGCCTGTAACAATCTTCTTTTCTAAAAATGACAAGTATTCTAAAAGTGCTAAACATATGAAATTGAAATACTTTGTCGTTAAAGAAGAAGTTCAAAAACATAGTGTGTCAATAGAGCACGTTAGCATCGACTTTATGATTGCTGACCCTTTGACGAAAAAGTTACTGCTCAAAACATTTAGTGGACATGTTGAAAGTAAGGGCATTAGTGTATATTATGTTAATGATTATGTTTTTTATGTACTTTGACACTCTGTGCTGATGAATGAATATGTTTCTGTCTTACTTGTTTTTTGAGTTTGTATACATAATTGAATAGGAATGATGATAATAGGTTCTGTCTTTAATAAAGACATTATTGTTAGACCAATTATGTGCTTCCCATTTATAGGTCATGTCAAAGAGAGGACTAATTCTGTGGTACATGGAAGAGCCTATGTCGATTAAATGATATACGACCACCATGACTAATGTTAGTTTATTCTTGGTCATGATGAAAAATGTATCTAATGTAAAGAAGAGTTTAACTATATATATGAATTCATATTATGGTTTGACAGACTTATCAAACTATAAAGAAGATAATGTCACATGAGCCAAATGGGAGAATGTTAGATTAAATGTCTCATATGATGGACTTGTGACTTATCTTATTAGTTTAATAAGTAATTAAATTAAGTTAATGAACAAAACTCTGATTTGGTAAAAGGGAAATGATAGTTTTGCAATTATAGTAACTGTTAACTTGATTAAAGTTAGCAATATTTAAGAAACAATTTTTGTGCAAAACTCAAGGTCTGTACAAGGCCATTAGGGTTTCTTCTTCCCTTACTATCATTAAAGTAGAAGAAACATAAAGAAAATAGTAAAAGAATAGAAAGTGAATTTTGAGATCTCTTTAACGCTCTTGGAATATAGTTTACTAATTATTCATGAATAAATGTTAGTGTATTCTTACACTCTTATTTGTGAGAATTATGAATTCTAAGATCTTTATGTTTTGATGATACTTTTTTATATTAAATTTTTTGAAAAACTTACAAACTAACATAATATTATTTCAAGTACTAAATTTATTCATCCTAACGGTATAATTTCATAGATTCGAATTCCTAACATTATAGTCATCCTTATACTACTTAACTCAAAGTTTAATTGCCACTTAAATCGTAACATTGTTATTATGTGTATTTGGTTGAGATTTCAACCAAACGCAAATGACAAAAGCGTGACTTATGGGGCATCTTTTACACCTTTTGAGAGTGTGAATAAGAAGAAAGTTCATTCTTCCTTTAATTCAACATTCGTTTGTGTTGAAGACTATCTAATGCCAAAAGCCTTACTTGTTTTTGCCTAAATTTGATATTTGTTTTAGTTAGTATATATTATGGTCCACTTCTTTTTTACAAACGGCCCGGATCTTACAATATTGAAATGACTTAGTTTTTTATCTATATTGTCTAAAATTTGATCTTGTGGCCAAATCAAAAGGAATTATAAAAGGAAAATTGGTGTGGAGGTATTCATACGAAATAGTGATACATGATTATATTATTAATTGGTAATTAACTTCATGTGTTATACTTAAATCATCATAACACAAGGGGTTGTAGATTTATGTAAATGCGTTTGATGACAAAACATCCATAATTTGAAAATTTGAACATAATTATGTTACTTACACATAATTTTTTTTTCCAAATAACTCACATAACTTTTGTGACCATTATCCATACATTACTCTTTTGGAGTTAAAGAGGATTGACTCACCTGATCGACCTTTCGCTCATAACAATAACATGACTTACGTTCGATTCTTAAGATCTACTATTAGTAGACAATCTATAATCTCATTATAAATCCTTGTTGAGATTGGTGATTTATCCTGACCTTAAAATGGGGAGAGCCCCTTCATCCTAAACTTATTGATCACAAATAAAAAAAGAAAAAAAAGTATCTAATCACCCGAAACTTTTAAATCTTATAATTTAGTCCTTAAACTATATTAATTCCTACAATTAGTCTTTCATATATAGTTCATCCAATCTAAATTAGTTGACTAACAGAGTACTATGTCACGAGAAATTCTAAAATACTCTCAGAGTAATACTTTAGGCAGATTTATAACTGTTCATATTTAATTTAATAATATTTTATTTTGCTATCCAATTACAACATATAAAATATAAGTACCACGTATTACAATTTGAGTAAAGTAGTGTAGGAAAAATTTCTCATGCGTCATGTACAAGCACGTGAGTCATTAATGATTTATTTATCATGTCAATTAATGACTCACGTGTTTATATGTGATGTAGTACTTCGTTAGTCAATTGATTGAAATTGGGCGAAGGACTAATTACAATAATTAAAGTAGTTTAAGAATTAAATTGGAAGATTTGAAAGTTTAGGGTGGTTGTTTGTAACTGAATAAATGAAAGTTTAGGGTGATCAGATACTATTTTACTTTAAAAAAAATTACTCTTTCGGGAATTTTAGAAGTTTTCATTAACCTCTGTAAAACTCTACATTACAACTCTTCATGACGAGTGGTAGGCATGGGATTTGTAGTCCAGACTAATTTTCAAAATAGTAAAAATACATTCTTACTTTTAATCGGGTATGTCAAATTATATATTTCTATGTAGTCTTCTATAATTGATGAATGATGGTGCAGTAGATGATGCTGAAGATACGTTGTACCCAACTACCTTTTTCGTCGAACAAGAGCTTTATCTAGGGAGAGAAGTGAACATGCAATTCATCAAGCATCTGATTGCTCAACCTTATATACTCTATTCTTACCTAAAAGATGCCAAAGAGATTGAAACAAACAAGAGATACAAACCTGAGCAGATTTATTTGAAGAATCTTCCCATCAAGGGAGAAGAAAAGCACTGTGTGACATCCTTGGAATCATTAATCTATTTCACCATTTCAAGGCTTAGAGAGGACATCGGCATGTTCTCAAGTTCATTTGCACAGAATCACCAGGAGAATTACTAAAGAACTATGCAAAGAAATGTGTTGTATTCAATCTTAGTACAAATCTTATACAGGATGGACTGATATATATAGACATTAGGCCTAACTAGCCTAACCACTAACAAACTACACGATAAGATTAATATCTTATTAGCTAAATTATAGCTAAACAAAAATAGAATAACAAATCTTAACAGAACATAATTACATTAGTAAGTGATCATTATCCTTATCCTCTCTATACTCCCCCTCAAGTTGAAGAGTGGGGATTGTGAACTCCCAACTTGCACATCAAATCACAAAATAGTTTGAACTGTAATGCTTTGGTGAACAGATCTACTTGCTGCTATTGAGTTGGAACATAGGAAGTGACAATAGTGTCTGACTGTAGGTGCTCACGAACGAAATGACAATCGATTTTGATATGCTTCGTCCTCTCATGAAAAACAAGATTCATTGCGATGTGTAGAGCAGTTTGATTATCACAATGAAGTAATGTAGGAGCATCACATAGGACTAATAAAGAGGATAGCAAACTGCGTAACCAAATGATCTCACTAGTGGCATGTGCCATGGCCCGATATTCAGCTTCACTAGAGGAACCGGACATTGTTGTTTGCTTCTTCATTTTCCATGAAATTGGAGCGGATCCAAGCTTCATAAGGTATCCTGAAGTAGATCATCGCGTGATGGGGCAAGCTGCCCAGTTCGAATCACAATAACTAACCAGTTGGAGATCATTATCCTTAGGAAGTAAAATGCCTTGGCCAGGTGATGACTTCAAGTAATGCAAAACACGTAAAGCTGTGTCTCAATGTGCTTGCCTTGGTGCCTGCATGAATTGGCTCAAAATATGCATTGAATAGGTTATCTCTGGCCTGGTAATTATGAGGTAAATCAGGCGGCCAACGAGACATTGATATTCTGAGGGTTAGAGTATGGCTCACTTGTGTCAGCGGACAAGTTGTGGTTCTGCTCCATAGGAAACCCACAAGGTTTGTAATGCATCATTCCATATTCATCTAGTATGTCAAGCATGTACTTACGCTGACAGAGGAACAAACCTTCTGCACCCCGTGCCAATTCGAGACCAAGAAAATATTTAAGGGTGCCAAGGTCTTTTATGTTAAAACACTTGTGCAGATAAAGCTTGAAACTACTGCAAGCCTCTGTATCATTACCAGCTATAATCAAGTCATCTACATACACAAGGACTGCCACGAAAACATTGTTGGATGAATATGTGAATAAACTATGGTCTGCGCTACTTTGGAGGAAGTCGTACGCAAGAAAACTTTTGGAGAGCTTAGTATGCCAATTTCTTGAAGCTTGGCGGAGTCCATATAACGACTTCCATAAGCGACATACAAGATTTGTCTTCTAAACAACACACCCCGGAGGAACGGCCATGTATACCTCTTCCTCTAACTCACTATGAAGAAAAACATTGCTTACATCCATTTTATGCAACTCCCATCATTTGGCTGCTGCCACTAGAAACAAGCAACGAACCGTTATCATCTTCGCCACGAGAGCAAATGTTTCCCGAAAGTCTTCTCCTTCGACTTGAGTATATCCCTTCGCGACTAAACGTGCTTTGTATTTATCTATCTCGCCATTTACTTTATACTTTATTTTGTAAACCCATCGACAACCTACTAACTTTTTCCCGGCTGGTAGTGGTTTGAGAGTCCATGTGTTATTTTCTTCTAGAGCTTGAATTTCACGCTCCATAGCCTCACGCCATTGTTGATGTTGGACAGCCTGCATATAATTTTTGGGCTCATCATGG
Organism: Ormosia semicastrata; assembly: GCA_029884595.1. Taxonomy (NCBI): domain Eukaryota; kingdom Viridiplantae; phylum Streptophyta; class Magnoliopsida; order Fabales; family Fabaceae; genus Ormosia; species Ormosia semicastrata. Next base: position 29,834,515 of record JAQQTO010000041.1, on the reverse strand, counting down.
GACATGATGGCGGTAAGAAAAGCTTTGTGACCTGAATCGAAACTATCAAAATTGATATAATGTGATATGTGATAGGACTTACTAGAAGTGGCCGATTATTCCTGTAACATGCATGGGTTTTTACGTGTGCAGCATGGCAAATATAGTCCTTAAGATATTTTGGGGCTCGTCTAGTACTCTGTCCTTGAGTTAGCATCATATAATTGCTAAGATCATTATGCTCCCCCGGCTTTGTTCGTATGGTAATTCTGCCTCATTCTCAACCAGCTCAACTAGGTTATGTTCCACCCCAACTTGCTTTTCAGCTTCAGTAGGTGATCCAGCTAACTCAATAAAAATACATTTGTCTTCAGAACCTGTTGTGTTTTTGGGAAAGACCTCAATCTTTGAGTAATATGGGAATATGGTCTCATAAAATACGACATCCCTTGATGTTGAGAACTCACGAGTCTGTGGATTATACACACGCCACCCCTTTTGTCCTTAGGGGTATCCAACAAATATGCTTCGTTTGGCTCTAGGTGCAAATTTATCACTTAGTTTGAGTGCTTTGGCGTAACAGAGACACCTAAAAACTCTCAGATGAGTATAAGATGGTGGCTTTCCGTAAATCATTTCATAGGGAGTGACGCCTCTATTAGCTACTATTGGTGTTCTATTGATCAAATGAGTAGCCGTAAGAACGCATACTCCCCAGAAAGATAGAGGCAGATTAGATTGAAATCTAAGCACTTTTGTAACATCAAGAATGTGTCTATGCTTTCTCTCTATGCGTCCATTCTGTTATGGTGTACCCACACATGATGTCTCATGAATGATCCCCTATTGTTGGAAAAATATCTACATTTTTTAATTGACAAATTCCATTCCATTGTTACTGCGAATCACTTTCACTTTAGTATCAAATTGCATTTCCACCATTTTACAAAAATTAATTAGATAAGTAGACATTTTCAATTTTTCTTTTAGCAAATAAACCCATACTGCTCGAGAGAAGTCATCAATAATTATAAGAAAAAATGTGATCCATTGTGTGAAGCTGTAGCATATCTCCCCCATAAATCACAATTTATCAAGGCAAAAACTTTCTTAGCTTTATTATTACTCAAAGGAAAAGGAAGTCTAGATTGTTTGGCACAATGACATACATCATAACACCCAAACTTATTTTTATCAAAATGAAAATTAAGAACACCAGAAAGTTTTGACAAATTCTGACTAGAAGGATGTCCCATCTTAGCATGCCAAAGAGCATTCGAATCTTCAAAAATTACTGTTGATGAAGACTCACATACTCTAACTTTAAGGACGTAAACCCCCTCATGCAAGTCACCGAACCCAATCATCCTCTTCGTAGTTTGGTCCTGTATAACACAACCATCAATCGAATATGTCACTGTGCAATTTAGATCACATGTAAGCTTGTGAATGGATATCAAATTGCAATTAAATCTAAGAACAAATAAGACATCATGCAGCTTAATTTTATCGTTCAGGTTTAATGTTCTCATTTTTGTAACGGAAACAATATCCCCAGTAGGAATAGCAATGCATAAAGGAGTATCAAGCTCATGCACTTCTTCGAGGATTGAGTATAGTGGGGTCATATGATGAGAAGCCTTGCTGTCTAACACCCATCCTTGTTTCTCAAGATTACCAGAAGTGTATTCATGCTGCTCGTTATTTCTCTTGTTCTAAGATCCATGAAGAGCATGATTGTCCTAGTTCTGTCCCTCTACCATGGTTCCCTTCTGGTTGCTATCTGCCCATGCGAACCTTGCTCCTCCAGAGTTGAAACTAGATTTGTTGCCTTTCTTGTGTGATCTGCGTGTGTCCCAATGGGGCGAATACCCAACCAACTCAAAGCATTTGGATTTCTCGTGTCCCAGATTTCCACAGTGCTCACACTTCACCCTTGGCTCTGTTAGTCATGGCAACCATTACCCAAGAGGGGGGTGAATTGGGTATTAAAAACTTCTCACAAAAGCTCTTAAAATAAATACAAATATTTAAGCTATTAAATAAAAGAGAAGGAATTGCAAGATGAAGAAAAAAAAGCTTTAAGAACAAAGAAATAAATAAATGTACAATAATATAAAATTACGTAAAATAAAGAGATTAGGAAGAGAGAAGTAGGCATGATATTTATCCTGATTCGACCACTAACCCACTTGTGGTCTACGTCCAGTCCTCGAAAACAATTCGAGATTTTTCACTATGTATACAAGCTTCAATAGGTGCTTGCAACCGTTACATAAAAGAGCACTTTTCACACACAGGGAAACTCTACCCTTGTGCTAAAGTCTCAGCCTGCAGAGATACCTCACCCTTATACAAATCTTAGAGGGATACCTCACCCCATTTACAAACCTTGAAGGATACCCCACCCTCAATACAGAAGAATAGAAATATAGATGAAGAGAAACTCTCACTCAGAGCAAATAATACAAATTGAAGTGCTAAGAGGCTCTCAAAAGATATCTCAAAGTTTTAGCAAAAAGAGCACAGAAAATAAGTGTAAAATATAAATCACATTTTTCAGAGCAAGCGCAAATTAAACAAATAGCTGAGATTGTTGCAGATGAGACCCACGGTCTCTATTTATAGAGCCAAATAGAAAATAGTCGTTGGAGCAAATTAATGTGATAATAAATGCGTTAACATTTTCGTATGAATTCAAAAATGAAACAAAATTCTCGTGGGTTATTCGAATACCATCATTGAGTATTCGAATACCACTATTCCAATTCTCATAAAAAAGCATTCAGAAGCAGGTTATACGAATACCACAATGAGGTTTTCGAATACCTCTATTTTAAATACAGTCTGGAACGTCTTTTAGGCTGTGGTATTCGAATACCACATCCTGTATTTGAATGCCCCTTTAAAAAACTTGTTCAGGAACGTTTTCTGGGCTGTGGTATTCGAATACCACATGCTGTATTCGAATACACCTTACTGATTTTGAAAACTGAATTCAAATGATCATAATTTCTTCATTTCTTATCCGTTTAAAGCAAATGACCAGTCATTGGAAAGATCTTTGAGTCTATTTTCAAATGAAAGAAGTTTCAAAACAAAAATCAAAGTATTTTGAAAGATATGATTAAAAGATTGACCAAAGGTCAATTTTATAAAACTCAAATTTTGCTATTTTTCATAGATTTGAACTATTACTAAAACTAGCTTTTCAAAACTTGTTTGTTGGACATTTTAACATAGGAAAATCATTTGTAAAAATATATTTGAAAAACATATTTGAGATATTCATAAGGCTTCTTACATAAAGACCCTAAGTCCTAAAAGTTATACCATTTAATCTTCCTTTGGACTTGGTCTTTGACATGACTTTGATGTTATCAATACCTTCATGAAATAGGCATTCACATTCTCCTTGTGTTGAGCTTAATAGAGATCTTTTACTGTCTTGTTGCAATGCTCACTCTTGGTACTTGGACTATCCTACAAAGTATTGCTCACTTAAACAAGCATAGTTAGTCCAGAATCACAATTCAATATCTTCATATGCATGATTCATAAAAGTATAAGATGCAACAAAGATCATAAGCAGAGTATTCTTTTTGTCTTGTATTTGTCATCATCAAAACTTAACATATAAAACCATTTGGGGCAAACTTATTTTCGCAATCTCCCCCTTTTTGATGATGACAAATCACCAAAGAAAAATATGTTGAACAATATGTAAGAATGGATATTCATGTAAGCATATCAAACAATAAGAGCAAAAATATATTTTTCTTTCCAATTTTCACTCCCCTATTTGACATCAACAAAAAGGCTTAGAAAAAATATTTTCTCCCTCTTATAGATTCTACATATGATTCAATAATAGAGAGATGAAACAAATATACTTGCAAGATATAGAGGATTATTTATGCAATGTTTGTCATATTTTTGTATGTCAACATTTAGCATATGATAGCAATGAAACACTTTATGTAATCAAACAAAGATATAAGGCAAGAGATATAAACAACTCAAGAGCTAGGCTCCCCCTCAAAATATGCATATTATCAAAATAATAGATAAAGAAAATATGTATGTGAAGACCATGTAAGCACATCACCTTAAAGAAAAATCATTTTAAAACTTCTCCCATTTCAAAAAGAATTTTACAGAGCACATTATATTTTCAAAAGCATTTTAGAAAGGTAGAGATATTTTATATGAAAAGCATATATTCATTGAGATAGATTAAACCAAGTTAAAAGAACATAAGTACATTTCCTTGATGAAATATGCTATAGGGATCAAAGCATGTATAGAACTAATATCATTCACCCTAAATGCAATGACAAAATAGCAAGTTAATATCCAATTAGGCACTTTGTCAATGCTAAGCATACTTTTCATGTAAGGAAAGCATCTAATCATTTTAAGATCAATTTATCAACAAGTATCATACAATTCATATAAAAAAAATACCATAATAGCTTAGGGATAGAGATACTTATTGAGATAGATAAAGAGTGATGATCCTTCTTTATTGGTCCTTTAACTTTGAGCTTTCTTCCTTTGAATTCTCCATTCCATTACACTAGAAGAAAGTCTTATTTATCTTCCTCTTCATTTGAATTCCATTCAACTTTTCTCATTTATCCATATATGCTTGTATGTAAAAGTCGATGGCTATATTTGAAACACATAGAGAGACTTGCAAAGCTAACTTTAAAAGTCCTCTAAAACATAGGTTAGCATCAAATATCATGTAAGTCCATTTATAAGCATAATTTTGATTGATATATAATTTAAAGCATGTATCACATTATCAACCATGCAATATTAGCTCTAACAAGAATGCATGAAGCACATATGCACTTGAATCCAAAAAAAAAAAAATAGTTTAAGCATTTTTAAGGCATGATTCAAGTTTATCAAGAAACATAAGATCATCATCAAAACTTATTTAGGCATTTTTAGGTAAATAATGATCATGTAAGGCATGTAGGGGTATAACACAACTTTCTACTTCTCCATATATCATATGATATCAAATTTAAAGCATAAATAAGGATTGATATCACCAAAAGTGTACTCTTTGAGTTTTTGTAGATAACTCCAACTTCCACCAACTTCCAAGCTTCAAGTATTAATGGGGGAATAGAAATTCTTTGCACCCCTTTTAAAGGTTCAATCCTTTTAAACTTTACTATCCTCAAGTTGAATGAGCTTATTCCATTTAAATGCTTGCTTGAGGTAGTTGATACCCTACAAAATAATTCAAAGTACTTTCTTTGGTATCCTTCAATTTTGGATCCATAGAGGTTAGTCATTATGCCAAACTCATAAGCAAATAAGTATTCAAAATAAAATAACAAATGAGTTCACAAGGGCAAAACATATTTCATTTCATTGATCAATTTAACTAAGTACATATAATCATCAAAAGAATAGCCAATTACATTGCATTTTTCATACATATCATTAAGTGCATATTTTTAGATAATACAAACAAAGAATTTAGCATATATTGATTATTAATGCTAGGCAACATATACAAATACAAATGCAGCAGAAACTTTTAAAATAAAGCAAGGGTAGGAAAAACAACAGCAGCAGCAGCACAAGCAGCAGGGGCACCCTTCTAATAGAGGGTATTTGAATACCTTCCTAAGTATTTGAATAGATGGCCAAATTGGTTTGGCTGCCAGACGATGGTATTCGAATGCTTGTTGCAGTATTCGAATACTCACAGAAGAGAAGAGAAGGCCAGAGGAGCAAGTATTTGAATATCTCATACTGGTATTCGAATACTCCAGAGAAGCTGAACAAAAACTGAAAAAGATCAGCCTCAGGGTATTCGAATGACTGCTTAGGTATTCGAATACACCAGTTTTTAGAAAAGCTGTACTGAAGTAAGGTATTCGAATAACCATGATGGTATTCGAATAGCCTTAACAGAGAAACACAAGTTTGCATGTAAAACATCAATGGTATTCGAATAACATAGATAGGTATTCGAATAACTTGAACAAGAAATCATATATATATATATATATATATATATATATATATCCAGAAAAATAGCATTTTTGAGAGACGAAAGTATACCTTTTGATGGAGTACCTGCAAAAATGATTTCGGGATAACACCGACGCTCAAGTCAGTAATAATTCAAGAAGGATGAAATCGTAATTAAGCAATAAATTCAAATATTTAATTATATGTATGATTGATCAAAAACTCAAGCTCAAAGATATTCTCATTAGACATGTCATTTCAAGTATGGAGCATACTTTATCTAGCATATTAACGTGTAGAAACATGTTTAAGACATAAAGCTAGAAAAGTATAACATAAGTTTCACTTATCCAAGGATTGCAAGTCCAAGCTTCATGAAGACAAGGAAAAGAGCTTGAAGTTATTTATGATATTTGTATTTGGAGCAGCCGCTTTCAAGATGCCAAAGTCACTTCTTGGCTTTCAAGTATACCTACAACACACTTCAATTTTTGACTTTTGGTACCCAAATTTTTTTGAGTCCTTGTATGTTACTTTTTGAATATTAATCTATTATGTTTTCATAAAGATCAATTTTTCATAATATGTAAATTGAGCACAATAAATTAAATAATTAAATACCATTAAGCACATAGTTGATAGCATGCTTATTTTCATGATATATAGATAATTTTAAAGCATATAAAGCATACATAAGCATTATAGAATCTTATGTACTAAGATATATAACAAAATGAATTATGATATAATAAGAATGAACATAATCATATGTTAAACATAATATTCAAATTTTATCAAGTACACATGACTCTATTAATCACTTAAGACTTACAAGGGATATACCTCAAATTTATTGACTTTGCATGTGAGTGTGCATAAGAGGTAAAAACTTTTGATACCTTGGTCTTGGTAATCAAGGAAATACTTTTTCTTATCCATTGCTTCTCTTTTGGAGTCTTGAACTTCGCAAGTTCTACATTTTGTACTTGAGAAGTTTTGGTTGAAGCCATCTTCCTTCTTTGACCAAAGTTTCTACCATTAGGCTTTGGAAGCATTATCCTTGATGATTCCTCTTTATTTTGACCAATTTGTCCATCTTTTTGAGAAATATTCTGCATAATTAAAACACTAGGAGGACACTTTGGTACCCACTTCATTTTGGGTCCTTGAATGTTAGTATTAGGGCCTTTAGGATTTTTAGGAACTCATACCATATAATTTATCATATAAGGATTTCTTCTATAATTGCATAAATGAGAAATATGTCCTAGGTGACCACAAAAATTACAAACAATTAAATTTAATGATGGCTTAATCATTTAAATATCATTTTTGAAAAACTTAAGCATTTTATTGTTATTATATTCTAAATTAATTTTGCCATAAGCCTTGCTTGAATTTTCACGTGTAATAACATTAATTTTATTTTTATTAACAAGCATAAAATTTAAGCAATTACAATCATTAGCTTTAGCAAATTCAGAATATAAGTCCTCAACTTGATTTTCTAAATCAAGTGCATTTTTCACAAGAAGTTGAGATTTTACATTTTAAAGACATTTCCTCATCAATAAAAATATTTTTCAAAGTTTTAATTTCATTTTCAATAAAGGAAATATTTTTCAAACACGATAATTTTTTCTTTTCTAAATTCAACAAACCATCATACAATTCATTATATGCACTTTGTAACTCATCATAGGAAGGACTATAATATAATTTAGAATTATTTACCTTAAAATCCTTTTTAGCCATACAAGAGGTGGTCTCAATTTCTAGCACACTTGGCTCTTTAAGAGAATCACCTTTTTCTTCATTAATTTTGTTTTGCTTTGCCTCTTCTTCAATTTGAGCACCATCGTCACTAAGAGGCATTTGACTCCCTTCAATAGTTTGAACATCTCTTTGAGGATGCGTTTCATGACAAGCTTCCTTTAATGGCTTTTGCTCTTCTTGCTTTCTATATACAACTTTATGCACAAAATTATTGTTAGCAAGATAAATAGCATTAAGAGCATCCCATATATCTTTAGCACTAGAGCACTTTTTAATTTTAGCATAAGCATCATCATTCAAACTACTTCTCAAAATTTGCATAGCTCTAATATTCAAAGAAAAACATTTTTTGTCAAAACTATTCCAAGTTTGTTTTGATTTGTAAGTAAATCCATTTAGCATAATATCCCACAAATCTAAATTAATAGATTGCATATAAAACTCTATTCTAGCTTTCCAATAAACAAAAAGCACACCATCAAAGAATGGTGGTTTATCAATTTCAAATCCTTCCATTTTGAAAAACTTTTAAGGTTGCCAACAGACAAGGATCTTTAACTCTAAGCAGTTAAGCTTTCACCAGAGCACGAAACTCTGATACCACTTGTTAGTCATGGCAACCATTACCCAAGAGGGGGGTGAATTGGGTATTAAAAACTTTTCACAAAAGCTCTTGAAATAAACACAAATATTTAAGCTATTAAATAAAAGAGAAGGAATTGCAAGATGAAGAAAAAAAGCTTTAAGAATAGCAAATAAATAAATGTACAATAATATAAAATTACGTAAAATAAAGAGATTAGGAAGAGAGAAGCAGGCACAATATTTATCCGGGTTCGACCACTAACCCACTTGTGGTCTACGTCCAGTCCTCGAAAACAATTCGAGATTTTTCACTATGTATACAAGCTTCAATAGGTGCTTGCAACCGTTACATAAAAGAGCACTTTTCACACACAGGGAAACTCTACCCTTGTGCTAAAGTCTCAGCCTGCAGGGATACCTCACCCTTATACAAACCTTAGAGGGATACCTCACCCCCTTTACAAACCTTGAAGGATACCTCATCCTCAATATAGAAGAACAGAAATATAGATGAAGAGAAAGTCTCACTCAGAGCAAATAATACAAATTGAAATGCTAAGAGGCTCTCAAAAGATATCTTAAAGTTTTAGCAAAAGAGCACAGAAAATAAGTGTAAAATATAAATCACATTTTTCAGAGCAAGCGCAAATTAAACAAATAGCTGGAATTTTGTAGATGAGACCCACGGTCTCTATTTATAGAGCCAAATAGAAAATAGCCGTTGGAGCAAATTAATGTGATAATAAATGCGTTAACATTTTCATATGAATTCAAAAACAAAACAGAATTCTCATGGGTTATTCGAATACCATCATTGAGTATTCGAATACCACTGTTCCAATTCTAATAAAAAAGCATTCAGAAGCAGGTTATTCGAATACCACAATGAGGTATTCGAATACCTTTATTTTAAATATAGTCTGGAACGTCTTTTAGGCTATGGTATTCGAATACCACATCCTGTATTCGAATGCCCCTTTAAAAAACTCGTTCAGGAACGTTTTCTGGGCTGTGGTATTCGAATACCACATGCTGTATTCGAATACACCTTACTGATTTTGAAAACTAAATTCAAATGATCATAACTTCTTCATTTCTTATCCGTTTAAAGCAAATGACCAGTCATTGGAAAGATCTTTGAGTCTATTTTCAAATGAAAGAAGTTTAAAAACAAAACTCAAAGTATTTTGAAAGATATGATCAAAAGAGTGACTAAAGGTCAGTTTTGCAAAACTCAAACTTTGCTATTTTTCATATATTTGAACTATTACCAAAACTAGCTTTTCAAACTTGTTTGTTGGACATTTTAACATAGGAAAATCATTTGTAAAAACATATTTGAAAAACATATTTGAGATATCCATAAGGCTTCTTACATAAAGACCCTAAGTCCTAAAAGCTATACCATTTAATCTTCTTTTGGACTTGGTCTTTGACATGACTTTGATGTTATCAATACCTTAATGAAACAAGCATTCACATTCTTCTTGTGTTGAGCTTAATAGAGATCTTTTACTTTCTTGTTGCAATGCTCACTCTTAGTACTTGGACTATCCTACAAAGTATTGCTCACTTAAACAAGCATAGTTAGTTCAGAATCACAATTCAATATCTTCATATGCATGATTCATAAAAGTATAACTCTAGTTAGTTAAACATACATATAAGACTTTCATAGACACATCTAAATAAGATATTTATCAATTACTAATGGATATGCTCTATATAGGATGCAACAAAGATCATAAGCGAGTATTCTTTTTGTCTTGTATTTGTCATCATCAAAACTTAACATATAAAATCATTTGAGGCAAACTTATTTTCATAGGCTCATCTTTATTCCTCTGTTTGTTGGTGTAGAAAGCTAAACCTATTTCCAGCTTGAATTCCCTGCCTTTCTCCGCAGTCAATCGAGATTCCTCTCTCAAGATATGATTGAACACCTTTCTGAGCGAAGGCAACGAATCAGTATTAAGTATGGTTCCTTTGATGTGTGCAAAACGATCCCCATCAAGACCTCCAAGAAAGAGGTGCACATGATGATCTTCCTCCCTTTGTGCTAGATCCTTGATGCTCCACATGTGCACTGTGGCAGTGGCTGTAGTTCACTAAGTTCATCTATGAGGCTCTTGAACTTGCCATAATGCTCGGTCACTATCATGTTAGGCTCCTGTTGTATCAAATTCAGTGTTCACCATAATTGATGCACGCGGGGTGCGTTTGTTTGGGCAAATCGCTTTTCCATATCAAGCCACACGTCCCTTGCCGTCGTTACATGAGATATACTTCCGTGCAATGTGTGGTCTATTGATTTAATGAGCCAGACAGTCACCATAGAGTCTGCCTTTTCCCATGCATGAAGTTCTGGCAACGCGGATGATGGTTTCTTAATGGTACCATCAATGAAACCAAGCTTCATCTTCGCACGCAGGGCTGTCTTTATGGACCTAGCCCAATTGCGGTAATTATCTCCAACAAGGAGCACAACAACCAGAGGTGTTCCTGGATTATTCGAGGCTCCAGCAAGGTAATAAGGCGAAGAAGGCGTGATGGCGAACTGTGTTGGGGTGCCACTTAAGATGCCTTTCTTCTCTAAGTCTCCATTCCCAGAGGTATTTTGCTTCTCTAGACCCCCATCGACCTGCTCTGATGCCATAAAGAACTATGCAAAGGAATGTGTTGTATTCAATCTTAGTATAAATCTTATACAAGATGGACTGATATATATAGACATCAGGCCTAACTAGCCTAACTACTAACAAACTACACGATAAGATTAATATCCTGTTAGCTAAACAATTGCTAAACAAAAATAGAATAACAAATCTTAACAGAACATGATTACATCAGTAAGTGATCATTATCCTTATCCTCTCTATAATTACACTATTGCAGAGGGAGTACAAAAAGTTGGAGAAAAAACAGTAGTGATATGTCACAAACTGAATTTCCAAAATGTTGGGTTTTATTGCCATGAAGCGAGAGCTAATATGGTTCCATTGGTGGCTGCTGATGGGACCAAAGCCAAGGCACTAGCTATATGCCATGTTGATACTGCAGAATGGAATCACTTTGCGGCCAATATGGTTTCTCATATCCTCAATGTTAAACTTGGAACTGACCCTGTTTGCCATTTCCTAGGCAATAAGACTTTTCTCTGGGCACCCAGTTTAGCCACGATAAGGCCTTCTTTATAACCTAGCTAGTCTCTATCCTCTTGTAGATACCATCAGCTATGTATAAAAATAAAATAGCATCTATGTTCTTCATGTTGATCTGTACTTAACTAGAACTACCTATGTGTACCCTTATGTGAAGATAATATAATGCAATGTTTAGCTGTGTTCGCTGGGATATCTTCATGTTTCTTCATTTAATATGTACTTCAAAGATCATGGCTATATGGTTCCTTATTCATAATACCAAGCAACTTAAAAAGTTATAATTGCTAAATGGCCATATCTCTACGTATTGTGTGTTTGGTTTCGTTCCTGCATCCTAATTTTTCTGGTTTTCTTCTTCAAAGTGAATATAAACTCGATATCAGAATCTATTTGTTTACATATTTTTATGTTCAACCATCCACGCATACGAAGTGTTTGCATCTCCAATAATAATAATAATAATAATAAGACAACTCATACATGATTAACAAAGAGTCTAAGAATATTGAACTACCTAATTATGGGAAAATGTTCATTAAACACCATTTTTTCGTATACCACTTTATACTTTAATTACTTGATTTATTAAAATAATAAATTTATTCCTACACCCAATTCTTTACATCTATCCTTTACACCTACTAATTATTTTGGAAAAATTTTCAAACTAATCTCATTTTCCTCCTCTTTTTCTCTCTCTTTCTTTTCCAAGAGTAGTAGGTGTATAGATAAGGTATAGAAATTTAGGTGTAGGAATAACATTATTATTAGTGAAAGAAAGAGAAAGTGTGTATTGAGAAATATGTTTTTCTTGTTTTATTATTAAAAAAATAATATATGTATAATGAAAATAGTGTATAAAAATTGAGACTTCTATTTATGCCACGCTTTTCTATTATTTCCTTTTACTTTATAGGCTTGATTGGAATGGCATGCACTTAATTTAGCACAATAATTACTTTTAAAATTCTATTATTTGAATACTTGAAATACGATACTTCACCGACACCACATTCACGTGGTGTAAATCTCGGAGCCATACACATAACATACAAAAACAGGGAACCACACTTATATCTAAATTTTGGATATATATAGTGTCGTATTTGGAGTTTTCATATAAACATTTTCCTTACTTCTTATGCTTAAGTATGTGGTATGTCTTGGTTTTAGAACAGTGTAATCTCTCTTCTTCTAAACTTTATAACTAAATAAAATAAAATAGTACTTTCCGACTTTCTACTATATTGATTGATCGAAGTGTGCATAAAATAGCCATCGCCATTCAAAAACATCTTGCAAATCATGCTTTATTGATTGATCGAAGTGTGGATAAAATAGCCATCCCCATTCAAAAACATCTTATAAATCATGATAAAATCATATGTATACTTGTGGACAACCGCGAAGGGCTCTAAAGATAACGTGATTTTGATAGACGTCATAATGCCAGCCCCTGAGAAAAGTATAAATCGAAGAAGATGCAAGTTTTCTTGGGTCCCGCCAGAGAAAAGATCAACGATGGATAAGTGGGAAACGAGTCGGAAATCAAAAGAGTTGGGGTCCTCTTTTGTGGACTAAGCACAATTATGGAACTTGGAAGGGGAAAGATCATCGAACTATAAGTGGAAAAGAAGATAATCCACAGACTGGGGGTCCTCTTTTGTGGACTAGGAACAGTAATGGAACTAGGAAGTCTCCATAAATTGGTCATCTTAATTGCAATCTTTCAGGGTCACGTTTTCTTCTATACGCTATCTATTTCACAGCCTAAACTAAATGGAATTTCGTCACCTAGGCTCCCTGTCAGCTCTTTTCTGTATAAGCTTCTTTCCCTCTTCATTAGAATAAACGTAAAGCCTTTTATGCCATTATTTATCTGACATTTCCTTCCGTCTCATATGCTCCAAAGTTATTTTTTTCACACAAACTATTGTTTGCTTTGCTGATGCAGTGATATATATATATATATAAAAGGAAAGTTTTCATTATGAGAATGTAAAATAAATAAATCTTAATACAATTATATATAAATAATTAAGATTAAAAGTTACATAAAAATATACGATCACTTAAAAAAATTACATGTATTTATAATTTAATTTTAATTATTTATATAAAATTTAATGATTTAAATTTACTCTTTTTATCTCTTATAATAATTATTCATCTTACCATATATACTCTTTATATATATAAAATCCAATGGTGGGTTTGTTTGAAGTTTTGTTAAATTATTTTTGAGAATGTAAAGGTCATTTGGGAAAATTCTAAAATATAGAAGAATCTCATCATGATTTGGCCTATTTCTATTTCCATTAGAAAGGTTAGATATTATGTTATATTCCGACAACTTGACATCAATATTATTCTATAAAATTACAAAAATACCCACCCATTAAAATCAAGCTCCCACGTTCCCCTGGACATCCCTTTAAGCGGTGCTTACTCTATTTTTTTAAAGTTGCGGCATACCCTTTTTTTTTTAATAAATTATTGTACTGCCCATTTTCCCTTGAAAAGTGATGTTGTTGTCCCCACTTTTCATCTTTTTAATAACAAATGAAATCTCATATAAAATTTTTTAATATATAAATCTGGTTATTCACTTGGGTTTTGAAAATATAATGATAATAATTTATAATAATAAAAATTAATATTTTATGTAATAAGCACTTTGCATTTTAGATTTTATGAAAAATTAGGAACGCAAGAAACTTAAATTACTTAGGGTTTTTTAGTGCTTTTGAAAAATATTTAATGACAAACCAAGTAAGTTTTGAAAATATTTTTTCTTGTATTTTGAAAATTTTTTTGTTAGGGGTATTTTAGAAAAATTATTAAACATTCTTAGAAATATTGAGGTGGATTATTTTGTATAAAAGTAAATAAAATTTATTATAACTTAATACTAATCTAAAAAAATAATTATTTTATGGTATGAGTAAAATAATCATCTTTCTTTTTCATATAACATTTTTTTATCAATTACATTAAAAATGATATTTAAATATTATTTTATATATTAGGGACATTTTGAGAATTATAATATATATTCCTGAACCAAACAACCTTTTAAGTTAATCCCAGCGATTCCAAATTAAAATTCCTAGCAATTTGAAATGCTATCCAAATAGGTTGTTTAAAATACCCAAAAATAACATTCACGGTCATATTATTTATGAGAATATGCATTACAAGAAATTCACTATTTAGTGATGAAATTTAGCGAGAAAATTTTTTCTTATAATTAACGAGAGATTTGTGAGGGATTAGTGAGAGGAAATTGATTTCTTGTTAAATTTCAAAAACAAATTATAAGTGGAAATAGCTAGTGAATAGTGGGGAAAATTTTTCTTTCCTAAAAATGTTCCTCACTAATATAAGTAAATTTTTAAGGACAGAAATAGCGAGAAAATTCTCTGCAAATCTATTGTAAAACATGGTAAAATTTTAAAATTAAAATTTTAATTCAAACTTGTAAATAAATGAAGACTAAAATCCCTTTTCCTCCTTGTAAATCCCTCCCCCTCCTTGCAAATCCCTTCCCTGCAGCGACGCACGGCAGCGAATACATTTAATGGTAAGCAGAAGACTAAGAAAGTAACTACATCTTATAATAGGAGGTTGCTATTATACGCTCAAGCGTATAAGTGGTAGGAGCTAATTGACCATTGGATGAAAAAAAGCAAAAAACAGTGAAATGTGTGTTTAGTAATCAAAACATCAAAAATAAAAATCTGTGTGTGGAGAGCGTTCCACAGCAAGTCCCCATCTTATAAATCATGATAAGGTGTATAATTGTGGACAACAGCGAAGGGCTGTAAAGATAACGTGATTTTGATAGGCGTCGTAATGCCAGTCCTTGAAAAGCAGAAAAAGAATAAATGGAAGAGGAAATTTTTATGCCAATCCCGATATTTTCGCATTAATTTTTTTTACACTATTTTTTATATCACATAACTTAATAATAAAATAAATATTTATTTATTAATTTTTTTCACTTAATCATAACTATTAATATGTAATGCAAAAAGTAATGTAAAAAAAGGGATAAATATCTTTCTTTGTATAGTATTCTGATGGATGCGATTGTAAAATATAAATTAAATGTTAATTTTATCATAAATATTAGAATTTTATTAAATATAACCGATTGTTAATAAAATATTGAATAGGTACAATATTTTTTTAAGAAAAATATAAATACTGTAAAATCATTTGATGAAGGAATAATTTTATATTCTTACATTAAATAATATATATTTATTTTTATATTTTATTTAATATTATTTATTATACATATTTTTTTTTTTTTAATCACATCACTTAAAAAGATATAAATAATAATACACTCTTAAAAAGAAGTGATAGACTATTATTTTCCATGGAAAAATACACATGTTTTCTTTGGTCCCGCTGGAGGAAAGATCAACAAAATGAGTTGGAATCCTCTTGTGTACTAAGCACAATGATGGGACATCGAAGAGGAAAGTTCAACCAATTATAACTGGACAAGGAGAAGAAAATACATAGACTTGGGGTCCTCTTTTGTGGACTAGTAACTATAATGGAACTAGCAAGTCTCTATAAATTGGTCATCTTAATTGCAATCTTTCAGTGTTCCGTTTTCTTCTATGTGCTATATATTTCACAGCCTAAACAAAATGGAGTTTCGTCACCTAGGCTTCCTTTCTGCTCTTTTGTGTGTAAGCTTCTATCTCTCTTCAGTAGAATAAACGTGAAGCCTTTTTATGCCATTATTTATCTGACATTTCCTTATTTCTCATATGCTCCAAAAAGTCATCGTGTTCACATAAACTGTTGTTTGCTTTGCTGATGCAGTGATATATATAGCTAAATGATATATAAAACAAAATAAGTTGACAACAAAACCCGACAAAGTTAAAGGCCGCCGGGATGCATGGCAAGTTTGGCAAAAATGTATTTCAAAAAATATATATTACATTTAGTGTTTATTTGAATTAGTTTATTTTATATTCAAAACAATTTATAATACAAATCTCTCTAAAGAGCTTTTGAAAGAAAATTAATTATTTCTCAAAATTTAAACATTACCAAACATGTTATTAAGCATAACTTAGTTGCTAATATGACACTTATCAAAATATTTCTTTAAAAAAAATCAGTTGTCTTCTTATAAAGTGATATTTTTATTTTTATTTGAAACTTTGGCAGCTTGCAGTCCTAGGAAGCCATGTCCAAGCATCGCTACCTGCCGAAGATTATTGGCGATCCCTGTGGCCTAACACTCCCATGCCTAAAGCTCTAAGGGATCTTACGCAGCCTGGTTAGTAGTATATATGAATATCAAAGTCCAAATTCCAATTCTGTTACTTTTTAACTTTAATTTCTCAATGTTGGCTGTTTTAAATCTTTTATTGTATATTACTTGGCAATGATGGCACTTAGGATGGCCAGAACGTAAAAAAATAGTAAAAATTAATGTACATATTATATATTTATAAGATAACAATACCACAAATATTTAAGGAGCTTTATTTAAATTTTATCCTATTGATAAATGAGAGCTATCATATATAGTAGATTAAGCAAGTGCAAAATGGGTCCTTTTTTGTATGAATATTTTTAACCATGGGACCTTTTCGATAATTATCCCTTTGAATTATTGTTATATATATATATATATATATATATAAAATAACGTCTGGTTCGGTACTTGAAATTGGAACTAAACCTATTAATTTTTTACCATAAACATAACTTTTTTTAAATAATAGCGCAGCGGCACTTATAATTTCAATAAAAACAAAAGATTTATTAACAGAAGAAAATATGTATAAACTGCAACTAAGACCAACTTATGATCTATAATTTTGTTCTTGGTCTGAAGATTATCAATGATGACGTACTTTTTATTATAGAGATCGATATGTAAAGTGATGTTATTTTAAAAGTGTATCGTATTCTTTATCTTAGAAGATGTCTTAGTGATTCGCAATACGAGGGATCTGAACGATCAAAGAAAATCAAAGCTAAAGTTTGTATCCTATAACATGAGGCAGATGTGAGACATTCAAAATCAAAATTTTCAATACTATCCAAAATATAACAAATCTTTAAGATTTGGATAAATTTATTGAAGAAATTATGTACAATAAAAAAAAATCAAGAAAGAAAAGGAGAGGAATGCAGTTGAAGGTGAAGGGCTACAATCCCGTTTAAAGAAACACTTACAAGAGGAAACCAAATTCAAAACACCATAAGAGAGAGAGAGAGAGAGACCACAAACAAAACTGAGTGTTATAGGACTCAACATTTATATATTTGAAATGTATTTTAGAATTAGAATTTTGAGTCAATCACCATTTTTGCCCTTAAAATTCATTAAAAGAAATTTGATGAATAGGCACGAATTTTTTTGACAGAATCCTTGCCGTAAGTAATCCTGCAAATTTTAGACGGAAATATATGTTGAAAAGCCAAACTTCGAGAAAAAATATTAAATAAAAAAATTGCAACAGATTTTTTTACATTTTCACCGATAAATGTATCAGTTTCATTTTTTGAGATTTTTAGGCAAATTAATTCTATCAGAAAATTTCTCCAACTTTCGAGGAGGAGCGTCAGTCAACAATTTCTGGCAGATTATCCGTCAAAAATTTCACGCAGGATTACTCAAGTAACAAATCAGTTATGTTTTTTGAGAATTTTAACTGATTAGCAGCTGGAAATTAAAAAAAAAAATTGGCTTGAAATACTTAATGCGGATTATGATATGTTGGAAAAGATTTTTTTAAGAGCCGAGTGAGATTCATTTCTCCTTCATTTCTCCTCCATTTCTGCAATCTCTCATTCTTCCTCTCCCTCTTCTCTTTGCTCTCTCTTCATTTCTCTCTCTTCATACGATAATATTTTATGTGTCGGTCTTCATAGTGAAATATGCATCATTATTGATAATCTATATATCAGGAATAAAGTTACATATTGGATTAGTATGGGTTAAAATTGTATCTTTTTTTTTTAATAAATTTATTATTTTTTCCTTGAAACTATTATTTGAATGAATTTCAGTTTTGTGATTTAAATAAAATGATGCCCCTTTGACTATTTGTCATTTGATTCCTTGACGTAGATTCTGAATGGAAGGGATGGAACAGTGCCTCCACAAAACTCAAGGGAAGAACTCAACCTAAGATAGGCGATGCCGCTAATGACTTTTTAAGATATGTTTCAAGCTATGGGCCAGCTAGCAAAGATAGTGTGCGAACAAAACTCAAAGATAGTGTCCGTACAAAACTCAAAGATAGTGTCCGAACAAAACTCAAAGACAGTGTCCGTACAAAACTCAAAGACAGTGTCCGTACAAAACTCAAAGATACGCTTAATGTCAGCATATACTTCCTTGAAGATGACCTTCATCCGGGCAAAAAACTGAACTTGGATTTCACAAAGCGTTCCGATGAGTTTAGTTTCTTACCCGACAAGGTTGCAAAATCGATCCCATTTTCCAGTAGCAGGTTCCCAGAAATTCTGAGCCGTTTCAGTATAGGAGCTGAGTCAACTGAGGCAAAGACAGTGAAAGATACTCTTGAGATTTGTGAGAACCCTGCCGTTAACGGGGAAGACAAGTACTGTCCTGCATCTTTGGAATCAATGGTCAATTTCACCGTTTCGAAGCTTGGAAAGAACATTACGGTACTTTCAACTGTGTTGGGGAAGGAAACGCACATGCAGCAGCAGTACAAAGTAGTGGAAGGAGTGCAGAAAGCTGGAGACAAAGCAGTGGCGTGCCATAAGTTGTATTACCCATATACTGTGTTTTATTGTCACAAAGACGCTATAAGGGCCTATACTGTTCCATTGTTGGCCACTGATGATGGGACAAAAGCTAAAGGATTAGTAGTTTGCCATACTGATACCGCACATTGGAATCCCAAACATTTTGCTTTCCAGCAGCTTAATGTTAAGCCGGGAACGGTTCCTATTTGCCATTTTCTTGCCACTGAAACCCTTCTTTGGGTACCCAACTAAGCCTTGAAAATGATGATGGACTAGTCTCTTGAAGTCGGTATTAGGTGATGTATGAAGTATAATCCATGTATGTAAGACTTCCTCTGGCTGGTATTATGTCTGTAATATAGTGGAAAATAATCTATACCAGCTAGAACTGTTTGCAATCTATCCAATAACTAGGCTCCACAATGAGCTTGAAGTTAGTCAAGATAATGCAATAATGTTGTAAAAAAGGTTTGTTTGACGTGATATCTTCTTGTTTAGTTCAAGGACCAAAGTTTGGTCGTTAAAATAGATAATTGACTATTGTGTTATAGTCTATAAGGGTAAATTATTTAAATAATTGGACTTTGATATGAATAATCACAACGATTTTTCTAAATAACTAGATTTGTAACATGTGCATCGCAAGAAGAAGGAAAAAAAAAAAGAAAATTTTATGACTTTTGTTAATATATTTTTTTAATTTGTTATATAACTACTTTGAAAATTATTTGGTGGGATCCTAAGAAATAATTGAATACATAATTTTTTTTTATTAAAAATGATGTGTAAGTTAAAATTGTGAAAAAGAAGGAAAAAATTTATTTGAGTTATATATTGGTTACTTGTGACTTAATTGAGAAATTTCTCTAAAGACTGAATTGAAAGATTTTTTTTTTTTAAAGATAAGATGTTTTGAATGCTCCTATTTTATTCACTTTATAATTCAAGTATATGGATATCGCATTCTCAATCAAATGCTAAATTTATTTGAGTATTTTCAATAACATTATCCTACTTTTTTTTTCTTCTTATTAGTTTTAAGTTCTTAAGGCTAATATTAGTTTTGTTATCATTGTCATTGATTAATTATATTTTATTTACCATATTTTTAGACACATTTTTCTTATTTTATTATTATTTCTCAAGTATCTTAATCCAATTTGAATTTTAATTTTACATGAATATTTTCAATAACACTATTTTATTTCATATTATTTTTGGTTTCCTGGAATATCTCCCACCCGATAGATGAGAGACTAATTTCTCAGGATATGGTCAGACGCCTAAGCAGGCATTCTCCCAATGGTATTATTTTTATGTACCTAGTATTTATAGGAATTTAGTTTCTTTGTCTAAACTTGATGTTGCTGGATAGTCCTTTAGATTTGGTAATTAATGTTTTAGTTTGTATAATCATACTTATATGATTTGTTCTAGTATACTTTATGATGATTTATATAAATTGAATCTTGATAATTTATATGCTGAAACTCTTATGACCGTGCATTATAATGTTGACACTAAATTAGTGAATGAACATTATGCTTACTTGTGGTATAAGCGTTTGAGTCATATTTCCAAAGAAAGAATGGAAAGGTTGGTTAAGAATGACATCCTTCCAAATTTGGATTTCACTGACCTTAATATTTGTGTGGATTGTATCAAGAGAAAACAAATAAAACACACAAAGAAAGGTGTCACGAGAAGTATTCAACTTCTTGAAATTGTACACACCGATATATGCGGACCCTTTTATGTCAATTCTTTCAGTAAAGGAAAGTACTTTATCACATTTATTGACGATTATTCACGTTATAGATATGTCTATTTATTGCATGAGAAATCTCAAGCAGTGAATATCTTAGAAATTTATGTAAATGAAATTGAAAGACAATTAGACAGAAATGTGAAGATCGTAAGGTCAGATAGAGGTGATGAGTATTATGAAAGATTTGATGAAACTGGATAACACCAGGTCCGTTTGCTAAGTTCCTAGAAAAATGTGACATATGTGTTCAATACTCAATGTCAGGTACACTACAACAAAATGGTGCATCATAATGGTGTAACTGAACTTTAATGAATATGATTAGGAACATGTTAAGTAATACGTCTTTACCTTTGTCATTGTGGATGTATGATTTAAAAAAATACTGTAACACCCTGGAAAACATGTTAGACTTGTATATGAATACAGAGGTAGCCTAATACATGCTTAACATGTCTATTTAATTTTGTAACTTTTTGAGCATGTTCAGTCACTTTGCTGTAATACTATTTGTGAGAAATAACTATTATTAGCCCTAGAAATGGCTTAAACTGCTCAGTTAGTAGAAATAAATGTGGAGACTTTATTTCTAAGTCACAAATGTGTTAACTGTGTTATAGTTAAAATCTGAGGATAATCAAAGTTAGTTTGGTATTTTTAAGCATACTGGTGTGTGTTTTAATATTGAATTAGCTAGTCACAAATATGGAAAAATGTGATATTGGTGCAACCAAATTTTTAAAGAATCTCGGGATTTATTTTATGACTGTTGGAAATTAGGAATCTGGATTTGGTAGAATCTAAGTGTTCTTAGCAGTATTGGAATTTGGCTATAAGTAGCAAAGTCTCACCTTGCTACTCACAACAGAGAAAGAAACGAAAACAGAACAGAGAAAAGAAAGAAAAGAAAAAAAGATAAGGAAAACCGAAGGAGAAAGGAGAAGGAAGCGGAAGAATGAGGATGAACCAAGAGGAAAGCTTGGACCTATCCTTGGCCATCTTCAAGATCTTCATCCCGGCTACAAGAGGTAGGGGTTCTAAGCTTGAATCTTCATCCTTTTACTCATTTTCCATATTAGGCTATTTTGAGGTTTAATATGCCAAATTGAGTTCTTGAAGTGTTTTGAGTGAATTTCTTACTTGGATAAGTTTTAAATGTAGTTTATGACTTATTCATGCTAAGAATTTGGATTAGAAACTGAAAACTCTCCATTTAATCCTTTAAAGCTTAAAGTGAGGGTTTTAGGGGTTTAGAGGAGTGATTTAGTGTTTTGATCCATTTTTGGTGAAATCAATTAGTGTTTTAAGTTTTCTTCATGTTTGTGAACTTGTTTGGGAATTGAAATCACCTAGAGATGGGTTTTGAGTGGCCAAAATCCAAGATTTTAGCCATTGGAATAGTGCCACGAAGCTACAAAATAAGTTGCAGAGTTTCTGGTTGAAAAACAGGGCTCGTGTCAAAGACACGGGGTGGGTCGTGTCTCTCTCTGCCAGAAATTTTCATGAAGAGCAAAAACACGGGGGGGGGGGGGGGGAGGGCGTGTTTAATGACATGGGCCGTGTCTCCCTCTGTAATGAGAATTAGCTATTGTGGTCTTTATAAAAGTTGTAGCTCTTTCTCTTAGCTTTCTAATGCCACTGGAATCACCTCGTTTTGACCTCTGTAGCTCAAGTTATGGTCATTTTACTGTGCAAAGGTCAAAGGTCGAGATTGAGCAAGATGTGTTATTGGCTAGGAAATGCATGATGTTTGACATTTGATAAGGCTAGGAGCCTTAGAGGGACCTTAGATAACCATATCAAGGGGTAATGTGTTGGAATACCTTAGGCTTCCATAGTGTGATGGAATGCCATAGGGCAATATTGGAAACCTTGAGCATCCAAGTGTGTTGGAATGCAACAAGGAAGTATATAGAACATTATTCAACATGAGGTTGACTTTGGTATCACTTGTAAAGTGATGGTGTGGGGTTCTAGATACAAGAGTATTAGTGTTGAGATACAATTAATGGTAGATCTTAGAAGGAATAATCACTTACATTATGTGAAGGACTTTGAGAAGTTAAGACAAGGTGTACTAGAAACAACTAGTTTGGGTTTGTTTAGTATAGTATGCCTATCTATATGCATAGTTTACTCCTTTAGGATTAAAGTTGAGTTTAAGATGCATAGTTGGTGTATGTTCTCTTGTTCTTAAAGGGTGAACTTGAGGATATGCTAGAAACATGAGTTGGTTCCTTTATGTGATAGAGTTGAGCCAAGAGTGCATGTTTGCTAGTGATAGTTCTTTCACTTGGTTAAGGTGAATCTTGTGATAGAATTTTTGAAACCTTAGGCATCATTTGAGAAGCAAAATGTCATAGGTCAATATCTATACCCTTGAGCAATAAGAGGTTTCCTTATGAATCACTGGTGAAGTGATGAAGTAGGTGTTAGGTATGGTAAGCTAAGTGTGTTTGGCTTGTTGGTTATGTTATCATGCATACGTTGCTCCTTTGAGAGGAAAGTAGAGCTAAAGATGCATGGATGACATTTCACTAGCTTGAGAGATAAAGTTAAGGTATAGGAAGTACTAAAAACATGACTTTGCTCCTTAAGCAGTAAGTGACCTTGATTGGGAAGTTTGCTAGTTTTCCTTAGTCACTTTGTTGGAAGGACATAGTGATGTTTAAATGTATTTGTGAAATACATTGCATATCTTCTTTTTAAACTTACTATGTCTTGTTTCCTGTGTATTGTAATCTTAGATGGTATGCACAACCATGAGACCTGAGAATGAGGTATTGTATCTGAATTCTCCTTGTGGTTTTGCTTGTATGGTCAATGTTACCGGTATGAAGGTGGTAGTAGTACTCTTACGGTTGTGAGAGGAAGGTACTCACCTATTACCAAGTGGGTTTGTGCTGGTTAGGCCTAACTTGCTCAGTATATACAAAGGAACAAAAGGTTCTTGGGATACAAGTAAGTGACATGTGTTTTCTAAAAACAAAATCTGCATTTGCCTTGCATCATTATATTAGTAGGACTTTGTGTGAGCATAATCATACATTATATCATAAAGCATTGCATTAGTTGACCGCTATATAGGCAATTGCCTTGCTTGTTTGATGGTTGTTTATTGATGATATCATACAATTGTATGGGCAGTTATTTAATATCATTGATTGTTCGATTTTAGTGCGAGATAGGACTTTAGCTTTCCTTGTGAATGTTACATTAAGTATGTATATATTCTGATAGTATTTGAGCAGAGGCTCAATTATCTGTTGTAAGCTTAATCTTATGCGTTCAGTAGGTTATTTGTAATTTATAATTAACTACTGGTTTTGGAATTGCATATTGAGAAATTGTGATTTCTTATCCCAATAGTATTTCCATGTAAATCCAGGTACTGGTAAAATGAAGCAGAAGGGGAAGAAGAACTAGTGTAGTTTTATTTATTTCGGTAAATGTATATATTGTATATTTATTACCTATTACCTTGAGTTTGTAAAAGTTATGTATTACAGGTTGCCTTGAGAGGCTGATGATGTATATATATGGCTTTTTGTTATCCAGACTCTCCATATTTACTCATTGTATATGAACAATATGGGTTTAGTTGGTTGAGTTAAGTTAGAAGTGACATAGCTGGTACTGTGCACCTTGTATATGTATGATATATTAGGTTCTCGGTACTAGGATATTATAAATACTGTGTATTTGTTGAATAGGGTTCCTAGTAAGGTAGTTTCAAAGACACATTTTGAACTATGGACAGGTAGAAAATGCAGTTTAAGGCACCTGCATATTTAAGGATGCCAAACAGGAATAAGAATTTATTATCCACAAGAAAAGAATCTGGATGCAAAAACAATCAATGAATATTTCATTGGTTATCCAGAAAGGTGTATAGATTTTAATGTCCTACCCATAGTACAAGAATTGTTGAAACTGGAAATGCCTGGTTCATTAAGAATGGTGAAACCAATGGGAGTGAAGCTTCATAAAATGTGAAAATTAAGGAAGTTAGAGTACAAGTTCCTTTGTCTTGTACTCCTACTTATGAAATTGTTGTTCCTCATGTTGTTGAATAGAATAACAATTAAGAAGAACAACAAATTAATGATCCTGAGGTTAACAACGAACCTATAGTAGAACAACCACAAGAAATAACATTAAGAAGATCCTAAAGAGAAAGAAGATCTGCTTTTTCAAATGAATATGTGGTGTATTTACAAGAGTCAAAAAACAATTTGGGAATTAATGACAACGATCTAGTTTCGTTTTCACAAGCCATTAATAGAGATAATACTGATAAATGGTTAGATGCTATGAAAGATGAGCTTAAATCAATGAAACATCATGATATATGAGACCTTGTGGAAATACCTAAAAGGTGCAAGAGAGTTAGGAGTAAATGAGTCTTTAAGACTAAGCGTGACTTTCATAGCAACCTTGAAAGCTATAAGGCTCGTCTTGTTGCCAAAGGTTTTACTCAAAAGATGACAATGACTATAAGGAAACATTCTCATCAGTTTCTAAGAAAGATTTTTTCAGAATTATCATGGCATTAGTAGTTCATTATGATCTAGAGTTGTATCAAATGGATGTGAAAATTACCTTTCTAAAAGGAAATTTAGAGGAAGATGTTTATATGGATCAACCAATGAGTTTTTTAGTTAAAGACAAAGAACACATGGTGTGTAAACTTAAGAAATCAATATACGAATTTAAGCAAACTTCTCGACAACGGAATTTCAAGTTCAATGATATTATTGTATGCTTCGGATTTAAGAAAAATACTATTGATCGATGTATATATATCTGAAGGTCAGTGGGGGTAAGTTTATCTTTTTGATTCTGTATGTTGATGACATCTTACTTGCAACTAATGATCTTGGTCTATTGAGTGAGACTAAGAAGTTTCTCTCTAGTAACTTTGAAATAAAAGATATGGGAAAGTTAAGCCATGTGATTGGAATAGAAATATTTTGTGACAGATCACAAGGATTGTTGGATTTGTCACAGAAAGCCTATATCAATAAGAAAATGGATAAATGGCTAGTAGGTATGGTTCCAATTCAAAAAGGGGACACATTTAATGTTATGGGATGCTTTGAGGTCATTATTAATGAATTATGGCTGCAAAATTTTATTTAAGACTTGAAATTATCGACAGTATTGCCAAGTCGCTAAAGTTTATTGCCTGTAACATTCTTCTTTTCTAAAAATGACAAGTATTCTAAAAGTGCTACACATATGAAATTGAAATACTTTGTCGTTAAAGAAGAAGTTCAATAACATAGTGTGTCAATAGAGCACGTTAGCATCGACTTTATAATTGCTGACCCTTTGACGAAAAAGTTACTGCTCAAAACATTTAGTTGACATGTTGAAAGTAAGGGCATTAGTGTATATTATGTTAATGATTATGTTTTTTATGTACTTTGACACTCTGTGCTGATGAATGAATATGTTTCTGTCTTACTTGTTTTTTGAGTTTGTATACATAATTGAATAGGAATGATGATAACAGGTTCTGTCTTTAATAAAGACATTATTGTTAGACCAATTATGTGCTTCCCATTTATAGGTCATGTCAAAGAGAGGACTAATTCTGTGGTACATGGAAGAGCCTATGTCGATTAAATGATATACGACCACCATGACTCATGTTAGTTTATTCTTGGTCATGATGAAAAATGTATCTAATGTAAAGAAGAGTTTAACTATATATATGAATTCATATTATGGTTTGACAGACTTATCAAACTATAAAGAAGATAATGTCACATGAGCCAAGTGGGAGAATGTTAGATTAAATGTCTCATATGATGGACTTGTGACTTATCTTATTAGTTTAATAAGTAATTAAATTAAGTTAATGAACAAAACTCTGATTTGGTAAAAGGGAAATGATAGTTTTGCAATTATAGTAACTGTTAACTTGATTAAAGTTAGCAATATTTAAGAAACAATTTTTGTGCAAAACTCAAGGTCTGTACAAGGCCATTAGGGTTTCTTCTTCCCTTACTATCATTAAAGTAGAAGAAACATAAAGAAAATAGTAAAAGAATAGAAAGTGAATTTTGAGATCTCTTTAACGCTCTTGAAATATAGTTTACTAATTATTCATGAATAAATGTTAGTGTATTCTTACACTCTTATTTGTGAGAATTATGAATTCTAAGATCTTTATGTTTTGATGATACTTTTTTATATTAAATTTTTTGAAAAACTTACAAACTAACATAATATTATTTCAAGTACTAAATTTATTCATCCTAACGGTATAATTTCATAGATTCAAATTCCTAACATTATAGTCATCCTTATACTACTTAACTCAAAGTTTAATTGCCACTTAAATCGTAACATTGTTATTATGTGTATTTGGTTGAGATTTCAACCAAACGCAAATGACAAAAGCGTGATTTACGGGGCATCTTTTACACCTTTTGAGAGTGTGAATAAGAAGAAAGTTCATTCTTCCTTTAATTCAACATTCGTTTGTGTTGAAGACTATCTAATGCCAAAAGCCTTACTTGTTTTTGCCTAAATTTGATATTTGTTTTAGTTAGTATATATTATGGTCCACTTCTTTTTTACAAACGGCCCGGATCTTACAATATTGAAATGACTTAGTTTTTTATCTATATTGTCTAAAATTTGATCTTGTGGCCAAATCAAAAGGAATTATAAAAGGAAAATTGGTGTGGAGGTATTCATACGAAATAGTGATACATGATTATATTATTAATTGGTAATTAACTTCATGTGTTATACTTAAATCATCATAACACAAGGGGTTGTAGATTTATGTAAATGCGTTTGATGACAAAACATCCATAATTTGAAAATTTGAACATAATTATGTTACTTACACATAATTTTTTTTTCCAAATAACTCACATAACTTTTGTGACCATTATCCATACATTACTCTTTTGGAGTTAAAGAGGATTGACTCACCTGATCGACCTTTCGCTCATAACAATAACATGACTTACGTTCGATTCTTAAGATCTACTATTAGTAGACAATCTATAATCTCATTATAAATCCTTGTTGAGATTGGTGATTTATCCTGACCTTAAAATGGGGAGAGCCCCTTCATCCTAAACTTATTGATCACAAATAAAAAAAGAAAAAAAAGTATCTAATCACCCGAAACTTTTAAATCTTATAATTTAGTCCTTAAACTATATTAATTCCTACAATTAGTCTTTCATATATAGTTCATCCAATCTAAATTAGTTGACTAACAGAGTACTATGTCACGAGAAATTCTAAAATACTCTCAGAGTAATACTTTAGGCAGATTTATAACTGTTCATATTTAATTTAATAATATTTTATTTTGCTATCCAATTACAACATATAAAATATAAGTACCACGTATTACAATTTGAGTAAAGTAGTGTAGGAAAAATTTCTCATGCGTCATGTACAAGCACGTGAGTCATTAATGATTTATTTATCATGTCAATTAATGACTCACGTGTTTATATGTGATGTAGTACTTCGTTAGTCAATTGATTGAAATTGGGTGAAGGACTAATTGCAATAATTAAAGTAGTTTAAGAATTAAATTGGAAGATTTGAAAGTTTAGGGTGGTTGTTTGTAACTGAATAAATGAAAGTTTAGGGTGATCAGATACTATTTTACTTTAAAAAAAATTACTCTTTCGGGAATTTTAGAAGTTTTCATTAACCTCTGTAAAACTCTACATTACAACTCTTCATGACGAGTGGTAGGCATGGGATTTGTAGTCCAGACTAATTTTCAAAATAGTAAAAATACATTCTTACTTTTAATCGGGTATGTCAAATTATATATTTCTATGTAGTCTTCTATAATTGATGAATGATGGTGCAGTAGATGATGCTGAAGATACGTTGTACCCAACTACCTTTTTCGTCGAACAAGAGCTTTATCTAGGGAGAGAAGTGAACATGCAATTCATCAAGCATCTGATTGCTCAACCTTATATACTCTATTCTTACCTAAAAGATGCCAAAGAGATTGAAACAAACAAGAGATACAAACCTGAGCAGATTTATTTGAAGAATCTTCCCATCAAGGGAGAAGAAAAGCACTGTGTGACATCCTTGGAATCATTAATCTATTTCACCATTTCAAGGCTTGGAGAGGACATCGGCATGTTCTCAAGTTCATTTGCACAGAATCACCAGGAGAATTACTAAAGAACTATGCAAAGAAATGTGTTGTATTCAATCTTAGTACAAATCTTATATAGGATGGACTGATATATATAGACATTAGGCCTAACTAGCCTAACCACTAACAAACTACACGATAAGATTAATATCTTATTAGCTAAATAATAGCTAAACAAAAATAGAATAACAAATCTTAACAGAACATAATTACATTAGTAAGTGATCATTATCCTTATCCTCTCTATACTCCCCCTCAAGTTGAAGAGTGGGGATTGTGAACTCCCAACTTGCACATCAAATCACAAAATAGTTTGAACTGTAATGCTTTGGTGAACAGATCTACTTGCTGCTATTGAGTTGGAACATAGGAAGTGACAATAGTGTCTGACTGTAGGTGCTCACGAACGAAATGACAATCGATTTTGATATGCTTCGTCCTCTCATGAAAAACAAGATTCATTGCGATGTGTAGAGCAGTTTGATTATCACAATGAAGTAATGTAGGAGCATCACATAGGACTAATAAAGAGGATAGCAAACTGCGTAACCAAATGATCTCACTAGTGGCATGTGCCATGGCCCGATATTCAGCTTCACTAGAGGAACCGGACATTGTTGTTTGCTTCTTCATTTTCCATGAAATTGGAGCGGATCCAAGCTTCATAAGGTATCCTGAAGTAGATCATCGCGTGATGGGGCAAGCTGCCCAGTTCGAATCACAATAACTAACCAGTTGGAGATCATTATCCTTAGGAAGTAAAATGCCTTGGCCAGGTGATGACTTCAAGTAATGCAAAACACGTAAAGCTGTGTCTCAATGTGCTTGCCTTGGTGCCTGCATGAATTGGCTCAAAATATGCATTGAATAGGTTATCTCTGGCCTGGTAATTATGAGGTAAATCAGGCGGCCAACGAGACATTGATATTCTGAGGGTTAGAGTATGGCTCACTTGTGTCAGCGGACAAGTTGTGGTTCTGCTCCATAGGAAACCCACAAGGTTTGTAATGCATCATTCCATATTCATCTAGTATGTCAAGCATGTACTTACGCTGACAGAGGAACAAACCTTCTGCACCCCGTGCCAATTCGAGACCAAGAAAATATTTAAGGGTGCCAAGGTCTTTTATGTTAAAACACTTGTGCAAATAAAGCTTGAAACTACTGCAAGCCTCTGTATCATTACCAGCTATAATCAAGTCATCTACATACACAAGGACTGCCACGAAAACATTGTTGGATGAATATGTGAATAAACTATGGTCTGCGCTACTTTGGAGGAAGTCGTACGCAAGAAAACTTTTGGAGAGCTTAGTATGCCAATTTCTTGAAGCTTGGCGGAGTCCATATAACGACTTCCACAAGCGACATACAAGATTTGTCTTCTAAACAACACACCCCGGAGGAACGGCCATGTATACCTCTTCCTCTAACTCACTATGAAGAAAAACATTGCTTACATCCATTTTATGCAACTCCCATCATTTGGCTGCTGCCACTGGCAACAAGCAACGAACCATTATCATCTTCGCCACGAGAGCAAATGTTTCCCGAAAGTCTTCTCCTTCGACTTGAGTATATCCCTTCGCGACTAAACGTGCTTTGTATTTATCTATCTCGCCATTTACTTTATACTTTATTTTGTAAACCCATCGACAACCTACTAACTTTTTCCCGGCTGGTAGTGGTTTGAGAGTCCATGTGTTATTTTCTTCTAGAGTTTGAATTTCACGCTCCATAGCCTCACGCCATTGTTGATGTTGGACAGCCTGCATATAATTTTTGGGCTCATCATGGGACATGATGGCGGTAAGAAAAGCTTTGTGACCTGAATCGAAACTATCAAAATTGATATAATGTGATATGTGATAGGACTTACTAGAAGTGGCCGATTATTCCTGTAACATGCATGGGTTTTTACGTGTGGCAGCATGGCAAATATAGTCCTTAAGATATTTTGGGGCTCGTCTAGTACTCTGTCCTTGAGTTAGCATCATATAATTGCTAAGATCATTATGCTCCCCCTGGCTTTGTTCGTATGGTAATTCTGCCTCATTCTCAACCAGCTCAACTAGGTTATGTTCCACCCCAACTTGCTCTTCAGCTTCAGTAGGTGATCCAGCTAACTCAATAAAAATACATTTGTCTTCAGAACCTGTTGTGTTTTTGGGAAAGACCTCAATCTTTGAGTAATATGGGAATATGGTCTCATAAAATACGACATCCCTTGATGTTGAGAACTCACGAGTCTGTGGATTATACACACGCCACCCCTTTTGTCCTTAGGGGTATCCAACAAATATGCTTCGTTTGGCTCTAGGTGCAAATTTATCACTTAGTTTGAGTGCTTTGGCGTAACAGAGACACCTAAAAACTCTCAGATGAGTATAAGATGGTGGCTTTCCGTAAATCATTTCATAGGGAGTGACGCCTCTATTAGCTACTATTGGTGTTCTATTGATCAAATGAGTAGCCGTAAGAACGCATACTCCCCAGAAAGATAGAGGCAGATTAGATTGAAATCTAAGCACTTTTGTAACATCAAGAATGTGTCTATGCTTTCTCTCTATGCGTCCATTCTGTTATGGTGTACCCACACATGATGTCTCATGAATGATCCCCTATTGTTGGAAAAATATCTACATTTTTTAATTGACAAATTCCATTCCATTGTTACTGCGAATCACTTTCACTTTAGTATCAAATTGCATTTCCACCATTTTACAAAAATTAATTAGATAAGTAGACATTTTCAATTTTTCTTTTAGCAAATAAACCCATACTGCTCGAGAGAAGTCATCAATAATTATAAGAAAAAATGTGATCCATTGTGTGAAGCTGTAGCATATCTCCCCCATAAATCACAATTTATCAAGGCAAAAACTTTCTTAGCTTTATTATTACTCAAAGGAAAAGGAAGTCTAGATTGTTTGGCACAATGACATACATCATAACACCCAAACTTATTTTTATCAAAATGAAAATTAAGAACACCAGAAAGTTTTGACAAATTCTGACTAGAAGGATGTCCCATCTTAGCATGCCAAAGAGCATTCGAATCTTCAAAAATTACTGTTGATGAAGACTCACATACTCTAACTTTAAGGACGTAAACCCCCTCATGCAAGTCACCGAACCCAATCATCCTCTTCGTAGTTTGGTCCTGTATAACACAACCATCAATCGAATATGTCACTGTGCAATTTAGATCACATGTAAGCTTGTGAATGGATATCAAATTGCAATTAAATCTAAGAACAAATAAGACATCATGCAGCTTAATTTTATCGTTCAGGTTTAATGTTCTCATTTTTGTAACGGAAACAATATCCCCAGTAGGAATAGCAATGCATAAAGGAGTATCAAGCTCATGCACTTCTTCGAGGATTGAGTATAGTGGGGTCATATGATGAGAAGCCTTGCTGTCTAACACCCATCCTTGTTTCTCAAGATTACCAGAAGTGTATTCATGCTGCTCGTTATTTCTCTTGTTCTAAGATCCATGAAGAGCATGATTGTCCTGGTTCTGTCCCTCTACCATGGTTCCCTTCTGGTTGCTATCTGCCCATGCGAACCTTGCTCCTCCAGAGTTGAAACTAGATTTGTTGCCTTTCTTGTGTGATCTGCGTGTGTCCCAATGGGGCGAATACCCAACCAACTCAAAGCATTTGGATTTCTCGTGTCCCAGATTTCCACAGTGCTCACACTTCACCCTTGACTCTGTTAGTCATAGCAACCATTACCCAAGAGGGGGGTGAATTGGGTATTAAAAACTTCTCACAAAAGCTCTTAAAATAAATACAAATATTTAAGCTATTAAATAAAAGAGAAGGAATTGCAAGATGAAGAAAAAAAGCTTTAAGAACAGCAAATAAATAAATGTACAATAATATAAAATTACGTAAAATAAAGAGATTAGGAAGAGAGAAGCAGGCACAATATTTATCCTGATTCGACCACTAACCCACTTGTGGTCTACGTCCAGTCCTCGAAAACAATTCGAGATTTTTCACTATGTATACAAGCTTCAATAGGTGCTTGCAAATTACATAAAAGAGCACTTTTCACACACAGGAAACTCTACCCTTGTGCTAAAGTCTCAGCCTGCAGAGATACCTCACCCTTATACAAATCTTAGAGGGATACCTCACCCCATTTACAAACCTTGAAGGATACCCCACCCTCAATACAGAAGAATAGAAATATAGATGAAGAGAAACTCTCACTCAGAGCAAATAATACAAATTGAAGTGCTAAGAGGCTCTCAAAAGATATCTCAAAGTTTTAGCAAAAAGAGCACAGAAAATAAGTGTAAAATATAAATCACATTTTTCAGAGCAAGCGCAAATTAAACAAATAGCTGGGATTGTTGCAGATGAGACCCACGGTCTCTATTTATAGAGCCAAATAGAAAATAGCCGTTGGAGCAAATTAATGTGATAATAAATGCGTTAACATTTTCGTATGAATTCAAAAATGAAACAAAATTCTCGTGGGTTATTCGAATACCATCATTGAGTATTCGAATACCACTATTCCAATTCTCATAAAAAAGCATTCAGAAGCAGGTTATACGAATACCACAATGAGGTTTTCGAATACCTCTATTTTAAATACAGTCTGGAACGTCTTTTAGGCTGTGGTATTCGAATACCACATCCTGTATTTGAATGCCCCTTTAAAAAACTTGTTCAGGAACGTTTTCTGGGCTGTGGTATTCGAATACCACATGCTGTATTCGAATACACCTTACTGATTTTGAAAACTGAATTCAAATGATCATAATTTCTTCATTTCTTATCCGTTTAAAGCAAATGACCAGTCATTGGAAAGATCTTTGAGTCTATTTTCAAATGAAAGAAGTTTCAAAACAAAAATCAAAGTATTTTGAAAGATATGATTAAAAGATTGACCAAAGGTCAATTTTATAAAACTCAAATTTTGCTATTTTTCATAGATTTGAACTATTACTAAAACTAGCTTTTCAAAACTTGTTTGTTGGACATTTTAACATAGGAAAATCATTTGTAAAAATATATTTGAAAAACATATTTGAGATATTCATAAGGCTTTTTACATAAAGACCCTAAGTCCTAAAAGTTATACCATTTAATCTTCCTTTGGACTTGGTCTTTGACATGACTTTGATGTTATCAATACCTTCATGAAATAGGCATTCACATTCTCCTTGTGTTGAGCTTAATAGAGATCTTTTACTGTCTTGTTGCAATGCTCACTCTTGGTACTTGGACTATCCTACAAAGTATTGCTCACTTAAACAAGCATAGTTAGTCCAGAATCACAATTCAATATCTTCATATGCATGATTCATAAAAGTATAAGATGCAACAAAGATCATAAGCAGAGTATTCTTTTTGTCTTGTATTTGTCATCATCAAAACTTAACATATAAAACCATTTGGGGCAAACTTATTTTCGCAATCTCCCCCTTTTTGATGATGACAAATCACCAAAGAAAAAATATGTTGAACAATATGTAAGAATGGATATTCATGTAAGCATATCAAACAATAAGAGCAAAAATATATTTTTCTTTCCAATTTTCACTCCCCCTATTTGACATCAACAAAAAGGCTTAGAAAAAAAATATTTTCTCCCTCTTATAGATTCTACATATGATTCAATAATAGAGAGATGAAACAAATATACTTGCAAGATATAGAGGATTATTTATGCAATGTTTGTCATATTTTTGTATGTCAACATTTAGCATATGATAGCAATGAAACACTTTATGTAATCAAACAAAGATATAAGGCAAGAGATATAAACAACTCAAGAGCTAGGCTCCCCCTCAAAATATGCATATTATCAAAATAATAGATAAAGAAAATATGTATGCGAAGACCATGTAAGCACATCACCTTAAAGAAAAATCATTTTAAAACTTCTCCCCTTTCAAAAAGAATTTTACAGAGCACATTATATTTTCAAAAGCATTTTAGAAAGGTAGAGATATTTTATATGAAAAGCATATATTCATTAAGATAGATTAAACCAAGTTAAAAGAACATAAGTACATTTCCTTGATGAAATATGCTATAGGGATCAAAGCATGTATAGAACTAATATCATTCACCCTAAATGCAATGACAAAATAGCAAGTTAATATCCAATTAGGCACTTTGTCAATGCTAAGCATACTTTTCATGTAAGGAAAGCATCTAATCATTTTAAGATCAATTTATCAACAAGTATCATACAATTCATATAAAAAAAATACCATAATAGCTTAGGGATAGAGATACTTATTGAGATAGATAAAGAGTGATGATCCTTCTTTATTGGTCCTTTAACTTTGAGCTTTCTTCCTTTGAATTCTCCATTCCATTACACTAGAAGAAAGTCTTATTTATCTTCCTCTTCATTTGAATTCCATTCAACTTTTCTCATTTATCCATATATGCTTGTATGTAAAAGTCTGATGGCTATATTTGAAACACATAGAGAGACTTGCAAAGCTAACTTTAAAAGTCCTCTAAAACATAGGTTAGCATCAAATATCATGTAAGTCCATTTATAAGCATAATTTTGATTGATATATAATTTAAAGCATGTATCACATTATCAACCATGCAATATTAGCTCTAACAAGAATGCATGAAGCACATATGCACTTGAATCCAAAAAAAAAAAAATAGTTTAAGCATTTTTAAGGCATGATTCAAGTTTATCAAGAAACATAAGATCATCATCAAAACTTATTTAGGCATTTTTAGGTAAATAATGATCATGTAAGGCATGTAGGGGTATAACACAACTTTCTACTTCTCCATATATCATATGATATCAAATTTAAAGCATAAATAAGGATTGATATCATCAAAAGTGTATTCTTTGAGTTTTTGTAGGTAACTCCAACTTCCACCAACTTCCAAGCTTCAAGTATTAATGAGGGAATAGAAATTCTTTGCACCTCTTTTAAAGGTTCAATCCTTTTAAACTTTACTATCCTCAAGTTGAATGAGCTTATTCCATTTAAATGCTTGCTTGAGGTAGTTGATACCCTACAAAATAATTCAAAGTACTTTCTTTGGTATCCTTCAATTTTGGATCCATAGAGGTTAGTTATTATGCCAAACTCATAAGCAAATAAGTATTCAAAATAAAATAACAAATGAGTTCACAAGGGCAAAACATATTTCATTTCATTGATCAATTTAACTAAGTACATATAATCATCAAAAGAATAGCCAATTACATTGCATTTTTCATACATATCATTAAGTGCATATTTTTAGATAATACAAACAAAGAATTTAGCATATATTGATTATTAATGCTAGGCAACATATACAAATACAAATGCAGCAGAAACTTTTAAAATAAAGCAAGGGTAGGAAAAACAACAGTAGCAACAGCAGCAGCAGAGGCAGTAGGGGCACCCTTCTAATAGAGGGTATTTGAATACCTTCCTAAGTATTTGAATAGATGGCCAAATTGGTTTGGCTGCCAGACGATGGTATTCGAATGCTTGTTGCAGTATTCGAATACTCACAGAAGAGAAGAGAAGGCCAGAGGAGCAAGTATTTGAATATCTCATACTGGTATTCGAATACTCTAGAGAAGCTGAACAAAACCGAAAAGATCAATTCGGGGTATTCGAATGACTGCTTAGGTATTCGAATACACCAATTTTTAGAAAAGCTGTACTGAAGTAAGGTATTCGAATAACCATGATGGTATTCGAATAGCCTTAACAGAGAAACACAAGTTTGCATGTAAAACATCAATGGTATTCGAATAACATAGATAGGTATTCGAATAACTTGAACAAGAAATCATATATATATATATATATATATATATATATATATATAAAAAGCATTTTTGAGAGACGAAAGTATACCTTTTGATGGAGTACCAAAAAAATGATTTCGGGATAACACCGACGCTCAAGTCAGTAATAATTCAAGAAGGATGAAATCGTAATTAAGCAATAAATTCAAATATTTAATTATATGTATGATTGATCAAAAACTCAAGCTCAAAGATATTCTCATTAGACATGTCATTTCAAGTATGGAGCATACTTTATCTAGCATATTAACGTGTAGAAACATGTTTAAGACATAAAGCTAGAAAAGTATAACATAAGTTTCACTTATCCAAGGATTGCAAGTCCAAGCTTCATGAAGACAAGGAAAAGAGCTTGAAGTTATTTATGATATTTGTATTTGGAGCAGCCGCTTTCAAGATGCCAAAGTCACTTCTTGGCTTTCAAGTATACCTACAACACACTTCAATTTTTGACTTTTGGTACCCAAATTTTCTTGAGTCCTTGTATGTTACTTTTTGAATATTAATCTATTATGTTTTCATAAAGATCAATTTTTCATAATATGTAAATTAAGCACAATAAATTAAATAATTAAATACCATTAAGCACATAGTTGATAGCATGCTTATTTTCATGATATATAGATAATTTTAAAGCATATAAAGCATACATAAGCATTATAGAATCTTATGTACTAAGATATATAACAAAATGAATTATGATATAATAAGAATGAACATAATCATATGTTAAACATAATATTCAAATTTTATCAAGTACACATGACTCTATTAATCACTTAAGACTTACAAGGGATATACCTCAAATTTATTGACTTTGCATGTGAGTGTACATAAGAGGTAAAAACTTTTGATACCTTGGTCTTGGTAATCAAGGAAATACTTTTTCTTATCCATTGCTTCTCTTTTGGAGTCTTGAACTTTGCAAGTTCTACATTTTGTACTTGAGAAGTTTTGGTTGAAGCCATCTTCCTTCTTTGACCAAAGTTTCTACCATTAGGCTTTAGAAGCATTATCCTTGATGATTCCTCTTTATTTTGACCAATTTGTCCATCCTTTTGAGAAATATTCTGCATAATTAAAACACTAGGAGGACACTTTGGTACCCACTTCATTTTGGGTCCTTGAATGTTAGTATTAGGGCCTTTAGGATTTTTAGGAACTCATACCATATAATTTCTCATATAAGGATTTCTTCTATAATTGCATAAATGAGAAATATGTCCTAGGTGACCACAAAAATTACAAACAATTAAATTTAATGATGGCTTAATCATTTGAATATCATTTTTGAAAAACTTAAGCATTTTATTGTTATTATATTCTAAATTAATTTTGCCATAAGCCTTGCTTGAATTTTCACGTGTAATAACATTAATTTTATTTTTATTAACAAGCATAAAATTTAAGCAATTATAATCATTAGCTTTAGCAAATTCAGAATATAAGTTCTCAACTTGATTTTCTAAATCAGTGCATTTTTCACAAGAAGTTGAGATTTTACATTTTAAAGACATTTCCTCATCAATAAAAATATTTTTCAAAGTTTTAATTTCATTTTCAATAAAGGAAATATTTTCCAAACACGATAAGTTTTTCTTTTCTAAATTCAACAAACCATCATACAATTCATTATATGCACTTTGTAACTCATCATAGGAAGGACTATAATATAATTTAGAATTATTTACCTTAAAATCCTTTTTAGCCATACAAGAGGTGGTCTCAATTTCTAGCACACTTGGCTCTTTAAGAGAATCACCTTTTTCTTCATTAATTTTATTTTGCTTTGCCTCTTCTTCAATTTGAGCACCATCGTCACTAAGAGGCATTTGACTCCCTTCAATAGTTTGAACATCTCTTTGAGGATGCGTTTCATGACAAGCTTCCTTTAATGGCTTTTGCTCTTCTTGCTTTCTATATACAACTTTATGCACAAAATTATTGTTAGCAAGATAAATAGCATTAAGAGCATCCCATATATCTTTAGCACTAGAGCACTTTTTAATTTTAGCATAAGCATCATCATTCAAACTACTTCTCAAAATTTGCATAGCTCTAATATTCAAAGAAAAACATTTTTTGTCAAAACTATTCCAAGTTTGTTTTGATTTGTAAGTAAATCCATTTAGCATAATATCCCACAAATCCAAATTAATAGATTGCATATAAAACTCTATTCTAGCTTTCCAATAAACAAAAAGCACACCATCAAAGAATGGTGGTTTATCAATTTCAAATCCTTCCATTTTGAAAAACTTTTAAGGTTGCCAACAGACAAGGATCTTTAACTCTAAGCGCTTAAGCTTTCACCGAGCACGAAACTCTGATACCACTTGTTAGTCATGGCAACCATTACCCAAGAGGGGGTGAATTGGGTATTAAAAACTTTTCACAAAAGCTCTTAAATAAACACAAATATTTAAGCTATTAAATAAAAGAGAAGGAATTGCAAGATGAAGAAAAAAAGCTTTAAGAATAGCAAATAAATAAATGTACAATAATATAAAATTACGTAAAATAAAGAGATTAGGAAGAGAGAAGCAGGCACAATATTTATCCGGGTTCGACCACTAACCCACTTGTGGTCTACGTCCAAATCCTCGAAAACAATTCGAGATTTTTCACTATGTATACAAGCTTCAATAGGTGCTTGCAACCGTTACATAAAAAAGAGCACTTTTCACACACAGGAAACTCTACCCTTGTGCTAAAGTCTCACGACAGGATACCTCACCCTTATACAAACCTTAGAGGGATACCTCACCCCCTTTACAAACCTTGAAGGATACCTCATCCTCAATATAGAAGAACAGAAATATAGATGAAGAGAAAGTCTCACTCAGAGCAAATAATACAAATTGAAATGCTAAGAGGCTCTCAAAAGATATCTTAAAGTTTTAGCAAAAGAGCACAGAAAATAAGTGTAAAATATAAATCACATTTTTCAGAGCAAGCGCAAATTAAACAAATAGCTGGAATTTTGTAGATGAGACCCACGGTCTCTATTTATAGAGCCAAATAGAAAATAGCCGTTGGAGCAAATTAATGTGATAATAAATGCGTTAACGTTTTCATATGAATTCAAAAACAAAACAGAATTCTCATGGGTTATTCGAATACCATCATTGAGTATTCGAATACCACTGTTCCAATTCTAATAAAAAAGCATTCAGAAGCAGGTTATTCGAATACCACAATGAGGTATTCAAATACATTTATTTTAAATATAGTCTGGAACGTCTTTTAGGCTATGGTATTCGAATACCACATCCTGTATTCGAATGCCCCTTTAAAAACTCGTTCGGAACGTTTTAAAATTTGTGGTATTCGAATACCACATGCTGTATTCGAATACACCTTACTGATTTTGAAAACTAAATTCAAATGATCATAACTTCTTCATTTCTTATCCGTTTAAAGCAAATGACCAGTCATTGGAAAGATCTTTGAGTCTATTTTCAAATGAAAGAAGTTTAAAAACAAAACTCAAAGTATTTTGAAAGATATGATCAAAAGAGTGACTAAAGGTCAGTTTTGCAAAACTCAAACTTTGCTATTTTTCATATATTTGAACTATTACCAAAACTAGCTTTTCAAACTTGTTTGTTGGACATTTTAACATAGGAAAATCATTTGTAAAAACATATTTGAAAAACATATTTGAGATATCCATAAGGCTTCTTACATAAAGACCCTAAGTCCTAAAAGCTATACCATTTAATCTTCTTTTGGACTTGGTCTTTGACATGACTTTGATGTTATCAATACCTTAATGAAACAAGCATTCACATTCTTCTTGTGTTGAGCTTAATAGAGATCTTTTACTTTCTTGTTGCAATGCTCACTCTTAGTACTTGGACTATCCTACAAAGTATTGCTCACTTAAACAAGCATAGTTAGTTCAGAATCACAATTCAATATCTTCATATGCATGATTCATAAAAGTATAACTCTAGTTAGTTAAACATACATATAAGACTTTCATAGACACATCTAAATAAGATATTTATCAATTACTAATGGATATGCTCTATATAGGATGCAACAAAGATCATAAGCAGAGTATTCTTTTTGTCTTGTATTTGTCATCATCAAAACTTAACATATAAAATCATTTGAGGCAAACTTATTTTCATAGGCTCATCTTTATTCCTCTGTTTGTTGGTGTAGAAAGCTAAACCTATTTCCAGCTTGAATTCCCTGCCTTTCTCCGCAGTCAATCGAGATTCCTCTCTCAAGATATGATTGAACACCTTTCTGAGCGAAGGCAACGAATCAGTATTAAGTATGGTTCCTTTGATGTGTGCAAAACGATCCCCATCAAGACCTCCAAGAAAGAGGTGCACATGATGATCTTCCTCCCTTTGTGCTAGATCCTTGATGCTCCACATGTGCACTGTGGCAGTGGCTGTAGTTCACTAAGTTCATCTATGAGGCTCTTGAACTTGCCATAATGCTCGGTCACTATCATGTTAGGCTCCTGTTGTATCAAATTCAGTGTTCACCATAATTGATGCACGCGGGGTGCGTTTGTTTGGGCAAATCGCTTTTCCATATCAAGCCACACGTCCCTTGCCGTCGTTACATGAGATATACTTCCGTGCAATGTGTGGTCTATTGATTTAATGAGCCAGACAGTCACCATAGAGTCTGCCTTTTCCCATGCATGAAGTTCTGGCAACGCGGATGATGGTTTCTTAATGGTACCATCAATGAAACCAAGCTTCATCTTCGCACGCAGGGCTGTCTTTATGGACCTAGCCCAATTGCGGTAATTATCTCCAACAAGGAGCACAACAACCAGAGGTGTTCCTGGATTATTCGAGGCTCCAGCAAGGTAATAA
The DNA here is from genome assembly GCA_029884595.1 of Ormosia semicastrata. Classification (NCBI taxonomy): domain Eukaryota; kingdom Viridiplantae; phylum Streptophyta; class Magnoliopsida; order Fabales; family Fabaceae; genus Ormosia; species Ormosia semicastrata. Next base: position 29,792,644 of record JAQQTO010000041.1, on the reverse strand, counting down.
GGCGAAGAAGGCGTGATGGCGAACTGTGTTGGGGTGCCACTTAAGATGCCTTTCTTCTCTAAGTCTCCATTCCCAGAGGTATTTTGCTTCTCTAGACCCCCATCGACCTGCTCTGATGCCATAAAGAACTATGCAAAGGAATGTGTTGTATTCAATCTTAGTATAAATCTTATACAAGATGGACTGATATATATAGACATCAGGCCTAACTAGCCTAACTACTAACAAACTACACGATAAGATTAATATCCTGTTAGCTAAACAATTGCTAAACAAAAATAGAATAACAAATCTTAACAGAACATGATTACATCAGTAAGTGATCATTATCCTTATCCTCTCTATAATTACACTATTGCAGACGGAGTACAAAAAGTTGGAGAAAAAACAGTAGTGATATGTCACAAACTGAATTTCCAAAATGTTGGGTTTTATTGCCATGAAGCGAGAGCTAATATGGTTCCATTGGTGGCTGCTGATGGGACCAAAGCCAAGGCACTAGCTATATGCCATGTTGATACTGCAGAATGGAATCACTTTGCGGCCAATATGGTTTCTCATATCCTCAATGTTAAACTTGGAACTGACCCTGTTTGCCATTTCCTAGGCAATAAGACTTTTCTCTGGGCACCCAGTTTAGCCACGATAAGGCCTTCTTTATAACCTAGCTAGTCTCTATCCTCTTGTAGATACCATCAGCTATGTATAAAAATAAAATAGCATCTATGTTCTTCATGTTGATCTGTACTTAACTAGAACTACCTATGTGTACCCTTATGTGAAGATAATATAATGCAATGTTTAGCTGTGTTCGCTGGGATATCTTCATGTTTCTTCATTTAATATGTACTTCAAAGATCATGGCTATATGGTTCCTTATTCATAATACCAAGCAACTTAAAAAGTTATAATTGCTAAATGGCCATATCTCTACGTATTGTGTGTTTGGTTTCGTTCCTGCATCCTAATTTTTCTGGTTTTCTTCTTCAAAGTGAATATAAACTCGATATCAGAATCTATTTGTTTACATATTTTTATGTTCAACCATCCACGCATACGAAGTGTTTGCATCTCCAATAATAATAATAATAATAATAAGACAACTCATACATGATTAACAAAGAGTCTAAGAATATTGAACTACCTAATTATGGGAAAATGTTCATTAAACACCATTTTTTCGTATACCACTTTATACTTTAATTACTTGATTTATTAAAATAATAAATTTATTCCTACACCCAATTCTTTACATCTATCCTTTACACCTACTAATTATTTTGGAAAAATTTTCAAACTAATCTCATTTTCCTCCTCTTTTTCTCTCTCTTTCTTTTCCAAGAGTAGTAGGTGTATAGATAAGGTATAGAAATTTAGGTGTAGGAATAACATTATTATTAGTGAAAGAAAGAGAAAGTGTGTATTGAGAAATATGTTTTTCTTGTTTTATTATTAAAAAAATAATATATGTATAATGAAAATAGTGTATAAAAATTGAGACTTCTATTTATGCCACGCTTTTCTATTATTTCCTTTTACTTTATAGGCTTGATTGGAATGGCATGCACTTAATTTAGCACAATAATTACTTTTAAAATTCTATTATTTGAATACTTGAAATACGATACTTCACCGACACCACATTCACGTGGTGTAAATCTCGGAGCCATACACATAACATACAAAAACAGGGAACCACACTTATATCTAAATTTTGGATATATATAGTGTCGTATTTGGAGTTTTCATATAAACATTTTCCTTACTTCTTATGCTTAAGTATGTGGTATGTCTTGGTTTTAGAACAGTGTAATCTCTCTTCTTCTAAACTTTATAACTAAATAAAATAAAATAGTACTTTCCGACTTTCTACTATATTGATTGATCGAAGTGTGCATAAAATAGCCATCGCCATTCAAAAACATCTTGCAAATCATGCTTTATTGATTGATCGAAGTGTGGATAAAATAGCCATCCCCATTCAAAAACATCTTATAAATCATGATAAAATCATATGTATACTTGTGGACAACCGCGAAGGGCTCTAAAGATAACGTGATTTTGATAGACGTCATAATGCCAGCCCCTGAGAAAAGTATAAATCGAAGAAGATGCAAGTTTTCTTGGGTCCCGCCAGAGAAAAGATCAACGATGGATAAGTGGGAAACAAGTCGGAAATCAAAAGAGTTGGGGTCCTCTTTTGTGGACTGAGCACAATTATGGAACTTGGAAGGGGAAAGATCATCGAACTATAAGTGGAAAAGGAGAAGATAATCCACAGACTGGGGGTCCTCTTTTGTGGACTAGGAACAGTAATGGAACTAGGAAGTCTCCATAAATTGGTCATCTTAATTGCAATCTTTCAGGGTCACGTTTTCTTCTATACGCTATCTATTTCACAGCCTAAACTAAATGGAATTTCGTCACCTAGGCTCCCTGTCAGCTCTTTTCTGTATAAGCTTCTTTCCCTCTTCATTAGAATAAACGTAAAGCCTTTTATGCCATTATTTATCTGACATTTCCTTCCGTCTCATATGCTCCAAAGTTATTTTTTTCACACAAACTATTGTTTGCTTTGCTGATGCAGTGATATATATATATATATAAAAGGAAAGTTTTCATTATGAGAATGTAAAATAAATAAATCTTAATACAATTATATATAAATAATTAAGATTAAAAGTTACATAAAAATATACGATCACTTAAAAAAATACATGTATTTATAATTTAATTTTAATTATTTATATAAAATTTAATGATTTAAATTTACTCTTTTTATCTCTTATAATAATTATTCATCTTACCATATATACTCTTTATATATATAAAATCCAATGGTGGGTTTGTTTGAAGTTTTGTTAAATTATTTTTGAGAATGTAAAGGTCATTTGGGAAAATTCTAAAATATAGAAGAATCTCATCATGATTTGGCCTATTTCTATTTCCATTAGAAAGGTTAGATATTATGTTATATTCCGACGACTTGACATCAATATTATTCTATAAAATTACAAAAATACCCACCCATTAAAATCAAGCTCCCACGTTCCCCTGGACATCCCTTTAAGCGGTGCTTACTCTATTTTTTTAAAGTTGCGGCATACCCTTTTTTTTTTTAATAAATTATTGTACTGGCCATTTTCCCTTGAAAAGTGATGTTGTTGTCCCCACTTTTCATCTTTTTAATAACAAATGAAATCTCATATAAAAATTTTTAATATATAAATCTGGTTATTCACTTGGGTTTTGAAAATATAATGATAATAATTTATAATAATAAAAATTAATATTTTATGTAATAAGCACTTTGCATTTTAGATTTTATGAAAAATTAGGAACGCAAGAAACTTAAATTACTTAGGGTTTTTTTAGTGCTTTTGAAAAATATTTAATGACAAACCAAGTAAGTTTTGAAAATATTTTTTCTTGTATTTTGAAAATTTTTTTGTTAGGGGTATTTTAGAAAAATTATTAAACATTCTTAGAAATATTGAGGTGGATTATTTTGTATAAAAGTAAATAAAATTTATTATAACTTAATACTAATCTAAAAAATAATTATTTTATGGTATGAGTAAAATAATCATCTTTCTTTTTCATATAACATTTTTTTTATCAATTACATTAAAAATGATATTTAAATATTATTTTATATATTAGGGACATTTTGAGAATTATAATATATATTCCTGAACCAAACAACCTTTTAAGTTAATCCCAGCGATTCCAAATTAAAATTCCTAGCAATTTGAAATGCTATCCAAATAGGTTGTTTAAAATACCCAAAAATAACATTCACGGTCATATTATTTATGAGAATATGCATTACAAGAAATTCACTATTTAGTGATGAAATTTAGCGAGAAAATTTTTTCTTATAATTAACGAGAGATTTGTGAGGGATTAGTGAGAGGAAATTGATTTCTTGTTAAATTTCAAAAACAAATTATAAGTGGAAATAGCTAGTGAATAGTGGGGAAAATTTTTCTTTCCTAAAAATGTTCCTCACTAATATAAGTAAATTTTTAAGGACAGAAATAGCGAGAAAATTCTCTGCAAATCTATTGTAAAACATGGTAAAATTTTAAAATTAAAATTTTAATTCAAACTTGTAAATAAATGAAGACTAAAATCCCTTTTCCTCCTTGTAAATCCCTCCCCCTCCTTGCAAATCCCTTCCCTGCAGCGACGCACGGCAGCGAATACATTTAATGGTAAGCAGAAGACTAAGAAAGTAACTACATCTTAACTTGCAAATGCCATTGGAACTAGGCCTATTGGACCTCTACAACCCAGGCGATGCAGCTTAGAGCCCCATGCTTTCAGACTCCAAGTTTTGTAGAGTTCTACGAAAATTTAAATGAGAACTGGGACTGAACCTATTGTTGTAGATTGTTGTCACCCGTGCATCCTTAATCAAAACCTGCAAATAAATGAGACAGCAAAATCGTGAAACCTGTAGCGTGCAAAGCACTGCCCTCAAGGATTATTTCGGTATAGACGAAAATCCCCTGTTAAGCTTGTTTGACAGGGCTTCAAGAACTACAAGAGATTTAAGTCACGTAATCCAGTAGAGAAAGAGAATAGAAGTAGAGAATAATGAAGAGGAAGTTCTCTCTATGTGTCTCTCAAACCACAAAACTTAATCAAGGATGGTATTTATAGAAAACAGTTTTTGGTCGTTGGAATATGACCGTTGGAATGAATATGACCGTTGGAATATGTCCGTTGGAATATGTCCGTTGGAATATGACCGTTGGAATATGACCAGGTCAAAACTTGGATAAAACAAAATCATTTTTTAAACTTCTTCAAAAACTTATTTTCCAACTAATGTGAGACATTTATTCTTTTGAAATAAAGCATTTTTCACAACAATCCCCCACATATTTCAAAAGAATATTAAATAAAATCAATAATTTTTTAAAACAGAATCGGGTTACATCATGAGTGCAAACGTTTCAATCATGTTTTTGGACTATGAACCGACCTAGATAAATAGGATTTTAACTTACAATGTAATTGGTGAAGTTTAAACTTCTATGAACCAAAACATTTTTCGTAAATTAGAATCCCACTTGATCACATTTACACCCTTATTTATCTCTTGCTTGTTAACGCAGTTTTGCACTTTTCGGCCACGTATGCGTGCCTGGTTGTTCATGAGTGCTCTAGAGATTATGCCATTATCTCATAGGAGCGGCCCCACTCCACACTCATATAGGTGATTTCATCAAGTGTATATTATACACCACCCATAAGGGATATGAAATTCATTAAAAGCATATAGCTTATCCTCACAATAAATGCATCTAGCACTTCTCATGCTTCTCACACCATAGGAAGGGACGACACAAGTCTTAGCAAGATTTAACAAGTGACTTGTTATTACCCATATGAACTTTTTCATGGGATCTCCACTCATAAAAGTTGGGTTACCATCACCGTTAGTTTCAAATTGGCTTAAGTCTCATTCCCTCGATGTGGTATATATTAAATTTCTACACAAAGATTTTGTCGAGGATTGACCAAATTTCCTTATGACTTCACATAATTATGGATTTAATTCCATCTTTTAGCATATGCTTCACGTTTGTGACGTATACATATATGTCACTTTTCATTATACACATTTTTTGTTTGCTTTTACTATTTGCCATTTTGGCAATCAAACTCAAGAATCTATGTCTTCGTGTATTTTCCATAAACGAATATTTGCTAAGAGATTTCTTAGCCACTCAAACTTCTCGAGATCCTACCAAGTTAATAGTAATAAATTATGCCTCTATTATAGATCTGCTATACAGGTCTACTTAGATGACTTCCAAGCGACATCACTTCAATTGAGGCTAAAAATAAATCACTAGTGGATTTAATCTCATTTGAATCAATGATTTATTTAACATTATGATTATCATGTCCACACTTCAAATTCAACACCATGGCTCTTGGTCCATAGTCTCATCAATCTCAACTAATCTCATAGTGCAATAGGGACATGGAATTTATTTATGCAAACATTATCAAATACTTGATCATGTACATCTAGATCATAATTATCACACTCTATACATATATAACTATGCATGTCACATAACCAAGTTAAATAGTAACTCAAAGATAACAATGGTATATGAGATATAATGTAAGACATTATATGAAGCACTCAATGCTCTATTTTAATTTTTAAACTCTACACAAACCATTATAAGGATTATGTGTATGTATTTACTTAATCAATCAAATTATAACACATGCAAAATCAATTACATAACATACCAATATTTGAGCATATTCATATTGTGATGCACCACATTATACATATTTGAAAAAATTCTCACTTGTTATACACACCACATCTAACAAAAGAAAATATCTTTCTAAAAATTATTTCACAAAATTAGAAGTATCACATTATCTCTTCCTTGGTTCAGGTGAAAGAATTTTAGATAGACACCCCCACACTTTAAGATATTTATACCAAGTCTACTACTATAATATCATTTTCTCATTAAAACCCCCACATATAGAGAGTACATCATGTTGATGAAAAACATGTAATCACTTATAGCATCAATACATAATGAAGCTTCCTCTGAACTAACAAAGAACTTAAACTAAGACTCATTATTCATATAGAGCACCCATGCATGAAACATTTCCACAAACATGTTCAACGCATACTTTCATTTTTGTCAACTAACAATAATTGTTAAAAATATAGCACCTAGCAACACTAAAGGATAATAGACATCCAAAGATTCCATCAAACAAACCACATATCACAAAATTAGTGCATTACCCTCACCTACACACGATACTACACCATTGGATTGAGGAGAGTAAGGAGGTGTGATTTCATGAATTATTCCTTCTTTTTCACAATAGTCATTAAAGGTGTATTCACCACTCTATCTGATCTAACTCTTTTAATTCTTTTATTTAATTGATTATCTACTTCTGCTTTATACACTAGAAACATATCAAAAACCTCATCTTTATTTCTAAGTAAATATACTTTAGTGTATCTAGAAAAATCATCAATAAAAGTTACATAATATTTTTACCACCTCTAGTCATAGTTTGTTTTAAGTCTCCTAAATCAGAATGAATTAATTCAAGAACTTCTGTTTTTCTTTCTACAGATAAGCATGGTTTTTTAGTTATTTTTGATTCAGCACATATTTCACATTTGTTTAAGCATGTATCACTAAAACTAGAAATTAATCTAAGATATTGCATTTTCTTAATATAAACAGTACTAACATGTCCTAATCTTGCATGCCACATATCAAAAGAGTCAATCATATACGCAGAAGAATTAGCATTTTCATTAATTTTAGCAATATTGAGTATAAACAGGCCTTGATTACAATAACCCTTTCCTACAAAGACATTATTTTTTGTCATCACTATTTTGTCAGACTCAAAAGATACTTTAACCCCAGCCTTTCCTAGCAAGGCCACAAAAATTAAATTTGCCCTTATGCTAGGTACATGAAGCACTTCGTTGAGAGCTAAGGTCTTACCAGATGTGAGTTTCAGAAGAACTTTTCCTTTCCCAAGAACTTCGGTGGTTCGGGAATCACCAAGATAAACTTGTTCTTCTCCATCCCCCACAGAATTGTAGGAGGTAAACATATTTCTGTTTGCACAAATATGTCTGGTAGCCCCAGAGTCTACCACCCAATCATTCACATTGGCCATCAATAAAACTTGAGAAATGACCGCAGCAATTATATCATCTCCTTCGACCAAATTTGCATTTGGCTTAAGAGGATTGTCATTTCTCTTCCTGAGTCTGCATTGAAGCAAATGACTGGCTTGCCACAAACATACGCTTTCCTCCACTCTTTTTTTGAAAGTGGGATTATTCACTCTTGGCACGTAATTAGGTTTATTGTAATCACCCTTTGTTGGGTTAATGTTCGTACCTTTTCTTATTGAATTGTACCATATTTGCCCTCGAAGCCAATGCCTTTGCCCTTGCAGCCTTGATCTCATTTCTGTTTGTGTCCTCAATGATTATGTGCGTGATTAGATCAGCAAGGGATATCTGTTTGTTTTTATGCTTGAGTTGTTGTTTGTAGTCCTTCCAAGTTTGCGGCAGTTTTTCAATGAGCAGTCCTGCTACGAATTCATCAGGCAAGGTGATGTTCTCAGCCTTCAATTCTTCTAATAACTTGTGGTATTGATTGATTTGAGTCTTGATATCAATTTCATCCGTCATCTCCCATTGGTAGTAGTTCCCAATGACGAACTTTTGTTTGCCAAAGATCCTCGAAACAATCATAGACTCCCAAATTTTGTTGCTTTCCTTGTATGAGCAAAGAGACATCGAACAATTCGTTAGATAATGTGGTTAGAATTGTGTGCCTACATACCTTATTGGCATAAGTCCAATTGTCAAGTGTTTTCTGATCGCGATGTGTCGGGCATTTGATCGGTGAGTGCAATAGCGACAGATGTCTAGAATAGAGTAGACACGCTCTTGCCATCTTTTGAAATTTTGTCCTCCGAACATTTCGATCTTGGAAACATCTCTGGGAATGGTTTGGCATATGTAATCAAGGGCAAGAGGAGAGGAGGTGGGTTTTGTGGGGTACCATTCTCGGACCGTTGTTGGTGAGAGAAAGCGGCCTTGTTAGTAAGCGTTTTGTGGTTCCATAATCCTTGAGATTGTTGTAGATTGTTGTCACCCGTGCGGCCTTAATCAAAACCTCGCAAATAAATGAGACAAAGAAAATCGTGAAACTCAGAGCGTGCAAAGCACCAAGGATTATTTCGGTATAGACGAAAATCCCCAGTGGTACTGCACTGCAGTTCTTCCCGTTTGTGACAGGCTTCAAGAACTACAAGAGATTTAAGTCACGTAATCCAATAGAGAAAGAGAATAGAAGTAGAGAATAATGAAGAGGAAGTTCTCTCTATGTGTCTCTCAAACCACAAAACTTAATCAAGGATGGTATTTATAGAAAACAGTTTTTGGTCGTTGGAATATGACCGTTGGAATGAATATGACCGTTGGAATATGTCCGTTGGAATATGTCCGTTGGAATATGACCGTTGGAATATGTCCGTTGGAATATGACCGTTGGAATATGACCGTTGGAATATGACCAGGTCAAAACTTGGATAAAACAAAATCATTTTTTAAACTTCTTCAAAAACTTATTTTCCAACTAATGTGAGACATTTATTCTTTTGAAATAAAGCATTTTTCACAACACCTATTACCTAAAAATTACGAAATTTAGATACACTGTAGTATCACATCCTAACTTTCCAATGCAACAAATCCTATTAATCAGAACTCTAGAGCTAAAGTTATGCATTTTTTTTATCTGTTGTTCAAATGAGAGTAGTCAAATCTGCATGACTTTCATTTTGCTTCTTCTTTGTTTGTACCACATGAGCAGATCTTCTCTAGCTCATAAATGAGAATTTTTCTTTATGTGTCTCTAGAACAAATTTCCATGAATTATTTAAACAACTTAATTCTTTCCTAAATACTCTTTGTAATTGAACAGAGTGAATCAATCCTAAGTGTTAATATAATTAAGGTGTTATAGCCCATCACTTGCACCATGGCCTAAGTGCAAACAGAACAGATAAAAATCAGAGTTGAGCAAATATTGAGGAGACAAAAAAGATTAAAACACAATCTACTGGAATGGATAAGTCTGGACTTGGCCCATGAAGAACATACATCCTATTGTTTCAGAAGTTTTCATCTTCTTAATAATAAATTGCTATATTTGAAACCTATATATGCTTTAAAATAATTTTAAAGTTATTACCTTTATCAGACATACATATTGCAGAATTTGGTCTTATTTGAGTCTTTGTCATGTGTGTATATAACTGTTAGTATTTGGTTTTTTATATCTATATTCTGTGTGCTTCCTCACTTGCTTCCAAGACGTATGATTCCAGTCTTCGTAGTTTGCTTCCAAGTCAACAGTGATTGACTGCAAATGTCTGAGACTCTCAGCAGTAGGATTGAAAGATTTGCTATCTTGTGTTCCCCTGCGTTGATCGCTTGATCTTCTCCTTCATCCGAACAATTCTGAACACTTAGAATGACCTCTGTTTATATATGTGTTACACTCATTTTGTCTCAGCATTTTTGTTTCTTCTTTCAGCTCAAGATATTAACAAACACTATGTAAAATGTTCATTCTTGCTTAGTTGTGAAATCTTGTCTTGTTTAATCTGCCTCTTTATCTTTTACCACACCACTTCCTTCTCACCAAGTCTTCCATCGTCATTGTCATTGTCATTTTCCCACACCACTTCCTTCTCACCATGTTCTTTCCAAAATAGATGAAGACGAAGCAAATCTTGTGAAACAACAGACTGATAATGTAACCATAAAAATGGACAAAATTGTGTAGTTAGAAGACTAAGTTCGAACCATCATATCTATAATATCAAATCCTGCTGCAGTTTTTAGTTTTTACTGTAAATGATCTTCTGTCTTTAGAATATTTAACATCAAATTTTGAGGATGTGCTAAGAACTTTTACACTACAATATTTGATGCTTGCCAGAAGATTACAGTGGAATTTGACAATAACAGCAGTATTCATTAGATGAAATGATGGAAAAACACATCATGAAGAATAATACTCCCTAGGCAGTTAGGCCAATTGAACCCAATACTGTGTGGTGATTGTAGGTCTAGAAGCGTCAAGTTTAAATGAGTAATCAGTTCAACAACAGTTGTATATGCTGAAAGTAGAAACCTAAATTTGCTCAATTTAGCCGCTACCCTGTCTTCTATTAAGTGTTGAACACTCTTGTATTCAGTATTGCAGTGTGGCTTCTGGGCCCTGGTACAAAAATAATGTTTTTCTTTCTTTTTGTCTAGCTGTGAAGGGCACCCTAGAGTTTACTTCTTGTTAGCAGATGGAAGATGCATTATTTCATTTGTTTGGGATACGGTGTTATGCCCTTGGGCTAAAATAACATAGCTTTTCATTGTGCCTATTTTTATAATTGAATAACAATATCTTGTATTTGATCAATTAAAATTATAAGGGTGGTTAATTTGAGTTTCAATTGACAGACCTGCTACTGATGAATGTAAAATGTTGTGTACTTTAGGATCTTTATGATAGTGACGAGTTAAATGATGTGACTAGCTGACTACTCAATAAACAATTTATTTTCGTAAGTTCTTTTCTCATCTTTTTTTATAATTAAACAAGCTAGGAAGCAGATGTTACCAAATCTATAATTTATTTTGCTTTAATTTGTCTTGAGTCTCTGTTTTGTGATGATTGTAACAAAACAGCAATGTTGTCATGTGATTGCACTGCTTCCCTTGTTTATGTTGATACCATCAAATGATGACGTTCTACTCTAAAGATCTTTAACTAGAATGTTCATTGACTGGATTTGGTCATGTTATTGGATTAAATTCAATATCAAGTTGGAAGCATTGTAATGTATGCAACTATTATGAGTACAACAACAACAGTGCACTTGGGTCTTCGTTAGCAGCTTTATATCAATGTGGACCTTGTGTCTCCAGTGTGTATTTGTCTGTCCTAGTCTATTTTAATGGTGCTTAGATACTACAAATGTAATGTTATATTTACTTTTACATATTGTTTGTTGGTTCGTTATAAACTAAGATATGGTTGTCTTGTCTTATAGTCCATGCATTCAGTTGTTGAGCATGAGCTGTATGTTTACAAGAAGGGTATATTTAATGTTTGTGGGTGGCTGATGCTTAAAGGCTATTGATGCCAATTACCTGGGTTATCATTGCACATTCTATGGCATTAAATTTAAAGATGGGAAGGGAATGAGAATATGTATATTAGACACTTTTAAGGTGTTTGTGTGATATCACCAATAGAAATTTGTTGAAATTTTAAAGATAGCATCTTAGAAGAATGGTATGCCTTCTTAGAATGAAGTGTATTATAGATTAATGATGGGTTGGATAGAATATGGCAGCCATTTTCTATTTTGCTTGGATTTCACCGGATATGTTGGAGCTAATTAAGAGTGCATTACTGATGTGGGGTTTAATTATCTGAATCTGGATTTTTTTGGAGGTTGAGGCTTGGCCTCATTTTGTATTGTTTGTTATAGACCTCTGTTGTGACATATAAGAAATTGTAAACATAAAAAAGGACATTATCAAGGGTGGTTACAATCAAGGACCAAATGGCATAGTGAAACAACAAACATTATTAAGATTTATTTTCAACAAATCTTGTTCCACAAGCACCATTGCAAGGTGAAACAACTAGGGAAGGTCGAGAGGATGATGATGAAGATGAAACAAACTTAAACCGATTACTTATACTTTTTATTTTTGTTTTGTAAGACATGTTATGAACTATTTGTATAACTTTGAACCATTAGTAGACTTTGAACTATTTGTATATAACAATTTTGTTACTTTTCATAAATTTATTTATTGGATTTCTGTCTTGATTGAGAGGTTTATACAAATATATTTTGGATACTAAAAATTAAGTTTTTTATATTTAAATTTGACAAAAAAAAGCAATCAAACTGATTTGCGAGGGAATGACGAAAGAATTATATAATAGAGTGAAAGATAGTTTTCAAGGAATTTGCGAGGAAATAGCGATGGATTTGTAAGGACAATTAGCGAGGGATTTGCAAGGATATTTAGCGAGGGATTGACGAGGGATATGGATAGTACTAAATCCAAAATTAGTTCAAATTTTTAAATTATAGCGATGAAATAGTGATGGAATTTCTCCTTGCTGAATTGCGGGAGAATATAGGCACCTATTTTTTTAAATATTGAGAGGAGTTAGCGACGGATTAACGAAGAATATGTCTTCTGCTAATCTGCGAATTTCTTGTTGTGATGATTTATGGGAACATAATTAGAAACCTTAAAACAAACACACTCTAAATGATATATTTATTATCTATTACTATTATAAAGGGGATTTCAGAATTTGGTATCCAACGTTTTTATTCCAAAAAAATCATCTACTTTTATTAAACATAAATAATAAGGGGTGTAAAATGATGGATAAAACAATAATTTCATTAAGTACGACTATCACTTAGTTATCAGTGATATTTGGTTATTTATAATTTTCAAAATGGTAACTGCTCTGCCTAAGAGTTATCCCGCCTTTGGGTAATTGTGAAAAAAAAATTTAAATAAAAGAATAATAAGTTACTAATATAGAGATGACGGTTACAAAAAGATGGACAATAACAAATAAAAAATACAAATTAATAGGCACGTTAGCCCCTGTCAATTCATTAGTACATAATAAAATAAGTTGACAATAACAGCCGACAATGTTAATAAAATGAGCACTACAAATAAATTGCGAGTATGAATCAAATTCAATACACGAAGGCAAAATAATATAACAAATATAATCACATGCACATGTTTAACAAAATTAAATAATACAAAAATACAATTTATTTTGTCATTGTCAATATAAAAGTGAAAATTAAATAAAGCCACGTCAAAGATACAATATATGTACCAATAGAGTTCAAGTTTTTATTTTTGTTAGCATTATATAATTGATTAGATATTTTTTTATTAATTACATTTTTTGTGTTGACTTGTATAGCTTTATTCATTCATTGACTCTCTAATTTATAAAAATTCTTTCAATAGTATTACGCTACTTTATTTTTTATTTCTTCTTATTTATAGTTATAGTTGGTCGGGAGCCTCACGTATCATGAGGAAAACATACTTTATTTCACTCACTGAGACAATATCGCCATCAATAGGCATTTTAATGGCATTCTCAAGTCTCAAGGCACAGTTCCTCACAAAATATACTTTCTCCATAATAGAGTGGACAGTAGCAAAGATCTTTAGTCTGAAACGTTTTGTTGCATAGGATCCTCATAAAATGTAAGTACAAAGCTTACTAGCATCACTCTGGGGATTCTAAGAAAGAACTTCATAACGAAGACATAGTTTTTTGAAACTGAAATAGTTTATTGAAGTTCTAGTTTCAATGTGCTTACTACAATGAAAGATCTCGCTATTTACAGATGAGCTAAGACTATCTTACACACTCTAATAATTCACACACAATACAATAATTTGCTCACAGTACAATAATTATTCACAAACTCTTGCATGATCACTAGCATTAAAACCACACCTTTTTGTATACATAGTACACACGTTAATTATGCAGCCACAACTTTTGTAAAGTTTGGCCCATGGTACATGAAAGACTTACGGCTTCATTCATTTGTATCCATAGCTTTCTTCCATAGAGGACAAGGAGGAATCTTCGGACCTCCTTTGCTATGCATTCATGACTGGGAGAGAGGTTGAAGTATTGGTACTCATTAGAGTCTACACTACCACATGTTTGATACCACCATGGCTTATTTTCTGACTATAAATTGGTCATCTTAATTGCAATCTTTCAGTGTCGTTTTCTTCTATGTGCCATAATTTTCACAGCCTAAACAAAATGGAGTTTCGTCGCCTAGGCTTCCTTTCAGCTCTCTTCTGTGTAAGCTTCTATCTCTCTTCAGTAGAATAAACGTGAAACCTTTTTATGCCATTATTTATCTAATATTACCTTATAGTCTTATACCTCATATGCTCCAAAAGTCATCGTGTTCACATAAACTATTGTTTGTTTTGCTGATGCAGTGATATATATATATATATATAGCTAAATGATATATAAAATAAAATAACTTAACAATAACAGCCGACAAAGTTAAAGGCCGGCGGGCTGCGTGGCAAGCTTGGCAAAAATGTCATTCAAAAAATATATATTACATTTAGTATTTATTTGAATTAGTTTATTTTATATTCAAAGTAGTTTATAATCGAAAATTTTCTAAAACAGCTTTTGAAAGAAAATTAATTATTTCTCAAAATTTAAACATTACCAAACATGTTATTAAGCATAACTTAGTTGCTAATATGACACTTATCAAAATATTTCTTTAAAAAAAATCAGTTGTCTTCTGATAAAGTGATATTTTTATTTTAATTTGAAACTTTGGCAGCTTGCACTCCTAGGAAGCCATGTCCAAGCATCGCTACCTGCCGAAGATTATTGGCGATCCCTGTGGCCTAACACTCCCATGCCTAAAGCTCTAAGGTTATGTTTGGATATTTAGTAATTGATAAAATGAAATGAAATAGAATGAGATGGAATGGGATGAAATGAGATGGAATGAGATAAAAATACTATTCTATTGTTTGGGTATTTTAAGATGGAATGAAGTAAAGTTACTATTCCATTGTTTGGGAAGTGGATGGAATGATATGAGTTATAACTTTATTTTTCCTAAATTACTCTTATTGCAAACACACCAATTTTAAGATATGAGGTTAAAGTAGTAAAATACTAATTATAATTATAATAGAAAAACTGATTCCATCTCATACCTCCCAAATTGGGGGGGAAGAAAATTGAGGGTTTTTGGTGGGATGGGATGGGATCCATCCCACCCACTTCCATCTCATTCCATCATTTTTTAACATAACCAAACAATGGAATCTATCTCTATCTCATCCCATTTCATTCCATCCCACCCAATCCCATCAATCCAAATATACCCTAAGGGATCTTACGCAGCCTGGTTAGTAGTATATATGAATATCAAAGTCCAAATTCCAATTCTGTTACTTTTTAACTTTAATTTCTCAATGTTGCCTGTTTTAAATCTTTTATTGTATCTTACTTGGGCACCTAGTATGGCCAGAACATTAAAAAAAAATAGTAAAAATTAATGTACATATTATATATTTATAAGATAACAATACCACAAATACTTAAGGAGCTTTATTTAAATTTTATCCTATTTGTTCTGAAGCGGATTCAGAGGGTACCTGAGAGAGACACGTTACAATAGTTCCTCCTTTGAGCAGCAGCTGAACGTGTAACACAGGGGGGTTGGGTACCTGCAAAGGAACTCCAACGCTCAAGTCAGGCAGTGCACAAGAAGGTTTTAGAGTTTGGATTTAGAGTTACCTTACTAAGATGACTTAGCCTCGTATTTATAGAGCGTATGTAGAATCCTAATGGGATTCTTATTGAATGCAAGTAATTTAGGATTAGAATCCTGATGATGATTACCTTTCATTATTATAAGATACATCCCTATAAATTCGGGATTAACATAAGGAAAGTATTTAGCCATCAAGGATATCTATAAGTCCTATAATATCATAAGTTGATGATTGACAGTTATGGATATTTAGGGATTTATCCTCTGCGTGGATCAATCAGCCACGATGTCATATAATAACACCGCTCAGGTGTCGTAACCCGTGGTCCGAAGCACGTCACGAGTCTTCCTCTACGACAGCTAATAGGAGTCCAGTAGCATTCATGCCGGGTTGATCCCATGGAGCGGGATCCCGGATCACGGTCCAGAACAGTTGCCCCCAGCTTGGCTCTTGGATGAGACAGACCAGAGTCAAGTTTAGAACGGATCAACCATTATACAGCTGACACGGTAATTCGACGGGTAAGTGTTAAACTCCAGGTTATTACCGACATCCTTGTCTTATTCACTGCCCCCAAGTACCAGTACTAGGGGTTCTTGGAGACATATTCAACGTGAATCCCGATCGTAATCTCTGGTGGTAACAGTCTGCGATTCTCTGGGAAACTGATGCTTGGACTTTATTGGGAAGTGATGATTCTTTAAAGAAAATATCAGTTTCATGGAGATTTTCTCAACTGCTCCCTATCTTTGTGACCAACCAGAGATCAAAGCATTTATTTTGGATGACTTCATGGGATCAGGTCACCTTTTACGGGACCAATCAGAATCCCTCATGCATGCTATAAGTAGAGAATGCTTCTTCGTGAGTTTGCATTCCCCTCCTTTTCATTGTCGAACAGAGATTATTTCTCCCTGGGGGATGAATGTAGTTTTCTCTGCATTCCCTTCTTTTGTGAAGAGAGTTTCATCATCTGCAGAGATTATACTTTTATTTTTTCCAAAGTTCTTGAAGAAGTTTGATCTTCTCCGAGCGTTTTTCCTTTCTGACAGGGGCCTTTCTATCTTGGCGTAAAGCCGGGTTGCTATGCGTTTAGGGAGGCGGAAGCCTTTCTATCCTCACGTACACGGGGGTGTCTGATCCAACGTGTTGTTAGGATGGAATAATGCTTCCGTCCTCCATTGCATGGGGACCCGACGGAGCACACCGTTCCTCCTTCCGTCTTCTTGGCGGGCTATTTTAGAGCACCTGGCCGATCTTCCTCGTAGTAACGGCTGGAAATGCAAGGATGCCTGGTCAAAGGAGTGAGGACCCCCTTGGAGCAACCTGGGGTAGTCTACTTTCTTTGACTTGCTTTCAAGGAAGCAGCGCGTATCCGCTTCTGCCGTTATCCGTCGAGAAGGTGGGAGAAGAACGAGTGAGCGGAGGATTATTACTCCGGAGTGGCTTCACTCTGTTCCGGGGTGGAAAGGTCGCTGTAGCTGCTCCGTGACTTGAGGCAACTTGGAATGGCTGACGCCGGCGGAGGATTCTTCAGCTAGAGAGGTCGCACCCCTTCCAACGAGCGAAAGAAGATCTCGGCCTTTAGTTGCATCGCGGAGAAGCAGTGCAAAGAACTTTGGCACTTTCTCCGGGGTTATGATCCCGGTTTGCCAATGTTCTACAAAGCCAATCCACTTTTTCAAGAGGCCGGGGTTTGGAGATGTGGATGGGGTACGATCCAGGCAGCCGGAGATATTTGCCGCCTTTCTCGGGACATCCTTATACATTCCATGTCTCAATATTTTTTTTTTCTTTTTTTTCAATTGTATGACGATGTATGAAATGAAGATGACTCAATAGAATTTTCCCTTCTCTGTATTTGTTCTGTACTTTCATTATATATATATTATATATATATATTTCATTATATATATATATTATCCATATATATATATATATATATATATTTCCACCGAGGTAACTCTGCCGGGATGAGTCCAACGCTTATCCCGGTATCACCAAGTAAAGACGCTGTCGGGATAGGTCCAACGCCAACCCGACATAATAGCCATAAACACACCTCGGAGTTAGCACGTTGTCCGTGACGTCAATAGTTAATTGGGCCTGGAATCCGTGGTACAAACCCAGGTTCTCATCCAATATTCGTACGATGCTTTGGATTACTGCGTAACCGTCATTTCAACTGCTATTACAACTGTGTGGGCCACGTGTTACGATTTAATCGGAAGGACGTGCCTAGAGCTCCGTGAGCCATGATGAGCACCTTTTGAACTTGCCTCGGAAGGGACAGAAATGTCCCTTAACCGTTTAATCCTTCATAAACCCTTTATAAATAAGAGTCAAAGGTTTGTCTTCCTTACTCTATCATTTTTGGCCTCCTTCACTGAGAACATCGTGCGTTGAAAGCTTTGGCTTCTTTTTGGGTGCTTTCCACTCGCGGCTTCTCCATTGTTCTGGCATAGCTTCTCTACTTTCAAGTATTCTACCTTTACACAGTAAGTTGCTTTTCTTTCAGTCTTTTTGTTATTTGCGCTTTCAGTATGTCAATAGCTTTTCAAAAAGTAGAGTAGCTGCGCATTTTTGGTTTTGCTTGCCTTCAAATAGGGCTTAGTGATTTAGGTAGATATGGTCGCCTCCCTGAAACACCAACTTCGTCGCGCCATGCGCGGTGGAGGAATTCCCCCGAATGCTTTGTTTCTGGTGGGACAGGAGGTCAGTAGGGGAGGTTAGGATTACTTCACTCTCCCTGTATCTGAATCTGTGAAACTATTGATTCTGACAGTTTCTTACTGACTTCTTTGGATATTCTCAGGATTTCCATGGTCAAAGGAAAAAAAACTAGGGTCCAGCCCCCATTTCACGATGTCCGTGATCTGGCAGAAGACGAGCTGGTTCGAGTTCGGCGGGGCCCCGGGTTGGTATGCCCATAGGTAGTGGATGACGTGTGGGATCGTCAGTCCAAGTTTTCAAGCGAAGCCGTACTCCGAGAATCCCTATTCGCCTTGGAGTTAACTGTGAACAAGGCTCGAGATGACGAGTTCGAAGTTGTTTGTCCGAACTGGAGTGAGAGGGTGTGCTCCTGTCGAGAAGAGGGTTCACATTTCATATTCCTGTATGAGCCACTTTTCCTCAAGTTAGGTCGAGGATGCCGTTTTCTGACTTCCAAATGGACGTACTCCGTACTCTCCAGGTGGCCCATTCGCAGATCCATCCTAACGGTTAGGGCTACATCATATCGTTCGAAAGGTTTTGTCAGTTGATGAGCCTCAAGTGCTCGGCGAATACCTTTTTTTATTTTTATACAAGAATAAACACCCAGGGAACGGTAAGGCAAACGAGCTAGCTTGTCGTCCGATCCCGGCTTGGTCGTAAGTCCTTTGATGTTTTCGAAGAAAGCTTCAAAGGGTTCAAGACTGCATTTTTCAAGATAAAAGCCAAAGAGGGATGTCATCCCTTCTTCCTCAAGCCGGACGGGGAACCAGAATTTCCTCTTTACTGGACGCAGAGGTGCTGGGACGTGCCCATCGACTTGATTGAAAAAGAGGAGGAAGATCTCGACCCCAAAGAACTTAGGACCGCGAGATTCATAACCCGATATGCTGAGGAGCATAGGAACATCAACATTAGAGATGTTCTTTGTATCCTTGGTGATGATCTTCTTTACACTTTATTAGGTAGGAATTAGGGCGTTTATATCTCTAGTATCCCTAGGTGTTTGTTTTGTCTTCATATATCAATGTTTCATGATGTGCTGACTGTATTTGTTTTGTTTCTTTTTCAATTAGCAACATGACTTCTGGGTCTTCCATGGTTACCCTGCGGTCTTCAAGAAACCGGAGGAAGGGGAATAAGACCGCGACTTCTTCCTCCACAGCTATTCCGGACTTATCCGACCGAGGTGTTGTCATTGGAGAGCAAGATCAGCCGGAATCCCCTACCCCCGATCCTAAAGGGAGAAAAAGGCAAGCTATCGAAGAGCCTTCTAAGCATGATGGAAGGTCATCGGAGGGCGGCGAGAGGGAAGGGGCAGACTTCTTGTCGATCATCATGGGGCACTCTGATCCCGGCCCCTTCATAGATGGGCGATTTTTGAGTGGCGAGGTGAGGTAGCATATTGCCGAGCAGGGTCTAGCCCAAACCTTAGCCGCACTTCAGAGGCAAGCTCTCCGAGCAGCGGCCGAGATCCGTGTCATCGAGGTCACTATCGAGAACGCTGATCGGCAAGCATCGGCGGAGCTGAGGACCTTGAAGAAAGAAAGGGAGGAAATCAACCAGAAGTTGACCGCGTCCTTAAAAGCCAATGAGGATAATAGGAGGAGAGCCGTCGAGCTAGAAAAGAGGGTCATTGAGCTGGAGAAGGCGTTGGCGGACTCTGAGGCTGCCAGGAAGGCCGAGAAGCTTGAAGCTGACTGAAGCATTTGCGCTTTGAGGGCCAAGGTAACAGAGCTCAAAAAGGAGGTGGAGGAGCTGGACGGAGTAGCTGGAAATGTCGGGGAAGAGCAGTTCCAAAATGCTGTGAAACAAATCTAGCACTTCAATCCCGGGGTCGACCTTATCTTGGAGGGTGTTACCCCGGATAAAATGTTTTATAATGGCCAGCTTGTAGCTGTCGAAGAATTAGCCGCGAAAGCTCTTGGTGGCAACCCAGAGGTTATTCAGATCCCGGAAGGGGAAGAGGCCGCCACTTAAGCTTTTCTTGCTTTTTTATTTCCTGGTTTCTGCCCCCTGCGTGGGGTTTTGCTGTTTGTATGGACAATTGCCCCGTGTTTGGGGTTTTATAACTAATTACTTTGTTTAACCATTCGTTCTTATTTTTCATGGTTCGACTTGGGTCCAATGCCCATTTTCATAGTCATTCTAGTGGACTTAGAAAACTTGTTGTCGTAGAAAACCATGGCTCGGGGTCCTTCACTCATACCGTTGAGTGAATGACATTCCACTTGACTTAGGCAAAAATAATGCCTTAGTCTGTAATCTAACGCTTATAATAATCAAACGACAAGAGTTTTTAGACTTAGGTAAAGTAAAACCTTAATCCATATATTCCAGTGCTTGCTATGGGAAGCGTTCGGAATTGCAGACATAGGTAAGAGTAATGCCTAGCTTAGGGCATTTTACGCGAGAGCCCTTTTACCTGAGGCATCAACATTATTTAACCTTGCCCGGGGTAGGTACCCCAATAATCATATAGATTTTGGGACCCCTTCTTGCCTTAGGTATAAAGGAGTGTGTACATATAATCCGTACTGCCTCCTATCGACTTGTCAATTTAGCAGTTAGAGCAACATGTTGGATCAACTTGGTTTCCTGAATAACAATTTTATTGAAGAAATTGGGAGGATAGGAGTCCGTACATAGCATACTTATTTAAAACGGGAATGGATCAAAGATAATTCCACTGAAGGGCTGAGCCGCTATGGGCATTTAGCTATAGTATTTTCTTAATTTATCCGCATTCCAGTAATTCTTAACCGGGGTCCCAGATAACGTTTCCAGGGTGTAGGCTCCCTTACCCGTACTAGTGACGACACGATAGGGGCCTTCCCAGTTAGGGGCTAATTTCCCTTGGGAGGCATTTTTCTCTCCTATGTCGGCTTTCCTGAGCACTAGATCGCCGGGTTGGAATTTTATTGGGACCACTTTCTTGTTGTACCTGGCCGCTGTCTTCTGCTTGAGGGCGGCATCCCGTATGTGAGCCACGTTTCTTCTTTCTTCCAGCAAGTCCAGGTCCTCTCTAATTAGACCAGGGTTGTTGTCAGATGAGAACTGTTGGTAGAGCCAGCTGGGCTCTCCTATCTCCACCGAGATCATGGCTTCGCAACCGTAGGTCAACTTGAAAGGGGTCTCTCCCATCGTGGAATGGGGAGTGGTCCGGTAAGCCCAGAGAACATGGTCAAGTTGCTCGACCCAATTCCCTTTGGCTTCGTCTAGCCTCCTTTTTAAGCCTCGCACGATGATTCTGTTGGCAGTCTCGGCTTGTCCATTTGTCCTGGGGTTCTCAACGGAGCTGCAGTGGTGCTTTATTTTCAATCCGGCTAGCAACTCTTCAAAGGCTTTGTCTTTGAACTGAGTACCGTTATCTGTGATTACAGATTCCGGTATGTCGAACCTGGTGATAATATGGCGCCAAGTAAACTTCTGAATTCGCGCTGAGGTGATGGTGATCAGGGGTTTAGCCTCGATCCACTTTGTAAAATAGTCTACTGCTACCACCAAGTATTTAAATTGCCCTGGGGCCTGGGGGAACGGTCCCAAAATATCCATACCCCACCTGTAAAAGGGCCAGGGAACCGACGTCGTGAACAGTTCTTCAGAATGGGCTTGGAAATGATCTGCATGATGCTGGCACTTGTCGCAAACTTGAACATGTGCAAGAGAGTCAACTTTCATTATCGGCCAATAGAATCCTGCCCTTAATACTTTTTGGGCTAGGGCTTTGGCTCCTAAGTGGTGACCGCAGCTTCATTCATGAACCTCAGCTAGTGCGTATTTTGCTTCTTTTGGGGTTAAGCACTTTAGAAGAGGGGAGGAGAAGCCACGTCGGTATAGGCGACCGTTGTAAATGGTGTATCTGACCGACGTCTTTACCAATCTGGAAGCCTCTTTCGGGTCCGATGGTAACTTTCCATGCTGCAGATATCCTAGTATAGGGGTGATCTAAGATGGCTGATGGTCCTCCACTTGGGATATGTTGTGATCCGTGATGGAGGGTCGGGAAAGAGTTTCTTGGATTATAGATCGGTTGTTACTCGGGCTCTTCGTGCTGGCCAGTTTAGACAAAAGGTCTGCTCTGGAGTTCTGTTCCCTTGGGATGTGCTCTATCTTGACTTCTTCAAAACCTTTCAAAAGTTCCTGGACCTTGCTCAAGTATTTCTATAGGAGGAGTTCTTTAGCTTGATAGTCACCTCGGATTTGGGAGGTTACTAGTTGGGAATCACTGCAAAGTGTGATCCGCGTTGCCTCCAGATCCTTTGCCATTAGTAAACCGGCAATGCAGGCCTCATACTCGGCCTGATTGTTTGAAGTCGGGAACTCAAACTTTAAGGAGTGCTCCAAGGTCAAATCCTCCGAATTTTCGACAATCACTCTGGCCCCGCTTCCTTTGGGGTTCGACGATCTGTCGACAAAAATGGTTCAGAAAGCTTTCTTAGGGTCGTCGTTGTCCGTTGTGAGTTCTGCCAGGAAGTCGGACAGAGCTTAGGCTTTAATTGTCAGTCGTGGTTCGTACGTGATTCCAAACTCTGAGAGTTCAATCGACCATACAATCATTCGCCCGTCCAGATCTGGTTTGTGTAGAACCTGTCAGATAGGTTGGTCGGTTCTTACCACTACTGGGTGGCATTGGAAGTATTGTCGGAGTCTTCTTGCGGTGATAATGAGCGCAAAGGCAACTTTCTCGACCTTCTAGTATCGAAGCTCAAGGCCCTGGAGGACCTTACTCACGAAGTAGACAGGCTTCTGTCCCTCGTCAGTTTCTCTTATCAAAACTGAGCTTATGGCCTCGTCGTGGACGGATAGGTACAAGTAGAGTGTTTCCCCGGTGTCTGGCCTTATCAGGATAGAAGGGGAAGACAAGAGGTTTTTTAATGATACGAATGCGTCCTCGCATTCTTGAGTCCATTCAAAACTTCTTCCTTTCTTGAGCAATTTGAACAGGGGGAGAGACTTGTGAGCGGCTTTAGCCAGGAATCTTGTAAAGGCCGCTATGCGCCCCGTAAGCTGTTGTAATTCTTTGACATTCCGAGGACTTCTCATGTTGAGGATGGCCTGACATTTATCTGGATTGGCTTCGATTCCTCTATGAGTTAGCATAAAACCCAAAAATTTACCGGCCTAGACCCCGAAAGCGCACTTCTCCGGGTTTAACCTCATGTTGTACTTTCGGAGTTGCGTAAATACTTCCTCGAGGTCTGCCATGTGGGATCCACCGTGTGGGGTCTTTACTATCATGTCGTCTATATAGACTTCTAGCATCTTTCCCACTTGGTTTTCAAAAACCTTGTTCATCATCTGTTGGTAGGTGGCTCCTGCATTCTTTAGGCCAAAAGGCATGACCTTGTAGCAGTAGCTCGCCTTGTCGGTAATGAAAGCGGTTTTATCTTCATCCCCAGCGTACATGAAAATCTGGTTGTACCCGGAATATGCATCCATGAACGAGAGCCATCTAAACCCCGAGGATCCATCCACTAATTTATCCACGTTGGGGAGTGGATATGGGTCTTTGGGACAGGCTTTATTTAGGTCGGTATAGTCTACGCACATCCTCCATTTTTCGTTGGACTTTTTCACCAGAACCACGTTGGAAAGCCATGTGGTATAGGAGATTTCTCTGATGAAATTGTCATTTAGTAGTTCTTTAACTTGGTCTTCGACGACTTGCTGCCTTTCGGGTCCGACCTTCCTCTTCTTTTGCGCAACCGGTTTGGTGCCTTCTTTAATCGACAATCGGTGGCAAATAAAACTGGGGTCGAGTTCGGGCATGTCGGAGGAAGTCCAAGCGAAGAGGTCCTTATTTCTCAACAGGAGTTCCGACAGTTGTTGTTTTTCTTTTTCACCCAGACGGGCTCCGATTTTGGTGACCTGTTCAGGATTGTTCTCGAGTTGAAGAGACTCCAGTTCGCCTTCGGGCTGGGGTCAAGTATCCCGGATTTCTTCCCTACCGTCCAGCTCAGTCATTAAAATGTTAACCTAGTCGACAGCCGGCGTAGAGGTAGAGTGGCCCATCATCCGGGGCACTTTACAAACCTTCAAGCTTTCATTATAGCATTTTCTGGCTGCGACTTGGTCGCCTTTAACAGTGACGACGTCATTATTCTTATTGAGGAACTTCATCATGAGGTGGGTAATGGATACCACCGCTCCGAGGGCGTTGAGAGAAGGGCGGCCTAGAATAATGTTATAAGCCGAGGGGCAGTCTACAACCAGGAACTTTACCTTGACAATCCTGAAGAGTGTAGATGATCCTAGGGTCAGGTGGGCTTCGTAATATCTGACCGGGGTGATCTTCTCACTAGTGAAACCCGTCAACTCTCCTACGTGGGGAGTCAAGTCGGATTGCGGGAGTTCCAACTTCTGATAAAGATCCAAAAACATGATGTCGGCTGAACTCCCTTGATCGACGAAAATTCTGTGGACCTCAGCATTGAAAATTACCCCGGAGATGACGAGTGGGTCGTCGTGATCCAGGATTATGCCGCCGTTGTCTTCGTCTGAGAAGGTGATGAGAGGCGCTTTTCTATTCTCCGCTTGTGTTCTTGGTTCTGAGTGGACCACGCTAAAAACTGTCATTCTAAGGGCTTTCTTTCGAGCTCCATTGGAGGATCCCCCTCCGGCAAAGCCACCGGCAATGGTATGGATCGTCCTGTTGGGCTCGGCACGGTGGTCGTCGTTACCAGCGGGGGGAGTGTTCCTTGCCTGACCTTGTCGATCACTGTCATCTCGTCGGGGAGGAGTCCGGGATCTTCTCCTAGGGCTCCTTGTCCGTCTTCTATGCGAAGGGGACGAACTTCGACGTCTGCTGTCTCTACGTCTATTATCCCCTTCGTTGTTTTGTACACGGAGGATATACTGCTGCAGGCGTCCGGCCTTGATTAGGAATTCAATGGCATCGGGCAATTGATAGCAATCTTCCGTGTCGTGACCATAGGCCTTATGCCATGTGCAGTGTTTGGAGTGATCCTTTTGCTTGTTTTTCTTGATAGGAGGCAGTCTCTGGATATTCTGAAACTCCGTGTTCATTACCGCCCTCAAGATTGTTTCCCGAGGCGTGTTCAAAGGAGTGCAGTCAGAATAATTTCTCCTTGGAGGGCTACCCTTTGGGGGCCGCAACCTTGAGGAATTTTGGTTGGTCTTAAGGTGAGAAGGCTCACCTTTGTCCCACCTCCTATGGTCTTTCGTTGCCTCCTCCAAGTAGACATACTTCTCGGATCTTTTCTGGAAGTCAGTCAGATTGTCCAGCTTCTTTTTTTCCAAGGATTTAAAGAATTCGGGGCCTATCCGGAGTCCGCTTCTAGCGTAATGCAAGGCTATTCTGTCCTCAAAATTTTCCACATTGGTGCAGGCAGCCATAAAGCGCCTAACGTAGTCCCGGAGGCTCTCGTCCTTTCCCTGGCGAATCTTAGTCAGGGACTCGATGGATTTCGGTTGTTCCTTGCTCGTGGTGTACTACAGCAGGAAACGCTGTTTGAGGTCCGACCAATCCACGATGGTCCCCCGTGGTTGGCTGGTAAACCATTTGAGGGCCATTTTTTGAGGGAGAGAGGGAAAGCTCGGCACAATAATTCCATGGATCCACCATAGAAGCATAGAGACTGCTCGTAGGCATTTATGCGTTCCTGGGGGTCCATTGTTTCGTCGTAAATTTCAAGGTTTGGAGGAAACTTGAAATTCCTCGGAACTCAAAACTCCATGAGTTGGTCGGAGAAAGGTTGTTCCATAGTTCTTTGATTTCGGTTATTGTCATGGGCCCTCCCTTTGTTATTTTCCACGTCGGTCTGTCTGTCGCGTCGGCGCGGCTCTGGTTGGTTTTCATGCATGGCGCGCTGCATGTCTTCCAACCTCCTGAATTGGTCGTTGACCAAGTGCATATGTTACTGCAACATATCTTGAAATTGGCATTGGGAACCCCGAGATTGACGTGTGAGTTTGGAGCAGGACGCACGATCATCGAACTCATTGTTCGGGTTTCCCAAGCGTTGGTGTACCGGAATCCTGCACTCTTGAAGGCTCTGGTCACCTTTCTGGGCTGGGAATTCAAGTCTATCCCTGACAGAAATCCTGCGTGATGGGTTAGGAGACTCCTCATAAAAGGAGGTAGAGTGCCCATCACGTCGGCTTCCTGATCCGGGTGCCTGATTTCTCACAGCAGAGGTTTGAGCCATAAGTGGAGGCAGTGGTGGTGGTGGACGTTGCATGTCAAGATCTTGTCTCTGGTTGACAGAGGCTTGAGCAGCGTCTCGTCTGGAGTTTTGCCTCGTATTCACCATGATTGGGTGGGATTAGAATTTTATGGTTTCCTCACAGTCGGCGCCAATGTTCTGAAGCAGATTCAGAGGGTACCTGAGAGAGGCACGTTACAATGGTTCCTCCTTTGAGCAGCAGCTGAACGTGTAACACAGGGGGGTTGGGTACCTGCAAAGGGACTCAAACGCTCAAGTCAGGCAGTGCACAAGAAGGTTTTAGAGTTACCTTACTAAGATAACTTAGCCTCGTATTTATAGAGCGTATGCAGAATCTTAATGGGATTCTTATTGAATGCAGGTAATTTAGGATTAGAATCCTGATGATGATTACCTTCCATTATTATAAGATACATCCCTATAAATTCGGGATTAACATAAGGAAAATATTTAGCCATCAAGGAAATCTATAAGTCCTATAATATCGTAAGTTGATGATTGACAGTTACGGATATTTAGGGATTTATCCTCTGCGTGGATCAATCAGCCACGATGTCATATAATAACACCGCTCAGGTGTCGTAACCCGTGGTCCGAAGCACGTCGTGAGTCTTCCTCTACGGCAGCTAGGAGGAGTCCGGTAGTACTCATGCCGAGTTGATCCCATGGAACGGGATCCTGGATCACGGTCCAGAATACTATTGATAAATCAGAGCTGTCATATATAGTAGATTAAGCAAATGCAAAATGGATCCTTTTGTATGAATATTTTTAACCATGGACCTTTTCGATAATTATCCCTTTGAATTATTGTTATATATATATATATATAATAATGTCTGGTTCGGTACTTGAAATTCGAACTAAACCTATTAATTTTTTACCATAAACATAACTTTATTTAAATAATAGCGCAGCGGCACTTATAATTTCAATAAAAACACACTACTAGAAATTTGGGTTTTAGAGACCGAAAAATCGGTCTCTAAATCAAGGAAATCGGTCTCTAAAATAATTAGAGACCGATTTAGAGACCGATTTAAATCGGTCTCTAAAAGCCTCGTCGCTAAATATTAGAGACCGATTTAGAGACCGATTTTATAGAGACCGATTTTTTCGGTCTCTAAATCAGTCGATAATTTTCGGTCAACTATTGGTCAAAAAAATATATTAGAGACCGATTTAGAGACTGATTTTTTAGAGACCGATAAATCGGTCTCTAAATCAGTCTTTAAATCCGTCTCTAAATCGGTTTCAAAAAAATGAATATATTATACAAAACCGGTTGCTAACTCCGTCTATAAACTAGAGATCGATTTATCAGTCTCTAAATCGGTCTCTAAATCGGTCTCTAAATCAGTCTCTAAAAGGCTAAATATATTATATATTTTATAAAATCGATCTCTATATATAAAAAAAAATAAAAAATAAAAAATTATTAGAAGGAAATTATTATAGAGTTCTCGACATTAACAAAAATCCTCAAGGCTATAGGATTTCCATTATCTAGAGTATAAGCAACATAAATCCTTATTAACAAACTAAGCTAACATACTTTACAATGTAGCAAGGTTTATCAAATTAAATTCATCGATATATGGAGAGCAATAAATTAGATAGCATACTAAACACTTCACAAGTTAAACTTTTGTTTATCCACAACTATATTATTCATTCAAAGAATAAAAAATACCTCTTGAACTCAACACACAAAATATAACGGTCAAGATTTGAAAACTTCTATAATCTCATAAAATAAGCAAATATACATATCTTTAAATATACATATGTTCATTTTTCGGTTACTTCATACGCATGTTTATAAACACAGGTGCAACTTGAATTTATCTCAGCCACCACCTGCAATCAAATTTAATATATAAGACTCTCACTGTATTTCCAAAACGAGGAATAACCAATGTAATTTCATGTCTAAAATCAAGATAGTTTAAAGCTCAAACTCCAGATAACCTTCTCATCAATAATATATAAGACTCTCATCCCTGAATATTTGTTGGCAAGGACACTTCTTAATAAATGGGAAAATATTTCTCCAACATAGTTTAATTAAAAAAGATAAAATTCATAAATGGACAATTTATCACTGTATGCAACTTAATACTTTACGAGAAGAATAAAACAAAAATAAAACTTAACATGCTTGTCAATTTTATACTGTCAAAATTGAAATCATTACAAGGACTAGGTCATTTTGACTACTTGTGTAACATTTTCATGTAACTCGATGAGATACCTTGCTCAATGCACTGAAAGACATCAAATTAAAAGTCATTTCTGAAGAAAAGGAATACAGGAGTAATGTATGATGTCAAGGAAATGCTTTCAGAAGCATGTCAAAAAATACCATCCTGTAATTGGTGCAACATCCCATTTGAGGTAGAGAAAGACAAATTTTCATAAGTAAAGAAAAAAAATGCTACTTATTTTCAGTAGAACAAGAACAATGAAACTCGGGCCAGGTTTCAGTCTTTACATGCTACCATCACCAGATAAGAATGTGTAAAGGTCACATTGTTTTAAAACATGTTCTTGATATACATGCAAAGGATTTGACAGATCTTATTTATAAATAAATTTGATTATTTTCGGTGTCATCATGCTATTTCTTTAACATTTTGGTTAAGAAAGATATCTTATCCTCCTCTTTCTCTGCACTCCTTTCTCTCTTCTAATAAACTTTCTTTTATCAAGTGTTGACTAGAAGGGTTGTTGCTGAAACATTGACCACAGTCAACCCCTGTAACATAATATGGTAAAAATTTAAGTATGAACAATAATCTCAGATGATAAAAAATTCAAAATCTTACTCGAAGGGTCTTTAGGTAATACTACAATCAGTGAATAAGATTTCCTATCAACTGCTTCGTATTAATTAGTTAATAAATATATAGCAAATCACCATGGAATCATCATAAAAACTACAGAATATGTCGATATAGAACAATTTCAATTGAAAAAATATCCAGTAATTGTCTTGGTTATCATCAAAACAAATGGCATCTAAAAAAATGGATGGTCCACTTAAAATTCTAGTAATCAATATAAAAGAATATTTTTTGGACATACCTGTGATGTGAACGAGCACAGATAATCCTGTATGGTTTTCAAGTTAGCTGTAAGCTTATCATTATCCTGTAAATTGAACAACAAAATTCGAAAAGCAGTTGAGACAGATTGAATCCCAATCTTATACTAGTTTATGTGGCCTCCTTATGGTTCTCCCTCTGGTTTTTAGGGGTGTCTCACATGGTACATTTCACAACAGATTGGCGTGCCTAGTTGTTTTAACGTGCTTTCCTCTTTCAGTCTTTCTTCCTTCTGTTTTTCTGCTAGTTTTCCTTATCCTCCTAATTGAACCCCTTCTTAGCATCTTTTCTCTAGAAATTTATTCCTCCATAAAATTATTTAAATATTTTATACATAGCATAAAATAATTGGATACATTAACTTGAGCAAAATGATCAGGAAGCAAAAGAAGGAGAAGCTCTGCAAGCCCTTAAAAATTCATTTCTCAAGCAGATTAATTTTCTATCATCAATTATTCAAATTAGTATAAAGTTGGTGATTGGCATCACATGCATACGCAGAACGTCTAGCTTTACAAGAATCTACATGATATAGAAACCTTGGATCATAAACTGCTAATTACTATCCTGATTCTTTCTGCTTTTATTTGTTAAGACATCATATAGCTAGGAATCCTTTTGTAAAACAATCTAGCACTTCTTGTTCACTTTCTGAATTCCAATCATTCTCCTCTTGCTAATCATATTTGAAAGCTAAAATTCTTTCTTTAATTAATTCTGTGGTATAGATGTCTTTCTTAACATGGTTAACACCAATGATATGTTGCAAATGTGAAGATCTTATTCAGATTTATGCATTTTGTCTTGACAAAATATGAAGACTGAGGCATGTTTGCTCTTGTATTGCTTAGTTGCATGGTAAACTGTAGCAGGTTATTTGAATCTTTTTTATATTATTATTAGAAGTGGTTTGTCCACAATCACTATAGAAGTCCTTATTGACTAGTTTTGTAAGATAATTCTTCAGCTTCATCATGCCACTATAGTTATGGTCCTTTTAAAGGAGTATGAAAGAATAAGTCAAGAAATGAGTTCTTTTCCATACCTCTAAACATAATAAGATAAATTCCCCTAGAAACTCAAATGCAGGAACAACAAAGTAGCCAAAAAAACCAAGAACTGGGGGTGGGGTGTTTAAGTTTAGAATTTACTGTACCTGGTCTGGGCATTTATCATTAAATGTACGAGTGGAGATCCACTCCTCAAGTAATGCCTGCAAATAAGACAAGAGAAGTCTCACTAGATTATTTGACTTTTAGAAGTAACAAGTAAATGATGGAATCTGATAATAAGACTTGTGCACTTCACTCGTTTCAAGAAATTCAACCTATCCTACTGTCATAAGATAGCGAATTCGGACAACATTGTGGACCACAGTTATTATTGTCTTTTACATATCAATATTACAGTTGCCGTTAATCTATGCATCAACTCATAAACATTATTATTATTTTCATTGACTGCATTATAATTCCCTATGAACTATTGGAACATCCTAGAGATACACACAGGACCTGGCTCTACCTTAGTGACAATCCTAATTTCCATGGAAAGTTTTCATAGAAAATACATAGAGAAAGGTCGAACATGTCCTTACTGATACATGTCAGGAAAACCAAGGATACCTTTTCAGTGTTAGATCTAACAATTCACAAGAAAAGTGGGTGTTGTTTTCTGTCTACAGAGCACCTAAAACTGAAATTGGGACAACAGATAATACAATGTACTACTAGGAAAAATGAAATTTCATGTCAAGGCCAATCTCCAAAATCCAAAAGAAAAAGCAATAAAATAATACTAATACAATACTGTAAGTTCAGGTATAATATATGGTGATTTCTGTCTCCAAAATGATGATTTATGAACTCAGTCATCTCAAGCAAACAAACTCAAATTTTAATTTGCACATTTACAATAGTTACTCCTCATCATTAAGAAGATACAGACATCCAAAGCCCACAAATAAATAAATGAGAAACATAGCAATTTTTCAAGCTTGAAGTCAAAACAAATCAAGGTTCTGTCTAAATAATCAGATGAATACCCCCAAAAAAATCCTGCTACAAAATTATTAATTTAACAGAGATACACTGGGATGACCCGACACTAAAAATATAGTAGCTCCACCATAAAACCGTTAAATAATAATAATCATAATATGATAAAATTAAGGAACAAACAACGTATGGAAGAGATCAAATAGACCCACTCACAAGACAAAGACATTAAAATCACCAAAGTCAAACTAAACCACCACAAGACACGCTTTAACAGATTAGTGACAAATTAAAGCTCGAATCATCAAGATTAAACTTTATCACTAAGACATTCATATTAGAGCATATCAAAATAACCCATCATTGGTTTTAAATAAAAAAATAAAAAAAATCAAAAGAAAGGTAGAGGCCATATTTGAAAAACCCGAATTGATGAAAGGATCCTTAACGACAATATCACTAATATGCAGCAGGAATGAGTGGAAAGAGACGCAAAGAAAGGAAAAGAATGATAATGAGTGTGAGATTAAGAAGAGGTAGTTACGGTTAGCAGAGCATAAACAAGAGCCTTTAGAAGCAAAGAGAAGGGACACGGCTCTAGAAGCGGATTTGCAAACCCGTGAAGCAATCTTCTTCGATTACGATATAGAACAACGACGGATAGAACGGCGAGGGAGAACGGCGAGGGGAGAACGAGCTAGAGAGGACAAGCGGCGGGACGGGGCGGCGGCAAGGGCAATAGGGCGACGGCAAGGGGCTCGCTAGGTTAAAAATGGGACAAAATGAAGTGGATAGAAAAAAGGGAAAGGGAAACGGTAACTTGAAAAGGCTCAGCGACCGCATTTTCAGTCGCTACATATTTTTCTTTTTTTAATTTTTTTTTATTTAGAGACCGATATTTCGGTCTCTAATACTTCTTTTTTTTTTTTTTAACGATTAAATTTTTGTTCACTAATTATTTAAATTTTTATAAATTTTTTATTTAGAGACCGAAATATCAGTCTCTAATAATAAAATAAATTTTTATTTTTTTAGCAACCGAATATGCGGTCTCTATCAATTAATTTTTTTTGTAAATATTTTTTATTTAGAGACTGAATTATCGGTCTCTAATTCGGTCTCTAAAAAATTTAGAGACTGAATTAGAGACCGATTTTACTTTGGTAGCAAATTAGATTTTTATTTTTTAATCGGTCTCTAAAACCCAAATTTCTAGTAGTGACAAAATATTTATTAATAGAAGAAAATATGTGCAAACTGCAACTAAGACCAACTTATGATCTATAATTTTGTTCTAGGTCTAAAGATTATCAATGATGACATACTTTTTATTATAGAGATCGATATGTAAAGTGATATTATTTTAAAAGTGTATCGCATTCCTTATCTCAGAAGATATGAAAGTCTTAGTGATTCACAATGTAAGGGATCTGAACGATCAAAGAAAATCAAAGCTAAAAGTTTGTATCCTATAACATGAGACAGATATGAGACATTCAAAATCAAATTTTTCAATACTATCCAAAATATAGCAAATCTAAAAGATTTGAATAAATTTATTGAAAAAATTATGTACAATAAAAAAAAAAAAATCAAGAAAGAAAAGGAGAGGGATGCAGCTGAAGGTGAAGGGCTACAATCCCGTTTAAAGAAACACTTACAAAGGAAACCAAATTCAAAACACCATAAGAGAGAGAGAGAGAGAGAGAGAGAGAGAGACCCCAAACAAAACTGAGTGTTATAGGACTCAACATTTATATATTTGAAATGTATTTTAGAATTAGAATTTTGAGTCAACCACCATTTTTGTCCTTAAAATTCATTAAAAGAAATTTGATGAATAGGTGCGAATTTTTTCGACAGAATCCTTGCCGTAAGTAATCCTGCAAATTTTTGACGGAAATATATGTTGAAAAGCCAAACTTCTAGAAAAAAATATTAAATTAAAAAATTGCAACAAATTTTTTTACATTTTCACTGGTAAATGTATTAGTCTTTTTTTGAGATTTTTGAACAGATTAATTCCACCAAAAAATTCCTCTAACTTTCGAGGAGGAGTGTTGGTCAATTTCTGGAAGATTATTCGTCAAAAATTTCACGCAAGGTTACTCGAGTAACAAGGCAATTATGTTTTTTGAGAATTTTAGCAGATTAGCATCTAGAAATTAAAAAAAACTAGCTTGAAATACTTCATGCGGATTATGATCTGTTGGAAACTTTTTTTTTAAGAGCCGAGTGAGGTTCATTTCTTTTCCATTTCTGCAATCTCTCATTCTTCCTCTCCCTCTTCTCCGTGCTTTCTCTTCATTCCTCTCTCCCTCTTCCTCTCTCTTCATACGGTAGTATTTTATGTCAGTCTTCATAGTGAAATATGCATTATTATTGATAATCTATATATTAGGAATAAAGTTACATATTGGATTAGTATGAGGTGAAAATTGTATCTATTTTTTTAATAAATTTATTATTTTTTCTTTGAAACTATTATTTGAATGAATTTCAGTTTTGTGATTTAAATAAAATGATGCCCCTTTGACCATTTGTCATTTGATTCCTTGACGTAGATTCTGAATGGAAGGGATGGAACAGTGTCTCCACAAAACTCAAGGGAAGAACTCAACCTAAGATAGGTGATGCCGCTAATGACTTTATAAAATATGTTTCAAGCTATGGGCCAGCTAGCAAAGATAGTGTCCGTACAGAACTCAAAGATACGCTCAATGTCAGCATATATTTCCTTGAAGATGACCTTCATCGGGGCAAAAAACTGAACTTGGAGTTCACAAAGCGTTCCGATGAGTTTAGTTTCTTACCCGACAACGTTGCAAAATCGATCCCATTTTCTAGTAGCAGGTTCCCAGAAATTCTGAACCGTTTTGTAATAAAAAACAAAATAAAAATCATATTTTGATAGGCGTCATAATGTCAGCCCTTGAAAAGCAGAAAAGGATAAATGGAGGAGGAAAATTTTATGGTATCTCGATGATAGGATAACTAAAGTCAGTTGTTAAGTATTAAATAAATATTAATTTTATAATAAATGTTAGAATTCTATTAGACATAATCAACTGTTAATAAAATACTGGATAAGTATCATATAATTTGTTTTTAAAAAAATTAAGTACTGTAGAATTACCCGATGGAAGAATACACATGTTTTCTTGGGTCCCGCTGGAGGAAAGATCAACGAAAGGAGTTGGAATCCTCTTTTGATACTAAGCACAATGATGGGACTTCGAAGAGGAAAGTTCAACCAAGGATAAGTGGACAAGGAGAAGAAAATACATAGACTTGGGGTCCTCTTTTGTGGACTAGTAACTATGATGGAACTAGGAAGTCTCTATAAATTGGTCATCTTAATTGCAATCATTCATTGTCGTTTCCTTCTATGTGCCATCTAATGGAGTTTCGTCGCCTAGGCTTCCTTGCAGCTCTTTTCTGGGTAAGCTTCTGTCTCTCTTCAGTAGAATAAACGTGAAGCCTTTTTATGCCATTATTTATCTAATATTACCTTATATCTCATATGTTCCAAAAGTCATCGTGTTCACATAAACTATTGTTTGCTTTGCTGATGCAGTGATATATATAGCTAAATGATATATAAAATAAAATAAATTAACAATAACAGCTGACAAAGTTAAAGGCGGGCGGGCTGCAAGGCAAGCTTGGCAAAAATGTCGTTCAAAAAATATATATTACATTTAGTATTTATTTGAATTAGTTTATTTTATATTCAAAGCAGTTTATAATTAAAAGTTTTCTAAAAAAGTTTTTGAAAGAAAAATAATTATTTCTCAAAATTTAAACATTGCCTATCAAGCATAAAATAGTTGTTAATATCACACTTATCAAAAAATTTCATTAAAAATATCAATTGTCTTCTTATGCAGTGATATCTTTATTTTAATTTGAAACTTTGGCAGCTTGCACTCCTAGGAAGCCATGTCCAAGCATCGCTACCCGCTGAAGATTATTGGCGATCCCTGTGGCCTACCACTCCCATGCCTAAAGCTCTAAGGGATCTTACGTAGCCTGGTTAGTAGTATATATGAATATCAAAGTTCAGATTCCAATTCGGCTACTTTTGAACTTTAATTTCTCAATGTTGACTGTATTAAATCCTTTATTGTATTTTGCTTGGCAATAAAGGCACTCAGTATGGCCAAAACAAAACAAAAATAGTAAAAATTAATACACATGTCATATATTTATTAGATAATAATACCACAAATATTTAAAGGAGCTTTATTTAAATTTTATCTTATTGAAAAATCAGAGCTGTCATATATAGTAGATTAAGCACGTGCAAAATGGGTCCTTTTGTATGAATATTTTTAACCATGGGACCTTTTCGATAATTATCCCTTTGAATTATTTCTATATATTTATATTTTTAAAAAAATAACCTCCGGTCCTGGATTTAGAACTAAACCTATTAATTTCAATATTTATGTTTTTTTACCATAAACATAATTTTATTTAAATAATAGTCCAGCAGCACTTATAATTTCAATAAAAACAAAAGATTTATTAACAAAAGAAAATATGTACAAACTTCAACTAACTTATGATCTATAATTTTGTTCCTAGTCAGAAGATTATCAATGATGACATAATAAAAGGAGAGGGATGCAGCTGAAGGTGAAAGGCGACAATCCCCTTTAAAGAAACACTCACAAAAGGAAATTAAATTCAAAACAATAGAGAGAGAGAGAAACCACAAATAAAGGTGAAAGGCGACAATCCCCTTTAAGACCCAACATTTATATATTTCAAATGTATTTCAGAATTAGAATTTTGAGTAAATCACCATTTTTTTTCTTAAAATTTACTACAAGAAATTTGATGAATAGGCGCAAATTTTTTTGACAGAATCCTTGCTGTCGGTAATCCTGCAAGTTTTTGGCTGAAATATCCATTAAAAAACTAAACATGGAGAAAAAAATGTTAAATAAAAGAAAATTTGCCACAAATTGTTTTACATTTTTGACAAATTAT
Organism: Ormosia semicastrata; assembly: GCA_029884595.1. Taxonomy (NCBI): domain Eukaryota; kingdom Viridiplantae; phylum Streptophyta; class Magnoliopsida; order Fabales; family Fabaceae; genus Ormosia; species Ormosia semicastrata. The sequence continues at coordinate 29,755,671 of JAQQTO010000041.1, read as the reverse complement.
CTACCGGTAAATATATCAGTTTCGTTTTTTGATATTTTTTGGTGGATTAAGCGAAAAATTTCTTCAACTTTCGACGGAAGAGGAAATTTTTTATGGTATTCAGATGGATACGATATTTATAGTGAGTTGTTAAAGTGAATTATTAAATATGAATTGAATGTTAATTTTATAATAAAGGTTAGAATTCTATTAAACATATCCGACTGCTAATAAAATATTAGATAGGTATCATATTTCTTTTAAAAGAAAATAAGTACTGTAGAATTACCCGACGGAAGAAAACACATGTTTTCTTGGGTCCCGCTGTATCTTGGGTCCAGCTGGAGGAAAGATAAACGATAGGAGTAATGGAAGAAAACACATGTTTTCTTGGGTCCCGCTGGAGTAATGGAGGAAAGATCAACGAAAGGAGTTGGAATCCTCTTTTATGTACTGAGAACTATGTTGGAGCTAGGAAGCCTCTATAAATTGGTCATCTTAATTGCAATCTTTCGGTGTCATGTGCCATCTATTTCACAGCCTAAACAAAATGGAGTTTCGTCGCCTAGGCTTCCTTTCAGCTCTCTTTTGTGTGTAAGCTTCTATCTCTCTTCAGTAGAATAAACGTGAAGCCTTTTTATGCCATTATTTATCTGACATTTCCTTATTTCTCATATGCTCCAAAAGTCATCGTGTTCACATAAACTATCGTTTGCTTTGCTGATGCAGTTATATGTATAGCTAAATGATATATAAAATAAAATAAGTTGACAATAACAGCCGACAAAGTTAAAGGGGGGCGGGTTGCATGGCAAGCTTGTTCAAAAAATATATATTACATTTAGTGTTTATTTAAATTAATTTATTTTATATTTAAAATAACTTATAATTGAAAGCTTTTTAAAAGAAATTTTGAAAGAAATGTAATTATTTTTCAAAATTTAAACATTACCAAATATGCTATTAAGCATAACATAGTTGCTAATATGACACTTATCAAAAAATTTCTTTAAAAAAATCAATTGTCTTCTTATGCAGTGATATTTTTATTTTTATTTGAAACTTTGGCAGCTTGCACTCCTAGGAAGCCATGTCCAAGAATCGCTACCCGCCGAAGATTATTGGCGATCCCTGTGGCCTAACACTCCCATGCCTAAAGCTCTAAGGGATCTTACGCAGCCTGGTTAGTAGTATATATGAATATCAAAGTCCAGATTCCAATTCTGCTACTTTTTAACTTTAATTTCTCAATGTTGGCTGTTTTAAATCCTTTATTGTATCTTGCTTGGCAATAAAGGCACTTAGTATGGCGAAAACAAAAAAAAAGCAAAAATTAATACACATATCATGAAGAGAGCATACTTTGTTTCACTCACTGAGACAATATCGCCATCAATAGGCATTTTAATGGCATTCTCATGTCTCAAGGCACAGTTCCTCACAAAATATACTTTCTCCATAATAGAGAGGACCGTAGCAAAGATCTTTAGTCTGAAACGTTTTGTTACATAGGATCCTCATAAAATGTAAGTACAAAGCATACTAGCATCACTCTGGGGATTCTAAGGAAGAACTTCATAACGAAGACATAGTTTTTTGAAACTGAAATAGTTTATTGAAGTTCTAGTTTCAATGTGCTTACTACAATGAAAGATCTCGCTATTTACAGATGAGCTAAGACTATCTTACACACTCTAATAATTCACACACAATACAATAATTTGCTCACAGTACAATAATTATTCACAAACTCTTGCAAGACTAGCATTAAAACCACACCTTTTTGTATACATAGTACACACGTTTATTATGCAGCCACAACTTTTGTAAAGTTTGGCCCATGGTACATGAAAGACATACGGCTTCATTCATTTGTATCCATAGCTTTCTTCCATAGAGGACAAGGAGGAATCTTCGGACCTCCTTTGCTATGCATTCATGACTGGGAGAGAGGTTGAAGTATTGGTACTCATTAGAGTCTACATTTCCACATGTTTGATACCACCATGGCTTATTTTCTGACTATAAATTGGTCATCTTAATTGCAATCTTTCAGTGTCGTTTTCTTCTATGTGCCATCATTTTCACAGCCTAAACAAAATGGAGTTTCGTCGCCTAGGCTTCCTTTCAGCTCTTTTCTGTGTAAGCTTCTATCTCTCTTCAGTTGAATAAACGTGAAACCTTTTTATGCCATTATTTATCTCATATTACCTTATATCTCATATGCTCCAAAAGTCATCGTGTTCACATAAACTATTGTTTGTTTTGCTGATGCAGTGATATATATATAGCTAAATGATATATAAAATAAAATAAGTTAACAATAACAGCCGACAAAGTTAAAGGTTGGCGGGCTGCGTGGCAAGCTTGGCAAAAATGTCATTCAAAAAATATACACTACATTTAGTGTTTATTTGAATTAGTTTATTTTATATTTAAAATAACTTATAATTGAAAGTTTTTTAAAAGAAATTTTGAAAGAAATGTAATTATTTTTCAAAATTTAAATATTAGTAAACGTGCTATTAAGCATAACATAGTTGTTATTATGACACTTATAAAAAAATTTCTTTAAAAAGATCAATTGTCTTCTTATGCAGTGATATTTTTATTTTAATTTGAAACTTTGACAGCTTGCACTCCTAGGAAGCCATGTCCAAGCATCGCTACCCGCCGAAGATTATTGGCGATCCCTGTGGCCTAACACTCCCATGCCTAAAGCTCTAAGGGATCTTACGCAGCCTGGTTAGTAGTATATATGAATATCAAAGTCCAGATTCCAATTCTGCTACTTTTTAACTTTAATTTCTCAATGTTGGCTGTTTTAAATCCTTTATTGTATCTAGCTTGGCAATAAAGGCACTCAGTATGGACAAAACAAAAAAAAAATAGTAAAATTTAATACACATGTCATGTATTTATTAGATAATAATATCACAAATATTTAAGAAATTTTATTTAAATTTTATCCTATTAATAAATCAGAACTGTTATATATAGCAGATTAAGCAAGTGCAAAATGGGTCCTTTTGTATGAATAATTTTAACCATGGGACCTTTTCCATAATTATCCCTTTGAATTATTGTTATATATATATTTTTTAAAAGTCCGGTTTGGTACCTACAGAAATTGGAATTAAACATGTTAATTTTAATATTTATGTTTTATTTTTACCATAAACATAATTTTATTTAAATAATATTCTAGAAGCACTTATAATTTCAATAAAAACAAAAGATTTATTAGCAGAAGAAAATATGTGTAAACTTCAACTAAGACCAACTTATGATCTTTTATTTTGTTCTTGATTTGAAGATTATCAATGATAATGCACCTTTTACTATAAAGGTTGACATATAAAGTAAAGTTATTTTAATAGTGTATCACATCTCTTATCTCTTATCTTTAAAGATCTGAAAGTCTTAATGATTCGCAATATAAGGGATGTGAATGAACAAAGAAAATCAAAGCTAAAAAGTTCACATCCTATAATATGAGGCAGATCTGAGACACTCAAAACCAAACTTTTTAATACTGTCCAAAATATAGCAAATCTTAAAGATTTGAATAAATTTATTCAAGAAATTATGTACAATAAAAAAAATAAAAAAATAAAAGGAGATGGATGCAGCTGAAGGTGAAGGGCGACAATCCCCTATACAGAAACACTCACAGGAGAAAATCAAATTCAAAACACCACAAGAGAGAGAGAAACCACAAATAAAGTTGAGAGTTAGAACCCAACATTTATATATTTGAAATGTATTTCAAAATTAGAATTTTGAGTAAATCACCATTTTTCCCCTTAAAATTCACTACAAGGAAGTTGATGAATAGGCGCAAAATTTTCTGGCGGAATCTTTACTGTCGGTAATCTTGCAAATTTTTTGAGGATTATCTGTCCAAAATTTTACGCAGGGGTTACTCAAGTGACGAACCTGTTACGTTTTATGAGGATTTTGGTGGATTAACAGTCAGAAATTCAAAAATAGTAGCTTGAAATACTTCCTGTGGATTATGATCGGCTAGAAACTTTTTTTAAGAGCCGAGTGAAGCTCATTTCTCTTCCATTTTTGCAATATTCTCTCCTCCTTCCTCACCGTCTTCTTCGTCCTCTCTATCTGTTCCTCTCTCTGTTCTTCATCCTCTCTCCCTCTTCCTCTCTCTTCATATGGTAATACTTTATGTGTCGGTCTTCTGAAATATGCATCATTATTGATAATCTATAGATTAGGAATAAAGTTACAAATTGAATTAGTATTAGGTGAAAAATGTATTTATTTTTTTAATAAAATTATTATTTTTTCCTTGAAACTATTATTTGAATGAATTTCAGTTTTATGATTTAAAAAAAAATGATGCCCCTTTGACCATTTGTCATTTGATTCCTTGACGTAGATTCTGAATGGAAGGGATGGAACAATGTCTCCACAAAACTCAAGGGAAGAACTCAGCCTAAGACAGGCGAGGACAATGTGTTTATAAGATATTTTGAATTTGCAAAATATTTTGAAAGTTATACACGCTATCGGCCACCTACAAAACTAAAATATACGCTCAATGTCACCATGTTCTTCCTTGAATATGACCTTCATGCGGGCAAAAAACTGGACTTGGAGTTCACAAAGCCTTCCGATGAGTCTACTTTCTTACCCGACAAGGTTGCAAAATCGATCCCATTTTCCAGTAGCAGGTTCCCAGAAATTCTGAACCGTTTCAGTATAGGAGCTGAGTCATCTGAGGCAGAGACAGTGAAAGATACTCTTGAGAAATGTGAGAACCCTGCCCTTAACGGAGAAGACAAGTACTGTGCTACATCTTTGGAATCAATGGTCAATTTCACCGTTTCAAAGCTTGGAAAGAACATTACGGTACTTTCAACTGTGCTGGAGAAGGAAACGCACAAGCAGCAGCTGTACAATGTAGTGGAAGGAATGCAGAAAGCTGGAGACAAAGCAATGGTGTGCCATAAGTTGAATTACCCATATGCTGTGTTTTATTGTCACAAAGACGCTATAAGGGCCTTTACTGTTTCATTGTTGGCCACTGATGATGGGACAAAAGCTAAAGGATTAGTAGTTTGCCACACTGATACCGCACATTGGAGTCCCGAATATGTTGCTTTCCAGCTGCTTAATGTTAAGCCGGGAACGGTTCCTATTTGCCATTTTCTTCCCACTGAAGCCCTTCTTTGGGTACCCAACTAAGCCTTGAAAATGATGATGGACTAGTCTCTTGAAGACGGTATCAGGTGATGTATGAAGTATAATCCATGTAAATAAGACTTCCTCTGGCTGGTATTATGTCTGTAATATAGTGGAAAATAATCTATATGCCAGCTAGAACTGTTTGCAATCTATCCAATAACTAGGCTCCACAATGAGCTTGAAGTTAGTCAAGATAATGCAATAATGTTGTAAAAAAGGTCTGTTTGATGTGATATCTTCTTGTTTGTGATTGTATAGATTACAAATCAATTGTATTGAACTAGTAGCAGACCCGTGTAATGCACACATGGGCGCATTTAATTTACTTTGTGTTTTTAGATTTTAAATAATTAAGATTATTTTAAAACAATCAAGCATTGTTTGATATTTTTTATATAATATGAATTTGTTCATGTACATTTTTTAATTTTATTAGAGTCAAAATTGTAATAAAAATCATAAAATGGGATGGTACTGAGCAAGACATAAATAAAAAGTAGTGTTGTACTAGAGGTAGTATGTTGATGAGGGCGGCTTCTTTTAATCGAGACCCAGCCCGAGAGATTATGTTTCCCTGCTTAATATTTTTCTACTAAGTCTGTTATTATGATGATGGACTAACCTGTGGTATGTGCCCATACTTTATTGAAAGCTAGATAGATAGATTACAATTGTGAATTTATTATCAAGCTTTGGTTTTGTTTTCATCAAGGTTTTCTTCGATTTCGTGCTATCTTTGTTTTTGATTTTTTAATTTTTTTCATCAAGTTTTATCATTGCTTATATCTCTAATACGTTATGATACCATAACAGAAGTAGAAGAAAAACTTGAAGATAGCAAAGAATTGCAAATTGAAAAAACCATTCTAATATGGAATCGAAAGTACTATTTTTGATATAAAATCGAAACTATCATTTAGATGACTTCAAGTCTTTATTACAATTTCGACTCTAATAAAGCTAAAGAATATCCATGTTCATGGCAGTGAAGTTCATTCATATTAAGTTTTACAATACACGCTTGAAATTGTTTGAAATTGAAAAATATTATTTTTATCCCAACAAATGTCCACCAATATTTATTCTCGAAGTATGAGTGATAAATATAATTATTTTGAACATTACTTTTTGAACTTGTAATGACTATTTAATATGAAATGTTTGTTTCATCAATTGGTCTATATTGTTTCAAATATTTGTCATTTATCGAAGTATTCTTTCATTTGAATTAACATTTATCTCATAGGATTAGTATAAGAGCCAACTTCTAACTCTTATAAATAACAAATTGAAGAAAAGCTTGATGAAAACACCCAAAGAATCGAAATCAAAGATAGCAAAAATTGAACAAATTGTATTTTCGCTCGTCGACTTTGACCAGGTTATACTAAACATGGTTTAAATGCCATTGGATAAACAATTGAATTGAACAAGATAATTAAGAAAGTACAATAAGATACAATGGACAAGAAAAATGCTTATAAAAAGAAAACCCTATCATATTTATTTAGTAATATGCATGTAGATGATATTTATAAAACAACATTTACCAAAATATTGTCAATTCATTCATTACAACAAAACTATTTTACATCAATTGCATCTTGGTGTAATTTTGGATGGCAACAGAAAAATACATTTATAAGTTCAATACATTTGAAACTGTCCTAACAAGCCAGAAAGAAAATAAAAAAAATTGTCCCCCACAACCTATATATATAAGCTGGACCAAATGAGTATAAAAAAAAAAGAAACCTTCAAGAAAGACCAAGTCCGGATATATTTACATAATATTTACAACTCCAAGAGATCACTTTTTCTCTATCTTAACTTTCTTTAGCACAACAACAACCCCAGCATCGAGATAGAATGGCGTCCTTGCAACGCCGCTGCTCAGGATAGAAGATGAGAGGAGAGTGGTCATCTGGTCGAATGGGTTAGGGGGTGAAGACTTCGTGAAACTGAAACAAAATGGGCATTTTGTTGAAATGATAGGTGTAAAAAAGGTGTTGCATTAGATAATCATCATCAAAATTACTCAACTGGCACAAACTCTTTTTAAACTCTAAAGTTTTCTGTTATAAATTATAAGAAATGATCTAATCTACCTCACCCTCATTGAATCTACCAGCACTACATATTCTTTCAAATAGTTATTGATGAGAAAAGGAAAAAAAGTTTTGGGAGAAAAAAGAAAAAATAAGGTATCACATCAGATTTGGTTACTGACCTCGATATTCAACATCCTTTACTGCTTCTCTGCTTGATAATTTTTGTAGCTTAACATTATCCATGACTAACACAATAGAAATAACAAAAACAATTTAAACATTAATAATTTGACTAAAAGAGAAAGGAAAAAAAAAAGGAAGAATACATATATTGCAGTAATCCTAACCTTAAACTTCCAGGACAGTTTCTTAGAACTGATTTTGATTACAACATCAAAACTAGAACCAATTTGAAAGAGCAAGGGAACAGTTTAAAATGGAAAAAAATAAAGAAAAGAGAATTAAACCAATGGCAAAAAAAATAGAAGTCTGACTATCACCTGAAGGTTCTTATTTTTCGAGACATCAAAATCAAAGGCATCAATAACATAACAAATCATTAACAAATCCAGCGAGAAGACATAGAGATAGAGAAAATAATTAAAAAAAATTAGGAAGGAAAAAGCTCATATAAACAACTTTGACCTTTAATTTGCAGCTGTCATGGCAACGAGAGAACCTAACAGCATAAAACACTAAGAAAAACAAGTCACAAAAAGCTCATCACAATAAATTGCAAAAACATAAAAATTTTACAAATCAAATTAATCTATTACCTGGTCACAAAAAGCTCATCATTCAGAGATAGATGTCCATCTCATTATGACACTTGATTGAAATCATACCCACATTCACAGGCTGTTAAAAGAATATATATCTGCCAGTGATCCAAAGGGAATCAAATAAAAAAATTTAAAAAAAAAAAGATGAAGTTGAAGGGAAAAAAATCGGCAGCAAAGTTGGAGGAGGAAAAAACACAATTTTATATGTTAGATGATTGCATATAAGAAACTTGGCTAATTTACTGGGACATGAATGGTATAAAAGTAATACTTTCCCAAATAACAAGTATATCCAAAGCTAATTGAAGGCTAAAGCTACAAAGTTTGATCATATAACTCAAACGCTGAGGTCAAGCCAAAGGTATGTATAAAATACTACACCCTATGAAATTTCAAAGAAGCTAATAATCACCAAATTCAACACCAATTCAATCCAATGAATATCAAATCATTACTACATCATGCAAAGATACTAGTTTAACATTACAAACCAACCACATGATATCGGTAGTGCAATTTGATATCAAGCAGTTGAGATTACCAAACAAAATAATTATTATCAAATGTAGAACAAAAATTAACCCCCCAGAGCTCGCTTACATCTATAACAGCAACCACAACCAAAGTCTCCCTTACACAATAGCCCCTGCAAGCACTCATTCATCAACAACCAAAGCCTCAAGCCAACACCACTACATTCAACACCCTACATTTCATAGCATCCAGGCCACCACAACAAAAACCCAAAATAATGGTGTCTTCAGCTATGCCCCACCAATCTTCATTCTTGGTAATTGGCAACAACACGATTTCAATTTTTTTCTTAATTTTTTTTCTTTTTACTATTTTGACTATTGAGTTTTAATTTTTGAACTTAACCTCATTATTTTTTTATGAAAAGATCTGGGGAGATCTTCATTTAAAAAAAGTAAACCAAAAGAAAGAAAAAGTGATTTATTAATAGGAAGGTCTAACAAAATAAGCTTTTGTTGTCTCTCATTACTATACTAATCAGTACTTTAAGGCAATTCTAAATAGAACAAATAAAGACATCAGTATAATTGGAAAAAGCTGTGATAATTTCTATTTAAATTATCCAAGAGAACACCAAGTTAATGTGTCAACAAAATTTTTAGATGTGAAATGGATCCAAGTTATAGGTGTGACATAGCATCCTTGTACTAAGTAAATTGACAATAACGACGCAGCAGAAAACCAATTTAAATTAGCAAAACCAAAGTAAGCGCTAATATATATAAGAAAAGATGCAACAAACCATCCTCACCCCCACAAATACTAACTTATGTTTTAATATTTATTTTAATATTTATGTTTTTTTAATCATAAATATAATTTTATTTAAATAATAGTCCAACAACACTTATAATTTCAATAAAAACAAAAGATTTATTAATAAAAGAAAATATGTACAAACTTCAACTAAGACCAACTTATGATCTTTAATTTTGTTTCTCATTTGAATATTATCAATGATGACGCACCTTTCACTATGGAGACTGACATATAAAGTGATGTTATTTTAAGAGTATATTACATCCCTTATCTCAAAAGATCTGAAAGTCTTAGTGATTCGCAACACAAGGGACGCGAATAATCAAAGAAAATCAAAGCAAAAAAGTTCATATCCTATAACATGAACATATCTGAGACACTCAACACCAAATTTTTCAATATTATTCAAAATATAGCAAATCTAAAAGATCTGAATAAATTTACTCAAAAAATTATGTATAGTAAAAAAAATAAAATCAAGAAAGAAAAGATGAGAGATGCAGCTGAGGGTGAAGGGCGACAATCCCCTTAAAAGAAACACTCACAAGAGGAAATTAAATTCAAAACACAGAGAGAGAGAGAGAGAGACCACAAATAAAGTTGAGGGTTAGGACCCAACATTTATATATTTGAAATGTATTTTAGAATTAGAATTTTGAGTAAAATCACCATTTTTGTCCTTAAAATCCACTACAAGAAATTTGACGAATATTTGTAAATTTTTTTGGCAGAATCTTTACTATCGGTAATCCTGCAAATTTCTAGTGGAAATATCCATTGAAAAGCTAAACGTTGAGAAAAAAATATTAAATAAAAGAAAATTTGCCACAAATTGTTTTACATTTTCGACAAATTATCTGCTGGTAAATGTATCAATTTCATTTTTTGAGATTTTTTGGTTGATTAATTCTATCAAAAAATTCCTTCAACTTTTGAGGAGGAGCTCTGACTAATTTCCAATGAATTATTTGTCAAAAATTTCACGCAGGGGTTACTCGAGTAATGAACCAATTACGTTTTCTGAGGATTTTGGTGGATTAGTAACCAAAAATTCAAAAATACTAGCTTGAAATATGTTTTCTCTTCTATTTCTGTGACTTTCTCTCCTCTTTCCTCTCCCTCTTCTCCGTTCCTCTCTTTGTTCTTCATCTTTTCTTCCTCTTCCTCCTTTTTCATACGATAGTACTTTATGTGTCGGCCTTCATAGTGAAATATGCATCATTATTGATAATCTATAAATTAGGAATAAAATTACAAATTGAATTAGTATTAGGTGAAAATTGTATCCATTTTTTAAAATAAATTTGTTATTCTTTCCTTGAAACTATTATTTGAATGAATTTCAGTTTTATGATTTAAAAAAAAATGATGCCCCTTTGACCATTTGTCATTTGATTCCTTGACGTAGATTCTGAATGGAAGGGATGGAACAATGTCTCCACTAAACTCAAGGGAAGAACTCAGCCTAAGATAGGCGTTAACAATACATTTATAAGATATGTTGAAAGATATAATGCAAGATATGTTGAAAGATATAATGCAAGATATGTTATGCGCTATGGGCCAGCTAACAAAGATAGTGTCCCTACAAAACTCAAAGACACGCTCAATGACACCATATTCTTCCTTGAATATGACCTTCATCCAGGGAAAAAATTGAACTTGGAGTTCACAAAGCATTCCGATGAGTTTACTTTCTTACTCGACAAGGTTGCAAAATAGATCCCATTTTCCAGTAGCAGGTTCCCATAAATTTTGAATCGTTCACTACAACATTTTTGGCTTTAGGCAACGCTATTTTTAGCAATGCTTCAAAAGCGTTGTCTAACATTAGGCAATGCTTTTTGAAAGTTGCTGTTAATTCTTAGTATAGGCAATGTCTTTTAAGCAACGTTTCGAAAACATTGCCATAGAGTGTACAGGCAACGCTTTTTGGGTGTTCTATGAATTTAATCATGTTTAGGAATTCCACTACAAGAAATCAAGAAATTAGAGAGGAAAATTTCCCTCGCTAATTAAATTAGCGAGGGATTAGAGAGGGATTAGCGAGGGATAAGTTAGTCACTTTTTTTTTCATCGCTAATTAGCGAGGGAAAGAATTCCCTCTCTAATCCGTCTCAAGAAAATTCATTTCCCTCGCTAACCCCTCTCTAATCCCTCGCTAATATGCTACATTATTCCGTCGCTATTCTGCGAGGGAAATTCCCTCGCTATTGCCTCGCTGTCAATTTCCCTCGCTATCCCCTCTCTAATATATCCCTCGCTAATACCTCGCTAATCTCTCGCTAAATTCCCTCGCTAAACCCTCGCTAATCACTCTCTAACATTCCCTCTCTGTTCTCTTGTTATTCCCTGTCTAATATTACCCTCTCTATTTCCTCGCTATTCCCTCGCCAAACCCTCGCTAATCCCTCTCTAACATGATATACCATATTTGTAAATTTCCTCGCTGTTCCCTCACTAATCCCTCTCTAACCATATTCATCGCTATTCCTCGCTAATGCCTCGCTAATCCATTGGTAATCAGGTACTTTTTTTTAATAACCTATATATATTATTACTTTCCCAAAACCTGCGTTTCAAACCACAGCAAACAGAAGCAAACAGAAATCCAACACCAAATAATCAAATAATTATAAACTGCTACAACAAAAAATTTGTACAAATAATCTAATAATATAGTTAAAAATTATTATACAAATAATCAATCAATATAATTGAAAGTTATACAAAGTAGACAATAAGAAAAATGGTAATCAGTCTAAGTCGTCGTCTTCCTCTTCTTCTTCCTCTTCCTCTCGACCTCCCTACGTAAACCTTGCGATGGTGGTTGTGGAGCAACATTTGTTGATCCGATCATAGATAGGAACGATTGGAAGGGCGCTAACATAGGGACAAGTTGACTCTGGACAAACGAAGTCATCGCTGCTGCCACTGCTGTATTTACAGCTTCAGATATATCCTGTGTCAATAATGTAGAGCGAGAATGACCTGCAACTGAGGAGGATGAAGTTTGCATGGTGTTATTACTAATTTGTAAGCTGTTAGCTATGCCATGCACACGTCCCTTCTTATTGGGACCCGCCGTATCTAACCAGACCTCTGGGTCAACCATAGAGTGAGAGAAAGAGTTTTCTCCATATTTTTCTGTCATTGCGGTGTCATATGACTCCTAAAAATAACAAAACAAGAAAAATATTAACAAAAAAAAAAGCTAAAATATATATGACTTTTGAATAAGAACAAGACACCTACAATGAAATTCCTCAAGCGCTCAGAAACATAGCTTCCGTCTTTCTTCTTATGAACTTTTGCATATAGATCTCTGTAAAAAACTTGATGCTTTAACTCTGCCTCCTGTAATCCCATATGGAAGAATATTATATAATAATCACATATCAAAAGTAAGGCAATCCCTCTAAAATATTATGTCATACTCAAGATAGGCAAATAACTCAAGTAATTACAACATGTTAATACACAAATGCTTATCATTAAAACTTTAAATGAGAAAGTTATATTACTATATTGCTCTTGTGTTGACCAAAGCTTATCGACCCGCTGGTATGCTTCAAGGCATCAGGCATGGTTGCCCTGTTCCTCCGGGCAACTGCAGACCTCGTCAACCATTTATCTGTCAGCCAAATGTCGACCAGGTCATCCCACACTTCCGTCTTCATTCCTCTGGGCCCATGGCCCTTAACATAAGCCAAGTTATTTGAATTTACCTTCTCAAATGCCTTATCTCATGCTTTGTTCAAATGGTCTGGATAACGGTCTAAGATAGTTCATTCCCAGACAGTTCTTGCCATGCCGCGATCAGCATCAGATGTGAACCGATGCTTAGCCTACACAAATGATATGTATGTATATTTATTTTTCAATAAGCGTATAATATATAATTCTATAAACACAATTACTTACCATGAAGTCAGTAAATAATATTTCCTTCATCTCAGCTGGATAACCTCGCCACGTACTAGCCAGAACAGGCATCTGTGTCATGACATTGTACATAATGTCACGTATCACCCTCGACGGGAGAAACCTCCTCCTGTAAGTACAAGAAGATAATGTTGGTAATCTAAAAGTAAGTATATGTAATAAAATGTGATATATCACTATTACTTACGGTTCAGGGACAGGCGCCATATATATAAGCTCCCTGCTATCTATTTCTACATTGGATTCTCCACATGAAGGCGCCACATTCGGGCCGCTAGTGGGTGGGTTAGCAGGAGGTGGCATAGAAATCACTGGGTCAATAAAAGGTGGGACAGAAGCTGATGCCCCTCCAATGGTCAATGGAGTAGACGCTGGTAGGCCTGCACTGGTCGATGGGCCAATAGCTGAAGTTGTACCTAACATAATTATACATAAATAAAAAAAAATACATGTATATTACATTTATATAAACCACGAGTTAACAATAATTAAAATGAAACATCCTACAGGTATATACCTGGAGAGGGCTGAGAATGCTGTAGTGGTGGAGAATCATGGGCAGATGAAACATTACGGCCTCTCCCACGACCTCGTCCAGCACATCTACCTCGAATGGTCATGATCAATATCTGTATAAGGAAATATAATGAAACATGAGGAGTTAAGAAACTATATGTCAATAAAAATAGACGTTGGAGAATAATGATATTCTAGTGTAAATACCATGAACGAAATTTATTGAACAAGCTTCAATTTTAACTACTTGAGTCTGAAGCAAAAGATTTGTCATCTTCATCTGAGAATTCATTAATTTCATTATTTTCATTGTCATCAATGAACTCATCATCACCTAGAACGTCCGTTGGATAATGTATATCACGTATGTTCACTTCTTCCATTTGGGCATGTGCATCAAACAATGAGACTGCTTCATCATCTATGACAAGATTGTGTGTTCCAAGGGATCCATCATCTTGGTAATAATCAGTGGCAGTTAGGTCATTCAATTCATCACCTTCGTCATTCAATGTCTCAGCCACGAAGAGTTTTGCTCTGACCTTGCAAGCTGCCCACCATTCACCATTAACTCTATTCCCGTTTTGTGGATATCTTGTATAGTGCACTTGTTGTGCTTGTTCGGCTAAGACGAATGGCTCATTTGAGTGAAGTCTTGATTTATGCTTGATGTCAACCAACCCATATCTCTCATCAACATTGACTCCATTTATAGGGTCAAACCAATGACATTTGATCAGAAATACTCTGTTCTGATTTCCTACATATGACAATTCCAATATATCTTCAACGATGCCATAATAGTCGAAGTCATTCTCACCATATATACTACCTCTAACACATATGCTACTATTCATGGTAGCTTTATTTTGTCCATACACCTTAGTATAAAATCTGTACCCATTAACTATTAAGCCACAGTAAGAAGTCACGGACTTGGATGGACCATAACTTATCTCTCGTATCATTTGATCCTCGACTTGGCTTATATTAACCTGTATCATTACATAGACAGTAGATAGTTGTAACATCTAGCATAATGAACATTGAATTTAATATGATAGATCACAATTATGGATAAAAGGACTTATTAGATGTTTTAGCCACCTACTAAAGTCCTTATCTCGAGCTTCCAATATTTGATCATTAGTGATATTGGGATCTGTTTCCCTTAACGAATTTTTGAATTGTCTAATCAATACATTAATTAATATGGAACTATAAATTAAGCACATTAGTAACAAATTCATTAGATAGAGAGTAAACTTACTGGAGATAAGGTTCTACTTCTCCACAATTTACAAGCACATATGTCTCAGCAATCTGAAGTTCCACATTTGTCAGGAATCTATTTCGACCTCTCCCGATAGGATGACATGGATGTTTAAAAATAGACAATCGTTCATTAATTGTATCTTCCCCACCGTCATCATTCTGAGGAACTTGAGTGCGCCTGGTCTATAGGTGGGGATCAAAATACATGGAAGCAAAATTAGAAATTTTTTCTAAAATATATGCTTCACAAATAGATCCTTCAACTTTTGCCTTATTTCAGACTTTTCTTTTCAAGTACAACATACACCTCTCAAAGGGGTACATCCACCTGTAATGCACTGGACCTCCAACCTTAGCTTTATAAGGGAGATGCACGACTAGATGTTCCATCACGTTAAAGAATGCTGGAGGAAAAATCTTCTCTAACTTGCAAATTGTTTCAATGATAGAAAGCTCTGCATTCTCCATAGTGGAAGCACGAATTTCAGTTGCACAAACTTCTTTAAAGAACAAGCTTAGTTCTGTTAATGGTCCCCATATAGGTTTTGGCAAGATATCACGAAATGCCAGAGGAATTAATCTTTGCATAAAAACATGACAATCGTGACTTTTCATCCCATATATCTTCCCGCCGTCTACATTGATGCAACGTGCGATATTTGATGTATACCCATCAGGAAATTTCAACTATTTTATCCACTCACACACCATCCTTCTTTGATTGGCATCCAAGACATACGTCGCCTTTGGTTTTTTACATTTGCCATTCTCAACTATTAGCTCCAAGGTAGGACGTTTGTATACCATCTTCAAATCTTCTCTTGCATTTGCATTATCTTTTGTCTTGCCCTTTATGTCCATGACAGTGTTGAAGATATTGTCAAACACGTTCTTCTCGACATGCAGAACATCTAAATTATGTCGTATTAGATTAGTGGACTAATAAGGCAATTCCCAGAATATGCTCTTCTTCACCCAATTGTGGTGTATACCAAAGACATCTTGTTTTTGTTTACCTGAATTCAAACCGAAAATGACTTCCTTAAGTTAAGTCACTCTATTCAAGACATCTGTCCCACTCAGCCGTTGCGGTGGATTAGATTTTTCCACTGTTGATCTCTTAAAAGAGTTTCGATCACGGCGAAATGGATGATCAAAAGGTAAAAATTGGCGATAACAATCAAACCAACAACATTTCCTACCGTGCTTCAACACAAATGACTTACTGTGATTCATACAAAGTGGACAAGAAAGTTTTCCATGAGTGCTCCACCCAGACAGCATTCCATAGTGTTGAATATTTGGCAAGTGTACCAAATCGTACAAGTAATAAAGAGTGAATAAGATTGTCGATCCCACGAGGATTGTGTGTTAATTATCAATGTAAACTTAGAAATCACTAATTGAACTGAGAAAATGATTTGATAACTTTGAATTGTATTGGTTTTTAAACAAGTGTAAAAGAAATGTACTAAAAACAGAGCAATTAACAAATTAAAGAATATTTTTGAATTTTTAAGGAGAAGAAAGTCTATTGAGAAAAGCGGCTAGGGTCTGAATCCCATTGTTTACCCTCTTATGCTACTGATTTACTCTCAATATAAGTGATAATCATGCATTTGAAGTTCCAATCAATAATTTAGACTTAGATCAATTCCTTGATTCAAAGCTCCTTTAACCCAAAATACAATTCCTAATTCCTTAGGTAATTGTTAATTCAGATTAAGCATTAATAACAATGATTACATAGAATACATAATTACAATGATATATTCCTATATTCAATCATAATCATGCCAACCCAACTCAGTTCCAGCATTACAACCAATTTTCCAATTAGAAGAAATACCCAAATTCAAACCAATAGTGATCAAGTATTGATTAACATTAAGCAAAGAGTAGAGTGCTCAAATACATGAAATTAACTTGTAAAGAAATAGTAAAACAGATTACATAATAGTATCCACAATGTTCATTTGACCCTAACTCAAAAAGATCTAGCTACTCATGATAGAAGAAGAAGAGATGAGAGAAATCAAACAAATGGAAGAGGAAGAAGCCATTGATCCTTCAAAATCTTGTTCCCAAGCTTGAATCATCAATGAAAGTGGAAGAAGAAGAAACCCTAGCAGAGCTATGGGTAAAAACCCCAATATTTCAGAGTCCAGAAAAAGAACAAAAACAAAAGCACGTAACAAATGTTTCATCTGGCTATTTAAAATTGGTTGGATAACGGCCATCGCCTCGCGATGGCCCTTCATCGCCTCGCGATGACCCGCGTGTGAAGCAAGATTCAGCAGCTCCAGAGATACTTCCAATCAGCATCTCGCCTCGCGATGGATGTTCCTCGCCTTGCGATGGAACGCACTCTCGCCTAGCGATGGAGAACCATCGCCTCGCGATGGTGCGACTGGAACGAAGCCTATAATCCTTTCATTCATCTTCGCCTCGCGATGGAGAACTGTCGCCTCGCGATGGAGTGACTGGAAGCTTCGCCTTGCGACACTGATTGATCGCCAGGCAACGAACTGAGTAAGCAACTCTTTTCCTTTCTTTTAAGTTAAATCCAAACCTGTTTCAATCAAAGATTTAAATCTCATTAGCTAATGAACACAAAAACCTATAATACTCAAAAACAATGAAAACTTATTTAAATTCTACCTAAATTATTTAATTCTAAAACTAATTTGACCCAAAAACTTACTTGTGCTAGAGATTCAACACATAAGCTGGAAAGTCACTTATTGTCCACAACAAAGCCACTTTCATATCGAAATTTTGCTTCTTCCAGGCATCATAAGTTTACACCCCATCATCCCACAATATCTTCAGATCGTCAATTAGAGGTCTAAGATAGACATCTAAACTTTTACCTGGTGACTTTGGTCTAGGAATTACAAGAGTGAGGAATATGTATTCCCTTCTCATACACATACTTGGAGGTAGATTGTACGGTGTGATAAAAACAGGCTAACATGAATATGGTGTGGCTGAACCGCTGAATGGATTAAAACCGTCTGTACACAGGCCAAGCCTAACATTTCGAGCATCTAGCGCAAATGTAGAATGGGTATCATTAAATCGTTTCTAAGCCTCAGCATCAGCCGGATGCCTGATCACTGTTTCATCTTGACGCACTCCATCCGCATGCCAAGTCATATATTGTGCAGTGTTTTTGGACATAAATAGACGTTGGAGTCTTGGCATAATGGGAAAATATCGCAACACTGAATGCGGCACATCCTTCTCATTCGATGAATGTCCCGCCTTCAGTTTGAATCGTGGGTGTCCACATACTAAGCAAACTGAGTAGAGTCTCTTGTCACTGTATTCTTTGTAATACAACATGCACTGATTAAGAGACGCATCTATTTTCTCATATCCTAATCCCAACTCACGAACCATTCTCTTTGATTTGTAGAAGTTTTCGGGTAACCTTTCAGGCTCTGGAAGCATGCTCTTAATTATGATAATCATTCTATCATAACAACTCTCACTCATGTTAAACTCCGACTTCAAGTTCAAAAGTTGAGTTACAGCTGACAATTTCGTGTGCTTATGGCAACCATCCCATAAAGGTTCGTCAGCGTCTCTGAGCAAGTCATAAAACTTCGCAACTGACGGATTTGGATCCTCTTCTAAATCTTGAGCTTCTGGATTTAACCTATCACCTGCGACATCCATAACCATATCCACGTATGGATTCCTAGGCTCCACTTCATCATCATGGACAATGGATGTTGAGCTGCTATCCCCCCATCTGTCCTCACCATGAATGGTCCAATTTACATAACCATCTACAAATCCGTACTTATACAGATGTTGTTCTACCCCAAATACCTCCCTCCAAGCACGATTCTTACATCTAGCACTTGGATAAAGTATGCGATTTAATGCATCAATAACTGTCGGGTCTCCTTGAGCAATCCTAATGAAATCATCAACTCTATCCTTGAATTCTTCACTTACATAGCCAGTAGGATCATTTCTTCGTGACATCCAACTTCGATTGGGTCTCGTGATTGCTGAAATTGATTTAGCACATTAACACAATCCTTATATCCCCATCTCCTTCTTAACATGATATGGCCCTATCCCATTCGATAAGAAATATTTTTAATATTTGGTTAATAGTTATTCCTTAAATCTCATATTTTATACTTGACAAAATTTCGACAGCATTTCCCATTGGTCTCCAAGTGCATGACTTGAACGCAGTGAGATCTACTATGTTTAAGTATACACCCAGAGAACAAAAAGAAATATTACAGACCGAAATTTCAACAAATATAACATATGAAATTTAAAGAATAACTATTAACCAAGCGAAGACAAAATTTCTTACCAAACTGTCCCACTTGGACAATTCAAGATTCAATACAATGAGCAGTACCTTGAAAAGGTACGTGTACTCAATAATATAGAATCTCAAACGGGAAACTAAGGTTTTGATTAAACTTTTACTCGAATAAGAAAATAAAACTTTAAGCATATGTTAAAGCACAATCATGGAAAGTTAAATCAAACCAATATTCTTAACACATAATTCACTATAAATTCATAACTTTTGTTTTCAACATCCAAAATTTATGTTATATTTAGATAGTCCTAAATGTACTGGGATAGGAGACAAAAGCATTTCTTGAAGGCAATTGGTTTTACAATTTCGTTGATGGAAGCCCTATATGCTAGGTACTATACTAATGAAGTTATGATTATTTTAATTCGTGAATTTTAGTCGCCTGAGGAAGAAATGAAGAAAATTGTTCTGAATGTGGTGAAGCAATGTGTAATTACTTGAGGGTGTGCATAGTGATTATATTAGAAATGATATTCTCCCTGATTTTTTCAGAACGTCTAGGTTAGGAGGATGACTTTGGATCGAAGAAACTATAAGCAACTTGTGGAGATTAATGTAGAGATGGCAAATAAAGTTGTCGTTGCCGATATTGTTGGGAGAATTGTTGAGGATCTTAAAGATGAGAGTGAACCTTTCCACGAATGGTTATGGAAACTATTGAGAAGGTGGTCACTAACTTGGGAGCATATGATATAGATGCCTGATTAGAAGATCTTCTGATTAATGGTATTCTTTATGCCTTTCAAGAGCAGACCAGCGATGATGCTAATGTGATGCTTAACGGTTTGGTGCAGTTGTGCACTCATTTGGAAATGAACTGAGCACTTGAGTTACAATATTGAAAACTCAATTTCAAAGGAAGACAATTTTTTAACATTAATTTTCTTTGCTAACTAAAACAAAGGTGGATTCAAGTTAGGACAAAATAGTGTTTGGTAAATTACATGGCAATGACAAAAGGTGGACTCCACTCCTATTGGGTCACATATCATGGTTAAGTATGGTATATATGATGTAACATACATATGACACGTATTTTTAATTGGTTAAATTTTGTTATATTTAATATAACACTGCCTGTTGAAGTGCTCTAGAATTAATAAATACCAATGCTTACACCAATTGAGTGATTTTTCACAGAGGACTAAAAATACAAATGTCATTTATAATCCCATAGGGGTACAATATTCAACAAATAAATTGAACAAGTAATCATGGAAACTTAAACTAGGTAAGGATCTTACTTCTGTTCAATTTCCATAAACATGTACATTCTAACTATAAAACCATAAGTTTTATAGAGACAATTAGTTTAAAAAATATATAGTTGAGTTGTGTACAAAAAAGTGACTTGAGTTTAAGATAACTACCTCTAACAGTAGTACAACTGAGGTGCCTTTATAAGTGGGTCCCAGAGAAGAAGAAATGTAAGAGCGCAATAGAACAACCAACACCAGAATGTGCTGAAGACGTGAGTTTAAGTAACCATCCCTGTACATTTAATAAAAAAAACACATATATCAGCCATGATCATATGCAGGCATTTTCATCATTAGGACATACACAATAACTAAATGACCATGTACCCAACATCTCACACCTCTCTTCACAACCTTGTTATGGGGATTGTGATACAATGATGAACAAGATCTGCTTGTCTTATGCAAAGAGATTAAAACATCCAAGGTCATTGTATGGATTTTAGAGAAGTCTCATATATTTGTCCATGTATTTCAAACAATAAAATGAAACAAAAAAAGGGATAGCAGTGGACAGTATTCTATATGCATGTGTACACACAACATTGTTATAAACAATGATATAATACAAACAACTTCTACAGCCAGTATTCTATATGCATTTGTAATCCAATTAATGGGTGCATAGTTTGAATAGGGATCAAATATTCAAATGTGAATCAAAAGATGAAAAAGAAAAAGAAAAGGAAAAAGTTGCACGTTCTTTTCCTAAAGTTTTATACTCTGCTAAAACGTTGAACAGTACGGTGATTAAGTATCAACTTGTCCATATCTCTATGTAGTTTATCAGGAAATAATGATCTAATAACAAATGCCATGAATTCAAATTAGTGTATAAATAATGATCTAATAACAAATGCCATGAGTTCAAAAGCAGTAGTTCCAATGATTTTCTTGAGCACTAGTGGACAACAGTTAAAATTATAGATAGATATTGTATAACTTCATTACTACTGCAACAATCATTAGTGCCTTGTTTAAGTAAGCATAGATTAATCTTAGGGTGCATCTTACATTTCTCATCCAATTTTTTTATTAGTTATTTGGTAACCTCAGATATAGAGTACACTTCATCCTTGTAAGAACGTTCCAATAATGAGGTTTTCTTGAAATTATGAATTGAATAAATCTTTTAAATAATTGTGGCAATGTGAAATATACATACCATGATACCAAAAACCAGGCTTCAACACTGGTATGTTTTGTAACACCCTCAGTTTCATGTTAGGCTTGTAAGTGGGTTACAAAGGTAGCCTAAGACTTGCTTAACATGTCAGTTCAGTTTTGTGACAAATTGAGTTAGTTTAAGCACTTAGTTGCAACACAGAAGTTGAAAAGTAACTTAAAATGACTCAAAAAATAGCTTTAAAGGCTTAGTTGAGAGAAACAAGTATGAATAACTTATTTTTAGGTCACAAATAAGCTAAGTAAGGTATAGTTAAAATTTGAGAAGAATCGGAGTCAGTTTGGTATTTTTAAGTACACTGGTTGTGTATTTTGATACTCGACTGATCTTAGCAGATATTAAAAAATAGAATAATGGTGAACCAACAATTTAGATGAATCCTAGTATTTATTCTAAAGTTGTTGGAAGCGAAAAAACTTGAATTAGAGTGATTAAAGTGTCCTTAGCAGATATAAGTTTCAGTAGCGAAACTTAACTTTCCAAGTTTGCCCTTTTCTCTTCATTTTCTCTTCTCTCACTCACGAACTTAGCAAAAACAGAACAGAAATAGAGAAACGAAGGGGAAAAAGAGAGAAAGGAGAAGAAAGAAAGGAAGGGAGGAGGAGGAAAAGAAAAAGAGCAAGGCTCCAAGGTTGGTCATCACCTAAAGGTAGGGGTTCTTGATTCTTACTTTTTTCCATCTTCTTAACATTGTTCTTTGACATTTTTTGAGAGACTTGATGAGGAATAATGGTTTTGGGTGAGAATAGGAAGATATAGTATAGTTGAAGCTTGATTGAGTTGAGTAGTGATGAATTAGTGTAGAATGATTGAAATTTGGATTTGGGTTCAAAAGGATGAAGCTCCTGGTGCAATGCTGGAAAACCAGAATTTGGCACTGTTCATGCAGACCCAAGGGAGTGCATGTCGCGACACTCCAGTTGCAGCTGCGCAAGAATTGTGGGGCAGAGAAGCTGAGGCCATGGCACTCCAAGTTTTGTGCCACAGCACAAATGTGTAATCCCCCATTTTCAAGTTTTTATGCAATTCTAAGTGGTGTTTTGCATTGATTGAGTATCTAGAATCTCAATTAACATGGAATTGCATAATATAAAGATTGATAAGTATTAGAAATGAAGAACTAGGCATGAGTACAAGTTGAGTTACAAGTTTATCAAGAGTATGATAAACAGGGTGTTATAGGATTCAAATGCTTAAACTAGTTATGTAAATAGCATAATTGGTTATAGGCCTAGTAAATGTGGAGTTTAACACCCTTTTGGATTATAAGTAACCCTAGTAAGCTATGGAAGAAGAGTAGTGAACCAAAGTAGGGGAGCATTGGCACTCCCATTGTATGCAGCAGAAAATGCATTCTGAACAGTTTACAGTTTTTGTCGCATAACTTGAGCTACAGACATCGAAATGACATGGTTTTTCTGTCATTTTAAAGATAATACATAGGGCTACATGCTCGTAAAATTTCAAAATTTTTCACTAAGCCAATTAGCACCAGTTTCTGTTTGAATCCGAGGCAGATTCTGCAGAAAATGCATTCTGGCAGCCCATAAACCAGATTGCATAACTTCCTCCTCCGATGTCTTTTTACATGAAATTTTGACAGTTTGAAGCTAACATATAAGACTTCATGCCTGTAAAATTTCAGAATTTTTCCATGTGTAATTTGTTCCCAGTTACAATTTAAAGTCAGGGCAAAAATGGGTGAACCAGTAAATCCCCTGTTTCAGCTTTTGTAAAATGTCGTATAACTTTGGCTACACTTATCCAAATGAAGTGAGGTTTGTGGCATTGGAAAGATATGAGAGAGAGCTATTTGCCTATAAAACTTTAGAAGTTTCTGAGTTATGATGCATATTTGGTGCAATCTTAAAAATCAGCCTTTTTAGGCAAGATTTAGAGGTGTTTTAGGATGGTTTGAGTCCTAGAAACACTAGTAACTCTTTTAATAGTTAAAGTTGAGTTAGATATTCAAGTTTTGTGGTAAATGCTTTACTCTCTCAATAAGTTGAGTTGAGATGGGGTAGTAGCAAGAGTGAATTGGTTCCCTCAAGCAAGTGAGATTGAGCCTAGTGAGTTGGTTCTCTCATGTAAGTGAGGTTGAGCCTACTGAGTTGGTTCCCTCAAGCAAGTGAGGTCGAACCTAGAGTTGGTTCCCTATGGGTCGAACCTAGAGTGGGTTCCCTACGGGTTGAACCTAGAGTTGGTTCACTGTTGAACATTTGAATAGGCCTAGTGGAAGAGGTTCAGAAAAATTATTGAAGTAGAGCTTAAGCTCACCCAACTGAGGCAAACTTCCAAGCCATGGTGGTATTTGTCCAAAAAGAAGATTACTGTTTAAATCAAAGTAAGCTAGTTTGTTGCACAAAGAAAGCTCAGCTGGTATTGGTCCAGTGAGTGAGTTTCTGAGAGGTCTAACAATGACAGGTCATGGATTTTTCCCAATGTCCTTGGAATTTCACCAGAAAAATTTATTGTTACCTAATCTTAGCCTCTCAAGGGAGGGTGAATTTCCCAGTTGGGGCAAAATTTCTCCATCAAAGGCATTGTTGGTAACATCAAAAGAAAAAAATGATCGAGAGCTACACAATGCAGCTATACTACCATTCAATCTGTTCTTTGAAAGATTCACTCTGGTCAAGTTTGCTACATTTATCAGTTGGTGAGGGAGGTTACCTTCAAGAGAATTGTTGTAGAAAGCACGAGCTGCTACAATGCTTTGAGGAATCCAAAAGTTGCAGGAATGCCACCTGAGAGCTGATTGTTTGCCAAATCCAAGATATTCAGTTTAATACAGTTACCCAGTGTGGCGGGAATCACACCCACAAGCTCATTCTGCCTAAGGTGAATAAAATTCTAATCACACCCACAAGCTCATTTTAATCACACCCACAAGTTTCTACATTCTAATGTTATTAAATCCAATAAAATGTTTTGGGGTAGGGCTGAGAAGAGACTGAGGGAAGACCAAAATCAACATTGCAAAGCAGAAACAATTAATTTACTTCACTTTTAATTTCAACAAATTAGCCAATGATCAATGGGGATTAAACTTTAGAATAGCAGTATGATCTGAGTATCTTTTTATGCTCATAAACTATTTCTCTACATGGAAAATTTGGAAGGTTAGGAGATGGAGGGTCATATTATGCAGCTTTTGTGTAGCATGCGGGAAATCTAGTAGCTGACATAGCCTTTGGAGGAGGTAACAGACAACACTCATTCTTTTAATCATTAAGATGCAGATTTATCAATAATCTCATTTATGCTATACATGTCATTGTTCTGGTGAAGCAAGTAATAACTGAGTTCTCATAAACAAAAAGAAAAATAGAAAGAAAAAAGTAAGAATACTTTTAGCAAAATTCAAATTCCAAATGCCAATGACCTTGTAGCTCAATTGGTACTTGCAATTCCAATGTACCAAAAATTAGAGCTAATGACATCAAAACAAATTAGAGCTCTACTTTAGTTTTATATCTTCAGTTTATTTGAAAATTCAACTCTTGCAGCCTTCCAAACACTATTGTGAACAATTTTTGTAACGAAGAATAGATATCAGATATGAAATCAGCAAGGAAACAATAGAACAAAAGGTTTGGCTATACTGCATAGCAATTTTTCTCTATCTAATTATCGAACTGAACAGGATAATTGAATGCACCTCCATACTAAAACAAATAATTAAAGGAAAATAATTTAAAAAGTATTAACCTTATATCAGAAACATACTTAAAACAATCAATAGACAAAAAATATTATATAAAAACCACCTGCATTTCTTTAACCATGTCAGCACATGACTTTTTCAAGAGATTACTTGCATCACGGTCAAAGACAACAAAATTAGCAACATCAGTCTCATTAGCCACACTTAATTTGATCCTATATCTTAAAAAAAAATGAAAACACACTGAATCAGAGTTTAAGTCAAATAACAATATAACAAGAAATAAAGAATGAGAACTCAAGGATTCATTCATCTAATCAAATAACTAATATCAACACTCAATAAATTAACTTTTTATTAGAAGAGTCTGACCATGGGAACACATTAACCACATGAGAGAAGCAACCATCACAGCAGTACATTCCAGAATCAAGAGTAATAGCATAAACAAATCAAAATGCCAACCATTGATTTATCTTAGACTTGGTTATTGAAATCTAGCAAGCACTTTGCCCAATGATTATTTTTCTTGATTGATATATTACGTACTGTTAGTCTAACTCTTGCATTGGAACATATGGTTCTTGGTATAACACCATTATTTCAGAAGAAGGAAAGCTACTTCTCTGAATCCCAATAGGGGTGACCAGAAGCAACTAGTTACTTTCCCAAAATTCTAATCCCAATAGCAGAAATAGAAAGAGACGAAGAAGGAGGCAGAATGATGGAAGAAAGAAATAATGGAAGGGCTTACCTGCAGAAGGAGGGGAAGCCACTCGCGTCGCGTGGCTGCCGTGCCCAGCTCCGGGGAAGGGCTTGGGTGGTGGAGGGGAAGGTCGCACGGCTGTTGGGGGGAAGAGATTTGATTTGGGGAGGAAATTTAATTTTTGTAACCTAAACGAGACATTTTGGCCCTTTTCTGAGTGGGCGAGATTTTTAATTTTAGCGAGGAAAATTATTCCCTCGCTAATCCCTCGCAATTCTGTCTCTGAATTTAGCTAGGGAATACTATACCTCGCAAATCCCTCGCTGATTTTAGCGAGGGAACATATTACCTCACAAATCCCTTGCGAATTTTCGCGAGGGAACATATTACCTCGCAAATCCCTCGCTGATTTTAGCGAAGGTAACGTATTCCCTCTCAATTCCCTTGCTAATTTTTGCGAGGGAAATTATCTCTCTCACTTCCCTCGCTAAATTTAGAGAGGGAAATAATTTACTCGCTATTGCTTCACTATTTACTAGTTGTATCCCCATTTGGATTTTGTTCTGAATTTTAGCGAAGGAAAGTGTTGGCCTCGCTTATCCCTCGCAATTTGCTAGCTAATTAGAGAGGGAATTGCGAGGGAAAATTTCCCTCTCTAATTTCCATCGCTAATTAATAAATTTCTTGTAGTGAAACAATTTTTATACAACCTTTAATAAATGTTGCTAGAAACATAATAGGTAATGTTTTAAAGTTGTTGCCAATTGTATTGCTTTTTAAGACATTTTTAAAATATTGCTTAAGATTTTTTTTTAACTCTTATTAGTTTCTTTCAAATATTTTGGTCAAAAAGGCACAAATAACTAAAGCCATTCGCGGGAGTGGCAAAATTTTTCTAACCTACTCTCATTTCTATGAAAAACATATCACATTGAAGACTTATTGAAAAAAAATACCAACCCACTCTCTCGATACCCTAGATTGAAAGTGTCTTGCTTTGTAGAAAATATCACGTGATTCTCACTTTCTTGTTCGATTAGCATCTTCTTCTCTTTGTCTAGCTCACAGCTAATTCAGAGATTGCCTTGGTCTTGCGGATCGTGACTCCCTGGCTATCGTTTGGGTAGCTTTTGATTCGTCATTTGGTTTATGTATGATTACTCTTAAACTTAAATCATTCTTAATGGTAGCCGTAATGGGTTTGGGGTAGAGGTGCGGGGTTAGGTTTCCCTTCTCTTTTGTTATTTTGTTGAGTTATCTTGGTGGATTCTATTTTTTATGTCTTGTTATTTTATAATATATTGTGTGTAAATGTGATGTGTTAAATTTGTGTGTGACGAAGAATTTCTCTAAATTTTGATTCTTGGGTTTATGCACGTTGACGAGTCAAAGCGTAATTGTAATTAACCTTGGTAGCTTTGCAAGTTGCACTGGTAGTTATGGCTTGAAATTAAAATGAGCTTAGGCCTGAAAATTTTGTGGTCGACTGACTTCGATTATCATCGGATGAAAGACTATCTTAGTGTAATGAATTTTAAAATCGATTAAAAGGAAGAGGAATCTGTTTATGCTTTGATTATGAACTATAGAGATTTCTGGCTTTCGAGGTGCTATATGTGGCAGTGGACCATTATGATTTATCAGCAGCCCTTACTCAGTCAAAACATCTTCTCCAACTCAACTTTGTAGAGAAGAGAAATAACAACTATTCATTCTTCTTGTCAAGATAACTTTATGAAACAGATATGCTCTACAGGTCCTTCTATTTTGAACCGAAGATGCTTGAGTTGCTTAAGAAGAAGGTCACAGAAGGTGGGGTGTTGAAGAAATGCTCTAGTTTTAAAGCACTCTCAGCTTTTGTGTGGAGAGCTAGAACTGAAGCCTTAAAGATGCACCCAGATCAATAAACCAAGCTACTCTTTGTTGTTGATAGAAGGTCTAGATTCGTGCCGCCAATATCAGAGGGATACTTTGGCAGTGCTATTGTGTTGACAAATGCACTATGCAAAGTAGGTGAGTTATTGAAGAACCCACTGTCACATACAATGGGATTAATTGGCAAGGCAGTTAACATGGTCACAGACAGTTACATGAGATTTGCTATTGACTATTTTGAAGTCAAAAGATGAAGGCCTTCCCTAACAGCAACCATTTTGATCACAACTTGGACTAGGTTGTCCTTCCACACTACAGATTTTGGGTGAGGGAAGCCTCAGTCTTTTGGTCCTGTGACCTTGCCAGAAAAGGAAGTCATTTTTTTATTGTCATATAGTACAACAACAACAACAACATAAGTGGGTGCTTGCACTATAATTACTTTCTCCCTTCATTAGTTAGGGCCTCTTTCGCATGACGTTTTACGATAAACTAATATAATTTAAACTTCATTAGCTTAGGTGCGAAGCTTTTTGGGTATGATGGGTCAAAGTCTCAAGCATGGATTTCCAACTTTGTATCATAATCATATGAATTGGACACTATCCTCTAGGATTCGCTTAGTAGTTGGTGGGCTTGTGGCCATAGTTGGTGTGATATTGGCACTAAGAGATGGCAAAATGGCGATACAATTTAGCTTGCCATGGACTTTTGGTAGAGATTGCAGGTTGGAGAAATCTCTCTTGGTTCACAGGTTGCAAAATCTCTAGAACAATTGTTTCATCAATGTTGTTTTGAAGGTCATGTTTAAGAGAAGTCGTCTGCTTTATAGGGTTTTAGTATAAGTACAAACATTAGTTCTGTTTTGTGGTTTTTTGTTTGTTCAATTGGCAAATAAATTTTGATATATGTTGAGTGTTGTACAAATGATATATTTCTTTGTTCCATGAATTTAGTTGAAATGAAATTGTTGCAGACTCTCGCCAGCTGTTTTTGCTTTCAAAGTTTTCTTCATAGCGTGATTAGTGAATGTGGGACTGCTGACCTAGTTGAAAGCATGCCTCTTGCAATTTCTTTGGCTACTTTATTAGAAGGTAGGACCTTATTATGTGTATTTCTGCAATTGTATTTCGCTTATATAACCTTAATATGATGGAAGCTATTCTTTATATTTGGAATGGAGCTTAATTCTAAGTAACCTAAACACAATGCACTTTCTTTTCATTAGAAGCTTGCATCTAAATAATTTTTTTTTAAAGTTCCGGTTATATGCAAGGTCTCCTTCCTCCCTCCCAATCCCCATTTTTTCCCTTGACATTTTCCTTTGAATTCTTTGATGGAATGGAGTTCCCTTCAGGATTTGTGCTTAAAAAGATTATGATTGTTAAATGTGACTCAAATACAAGTCACTCAAATGGAAAGAGGTAGCCTAAGAGAACTAAAATGACTGCACAAGTTGGAGGCCCTAGTCAAATGGCAATGAGACAACCCTTATTTACAAATGTGACTCAAACACGAGTCACTCAAATGGAAGTCCAAGGTGGTTGTCTCATGACACCAAGTTTATTTCTATTGAAAGAAACAAGTGGAAAACAAGTTTCAAATGAAAAAAGGAGACAATCAATCACCATAAGTGTGAACCAATGGTCAAACCAAAATGATCATGGTCCTAAAGTTAAGAGGATGAATGCAGTTTGCCCAACAATGTCTCTTGATGACTTCCTTGAAGAAAATGGTGTGTATGAAGAAGAAAATCAATTGCAACATGATGAAGAAGAAGAAGCTAAAAATGAAAGAGTAGTTCAAGAAGTTAGAGAAATAGGTCAAAATCATCAGGTAGATGATAACTTCATTGACCAAGATGCTGACAAAGAGGAAGTTGAGGAAATGGACAATAATGCAGAAGGTAACATCATTGTCTTCGACTACTATTTTTCCAAGTACTTAGTTTTCACAAATATTTCTCAAATACTTTGTATGCATTGACTTATAAAACTTATGCCTCTACTTATGTAAAATTTGGGACAATGAAAAAGAAAAAAACTCGAGGCAAAACTGAATGCAAAGATATCCATGCTAGATCAGAGGAAGAACAAGAAGAAATCATTTTTAAGAAAATAGTAGCAATTAGGCCCACTGATAAAAGTGTTTCTAATTTAAGCTTATTCTTGGGCATAGTTGCTAGAAATTCAAATTTCTGCCCCTTGAACTACACAATTTTAAGGCCATTCCAAAAAGCTACACAGATAATATTATGAAATATGTCTGGGTATGCGTAGGATTAATTTCTATTATTTTAAATGCAATATTAGTATATTAATGATGCTAACATCATTGTGGTACTTTCCTTAGTCAAAATTCATCATTCCAAAAGAAGGAGAAGATTGGGTACTTTCAGGAGTAAAGGAAGCTTGGAAGAGGCACAAGTGTAAGATCAAGAAAAAGTATTTTAAGCCATATGACAACGCTGAAGATATGTTAAAGAATCATCCAAGAGATGTACCAATTTCAACTTTTAAAAAGTTGATTGCCTTTTGGAGCCTTCCTACAATTCAAGTAAGATCTAAATTATAAGGTCATATTTTAATTTCATGTTACTTATGAGATGTATTTTTCATAACATTACATTTTTTTTATGGAATATAGACAATCAACAAGATGAATTCTGAAAATAAAAAGCGTCAAAGGTGGAACCATCTAATGGGACCTGTGAATTTTGCTAGAGTTCAGAATCGTTTAGTATTTTTAAACTAGTTTAAAAATGGATGCTGAGATTGATGCTGTAAAGCGCAAACACTCTAAAGAAATGTTAACCTTGAAAACTAAGATGGAAAATCAAAAGCAGAACACTGACAATCAGATGAATAACATGAAGAAACAAGTAGTGGGATTAGAAAATCTTGTGAAGGCTTTGCTTGAAAGAGCTAGCCTCAGTGTGAACTTAGAATACTTGGCACCCTTAATGCGCTCATCTCCAACTGATGCGAATAGTGCACCTAACATGGATAAAAATGGTATTCCACACTCTTCTACATCGATGCATATTGCAAGCCAAGAAAAGGTAATAGTGCTTGTTGATTTAGAATGGTGATTTGAACTTTGTTTCAGGTTCAATTTGATATGAATGGATGGGTTATTGTTCTGGTTTTATTCTTGATCTTTGCATATTAATTTGACTGATGAAAATGATGCAATATCTGTTAATGAATAATGGGAGCATTAATTGATGCTGGAATCCTTGGTTGTTTGATTTTGGTTTTACATAATGGTGATATGGTCTCTCTTAATTAGTAGGCAAAATAATGCAACATGATAGGGAGAGAGAGGCTGAGATTGAGGGACTATCTATGCATTTGTGTTGAATTTAAGTGATAGGCTGAGATGTTATCTAATAAATTATTTGACACCTGCTCCTCCTGTTAATATTTGTAGGACTCGTTGCAAGCTACAATATTGTTTTAGGCTATGTTTGTGCTGTAATTCTTAAGTGTGGCCGAAAGGCCAGCACCTTTTGCAATACATTTCCTGTTCCTTTGACTAGGGGAACATTTTTCGTCTCCTCAGTAGAGTTAGTGGAAAAAGTGAATTTTGCCTTTTCAAACTCCCTTTTTTAGTAGGATGGAAAATATACTAAAAATAACTTGAAATGTGCAATTGATGAGTAAAACAAAGTAATGCAAAATTCTAAAAAATGCTGAACTTTACTCACAAAGCACATATGATTTGATCTTCAACTTCAACTAAGTGTCACATCTAACTTGTAATATTCACAAGATATCTTAATATTTTCAATAAAGGAGCAAATGAGTCAATTTACAATTTTACATAGCAGTTCTGTGGTTTGAAATTTGTAGATTGGCTAAGCGCCATTGATTTGTTATTACAAGTACTATATAAAGATATTTTATAATTCATCACTTCATTATTAGTAGACGATCTATAAACTCATTATAAATCTTCGTTGAGGTTAATGGTTTACCTTGACCTTAAAATAAGGAGAGCCCCATCACCCTAAACATATTGATCATCAAAAAAAGAAAAGAAAAAATAGCAACCAACCATCTTAAACTTTTAAATCTTTTAATTTAATCCATAAGTTATTCTAATTCCTATAATTAGTCTTTCATAGTTTGTCTAATCTAAATTAGTTGACTAACAGATTATTACATCATGAAAAATTCAAAAATACTTTTAAAATAATACTCTGGCCAAGTTTATAACTATTTATTTAATTTAATAATATTTAATTTTGTGATCCAATTACAACATGTAAGCTCTAAGTATCACGTATTACAATTTGAGTAGTATAGTAAAAACTTCTCATGCATCATGTACAAATACGTAAGTCATTAATGATTTTTTACCATGTCAATTAATGACTCATATGCTTATATATGTGTTGCAGTGCTTCTTTAATCAATTGACTGAAATTAGACAAAGGAGTAATTGTAATAATTAAAGTAGTTTAATAACTAAATTGGAAGATTTGAAAGTTTAGGATAATTGTTTGTAACTGAGCGAAAGTTTAAGGTGACTGGAAGCTATTTTACCAAAAAAAAATTACTCTTTTCGGAATTTGAAAAGTTTTCATTGACCTCTGTAAAACATTGCATTACGACTCTTCGCGAGTGGCACGCATGGGATATTTAGTACAGAATAATTTGAAAAAGTAGTAAAAATACATACTTTTAATCGGGTATGTCAAATTATATATTTCTGTGTAGTATTCTATAATTGATGAATGATGGTGCAGCCAATGAAGCCGAAGATACGCTGCACCCAACTACCTTTTTCGTCGAACAAGAGCTTTATCCAGGGAGAGAAGTGACCATGCAATTCCCCAAGCATCCCATTGCTCAACCTTATATACTCTATTCTTACCTAAAAGATGCCAAAGAGATTGGAACAAACAAGAGATACACACCTGAGCAGATCTATTTGAAGAATCTTCCCATCAAGGGAGAAGAAAAGCACTGTGCAACATCCTTGAAATCATTAATCTATTTCACCATTTCAAGGCTTGGAAAGGACATCGACATATTCTCTGGTTCATTTGCACAGAATCACCAGGAGAATTACACTTTTGCAAAGAGTACAAAAAGTTGGAGAAAAAACAGTAGTGATATGTCACAAACTGAATTTCCAAAATGTTGGGTTTTATTGCCATGAAGCCAGTCCAATAAGAGCTTATATGGTTCCATTGGAGGCTGCTGATGGGACCAAAGCCAAGGCACTAGCTATTTGCCATGTTGATACTGCAGAATGGAATCACTTTGTGGCCAATATGGTTTCTCAGATCCTCAATGTTAAACTTGGAACTGACTGTTTGCCATTTCCTAGGCAATAAGACTTTTCTATGGGCACCCAGTTTAGCCACGATAAGGCCTCCTTTATAACCTAGCTAGTCTCTATCCTCTTGTGGATACCATCAGCTATGTATAAAAATAAAATAGCATCTATATAAGTTCTTCATGTTGATCTGTACTTAACTAGAACTACCTATGTGTACCCTTATGTGAAGATAATATAATGCAATGTTTAGCTGTGTTTGCTGGGATATCTTCATGTTTCTTCATTTAATATGTACTTCAAATATCATGGCTATATGGTTCCGTATTCATAATACCAAGCACCTTAAAAAGTTATAATTACTAAATGCCCATATCTCTACGTACTGTGTGTTTGGTTTTGTTCCTGCATCCTAATTTTTCTGGTTTTCTTCTTCAAAGTGAATATAAACTCGATATCAGAATCTATTTGTTTACATATTTTTATGTTCAACCATCCACGCATACGAAGTGTTTGCATCTCCAATATTACAAATAATAATAATAATAATAATAATAATAATAATAATTGTCGCGACCGGTGATCGCGGCGAAAATTTAGCAACTCATATGATTTTAGAATATGAAAAATGGAGTCGCCACCAATTTTATTTTAATTTAGGAAAAATTAAAAAACCTTTCTTTGAAAATGGTATTTGAGAATCATATTGGATTCGGAAGTCGGTTATGCTTAGGGAATGGTGGAAACTTAATCCCACAAAGACTTCTAACGCACTGTCCCCCAAGACGGTACCTTAAGTCAATTGTGCAAATTCTTGATAATCTCAAATATATTTACTTTACCCCTTTTATTAAAACAACACTAAAAAAAGCTAAATAATTTGTGAAAATTTAATTTTTGACTTGACAGAATAGATATTCTGCTCCTACGTATCCTCAGGTGCAATGAGGAACTCAAAGTCACGTAGTTCTTTAAAAAAAACTTGTGGGTTAGTTGATTTCAATAATAATAATAATAATTTGAAAATTTTAATTAACAAGTCATCGCGACTCAGTTAATCAAATTAAGATTTGAATAAGTGAAGCTCGGCGTCGCGCTAGAGACGTCACCCATTGAATCATCAAGTTGTCACAACTCAGATGATTATGAAAAAAATATAAGATTAACAAGTTGTCACAACTCAGTTAATCCTATTTTGTTCTTTCCGAAAGATTTAAGTATTTTATTTTTGTATATTTTTTATTATCATTTTTTATTTTTTCGTTTTTTCTATGCTTAAACAATCATCTAAAGCCCATATAATTCTAACCCATTAGGAAAAAAAAATTAAGTCTAAGCCCAAAATTTTTTTTTCTCTTTCCCTTTGTTTTATTTTCTTATGTCAGACTAGAACAATAAAACAAAGGTAAGATTTAAATTTTGAAAACACAAAAGAAAACGGGCAGGTTCTAGAGGAAGCCACTACATGAGACACCAAAGGAATAAACGAATGAGAGAAAAAAATAGGGCTCAAACCTCTGGTAGTGCAAGAGGTAACTCGACGGAGAGGGATCCATTTTCTGAGATCCGATGATCGGTGCGAGGAGGGATAGGGATCTGGTTTCTGAGGTCCGACGGTCGGTGAGAGGGGGGATCTGATGTTGAGGTCCAACGGTCGGCTGGGAAGGATCTGGTGTTTGAGGTCCGACGGTCGGTGCTGGGAGGGATCTGGTGTTGAGGTCCGACAGTCGGTTGGGAGGGATCTGGTGTTGAGGTCCGACGGTCGGTTGGGAAGGATCTGGTGTCTGAGGTCTGATGGTCAGTTGGGAAGGATCTGGTGTCTGAGGTCTGACAGTCGGTGTGAGCTTCTTAGGTCCAACGGTCGGTGTGGGTTTCTGAGGTCCGACGGTCAGTTCTGAGGTAATGGGTTGTGGTGATGTTGGTAGTGGAAGTTGAAGATGGGTGAGGCTATGGAGGTGCAACCATGACGGTGGCCACGGTTTGGAGGCTGAAGGTGAGGATGAAGGATAATGGAGGCTGAACGTTGGTTGTTGGTCTGCTTCCTTGGTGGGTTCAGTTTTTTTGGTTGCTATGGAAGGATGGATGAGTTGTTAGGAGAGTGGTGAAGGTTGGTATGGGTTTACGTGGGGAACCTAGAAGTAGTTGGTTAGGATGGTGATTCTGGAAGATAGGTGTTCGGGAGGTTGAGGGAGATGGAATATGGTTAATGGTTTGATGAGTGAGGGTGGTGAGAGATGGAGGTCCACGGTTGAGGGGTTTGGAAGATTGAGAGGTAATGGGTGAAGGTAGGTTTTTGGATGAATGGTGGGTTGTGGTGTCGAGGATGGTCTGCTTGTTCCAAATGTGGGATGGCAAGGGATGAACTTGATGATGAAGTTGGTGATCAGTGGTGGCAGTGAAGTGGGGGGATAGTGATGAAGATGGTTAGAGTCCTTCACAGTTGGTGATTTATGGGGTAAAATTGTGATTTCTGATGGGTGTGTGCGTGGTTGGAGGTTGATGGTAAAGATGGGATGTTGTGTTGAGCTTCTGAGAAGATCTTTTCTCCCAAAACTCCCAGCTCTCAGGTGGCTTTTCAAAATTCTCCCCCTCCCTCCAGCCAACTCCAAAACCTTGCTGCCAAATACTTAGCTTCCTCCTTTTGTATCATTCCCCGTATCCAAGTCTCCCCTTTTTCCCCTTTTTTCAGCTGACATTTTCTTCTTTTTTCTCTTTACGTAAACCACTCCCTACATTGAGCCTCTCTTCTCTTTGCTTGTGCAGCCTTAATGCATGTAATGCACTGTTATTTTATCATTTTCTTTTACGTGTGCAGGCACCAAACATTAAATGTATTGCCCTTTTCCTCTTTTTTTTTTTTTTGTTTTATTTTGTTTTGTTTTTATTTTTGTTTTTTTTTTGTTAAACGAGATCAGTGTTCTCTTTTTTTTTTTTTTTTTTTGTGTCCGGTCAAAATTGAGTGTTCACAATAATAATAATAATAATAATAATAATAATAATAATAATAATAATAATAATAATAATAATAAAGACAACTCATACATGATTGACATGGAGTCTAAGAATATTGAACTACCTAATTATGGGAAAATGTTCATTAAATACCATTTTTTCCTATACCACTTTATAATTTACTTGATTTATTAAAACAATAATTTTATTCTTACACCCAAATCTTTACCCCTATCCTTTACACCTACTTATTTTGAAAAAGAAAAATCAAACTAATCTCATTTTCCTCCTCTTTTTCTCCCTATTTCTTTTCCAAAAGTAGTAGGTGTATAGATAAGGTGAACAAATTTAAGTGTAGGAATAACAATATTGTTAGTAAAAGAAAGAGAAACTGTGTATTGAAAAGTATATTTTTCCTGTTTTATGATTAAAAAAGAAATAATGTAAGAAACGTATAATGAAAGTAATGTATAAAAATTGAGACTTCTAATTATGCCACACTTTTCCATTATTTCCTTTTACTTTAGGAATGATTGAAATCACATGCGCTTAATTCAGAACAATAATTACTTTTTGAGTTCCATTATTAATTTGAACAATTAAAATACGATACCTCAACGGCACCACCACATTCATATGTGAATACAGTACAAATTCCAAAACCATACACATAGTATACGAAAATAGGGAACCACACTTACATTCGGATATAGTGTCTCATGGGGTGTCATATTTGAAGTGTTCAAAAAACATTTTCCTTACTTTTTATGCTTAAGTATGTGACATGTCTTGGTTTTAGAATAGTGTAATCTCTCTTATTCTAAACTTTATAACCCAAAAAAAAAGTACTTTCAGACTTTCTACTATATCGATTGATCGAAGTGTGCATAAAATAGTGATCGCCATTCAAAAACATCTTATAAATCATGATAAGATCATATGTATACTTGTGGACAACCGCGAAGGGCTCTAAAGATAACGTGATTTTGATAGACGTCATAATGTCAGCCCTTGAGAAAAGGACAAATCGAAGAAGATGCAAGTTTTCTTGAGTCCCTCTGGAGGAAAGATCAACGATGGTTAAGTGGGAAAGGAGTAGGAAATCGAAAGAGTTGGGGTCCTCTTTTGTGGACTAAGCACAATTATGGAACTTGGAAGGGGAAAGATCATCGAACGATAAGTTGAAAAGGAGAAAATAATCCATAGACTGGGGGTCCTCTTTTGTGGACTAGGAACAGTGATGGAACTAGGAAATCACTGTAAATTGGTCATCTTAATTGCAATCTTCAGTGTCACGTTCTCTTCTATACGCTATCTATTTCACAGCCTAAACTAAATGGAGTTTCGTCACCTAAGCTCCCTGTCAGCTCTTTTCTGTATAAGCCTCTATCTCTCTTCAGTAGAATAAACGTAAAGCCTTTTATGCCATTATTTATCTGACATTTCCTTCCATCACATATGCTCCAAACGTTTTTTTTTTCACACAAACTATTGTTTGCTTTGCTGATGCAATGATATATATATAATCCAAGGGTGCGTTTGTTTGAAGTTTTGTTAAATTATTTCTGAGAATGTAAAGGTAATTTGGGAAAATTCTAAAATATAGAAGAATCTCTCCATGATTTGGCCTATTTCTATTTCCATATATAGAAAGGGTAGATATGTTGATCATGTTCTATTCCCATGACTTGGACATCAATATTATTCTATAAAATGACAAAAATACCCACCCATTAAAATCAAACTCCCACGTTCCCCTGGAGACGTTCCACTGGACATCTCTTTAAGCGGTGCTTATTCTATTTTTTTAAGTTATGGCACACCTTTTTTAAAAAGATAAATAAATTATTGCACTGGCTATTTTCACTTGAAAAGTGATATTGTTGTACCCACTTTTCATCTTTTTAATAACAAATGAAATCTCATATAATTTTTTTAATATATAAATCTGGTTATTCACTTGGGTTTTGAAAAATAATCATAATAATTTATAATAATAAATTATAATTTATAATAATTTATAATAATAATAATAATTTATATAATAAGCACTTTGCATTTTAGATTTTATGAAAAATTAGGAAGACAAGAAACTTAAATTACTTAGGGTTTTTTAGTGCTTTTGAAAAATATTTAATGACAAACCAAGTAAATTTTGAAAATATTTTTTCTTTTATTTTGAAATTTTTTTTGTTAGGAGTAATTTAGAAAATTTATTAAACATTCTTGGAAATATTGAGGTGGATTATTTTGTATAAAAGTAAATAAATTTATTATAACTTAATACTAATCTAAAAAAAATATTTATTTTATAGTATAAAAAATAATTATTTTATGGTATGAGTATAATAATCATCTTTCTTTTTCTTGCTGTAACATCTTTTTTATCAATTACATTAAAAATGATATTTAAATATTATTTTATATATTATGGACATTTTGAGAATTATAATATATATTCCTGAACCACACAACCTTTTAAGTTATTCCCAGCAATTCCAAATTAAAATTCCTAGGAATTTTTTTTTGATCAGAAAAAAAAAATTCCTAGGAATTTGAAATGCTATACAAATAGGTTTTTTAAAAAACCCAAAAATAACATTTATGGTCATATTATTCATGAGAATATGATTTCTGGGAACATAATTGGAAACCTTGAAAGAAACACACTCTAAATGATATCTTTATTATCCATTAATATTATAAAGGGGATTGGTATCCAATTTTTTTATTCCAAAAATACCATCTACTTTTATTAAACACAAATAATAAAGGGTGTAAAATGATGGATAAAATAATAATTTCACTACGTACCACTATCACTTAGTTATCAGTGATACGTGGTTATTTATATAATTTTCAAAATGGTAACTGGGAGTTATCCTGTCTTTGAGTAATTGCAAACAAAAACAATAATATTAAATAAAAGAGAAAAATTAAATAAAATTCTTTAAGTACTTGTGATATTTTTTTCTATAAAAATATAATATGTGTATATTTATTTATAACTTATTAATAAAAATTTAAAAAAATAATGAAATGGTTAAAAATAAAATACATATTATATTTTTATTAAAGAATAAAATATATATTATATTTTATTAAAAATAACAAGCACATAAAAAAATTTACCTAAATTTTATCCTTAAATAAAAGGATAATAAGTTACTAATATAGAGAAGACGGTTACAAAATGATAGACAATAACCAATAAAAAATGCAGATTAATAGGTATGTTAGTATCAATCCACCAGTATATAATAAAATAAGTTGACAATAACAGCCGACAATGTTAATGGCGGGGGCGGCTGCATGGCAAACTTGGCAAAAATGTCATTGAAAAAATATATATGACATTTAAGCATAACATACTTGCCAATATGACACTTAAAAAAAAATATTCTTTAAAAAAATATGAATTTAATTTGAATGCACTGTTAATTATAAAAAAAAATTCAATCAAAAAAATTTATTAAGATTTTTTACATTATCATTCAATCATACATTATTAAAAATATTTGATTCTCATAATAATAATTTTAAAAAATTTATATATGTGATAATATATGATTAATTAATGATGTAAAAAACTTTAAATTAATAGTACATCAAAATTAAACTCAAAAAATAAACTGTTTTCTTTTGCAGTGATATTTTTATTTTAATTTGAAACTTTGGCAGCTTGCACTCCTAGGAAGCCATGTCCAAGCATCGCCACCCGCCGAAGATGATTGGCGATCCCAGTGGCCTAACACTCTCATGCCTAAAAGCTCTAAGGGATCTTACGCAGCCTGGTTAGTAGTATGAAAATAAAAGTCCAGACTCCAATTCTGATACTTTTTAACTTTAGTTTCTATTATGTTGGCTGTTTTAAATCCTTTATTGTATCTTGCTTGGAAATAGAGGCACTTAGTATGGCCAAAACATCGAAAAAAGTAAATTAAGCTTGTTATCTACAAGGGTACAACTCTTCTCTCTCTCTCTTTCTTTCATCTTATTATGCAGTGAAACAAATCAATTTTTTTTCACCAATTTTCTTATCACTTAGAAGTTGGTTGCTATCTAAAACTATTTTATCTCTTTCTTTCACATTTTATCTCTCATTTAATTTAAATAACTGCACTCTTTTCTTTTCATCTTATCACTTATCACTTTTTCTAACTTTTTCATATTTACTCTATCATCTTATCTCATTTATCACTTCTCCAAATTTTCCTTATCGTTTATCTCAATTTCTTTAAATTTCTCTTATCTCTTTTAAAACCATTTCACTTATCCAAAAATCTATTTTGTGTCTTTTTTTTTCCTCTTAATTTCAATTATAAAATTTTTTCCGTGAGCTCTTTTTTTTTTTCACTACCATTATTAGGCCACTTAAAATTGTTTTTTTGCGTTTTTCATTTTTTTATATAGACACGGTCAAAATATGATATTCACATATAGCTTTAATTTATATTTTTATATTATACTATTATAAATCATTTATCTATAAATGATTTTTAACAAAATATTTTAATTTAATAAATATAATCTATAGTTGTCTTCATTAAAATCAAATGTTACTATTTTCTCATTATTAATGTTAGATGTCACTATTGTTTATTTGTTGAGTTAATTTTTTGGTATTGTTTATTGTGTTTGCATTTTACAATATAGCCCCTGAGGCTAATTAAATGTCTTTGACCCTTTCTTTGTTAACTCACTTCTTGATTTATATCATGAGAAGTACAAATACAGATACAAACATAGATATTACATGATATTAATATATTGATATGACAAAAAATTTAAAAATAATTAAAAAATATATAGATAAAAATATCTAAGTATCCAATACATATATGATACGTATTAGAACAATTATAATGATAAATAAGAAAAAATTCATACTTACTTCTTATGACATTTTTTTATTAGAAATAAATATTTCATATAATTTTTACATATTTTTTAAATATTAGTTGCAATTTAAAAATAAACAATTATTACTAACTATTTAAATAAGAATTTGCATCAAACCCAATATCACAATAATATCATTAAACAAACATGGCCTACAAGTACAGAGATGAGTGAAAAAACATTAAACAAAAATGCTTCTTACACATCTATTTATGCTATATATTTCTTTCATCTATTTAGGTGATAAAATTAGAGTATAAGTGCGTAAAAAATAATATAAGATCAGTTTTAATTAAATAATAAAAATTCTGTAAATATGAAATGATGTATATATAAATATGTATAAATAATATTATT
The DNA here is from genome assembly GCA_029884595.1 of Ormosia semicastrata. Lineage (NCBI taxonomy): Eukaryota > Viridiplantae > Streptophyta > Magnoliopsida > Fabales > Fabaceae > Ormosia > Ormosia semicastrata. The sequence goes on along the minus strand of JAQQTO010000041.1, from coordinate 29,714,069 downwards.
CTAATAAATTATGCAAGACTTTGTAAAAAAAAAAGCTACAAGACCTTATTGCACATATATTGCACCTACTGTTTCACCCGTCATGGTGAATATACACACAAAATTGCTTGCAAGACGTAACTCGTGATGTAAGCACCTCTCTCTAGATCTTCACTACCCACTCCAGTTCCAAAGGTTGGTTGGTTCCCAGTGGCATGCACACTAACAAATGGACTACTTTATGTATAAGGACAAAGGTGTCATCCATGCAGCCCAAAACTAGCTAAATAACCAACACAGTTGTCGCAGTATAAAATATGTGCGCCATGTAAGGGTGTAAGTGAGTGATTTAGTTTAGTTTTTGAGGAAAAATAAATCTGAACCAATTAAAATTAATTGGTTTAGTTTGGTTCGATTTTTGTATTTTTTGATAGCTAAATTTGAACTAAACCGAACCAAACATCTATGGATTGGTTTGGTTCGGGTGATCAGATTGATCATTTTTTTAATATAAAAATTAATTAAATAATTAGCTTTTCATAAAAAAAATACAAAATAAACTAAAAAAATAGAAATAGAATCAATCTTATTAATTTGAATACTAATAATTTTCATGTTTTAAAATGTGCATTAAAAGGTTCATAAAGGAAACAAAGAAACATATTGATATTTGTATTAAGAAATTATATTTGAATAAGTTAAAAAATTATTCAAGAGAAATTTAATTTGACAAGTTGTATACTACTATTCAATTAAGAGAAAGTTATAAGGTTACTAACCTGAAGGTATATATGTAACTAATTGAACCATTAATGACATGAGTAAAGCTAATGAAGACTTGATTAGTTGAACTTTGAATCAGCAACCTAGCGAATTCAAAGTCTCTAACCTTTACAGTCATATTTTCATCTAAGAGAATGTTGTTAGGTTTCAAATCACAATGCACAATAAGAACTTCACTATTATTATGCAGGTAATCCAATGCATAAGCAGTATCAATATCTATATTCAGTCTCTCCATAAGGTTCAACTCATTTTTATTTGCATGCTTTCTCTTTCCCTTTAATCCAATCTTCCAAACTCTCATTACTTAAGTACTCATAAACTAGAGTCAGAAATTCATTTTTTTTAAAGTCAATACTAGAGCATTTAAAGTCAATTCATCGTTTTCAAGCTTCTAAGTTTAGATGATATTGTTGTTGTTACTTTCACTTTTCTGTTCTTTATGTATAGTAGCAAGCAAATTGTTAGACATAGTATCAGTGTTACTACTGTGGTTATGATGATGTAATGACTAACATGCCTTCTTCTATGGCCATGAGGCTCACATGCAAAATACAAGCAAAGTTTTTTATTCCCTTCTAAATGGATAGCAAAAAGATTTTGGAAAATTCCACCAGTAGGAATGGTTTCTTAAATCATTATAAGAGAAGTTCAAAAGTTGAATGACATGTAGATTTTGAAGTTCAATAGGAATAGATTTAGAGAGTTGGTTAAAGGAAAGATCCAAAGTTTTCAAGCCTCTCACTTTTTCAAGAGTTTTTAGAATACCACCTGATAGCATATGCCTAGCCAGAACTACAGGGCCGGTGAGCAGAACCGAACATTTTGGCAGAGGAGTTTTCTAACCTTCTGTGTTGAACGAAAACAACATTTTAGAAGTTGAAAGCTGAGAAAGTATTACAAAAAATAAAAAAAAATAAGTAATAGCCAAAAAATATTATAGCATAATTTTTTTTAAAATATATATATAAATATATGATTTGGTTTGGTTCGGGTTAGTTCGGTTTTGAAATTTCAAATCCGATAACCGAACCAATTAAACTTTAATTAGTTTGGATTTTACCCGAACCAATCAATATACCCAAATCGAACCAAATCAATTTAATTAGTTCGGTTTGGATTAATCGAGTTGGTCAATTATCCGAACCAATTTACACCCCTAGCGCCATGCATCATGCAGACCCAGAATCACTTTATATTTGGCTCCCTTTTGCATTCTTTCCTGTCTGCTAGCTTCACGGCCTAATTAAATGGAGTTTCGCGGCCTTGCTGTTAAGTTTCTTTTTTTCTTTTTTTCTTTTGGGCTATATTAATTGAATTTGAAGCCGTTGGCGGATCTTCATGTGGCTCCCATTTTTATCTATTCGATTTTTTAGTTTTCATTTCAGATTTTAATTATTTACAAAATTCTTATATCCCTTCATGGGGATGTCGACAATGGAGTCATGTGAATGAAATATATATTTGAATAATGATGTTATTTGCACACCGTTCTTATATTATTTTCTTTTCAAATAATAAAATAAGACAAATATATTTCCTAAAATATATGTTCTCTCTTTTTTTCTAATGAAATAGGTGCGTACAAAAAGTGTATAAAAATAGTGTGTAATAATCATTTTTCTTTATCTAAATGAGAAATTATATCATGTTCTTAGAATAACAATAAATATATACTCTAGGATATGGATAATAATTTTACCCGTTTTCGCGGGTATCCGTGAATAATACCCGTGATTGGGGCGGGTATACCCATTTAATTTTTCCTGTGGGTATAATACTTGTTTTGTATTATCCCCGATTAATAAACGAGCGGGGCGGGGGTGGTTCCTCCCGTATCATGCATGTAGTACTTTTACAAAAAAATTACATTAATATTTTATATAAAATTATTAAAAAATTTAATTATATAAATTAAAATATGGTAGAGTTATATAAATCAAAAATATTTTAGGTATTTGACATTATTTTTAGATTAAGTTATGTTGGACAAATTTTAAGAAATTATGGTATTATATTTTTTTTTTTTTTTTTCATTTTTTCATTTTATTTTTTTAATTTTATTGTTTATTTTTTATAATTTATTGAGTATCCGCGGATATTCGTGGGTACCTGTTTACCCGTGGGATAATGATAAATGAATACACGCACGGATATGAAGGCGGAGACGGGAGCATATATTATTCGCGGTGGCAGAGGACTACTATCCGTTCTCGTCTCCTTACGTTGCCATCCCTACTCTAGGAGGATCTCTATAATTAATTTAAATTTTTTAAAAAAATTTATGTGAATGTGTTTAAAATCCATAATAAATATCTTTTTAGAATATACATTTATTTCGATTCTAATAATACGTAATAATTTCTCTTATCTAGATGAAGAATTTAAAATCTTCCTAAACATTCATTTTAATAATTCTTTTACTTAATAAATACAAAAAGTATTAAATATATTTTTATGTTATGAAAATATTAAATATATTTTTTATTTAATATATATTTTTAAATATCAAGAAGATTATTAAAAAATATTTTAAAAAGATATTGGAAAACTTTTTCTAGACATATTGTGGGAGCTTGCTTTTGTAGGAAATCATGCGTCCCTGCTCGCTGAAGATTATCGGCAATCCATTTGGCCAAACACTTCTATTCCCGATGCTGTGCTGAATATTATAAAGAGTAATGTTATACATAAATAATTTTTTTACATAGACCTTATAGAAATTAAATTCTTACTATTTATTTTCTTTCTCTTATTTTTTATCTCCATCATCAATGCTGTTCCTCGTTTTTTTGTGTGATCTATGCCGAAATTTTATGTGTACATAAACTTAGTGTATTATAAAGCTTGGTCAGTGGTATGAATTTTTTTAAAGTCCAGATTCTACTCTGGTTCTACTCATAATTAAAGACGTCAACCAGGCTTTTCAAAGCGTAGAAGTATACAGTTACGTATTATCTATTTCAGAAATGATTTCTTCAGAAAAAAAAAGTGAGCTCACAAATTTCACAAAATATTTGTGAGGCATTTAATGAAGAGAAGGGAAAAAAAGAAAGAAATAAAAAATAAATGATAGGGATTGAGTTTTTTTCTCAAAGAGGTTAAGGAAAAGTAGTTTGTGTAAATAACATTATAGTATCTATTTTCCTTCCGTGCCTGCAAGAATATTTTACTTTTTGCAACAAATTGGCCTAATTTTTTTTTCTTGACAGGATATGTTTATATTTTTTCGAGTTTAAGACTAATCTTGTTTCGGATACTAAGATTGTCCTCCTTAACGATGTGATTCTAAAGACTCGAATACAAACTGGCCATTAGTTTTGGCCTAAATTTGATATTTACTATAGTTAGTATATTTTGTGGTCTAATTCTTTTTTACAAATGACCTAGATCTTACACTATTGAAATGAATTAGTCTTTTTTTATCTATATTGTCTAACATTGATCTTGTGGGCAAATCAAAAGGAATTATAAGAGGAATACTGGTGTGGAGGAATTCATATGAAATAGTGCTACATGATTATATTATTAATTGGTAACTAACTTCATATGTTATATTTAAATGATCATAACACAAGGTGTAGATTTATGTAATGAGTTTGATGATAGAACTTCCATCACTTGGAATTATGTTACTTACACATAATTTTTTTTTTAAATAACTCATAACTTTATTACCACCATCCAATTTTCTTTGTCTTTCTCTCACTCTTTTATTCAGCAATATTAATCATATACAATATTGTATGTAAGTTATTTGAGTTGCACATTATGTGCATCTAGAAAGGATGGCAATGGTTGGTATTTGTCGCAACCGGGATTGCGACGGGACGACCGAAAAAAGATAAAAATCAATGGAGTCGCCACCAATGTTTATTTAAATTGGGAAAACATTAGAAAAAACCTTTTAATCAGGCAAACTGGTCTTTTTGAAAATGAGTTTTGGATTCGGGAGTCGATTACAGGTAGGAAAGGTATTAGCACCCTACACTGCCCGTTCCATGAACGGTACCTTATGTTAGTTGTGCAAAATTTAATAATCTCAAATATATTTATTTTAACCCCTTAAACAAAAGACTTTGTAATTATTTTTTTTTATTTTTTCATTTTTATAATTCTTTGAAAAGAAATAAAAGAAACAACCAAATTATGAAAATTTATTTTTTTTGGCTTGACAGAAATGGATTTCTGCTCCTACGTATCTCCTGGTGCAATGGAGAACTCAAAGTCACGTAGTTCTTTATAAAATAAGTGTGGGTTGATTGATTTTATTTAAAAAAAAGATTTTATTTGAAAGCGAATCCATTTTTGCACAGGATTCAAGTTAGCACTAGGCTACTCAATAAACCCTTATGATCCAAATGACATTGAAGGTAGTATTCACTACTCAATCATCATCATTGGTCATTGCATGGATCAAAAGATTTTATTTTTATTTATTTTTTATTTATTTATTTTTATATTCTTTTACAAACTCAAATCCCAAAAGACAGTCAACAATTCAAATTAAAGAAAAAGAGTTTGAAAACTTGAGCACCAATAACAGAGCACATACAGAGGACGTTTGGGGAGAGATTTGGGAATTTGTTCGACGGTCGGTTTAGGGAGTGAGTGATTCTGTTTTGGAGTTTGAAAGACGGTCGGGAGTAAGGATGGGATGGGTTCGACGGTCGAGTGAGGTGAAGGGGTGATGGATTCGACGGTCGGTTGCAAAGGTGTGATGGTTTCGATGGTCGGTTGGAGGTGAGGATGGGACGGTTTCGACGGTCGAGTTGGAGGTGAAGGTGGGTGGTTCTGTTTTGGGGTTCGACGGTCGATTGGAGGATATGATAATTTGTGAAGGTTTGGATGGGTTGTCGGTGAGGTTCGACGGTCGGTTTAGGGGAATTGGATGGGTTGTCGGTGAGGGGGTTCGACGGTCGAGAGGAGGAAAATTCGACAGTCGGTGAAAAGGGAGTGATGGAATTTGGGTCACGGTTGGGGTTCGACAGTCGCGTATAGATTGGGTTTGACAGGTGATTTCACGTAATGGATGGTTGAAGGATGGTGGTGGGGATTCGACAGTCGGTGGGGGACCTAGCTGAGGTTCGACGGTCGGTTTGAGGAGATGGGGTCCGACGGTCGGTTGGTTGAAGGGAAGGATCTGACCTCTAAGGCTTCGACGGTCGAGTATGATGGATTTGGTTTCTGTGCAGTCCGACGGTCGGATGAGAGAATGGATTCGACGGGTCTGGTTTCTGTTCTTGGGTGATTCGACAGTCGAATAGGATTTAGTTTGGGGGTCCGACGGTCGGTTGGTGGGGAAGGATCTGACCTCTAGGGTTTCGACGGTCGAAGAGGGTGTTGGTGAGGTGTGGTAACTATGGTTATGGCCCGACGGTGAGGGCGTCGGTGAAGTTGGTCGGTGAGATGATGGTAACTGGTGTTGGTGAAGTTCGACGGTCGGTTTAGGGAGATTGGATGGTTCGACCGTCGGATATGATGGAGTTTGGGGGCCCGACGGTCGGTTGGTTGAGGGGAAGGATCTGGCTTCTTGGGTTTCGACGGTCGGTTGGGGGTATGATGGATCTGGTGTTTTGAGTTCGACGGTCGGCTTAGGGAGATTGGATGGTTCGACCGTCGGATATGATGGAGTTTGGGGGTCCGACGGTCGGTTTGTGGGGTTATGAAAGTGAGGTGATGAAGGGTTTATGTGGAGGGAGATGATGAATAGTAGTAGAGTGGTTTGTCAGTGGGTTGGACGTGAAGGTAGAGAGGTGGTGTAGTGGAGGTGCTGGAAATGAGGTGCTGAGCTTGAAGATAATGATGAGACCATGAATATTAGTTCTGCCAAAGTGAGGCAGTGAAGATGAAGGTAATAAAAGGGAGATGGATTCACGGTTGGAGAGTGGATATTGGGTTTCAGTCAAGGAGGCTTGAGTGGATATGCAGTATTCATTTCAGGTTGAGTGCAGAGGGATTCAGGGGTTGTGTGCAAGTGAGAATAGCTAGCAGAAATGAGCTACATGACATAAATGCAGAAGGTTACCTGTGGAGTTCAAAGTGGAACAGTTGAAGTGAATGCTATTCCTCAGCAAGGCTTCTGTCTCCTTCTTGTTCCCTTCTCTCTGTCTCCCTTGTGATGGTTGTGCTCTTGGAAGTTTATGGTGATGAAGGATTTATGTGGAGGGTGGGTGAAGTTGCTGTTCTTGGTGATGAGGGTGGTCAAAATGGAAGGTGTTTTTCTGGTTCTTGAAGGTGAAAAAAAAATGTGTGAAGAAAAGATCCCCCCTCCCTCTGTTAAGGAGAGCCCTTTTAGGCGTTTTTGATATCTGCCCGTGAGAACCGTGTTGTCTCCCTCAATTTTCACTTTTGTGCTCTGCTTCCCTGTCTCACCATCCTCACTCTTCCCCATCCCTGATGCTTTCCTCTTTCATGTCAAGCAGTCCCTTGCTCATTCTTTATCTTATACTTGAGGCTCTCTTTTGCCTTCTTTGAGAAGGGGGCGTAGAGGGATGAATGACTACTAACGTAGCTATCGATGCAAATTTCCTTTTTTTTTGTTTCCTTTTCTCTTTTCTTTTTTTTTTCCTTTTGTATTAAATTAAATTAAGAAAAAGAAAAGAAACATTGCAATTAGGCATCAATTAACACAAAAAGTAGTTCCTGATTAAGCAAAAAAAAAAAAATTTTATGGACAAAATTAGGTATCAACAGCTGCCCCCCTTTACTTTACATTTAACATAAATGGGAAGTAAAGGAATTGATTCAATTTTGTTCATAAAAATTTTATTTTCTACTTTTTTTCCATTTTTTGAAACGCGTAAATTGATGCAGAATGCAACAGATATCAAAATAAGGGGTAAAAAGCTTGCAGAGTTGGGTATCCACTGAAACTTGACAGAAACTGCTGAAGCTTGAAAACAGAAAAGGCACAAAGCTTGCGGAGTCGGGTATCCGCTGAAACTTGACAGAAAACTTAAAAACAGAAGAGACACAAAGCTTGCGGAGTTGAGTATCCACTGAAACTTGACAGAAACTGCTGAAGCTTGAAAACAGAAAAGACACAAAGCTTGTGGAGTTGGGTATCCGCCGAAGCTTGACAACAGAAAGGTAAAAAGCTTGCGGAGTCGGGTATCTTGCTGAAGCTTGAAAACAGAAAAGACACAAAGCTTGCGGAGTTGGGTATCCGCCGAAGCTTGACAACAGAAAGGTAAAAAGCTTGCTTGGTCAGTTATCCGTTGAAAGCTTAACAAAATAAAAAAAAGCTTACAGTCGTCGGTATCCGTGAAGAAGCTTAACGAAAAAGAAAAAACTTACTTGAGTCGGGTTATCCGCTGAAGCTTAACGGAAAAGAAAAAGCTTACGGAGTCGGGTATCCACTGAAGCTTAACGGAAAACTTAAAGCAAAAAGATAAAAAGCTTGCGGAGTCGGGTATCCTGCTGAAGCTTGACAGAAAACGTACAAAGCTTACGGAGTCGGGTATCCGCTGAAACTTGACTTAAAATAAAAAAGACACAAAGCTTGCGGAGTCGGGTATCCGCTGAAGCTTGACTTAAAACAAAAAAAGACACAAAGCTTGCGGAATCGGGTATCCGCTGAAGCTTGACAGAAAACAAAAAGACACAGAGCTTGCGGAGTCGGGTATCCGCTGAAGCTTGACAGAAAACAAAAAGACACAGAGCTTGCGGAGTCGGGTATCCGCTGAAGCTTGACAGAAAAGGTAAAAAGCAAACAGCTTGTGGGGTAGGGTGCCCATCGAAGCCGGACGGAAAGGTAAACAAACAGCTTGTGGGGTAGGGTGCCCATCGAAGCTAGACAGAAAGGTAAAAAGCAAACAGCTTGTGGGGTAGGGTGCCCATCGAAGCTAGACGGAAAAGTTGAAGGCAATGGGCACAAGGCCCTGACTTGCTGTGAAAGCAATGGGTGCAAAGACCAGAGAAATAAAAGGCAATGGGTGAAAGACCCGAAAACTAAACGACAATGGGTGCGGGGACCCGGAAACTTAAAGACGATGGGTGCGGGGACCCGAGGGTAAATAAACTTTGTTTTTTTTATTTTTTGTCTGATTTGTGTTTGCTCTTCTTTTCTTTTTTCCTTTTTTAAAAAATTCAACCTCTCTTTCTTCTCTCTTTTCCTTTTCCTTTTCCTTTTCCCTTTTTTTTTTGAATTTTATTAAAAGTCCTTTGAACCAACAACAACCCGCGAAAAGGCAATGGGTGCGGGGACCCGGACACTAAAAGACAATGGGTGCGGGGACCCGGATACTTACAGACAATGGGTGCGGGGACCCGAAAGCTTAAAGACAATGGGTGCGGGGACCCAGAAACTTAAAGACAATGGGTGCGGGGACCCAGAAACTTAAAGACAATGGGTGCGGGGACCCGAAAATGAAAAGACAATGGGTGCGGGGACCCAGAAACTTAAAGACAAAGGGTGCGGGGACCCGAAAATGAAAAGACAATGGGTGCGGGGACCCGTGAACTTAAAGACAATGGGTACGGGGACCCGAAAATGAAAAGACAATAGGTGCGGGGACCCAGAGATTAAAGGCAATGATTTTTTAAATGCATGCGATGCCAGAGATGGTGCATGATGCAATGGATGTGATGCTTGAGGACAATGCATGTGATGCTAGAAATGATGCATGATGCAATGAATGCCCTACTGTAGGGATTCTCATGAGCAAATCTTGTTTTTTGCTTTTTTGTTTTTTCTTTGGTTTTTTTTTCACATCGGAGCTTTGGTTCCGTAACCCTTAAGGACTTTTTCCCACAGCAGGATCGCGATTGAACAGCAAAATTCGTTGATTGGCCTTATGATTTGTATGGTCATCCCTTTTTCTCATCAATACTCTTAAAGAGTCTTGAGCCAGAAAACTTTATGCGGTGGGCCTTTGCCAAACTCATTTTCAAAGGGGATCATTGTTGATTTGTTGAAATTTTCCTTCATTAGATATGGCCTGTGTAAAAGCTTGGAACTTTCTTTCCCTAAAGGTTCTTATTTCTAACAGACACACTTCAATCTGAATTACCCATTGAGGATGTCATTCTCTTCATCGATTGAAACTTTAGAGTTCCTTTGACTTGAGTTATTCAACAAAAAGCTACCATTAGATGGTTGAATTGTACTATTGTGTTCATGTTCACCAACTTGAAGCATCATGTACCAAATATGCATAGATTCAAAAGTACAACATGAAAGTGATTTACTACCCGAGTGACCTTTTTTGACTGATTTCAGGAGTATGACTACACGAAGGATATTTACAAAGGATAAAAACACAAGTAGTCAAGAGGTTTTTTTTTTTTTGCTTTTTTTTTCTTTTTTTTTGCTTTTTGGACCCAGTTTGGATGTGATTGATCTTTACTTGACAACTGGACATCATGACCATTGTTTTATCAGGTATCTACAAGAATATGCCCCTGTGTATGGTATCAAATGAATTTGACTCAAGGTATGTCCTTTGAGAACAAAGATGCCCCAGTGTAGGCCATTTGACAACAAAAAATGTCCCAGTGAGGAATTTTTTTTTGTAAGGCCCAAGTAAGACAAAGCAAACTGTCCCAGGTTTAGAACTGAATTGAACATGGTAGAGACTTGTCCCAATGTAGAGCCAGTTGAACTAGAAGATTTGCCCCAGTGTAAGGCCAAATTGAACAGGGTAGAGACTTGCCCCAATGTAGAGCTAGTTGAACCAAAGGATTTGCCCCAGTGTAGGGCCGAATTGAGCAGGGTAGAGACTTGCTCCAATGTAGAGCCAGCTTGAACACGACAACAATTTGCCCTAATGTAAGTCCCTTCTCTTTTTTTTTTTTTTTTTAGACTGCCCTTGCAGGTTTTCAGCCTAACAATTTTGTTTTTTTTTATTTTATTATTTTTTTTTAAGAGCAAGGATTGAAAATTCAGCAGTGCATAAACTTTTTGTCTCAAAATTAAAGTTGATGAAAATGAAAACAACCTTTCATTGATCAGAATGGACTTTTTAAGGCTTGTAACGTGGCCAAGGTTAGGGTTTATGAAATGAAAGATATAAGGCTCAAATAAGTGTTTAAAGGTTAAGTGGGACCAAGGATCCTTATTCAAACTTAAACTTTTCCAATTGCTTTTACGCATTCAAGCACACTTTTCTCTTATTGCTCTCCCTCTTTTTTGTTCTCCATCATTGTTCAAACTTGAACTTTGTCAAATTTTCTGCTTTTACTTTCCGCCCTTTCACTTTCTTCTTCATTTTCCCTTTTTTATACTTCAAAATAATTATCATGACAATCAACCTTTGTTTTATGTCATCCCCAATGTAGGGGTGATCCTTGTCCAGGGTTTATTGAAGAAAACCTTCAAGCTCAAAATGGGGTAACGATGGATAATGAAAAGATGAATTCTTGTGAGAGATAGAGAAAGATGGCCAATCTTCATTTTAAATTTTGATTGCTCATTTTCAAAAATTTAATTTAGAGACAAAAGGATAATACACACCACGTAATTATTTATTTGCTCCTTTATTTTTCTTCTTTCTTTTTTTTTTTTTTTTTGGCGAAGAACACTGCACACATAGGCCTTATGACCACAAATTTTTTTAGAATGAGAGTCCTATGGGATTCGACCTAAAAGAAGGCAAGTAAAGGGAAGAAAAGGAAAGATCTGGCAAGAACATGAGTGCCAAGAACATAGGAAAATGAAACAAGGTAAATTGAGATCCACACAAATCCATCACATTAATGCTTCAAGCAAGTTTACATAAATTCAAAAACCCGAATGGTTTTAATAATTGAACAAGCTTGGGGTCAGTACAATTAAACCATCATTTCATGGCAACAACTTAGTAAACAAATCAGAATACTAGTCGCTCAAAATTTCCCAGTGCTAGCGGACTTTAGGGTACAGTTCATTCTTGACAGTTAGAAAACTGAATCACCACTTTGTCAAACTTTCTAAGGTTACCCCTGATCAACCATTGTAAACATTCGTTCCTATTGCAGATGTGTAGAAACCTCTGACAATGCTTGGTGATTTAGGTAACCGTTGTAGTCCATGAGTTTTTCTGAAGTCCCTTTTAACTCATTCGACTTGAAGTCCACCCTCAGCCGGTTCAACATTCTTCATACTTGCCTGTCCGTCATTCATTTGGTGCGTCTTCCTTTTTCATTTCCTTTCAATCATTTCACCAATTACCACGATGTCTGAAAAATTCGCTGACACACTTCCAATCATATGGTCATAGAATGGCGCATATAGTGTATCAGTGAACATAGCAACCATCTCTTTCTCTGACAAAGGGGGTTCTACTTGCGCAGCCATTTCCCTCCACCTCTGAGCATATTCCTTGAAGGTCTCAACATCTTTCTTAGACATGCTTCGTAATTGCATTCTATCTGGTGCCATATCAATGTTGTATTTATACTGCTTTACAAAGGCATCAGTTAAATCCTTGAAACTCCTTATGTGGACACGCTCAAGATGTGTGTACCAATTCGAAGCTGCCCCAGTTAAACTGTCTTGGAAGAAATGGATTAACAGTTTGTCATCGTGAGCTTGTGAAGCCATCTTGCGAATGTACATTGTCAAGTGATTCTTTGGACAACTAATCCCCTTATATTTATCAAAATCTGGGACCTTAAACTTTGGGGGAATGACAACGTCAGGGACAAGACAAAGCTCAATAGCATCCTTGAGGCCATAACAACTGCTCTTTCAATGACCCGTATTCTCTCTTCCAAAGTTTCAAACCTCTTTTTGAACTGAGGATTTTCAAAGAAAAGAATTCAATGGGTATTGAGGCATGACAGTGGGGACAAAATGTTGTACTGGTGGAGTTCCACTGGTACCTGGGTAATGGGCATATGGTTGGGTTGTGCTCAATGAGTTTGAAGCAGGCATGCCACTGTCAGGGGAATTAGCAACCCATGGTGCTACAAAGCTGGAAGGGAAGCCATATGGTGGGATGAAGAAAGGGAATGAGTGTTGTATTGGCGGGGTTTCATTAGCATTCAGCCGAGTGACTTGAGTTTGGGTATTGTTCAGCAGGTTTACATTTGGTGTCACTGCTTGCATGCTATTACCAGGGGGATTGGTGGTCAATGATGGTACATAGGTGGGAAGGAGGCCATATAGTAGAAAGGGTGGCACCTGGGTTTCCTGAGAACTGGTGACTGAGGGTTTGAGTGGTGAACGGCATCACAACTCTTTGAGGATTGAAGCCTTGGTGTTGCAGCAGGGTTGGAGAGAAACCAGACAGGTGAGGAGGTGTGGCCGGATGTCTTTCATTTGCCACTGAGGGATTCCCATTTGTGCTCCTTCTATTTTTCATAGACTGAAGCATCTCCATCATCTTGGACACTTGCTCTTTAAGCTGATTCACCTCATCCTTCAACTCTTGAATTTGATCTTTTTCATCCATGATCCTAGCCTGGGAATGATCCTGTAAGGGTGTCGCGGAAGCAATTTTTCGTTATAGTGCCCATTTTTCTCTTGGTAAAACATGATGTGAATATGCAATTATCAACATTGACTGAACAAAATTGGCAACATGCATGCATGCAAAGTATTATGCAAATGAAATTTTTTTATTTTTTTTATTTTTTTTATTTTTAAAAAGAATGCTATGAATGTCATGGTAATGTAAAATGATGTATCTTTTTCTTTCTTTTCCTTTTTTAGGAATGCGATGAAAATGCAAGATGATATTTTTTATGGGGATGTAATGCAGATGCAAGATAATGTATCTTTTTTTTTTATGCTAAGAATGCTATGAAAATGCAAGATACTGTATATTTTTCTTTTGTTTTTGAATGCTAAGAATGCTATGAAAATACAGGATGATGCTTTTTTGTTAGGAATGTTATGAGAATGCAAGATGATGTTTTTTTTTGCTTTTTTGATGCTAGGATTGTCATGAAAATATAAAATGACGTTTTTTTTTCTTTTTTATGAATGCTAATGATAACTCCACAAAATGGAGTTATTACAATCTCAATTTGAATAGAAATGAGAGTGATGAGTGCAATTATCTTTCAGTCCTCATAAGAAATTATGCTTAAAGTGCACACTTCTTTCATGTCTTGAGCTGAGCTAACTTTCACATTGTCCAATTGCATTTCATGATGCTTAATGATTCATTTTAATGTAATAACTTGATTCTGACTAATTGAATTTAATCTGTGGATTTTGAAGGGCAAAAGAAGCTTTGGAAAAGGACTATGGAGCAATGGACATGAAGAGCAAATATCAAAAAAGGACAACAATAACTTTGGAAGAGAAGAATTGAAAGTAGGCATCCACGCATGTGCGCAAGGAATTCACGCACATGCGTGACAGCCTCTGTTTTTGAATCAGAAAAGCTTACGCATGTGCGCAAGGAATTCACGCACATGCGTGACAGCCTCTGTCTTGGGCCAGAAATTCTTACGCATGTGCGCAAGGAATTCACGCACGTGCGTGGACGACTGATGCTATTTTTTCTGATGCACGTGGTTCTCACTTGACCCAATATAAATAGATGGAAGGCAACCATTTTGGGGGGAGTTTTTGGGGGGACTATTTCATTAAGGAGGCCGACTCTTCTCCATTCTTTCTCGCTCTTTCCACCATTTTTGCAAGTGAGGGGCGTGGATCCAAGATCAAGGGAGTGAAGATTTATCCTCTCCATCTCCATAGATCTCTTGGTTTCTTCTTCCCTTTCTTCTTTGTTTTCATTTCTTTTCATGGGTAACTAAATCTCCATAGCTAGGGGGAGATCTAGCTTGACCCAAACTTGATGTACATGGATCTTTGATTATTTGATGTTTAGTTCTGTTCAATTGAGTGTTAATCTCATGCTTAATGCTTCGTGACTTGATCAACCATAGATTGTTTTGTTGGGTATTTTGAGAATTGGAAAATTCCTCTTTACCTCTTGCTTCTTGAGTTTAGCACCATAATCTATCAATATCTAGGAATGGGTCTTGGTGATTATGTGGTTAATTTAGGAATCTCATGCGTAATCCTCTTAATTACATGAAATTGACTAAGGAATTGGTAATTTGAGGTAATTGGGAGAGAGTTAATCCACCAAGGAATTGGGTTTTGGCTAATTCAGTGTTTTCTTTACCATTAATTGAGAGAATTAAACATAATTAATTGAATTACATGGAAGTTAAGGATGGGTCAAGTGAAAATCAACTCCTAGTGTTCTCATTCATTGATTTCATTTTATAACTCTTAATTCAAATTCTTCTAAAAATTAAGTTTAATTGCTCATTCCTTCAGTTTATCCTCTTAATGTTCTTTTTACAACTATCTCATTATAATAGTTAGTCTAGATAGTAATAGCCTAGTGAAATTGGTACTTAATATTAATCAATCCTCGTGGGAACGATACTCACTCACTCTTTATTACTTGTGCGACTCGGTATACTTGCCGAAGCCTCATCAAGTT
The DNA here is from genome assembly GCA_029884595.1 of Ormosia semicastrata. Lineage (NCBI taxonomy): Eukaryota > Viridiplantae > Streptophyta > Magnoliopsida > Fabales > Fabaceae > Ormosia > Ormosia semicastrata. Next base: position 29,698,914 of record JAQQTO010000041.1, on the reverse strand, counting down.
TTTGGCGCCGTTGCCGGGGATTGAGTTAGTATTAATATCAAGTAGTATCTAGAATATTGCTACTTTAGACTTTTTTTTTACATTGTTTAATTGTCATTTAGTTCTATTTTGTTTGCTTTCACTTTTTACTTTTGATTTTTATGCGAGGTACCGTTAATCCGGGAGCTTTGCTTTTTGATCCAGAAATTGAAAAGTCTGCTAAAAGAAATCGAAAAAGAACCAAAGCAAGGAAAAAGGCAGAACAATCAGCTATGGCTGAGCGAAATAGACAACCAGTGCGAAGAACTCTTGGGGATTATTCCATCCCTACAGTTGATGGGCGTGTATCTGGTGTTGTGCCCCCTCCTATTGAAGCCAACAATTTTGAGCTGAAGACATCTCTTATTCAGCTTGGTGCAAAGAGGAACAGTTTGGAGGTAATGATGATGAAGATCCTAACCTTCATATTTCCAATTTCTTGGATAATTGTGAAAACATAAAGATCAATGGAGCAACTGAGGATGCCATCAAGCTGAGACTGTTTCGGTATTCTGTGAGGGATAAAGCCAAACATTGGTTGCAGTCATTACCCAATGGGAGTGTCACTACATGGGATGACTTAGCCAATAAGTTCTTTGCACGATTTTATCCACCCTCAAGATACATGAAGATGAGGGGTGACATATCTTGCTTTGCACAAAAGGAGGGGGAATCACTACATGAGGCTTGGGAAAGATTCAAGGAGATGTTGAGGAAATGCCCGAATCATGGATTTGATGAATTTCAGACAATGCACATTTTCTACAACAACTTGAATCTGACCACAAGAAATATGGTTGATGCTTCGGCAAATGGTTCTCTTAATACCAAGACTCCAGAAGAAGCCAGACAATTAATTGAGGTCATTGCAGCAAATGAGTATCATACACCATATGGAAGGCTGACAGGGAAGCGTGGTGTTATGGAATTAGAGACTCTGGATGCTATCTTGGCCCAGAATAAGTTACTCTCTCAGCAAATGGCCAGCCTTACAAAACAATTTGGAAGCATGCAAGTGAACTCCATGAACTCTCAACCTCTAGTTTGTGACTTTTGTGGAGGAAACCATATGAATGGAGCTTGTGATGGGAGTGCTCCAATTCAAGAGCAGGCCAATTACATGGGAAATTTTTCCAGACCTCAAAACAGCCCTTATTCAAATACTTATAATCCAGGGTGGAGGAATCATCCAAACTTCTCATGGAATACGCAAGGAATGCCAAGGCCACCTCCTCCTCACCAACAACCTTCATCTGCATCTTCCTCACAACCTCAACAAGCAAAATCATCTGATCTTGAGAGCATTGTTAAAAGTCTTGCCTTGACCACGACGGCCATGCAAGAGGCTAGATCCAATTTTAAGAATCAAGAAGCATCAATTAGAAGCTTGGAATCTCAAATTGGACAACTTTCTAGACAAATGGCTGAGCAATCACAAGGCACTTTGCCTAGTGATACTATTACAAACCCCAAGGAGCATTGTAAAGCTATCACTACAAGAAGTGGAAAAGTGATTGAGCCACAAGAAAGGAAGGATAAGTCGAGTAAGAAAGTTCAAGAGCAAGTGACTGATGAGATTCCTTTGGAAGATAAAGTGACCAAGGAGCTTAGTGAAGAGGACAAGTCTAAAGAGGAAAGTCCTAGAAATGAAAGAAGGAAAAGGTTAGCTGGCCACGCATATTATTGCTTTCTGGATGGTTATTCAAGTTATAACCAAATTGTGGTAGACCCAGCGGATCAAGAGAAGACAGCATTCACCTGCCCCTATGGGATATTTGCCTACCGGAGGATGCCTTTTGGTTTGTGCAATGCTCCTGCCACTTTTCAAAGGTGTATGTGTTCTATTTTTTCTGATATGCTGGGAAAATTCATTGAAGTGTTCATGGATGATTTTTCTGTTTTTGGGTCCTCTTTTGATGTTTGCTTGTTTAATCTTTCATTAGTTTTAAAGAGATGTCAAGAAACTAATTTGGTTTTAAATTGGGAAAAGTGTCACTTTATGGTGCAGGAAGGGATAGTTCTTGGCCACAGGATCTCTTTCAAAGGCATTGAGGTTGATAGAGCAAAGGTGGACATAATTGAGAAGTTACCCCCTCCAACAAATGTCAAGGGGATAAGAAGCTTTCTTGGGCATGCAGGATTTTATAGAAGATTCATAAAGGATTTCTCAAAAATTGCTAAGCCTTTATGCAATCTATTAGCCAATAATGCACCATTTGTGTTTGATGATGCCTGTTTACATGCTTTCAATACCCTTAAAGAAAAGCTTGTTTCTGCTCCCATAATTGTTGCCCCTAACTGGAATTTATCATTTGAATTGATGTGCGATGCAAGTGACTTTGCAGTAGGGGCTGTTTTAGGGCAAAGGATAGATAGAGTTTTGCATGTTATCTATTATGCTAGTAGGGTGTTGAATGAAGCTCAAATAAATTACACCACAACTGAGAAAGAGTTGCTTGCCGTGGTTTTTGCTTTTGATAAATTTAGGTCTTATTTGATTGGGTCAAAAGTCATTGTATATACTGATCATTCTGCTTTAAAGTATCTTTTGAACAAACAAGAAGCAAAGCCACGATTGATTCGTTGGATTCTTTTGTTGCAGGAGTTTGATATAGAAATTAAAGACAAGAAAGGCACAGAAAATCTTGTAGCTGACCATTTATCAAGAATTGTGCAAAATGAGGAGGTGAAAAATCAACCTTTTCCCATCAAGGAAGAATTTCCAGATGAACAACTCTTGGCTATTCAGAGCCTACCGTGGTTTGCAGATTTTGCAAATTTCAAAGCTGCTAGAGTTCTTCCCTTGAACATGAGTTGGCAACAAAGAAAGAAATTCTTACATGATGCCGATTTTTAGATGGGATGCACCATTTTTGTTCAAACAATGTGTTGATGGGATGTTAAGGAGGTGTGTACCTGAAGAAGAATTTGATAACATCTTGTGGCATTGTCATAACTCAGATTATGGAGGTCATTTCAGTGGGGATAGAACAGCAGCTAAGGTATTACAAAGTGGATTTTATTGGCCAACCCTCTTCAAGGATGCTAAATTGTTTGTGGAAAAATGTGATAAGTGCCAAAGAGCCGGGACCATTTCAAGAAAGCATGAAATGCCACTTAATAACATTTTGGAGGTTGAGCTTTTTGATGTTTGGGGCATTGACTTCATGGGTCCTTTTCCTTCTTCATTCTCCAATCTTTACATCTTGGTAGCGGTTGACTATGTATCCAAATGGGTAGAAGCCATACCTTCTCAAACCAATGATGCTAAAGTGGTGATTGGGTTTCTAAAGAAGAACATCTTTTCAAGATTTGGAGTACCTAGAGCACTAATTAGTGATGGAGGGAGCCATTTCTGCAATAAACAGTTAGAGGTTGTGTTGAGTAAATATGGAGTCTCACATCGTGTTGCAACTCCATATCACCCGCAAACAAGTGGCCAAGTTGAGATTTCTAACCGCGAATTAAAGCGGATTTTGGAAAAAATGGTTGGGGCGTCAAGAAAAGATTGGGCCAGGAAAATTGATGATGCATTGTGGGCTTACAGAACAGCTTTTAAAACACCAATTGGTATGTCTCCATATCAATTGGTGTATGGAAAAGCTTGTCATCTCCCTGTCGAATTGGAACATAAAGCCTTTTGGGCAACTAAGTTCCTTAACTTCGACCTGAAGGAAGCAGGTGAACAGAGGATGCTTCAGCTGAATGCGTTGGATGAAATGCGCTTACAAGCTTATGAGAATGCTAGAATATACAAGGAAAGAACCAAGAGATGGCATGATAAAAAGATAGCTTGGAGAACTTTTGAACCAGGACAACAAGTGTTACTCTTCAATTCAAGATTGAAGTTATTTCCTGGAAAGTTGAAATCAAGATGGTCTGGCCCATTTGTGGTAAAAGAAGTATTTCCACATGGAGCAATTGAGTTGATAGAACCTGCATCTGGGAGAAGCTTCAAAGCTAATGGCCAGAGGGTGAAACACTATCTTGGAGGAGATGTCAACCGGCACACTTCCTCCTTGACATTGCATCAACCCAATTGATTTCTGAGAAAGTCTAGCCAAGACTATAAATAAGGCGCTTCTTGGGAGGCAACCCAAGTTTTTCAACTCTTTTGTTTTGTTATTTTGATTTTGGGTTTTCAAATTTTGAAGTTTTTAACAAGTGATTTTTTTTTTTTTATTTTTGCAGGGATGGAGTGTTGGAAGTGGCTCCTGTTTGATTAAAATAAAACATAAAAAAAATAAAAATAAAAATAAAAAATTTTGGAAAGGATAGATACTTAGACGATTTTTGGGTCCTGGGAACCAGCATTTCGCGCACATGCGTGAGGAAACCACGCACATGCGTGGGGTTCTCTGGCTGCTGGAAAAAAAAATTGGCAGAGTGTTTTGCGCACATGCGTGAGGAAACCACGCACATGCATGGAGGTCTCTGGTTGCTGATAGAAAATTAGGCAGAGTGTGTTGCACACATGCGTGAGGAAACCACGCACATGCGTGTGAGTCTCTGGTTTCTTACAGGAAATTTGGCAGAGTGCGCTGCGCACATGCGTGAGAGGCCACGCATATGCGTAGGTTCCTCTTAAAAAAAATTTTAAAAGTTAAAAAAAAAACTAAAAACCAAAATCCAAAAACTAATCTTAAAAAAAAATAATAATATATCATTACGTCTGGAACGCATCGTTCCAAAGACGTTCCAATACTCCTCATTTCCCCAATACTTTATTTCAGCACATATTTTCCCCATTCTCCCTCCACCACCAGGCTTATTTCCCCATCTCCTCGGTTCTTCCCTTTCCCTCCATTTCTCCCAAAACGTTATTTTCTTCTTCATCTCCCACAACGCAGGTAGCTATCTCTTTCTTCTCTCATTTTCACATTCCTTTTCCCTTGATGATTTATGCAATCTTGTACTGTTGAAGCTTCATTCTTCTTCTCTAGTAAATATATATATATATATTTTTTTTTTCTCTCTTTACCTATTTCTTTTGCATTCTTCTTTTTCTTTCTTTCTTTTTCTGAGTCTGATTACCGTTGTGCATCTAGGCTATTTTTGGTTGATTCTCCTGGCTTAATTTGTCATATCCAACTTTATGCATACCACATGTTTGCTTAAATTCCTCATTCACTATTCCATTCTTTCATTGACAGCATATGCCTTTCATTCATTCATTCCACATTTTTCATTCATTACATTTCATTTATTCCATGTTCATGTCTTGCATTCCACTTTGTTGCATATTGATTGTTGTGCCTATTTTTCTGAATTTCAGGTCCAATTTCATGGCACGCCCATCACATTCAGGGGTGGGACCTAGTCGCCCTTTGGCAGGTCTTATCAACAGTTCAGCAGTGGATGCTTACAATACTTTCTTTGCCAGACAGAACATTATTCCGGAGAGAGGATTTGAAAATTTCACTCGGACACTACTCCCGGATATGTTTGACACAATTCAAGCCATGGGTTGGACAAGTTTGTGTGCTTCTGTTGATAAGCAGCGCTTACCAAGTGACACTCTTGTGAGAGAATTCTATGCCAACACTTATGCCTCACCAAATGACCAAGACACCTATACCTTGGTGCGTGGGAAGAAAGTCAAGTATGATGAGAAGACTATTCGGGCCATGTATGAACTGGAGGTGCCCAGTGAATTTTGTGCATATGAGCTCATAGCGGAGATGGATTTGGAGATCATCACTGAGGCTATCTGTCAGCCGGGTCAAACTGTTGCATGGAACCTCACTAAGCACACTCAGCAACCAAAATGGTTTCCTGAACGTCAGCTGAGACCGGACATGTTTGTGTGGCACCAATTGATCACTGCCAATGTCCTACCTTCCACTAACCATTCTCAGGTGTATCCTACCCGAGCTCGGCTCTTGTTCTGCATTAAACATCATCAAAGGGTGGATATCGGTCGGATCATGTATTCAGAAATTTGTCGGATTGCAAAGAGTAAACTCACGAAGGATGTTGCATTGGTCTATCCTCATTTGATCCAAGACTTGTGTGTGATGGCTGGTGTTCAAGTGGCAGAGCATGAGACTCTTATAAGATATAAATCTCCGATCACTGTCAGATTTATGCTTAAGCATGTGAAATTCAGGAATATAGAGGATGCTGCCGAGGAATTTCATCAAGTTCCTCAGGATGATGATGTAGACCCCACTATGGGTGAGCCTGTGCCTGCACCTACCCCTACCCCTGGGCCAGGTCGCATTCATGCACGTTTTCCAGTTGGCTGGGCGGAACATGTGGAAAGGCAATTAGACATGATCACAAGAGTCCAGCAGTATCAAGTCCAGCTGTCTCACTGGCACCTCACAAGACTTAGGTTCCCGATGGAGCAGGCACCTGTACCACCTGAAGGCTCTGGTATTCCTCAGAGTTTTTACCCAGATCACACTCCAACTCCTCCCATGCCTCCTACTTCTTCGCCCCATTAGCTCCAAATCTCCATTCATGTTTGTTGCGTTCTTCCTTTGGGCATCGGGCCTCTTCACTCTTCCTTTTCTCTCTCTTCTTTCTTTTTCTTTTTATTTTATTTTATTTTATTTCTCTTTCCTTGTTTTTCGCTCTTTTTGTTGTGCTTCTTTCTATTGCACCATGAGGACATGTTTTTCTTTAGGTTTGGGGGTGGGGTGTAATATTTTTTGAGCACCCTTTGGATTATGCATATTGCTTTGAGATCTGATCTGACACTTATGCTCCCCTTTTCCTATTCTCTTTCATTTTTTTTATTAAAAAATAATAATAAAAATAAATAAATAAATAAATAAAATATAAATAAAAAGAGAGAAAAGAGAAACAAGTAGAGGAACTAGCTTGTAAGCTATTGAATGGAATGGCCAATGAAGAGTAATTACATAGATCATCTTGATTTAGTGTTACCTTTGCCAATTCAAATCTTTATTTGATATCCCATGCACACTTTGGTATGATTAAGCTTTCTTACCTTGCGTGTGTGTGCTTAACTCAAATTTTGATGGGAATGCATGTCTAGAGAAATTATGATTTGCATATGTTTGGATTGTGAATGACTTATGAGTTGTTTTGATTCCCCTTGAGGCGAAATCCTAGGCACTACATGACCAAGGAAATGATTAGGGCAATTTTTTTGAACAGATTGAGCCTTTTCAAGCCAACCAAAGATGAATATTCCCTAGGTCCCATTTTGAAGCCTTAGGTGTGTGACTTTAGCCAATAATTTTTTCTTTTACCCACAACTTCCAACCTTTAACCCATGTTCATGTGAAAATTGTTTGATCCCATTCACATAACCTTTGTTGAATGCATGATTGGGCATCTTCATTTGCTTTAAATCTTAATTGTGCATTACAAATGAAAAGAGAGGACCATTGGGAATCAACCCTGGGAAGTAAAGAAGAATATAGGAAAAGTGAAAAAAAAAATTTGGGGGAATATATTGTGTGGAGCAGTTCTGTTAAGAAAAAAAAAGGGTATGGCTAAAAAATACAAAAAAAAAAGAGAAAAAAGATACTTGTATATATATATGTAAAAAAAAAGTTAAAAACAAAAAGGAAAAGAAAAGAAGAAGAAAGATACTTGTAAAAAAAAAAAGCTAAAAGTTGTACAAAAATAGGAGGAATAAATGGGTTGATTCTTGAACTCTTTCTTTTTACTGAATGACTTGAAGCATTTGAATTTCTTAATTGTGCATTTGACTGTTGATTCAATTTTTCCTTTCCCTTTCTTTCTTCACCCATACCCATAGCCACACATTACAAGCTCATAAAGTCCCTCTTGATCCTTGGTTGTGCTTTGTCTACATTAGTGGAGAGAGGGATGAGAATCAATCTTATAGGTTATGCATTTGAAGCACATGTGCTTGCTCATAATTTTTTTTGAATGTTGAACTGGATCTTGAAGAGTTTAACATATCCATGCATTGTGAGGAAGTCATTATATGATTGTGGGCATAGGGCATGTATTGGTTGAGTTTGAGTTGTCAATTGCAACACTTCACCTTGAGCTAATATGTTTTGAGGCCATATATGATATTCTTCTGCTTGCATTGTTATTTTCCCAAACTTGTAATCTCTTTGAACATTTTGGGGTAATTTGTGCTTGGTTGATTGATTGGAGTTGGTTCTATATTTTGCTTGAGGACTAGCAAAACTGAGGTTTGGGGGTGTGATAACTCCACAAAATGGAGTTATTACAATCTCAATTTGAATAGAAATGAGAGTGATGAGTGCAATTATCTTTCAGTCCTCATAAGAAATTATGCTTAAAGTGCACACTTCTTTCATGTCTTGAGCTGAGCTAACTTTCACATTGTCCAATTGCATTTCATGATGCTTAATGATTCATTTTAATGTAATAACTTGATTCTGACTAATTGAATTTAATCTGTGGATTTTGAAGGGCAAAAGAAGCTTTGGAAAAGGACTATGGAGCAATGGACATGAAGAGCAAATATCAAAAAAGGACAACAATAACTTTGGAAGAGAAGAATTGAAAGTAGGCATCCACGCATGTGCGCAAGGAATTCACGCACATGCGTGACAGCCTCTGTTTTTGAATCAGAAAAGCTTACGCATGTGCGCAAGGAATTCACGCACATGCGTGACAGCCTCTGTCTTGGGCCAGAAATTCTTACGCATGTACGCAAGGAATTCACGCACATGCGTGACAGCCTCTGTCTTGGGCCAGAAATTCTTACGCATGTGCGCAAGGAATTCACGCACGTGCGTGGACGACTGATGCTATTTTTTCTGATGCACGTGGTTCTCACTTGACCCAATATAAATAGATGGAAGGCAACCATTTTGGGGGGAGTTTTTGGGGGGACTATTTCATTAAGGAGGCCGACTCTTCTCCATTCTTTCTCGCTCTTTCCACCATTTTTGCAAGTGAGGGGCGTGGATCCAAGATCAAGGGAGTGAAGATTTATCCTCTCCATCTCCATGGATCTCTTGGTTTCTTCTTCCCTTTCTTCTTTGTTTTCATTTCTTTTCATGGGTAACTAAATCTCCATAGCTAGGGGGAGATCTAGCTTGACCCAAACTTGATGTACATGGATCTTTGATTATTTGATGTTTAGTTCTGTTCAATTGAGTGTTAATCTCTGTGCTTAATGCTTCTGTGACTTGATCAACCATAGATTGTTTTGTTGGGTATTTTGAGAATTGGAAAATTCCTCTTTACCTCTTGCTTCTTGAGTTTAGCACCATAATCTATCAATATCTAGGAATGGGTCTTGGTGATTATGTGGTTAATTTAGGAATCTCATGCGTAATCCTCTTAATTACATGAAATTGACTAAGGAATTGGTAATTTGAGGTAATTGGGAGAGAGTTAATCCACCAAGGAATTGGATTTTGGCTAATTCAGTGTTTTCTTTACCATTAATTGAGAGAATTAAACATAATTAATTGAATTACATGGAAGTTAAGGATGGGTCAAGTGAAAATCAACCCCTAGTGTTCTCATTCATTGATTTCATTTTATAACTCTTAATTCAAATTCTTCTAAAAATTAAGTTTAATTGCTCATTCCTTCAGTTTATCCTCTTAATGTTCTTTTTACAACCATCTCATTATAATAGTTAGTCTAGATAGTAATAGCCTAGTGAAATTGGTACTTAATATTAATCAATCCTCGTGGGAACGATACTCACTCACTCTTTATTACTTGTGCGACTCGGTATACTTGCCGAAGCCTCATCAGCTAAGAATGTAATGAAAATGCAAAATGATATATCCCTTTTTTTTTTCTAAGCAAGAATGAATGACATGAAAGATAGATGAATAATGGAAAAAAAATGCTAGGAATGAAAATGCTATATGATGTATCATTTTTTGTTGATTTTTTTTTTTTTTTGCCAAAAAGCATGCAAAGATGAATGACATGGGGAAAAGACAGATAAAAAGAAAAGTATGCTCCATTTGTGTCCTAATCAGGTGTAACCTAAGGAGATGGATGACTCTAATTTTATGTAATTATGTTCAATCCACTAGTGCAAGGTTTTTAGGACAGATCTATCTTCTAAAAAGTCATGGTCCTCAGATTGCCCTCATCTCGAAAAATAAGGACCCAATTCATGAATTAATCACAAGTAGGGATGAACCCTCTCAATATGACTAGTCCATGATACTGGTAACAATCTGAGTGGTGTCTTAACAAATGTCAAGTGAGCACAAGGCTCCTCAATAACAAAAGTCGAGACCCCTCCTACTCCTCGGGTTCGCACAGACTCGGGTATAGAGCCCAAAAAGTGTGTGAGGCAAGTGATTAGGGACGTGTGTGAATGAGCATAAAAAACCTGTACAAAAAACTTAAAAGACAAAAATACCCCTAAACAGCAAAACATATATACAACAGCCAGCCAGCAATCATCTACCCTAGGGTTTTAATAAGTAAGTACAAAATATATATACAAGCCACAATATGCATGAAATAATTCTATCAGATATTTACATAAAAGTACTAAATAAAGTACATTTACAAACAAATAAGAAAACAAGAACAAAGACAAAGAGGGTAAAATAAATAAATAAAAGATTATTAAAAATTTGCACAACTAACAACAACAGGCCTGACTCTCTGAAAGTCCCCAGTGGAGTCGCCAGCTGTCGCAACCGGGATTGCGACGGGACGACCGAAAAAAGATAAAAATCAATGGAGTCGCCACCAATGTTTATTTAAATTGGGAAAACATTAGAAAAAACATTTTAATCAGGCAAACTGGTCTTTTTGAAAATGAGTTTTGGATTCGGGAGTCGATTACAGGTAGGGAAGGTATTAGCACCCTACACTGCCCGTTCCATGAACGGTACCTTATGTTAGTTGTGCAAAATTTAATAATCTCAAATATATTTATTTTAACCCCTTAAACAAAAGACTTTGTAATTATTTTTTTTATTTTTTCATTTTTATAATTTTTTGAAAAGAAATAAAAGAAACAACCAAATTATGAAAATTTATTTTTTTTGGCTTGACAGAAATGAATTTCTGCTCCTACGTATCTCCTGGTGCAATGGAGAACTCAAAGTCACGTAGTTCTTTATAAAATAAGTGTGGGTTGATTGATTTTATTTAAAAAAAGATTTTATTTGAAAGCGAATCCATTTTTGCACAGGATTCAAGTTAGCACTAGGCTACTCAATAAACCCTTATGATCCAAATGACATTGAAGGTAGTATTCACTACTCAATCATCATCATTGGTCATTGCATGGATCAAAAGATTTTATTTTTATTTATTTTTTATTTTTTTATTTTTATATTCTTTTACAAACTCAAATCCCAAAAGACAGTCAACAATTCAAATTAAAGAAAAAGAGTTTGAAAACTTGAGCACCAATAACAGAGCACATACAGAGGACGTTTGGGGAGAGATTTGGGAATTTGTTCGACGGTCGGTTTAGGGAGTGAGTGATTCTGTTTTGGAGTTTGAAAGATGGTCGGGGGTAAGGATGGGATGGGTTCGACGGTCGAGTGAGGTGAAGGGGTGATGGATTCGACGGTCGGTTGCAAAGGTGTGATGGTTTCGATGGTCGGTTGGAGGTGAGGATGGGACGGTTTCGACGGTCGAGTTGGAGGTGAAGGTGGGTGGTTCTGTTTTGGGGTTCGACGGTCGATTGGAGGATATGATAATTTGTGAAGGTTTGGATGGGTTGTCGGTGAGGTTCGACGGTCGGTTTAGGGGAATTGGATGGGTTGTCGGTGAGGGGTTCGACGGTCGAGAGGAGGAAAATTCGACGGTCGGTGAAAAGGGAGTGATGGAATTTGGGTCACGGTTGGGGTTCGACGGTCGCGTATAGATTGGGTTTAACGGTGATTTCACGTAATGGATGGTTGAAGGATGGTGGTGGGGATTCGACGGTCGGTGGGGGACCTAGGCGAGGTTCGACGGTCGGTTTGAGGAGATGGGGTCCGACGGTCGGTTGGTTGAAGGGAAGGATCGACCTCTCGAGGCTTCGACGGTCGAGTATGATGGATTTGGTTTTACGTGCGGTCCGACGGTCGGATGAGAGAATGGATTCGACGGTCCTGTTTTCGTTCTTGGGTGATTCGACGGTCGAATAGGATTTAGTTTGGGGTCCGACGGTCGGTTGGTGGGGAAGGATCTGACCTCTGGGTTTCGACGGTCGAAGAGGGTGTTGGTGAGGTGTGGTAATCGGGGTTATGGCCCGACGGTGAGGCGTCGGTGAAGTTGGTCGGTGAGATGATGGTAACGGTGTTGGTGAAGTTCGACGGTCGGTTTAGGGAGATTGGATGGTTCGACCGTCGGATATGATGGAGTTTGGGGGCTCGACGGTCGGTTGGTTGAGGGGAAGGATCCGGCTTCTTGGGTTTCGACGGTCGGTTGGGGGTATGATGGATCCGGTGTTTTGAGTTCGATGGTCGGCTTAGGGGATTGGATGGTTCGACCGTCGGATATGATGGAGTTTGGGGTCCGACGGTCGGTTTGTGGGGTTATGAAAGTGAGGTGATGAAGGGTTTATGTGGAGGGAGATGATGAATAGTAGTAGAGTGGTTTTGTCGGTGGGTTGGACGTGAAGGTAGAGAGATGGTGTAGTGGAGGTCTTTGGAAATGAGGTCTTGAGCTTGAAGATAATGATGAGACCATGAATATTAGTTCGCCAAAGTGAGGCGGTGAAGATGAAGGTAATAAAAGGGAGATGGATTCACGGTTGGAGAGTGGATATTGGGTTTCGGTCAAGGAGGCTTGAGTGGATATGCGATTCATTCATTTCGGGTTGAGTGCGAGAGGGATTCGGGGTTGTGTGCAAGTGAGAATAGCTAGCGAAATGAGCTACATGACATAAATGCGAAGGTTACTGTGGAGTTCAAAGTGGAACAGTTGAAGTGAATGCTATTCCTCATCAAGGCTTCTGTCTCCTTCTTGTTCCCTTCTCTCTGTCTCCCTTGTGATGGTTGTGCTCTTGGAAGTTTATGGTGATGAAGGATTTATGTGGAGGGTGGGTGAAGTTGCTGTTCTTGGTGATGAGGGTGGTCAAAATGGAAGGTGTTTTTCTGGTTCTTGAAGGTGAAAAAAAAATGTGTGAAGAAAAGATCCCCCCTCCCTCTGTTAAGGAGAGCCCTTTTAGGCGTTTTTGATATCTGCCCGTGAGAACCGTGTTGTCTCCCTCAATTTTCACTTTTGTGCTCTGCTTCCCTGTCTCACCATCCTCACTCTTCCCCATCCCTGATGCTTTCCTCTTTCATGTCAAGCGTCCCTTGCTCATTCTTTATCGCGCCGCTTGAGGCTCTGTTTGCCTTCTTTGGGGCGTAGAGGGGATGACAGCTACTAACTGTAGCTATCTGATGCAAATTTCCTTTTTTTTTTTTGTTTTCTTTTCTCTTTTCTTTTTTTTCTTTTTCCTTTTGTATTAAATTAAATTAAGAAAAAGAAAAGAAACATTGCAATTAGGCATCAATTAACACAAAAAGTAGTTCCTGATTAAGCAAAAAAAAAAAAAAATTATGGACAAAATTAGGTATCAACAGTATTCTGATAGGAACTTGTTCATCAAGGTAAAGGTTTGGGTAAGAGTCTTGTAGCAGCTAAAAGAAAATTCTACCGGGGTCCCATTGCTGGAAGCATATTGACCAATTGATGTTGGAAGCACAAGAGCTTCCACCTAGGTCCCATTGACCCTTGCCAATACCCACAACAAAAGACAACAAGGAACAAAAAGTATGTTGTCACTAGTAAACCTTAGTGCAAAATGCCATACTTTTGCACATAACCTAACTTAGGAGTTAAATCTATTAAGCCACCCATAAAGTGGGGCAACTCAATCACTGCCATCAATTCCCTTTTCTGGTAGAAAGTCACTTCTGTGGGAAGTGCGATACAGAATTTCAGTGTTAAAACCACGTCAGATTCCTCACTGTGGGAACCAGTGCATTCCACTAGTGAATTCACATATGATATTTCCCAATTTACTATCTTGAGACTAACCTCTAACTCTCCAACTCTGGATATCACACTGATAAAGATAACCAAACCAAACAGAAGTGCTCCAGACTTGTATTGTGATTTCCAAATCCAGTCTCTGTAAAATATACAATTAGTACCCTTTGTGTCAGAATCAATTATTGTTCCTGAGGTGTAAGTTCTCTCCCACCAATCTAGCCCAAATTGAAAACTCTCAATTAACTCATGTTGAGCCGTCATTATTGCAAGAGTATCAACCATCTTTATGAAATAATAATCACTTGATTCGCACACGTTCCAAGCTTGAAGATGAATTATCATATCAGTAGATTCTGCCCCACAAAATATATATTGGCTTCAATTCTTAGGTAATGACGATCCCGAGAAGGCCACAAAAATAGAGAGCAACTAATAGAATTTTTAAAGTGTTGGGTCACTATTGAGCTCCATCTTCTTAGCCCAATTCCTTCTGAAAAGGCCTAGTCTCCTTCTTTAATGAATTGGGTCTGGCCCCTTATGTCAGAAAATGAGCTCAACCTTTACAATTTTCTCTCTGCCTTCATCTTTAAAACCCCTGTAATTTGTTCATTCAATTGGGCCTGACCTATTAGGTCAAAAAATGGATTCAATTTCTGTAATCACATTCCTGCCCCTCCTTCCTTCTCCTTCCCATTCACGATGCTTCTCGTTGCAGCATCCATTTCTGTCATTGTCCCATTGGATGTCGTATAACGACCTGGGTCCAACGGTTCTGGCAGTGGAGGATTAGCTGTGCGCTCGGGATCCAGAGCTTAGTCGCATATAACCTATCTTCCTCCAAAGTAGCATCCAAGTCTGGTGGTTCTAGTGACGGCGATTGCTTGGCCGGACCACTTGAGACGCTGAGTTTTGTGGCCATGGCGGCCTAGTTCCTCCTTTGTTCGCCCACTGTGGTCAATCTTCCCCCTTTCTCAGCCATAGTTTCGTGTGATGACTCACGCCTCTTCGCCTCCCTCGTGAGACTGTGACGCACTGTTGTAATTCGATCTACACTAACCCAATCTCCACTTCTACCCACACCTTCATCTTCCTTCACAAATTCCTCTTCCATAACCACCACCACCACCGTAGTTTCTGATTGCCGCTTTGATAATGGTGTCGGAGCCTCATCAGGTTATTGGTGGGATTTTTTCGTTGCATTCTCGATCTCTATCTTCTCCAACTATTTTAGTTTTGGTTCTTTCGTTTTATCATACCAGACGAGAACCGGTAGATCTGGATCATACTCTGGCTGAAATCGCTAGAGTACTCCCTCCTCTACATATAAACTCCTTCAGGAGAATTCTCGAATCCCCTCCGATGATTTCTTTCCTGAATGTCGAGACCACTCTTGATCCCAATGAGGAAAATCACGAGTTCTCTTCGAGCCTGCCCTACTTCTCTAGTCACCGTCGTCGTCTCCTTCACCATCGCGCAATAAGGATTATCTCCTGTACTGCGATCAACCTCTTGCATCTCCATTGTTTTGTGCCTTGAGCAAGCTAGCGTATGATCTTGTCCAGAAAGGCCTCCATTTTCTCCTGCTTTATCAAGCTTGCTAGCAAATTCCTCTCCACCATTTCTAGACGTGACTCCATGACTGATCTCATGTTAGCTCCTAGATCGTGAAGCTTTGATACCAATTGATAGATACCCAAACAAGCTTAATAACAAAAATAGACTAACACAGCAAGATAACTAAATATTCTGGATGATATCAGTGTGACATCAGTGCCAATTCTGATGTATATTCTGGAAAAAATAGTAAAACTAAGTACAGAGAAAGAAGAAAGATAATCTAGACAATTATAGAATGTCTAGTCCCTCCCAATACCTAAGTCAATTCTTGCCTCCCTCCCACGTATGCTAATACCTTTGATATACCCATTCAACAGAATTACATCCTCCACTCACACACTGCCAGCTCACCAAGTAGTTACATCTAAGGTAGTGTTTGTTTTCTCAATCTTAAGGTCCAACTTACTTGCATTTTGGTGCCTCCTTTTAGAATAAACCTTCTTTTAGAATAAACCTTAGTCATTCTTAGATTCCTATCAAAAATAAAATATCATCTATGTTATTCATGTTGATCTGTACTTAACTAGAGCTACCTGTATGTACCCTTAGGCCTTATGTGTTGATAATATAATGCAATGTTTAGCTGTGTTTGCTGTGATATCTTCATGTTTCTTCATTTCATATGTACTTTAAAGATCATGGCTGTATGGTTCCATATTCATAATAACGAGCAACTTATAATTACTAAATATGGCCGTATCTACTACGTACTGTGTGTTCGGTTTCATTCCTGCATGCTAATTATTCTGGTTTTCTTCTTCAAAGTGAATATAAACTTGATACATAGGCCGTGTTTGCATCTCCAATATTAGAAAAAAATGAATAAAAATGGGCAACTCAGGCATGATTGACTAAGAGTCTAAGAATATTGAACTACCTAATTATGCCACTCTTTTCCATTTTTACTTTAGACCTTTTTTTTCGGTTATCCTTTTACTTTAGATGGGAAAGATATGCACTTAATTTAGCACAATAATTACCTTTTATGTCTAAGTACGTGGTATGTCTTGGTTTTAGAATAGTGTAATCTCTCTTCCTCTTAACTTTATAAGAAAAAAAAAAAATCTTGTCAGACTTTGTACCGTATTGATTAATCGAAGTGTGCATAAAATCAGTGACGGACCCTAATGTTTAGGCGTGTCCAGCTAATCGAATCGACTCACGAATTCGCAGGTTTCGACTCAACCTAACTCATAAAATACGGGTTGAGTTTGATTCGCGGGTTGAGTCGAGTTAAAAAATGCTTCAACTCACAGTGTGTGGATTGGGTAACGGGTTAGAATACTTCCAACCCAACCCAACCCAACCCAACCCACCCTTTAAAAAAAATGGCCCCGACAGAGTATACGTTTTGCTTGAAAAATGATTTTAAGGTTCGTAAATATTCTCTCCAGATATAACTAGGAACAACATTAGACCATGTAAATACGCTAACAAATAGAGGACAAAGTAGAAAGAGAAAAAGCCATCAAAACCCTATCGATCTGCTTCCTCTCCACTGCCCCCAAATCAGCTAGTAGTTCTTTCTTCTTTGCAACTAGTTTCTCCAATTAGTTCTCCGCAGTGCAGCCGTTCTCTCAAGCTCCTAGCATTTGCACCTTGAGTCTGTGATCATTGCTTCTTCTCTCACCTGATCTCCTAGTCCCAGTGATTGCACTATCGCTATGAGTCCGTGACTATTGCATCTTCTCCCATCCGATCTCTCAGTCGTCCTTTACAACTAGTCACACCACCATACAGCCATGTGTCCCTCTTCCCTCAAGTGGCTATTCCAGTTTTCTGCACCACGCATCCTTAGCAAGTAAATCTTCGTCTTTTGCTCTTTTCATGTAAATATAAAAACATAAGAGGGAGTATAGCTGAGTACAGTGCAGCTGTACCATACGAGTAAGGAAGCTACAGGGGGCAGAGCGAGCAGCAGAGCTATGGGTATGAGCATAGTGGGCAAGTGATGAATGTAGTATCGCTGGAAAAGAAGAAGAGCAAGCTTGGAGGGTTGGGGACTAGATTGGCTATCGGCACCATAGCAAGTGGGCTTGGTGCACTCGCATTAGGTGAAGGCGTTAACATTCTAGAGGACAAGATTGCTGAACATGAAGGCGTTTTGCACCCTTTCCCCTTTCGTGTTGATAGTGCTCTAGTTGGATTTCTGGAGTTTTATTCGAATGTGGAATAGTTTTTTTTTTTTTTAAAAAATCAAGTTTATATGTCAGTACTAGAAAGGGAAATACAACAATGCTAGTGAAATTTGCATTTGAATTTTCAAGTTGATTCTGTCTAATTTCTCTTTTGTGATAAGTTTATTTATAAAGATTAACTAATGCTTTATTACATTGTTGAGTTGATATTTATTTACTTATTGATGACAAAAAATGACAGATGAATGGCAACTAAATCTTGATCATTCACTAACTGGAGAAGAGCGAATTGGAAGTACTCCTACATCCCCAAGTTGTGTGCAACCTTCCCAACCTTCCTAACATGTTGAGCGTTTAGCTACTGAACAAGGAGGAAGATCATATGCTGATAAAAAGGTATTCATACTTCCGAAAAAGTCTTTAAGACCAAGTTCACATGTGTGGGAACATTTTACCTAAAAAGATAATGGTGAAAAAGTTGAATGCAATTATTGTGGGAAAATATATGCATGTGGTTCTAGAAACCATGGCACAATTAATTTGTCTAGGCACTTGTCAATGTGTAAGAAAAGCCCCAATATACATGTTGACAAGAGGCAAAAAATTCTTGGATTTCTAAAGAAATGTGAAGAAGAAAATGATGGTAATGCAAAGCTCAATGTGTTGTCTTTTAATTAAGAAGAGTGTAAGGATGCACTTGCTAAAACGATTATCATTGATGAGCTTCCATTTAAATTTGTTGAAAATGAAGGCTTTAAAAGTTTTGCTCAAGTTATGCAACCTCAATTCTAAGTTCCTTCTAGATAAACTGTTGGTAGAGATGTTATGCAATTGTATGTGTTTGAGACTAATTTGTTATTTGAGTTATGATTAACTTTGTTTAATTTATTCCAGACAAAGTAATACTTGTTAGTTGTTAGTTTGTTATGCACTTATTAACTTATGATATTTAGTTTATTTGATATTGAGACTTATGATATTAATTTGTTAGATTTTGTATTTTAATTTTTTTTCAAATTTTTTTTTTAAAAAAAAATACGTCAGACCCACGGGTTCGACCTAACCCAACCCACTCTTGAGCGGGTCGGGTTGATCAAAAAAATCTCTTCGACCTAACCCAATCCACTGCTCTAGTGATGGGGTCGGATCCAAAAATACTGCTAAACTCACTCAACTCAATCCACGGACACCCCCACTAGTGTTGAGAAGTAGAGACACATGTCTCTGCTTTATCTTAAAATTTTTCTTTAATTTTGTATAGGTATATTTGTATATTTTTTTTATATGTGTAACTTTTGTCTCTATATATAAATAAATTAATAAATTCATAATAATAAAAAAATAAAATTCTTATAATATTATTTTTTATTTTTTAACAGCACTCACATAATTTAGTATTTGACACTCATGTAATATTATTTTTAATTTTTAACAGTACTCATATGAATTTAGTACTAATATACTTAGAATATAAAAAAAAATTTCCCTCACTTTTTTTTATCTCTACTAATTAATGGTGATAGATGACATTATTTGTTTAAACTTACTCACATTCACTTCAAATACAGAGGCGTTTGCCTCAGTTGCCTAAAATTCTTAAATCCGTCATTGCATAAAATAGCCATCGCCATTCAAAAATATCTTATAGGAGGTTGCTATTATACGCTCAAGCGTATAAGCGGTAGGAGCTAATTGACCTTTAGATGAAAAAAAAAAAAAAGGAGCAACGAAATGTGTGTTTAGTAATCAAAAAATAGAAAACAAAAATCTGTGAGTGTGGAGAGCGTTCCACAACAAGTCCCTAGCTTATAAATCATGATAAGATGCATAATTGTGGACAACAGCGAAGGACTCTAAAGATAACGTGATTTTGATAGGCGTTGTATTGATATTTAAAGTGAATTATTAAGTAATAATTGAATATTTAGTAACCCGATGGAAGAATACATGTTTTCTTGGGTCCCGCTGGAGGAAAGATCAACGAAAGGAGTTCGAATCCTCTTTTGTCTTTTGTGTACTAAGCACAATAATGGGACCTCAAAGAGGAAAGTTCAACTAAGGATAAGTGGACAAGGAGAAGAAAATAGATAGACTTGGCCTGGGGTCCTCTTTTGTGGACTAGGAACTGTGATGGGACTAGGAAATCTCTATAAACTGGTCATCTTAACTGCAATCTTTCAGTGTGACGTTTTCTTCTATGTGCTAGCTATTTCACAGCCTAAACAAAATGGAGTTTCGTAACCTAGGCTTCCTTTCATTTCTTTTCTGTGTAAGCTTGTATCTCTCTTCAGTAGAATAAACGTGAAGCCTTTTTATGCCATTATTTATCTTACATTTCCTTATATCTCATATGCTCTTCACATAAACTGTTGTTTGCTTTGCTGATGCAGTGATATATATAGCTAAATGATATATAAAATAAAATAAGTTGACAATAACAACCGACAAAGTTAAAGGCCGCCGGGCTGCATGGCAAGCTCGGCAAAAATGTCATTCAAAAAATATATACTACATTTAGTGTTTATTTGAATTAGTTTATTTTATATTCAAAACAACTTATAATTTAAAACTTTCTAAAAGAACTTTTGAAAGAAAAGTAATTATTTTTCAAAATTTAAACATTACCAAATATGCTATTAAGCATAACATAGTTGCTAATATGACATTTATAAAAAAAATTTCTTTAAAAAAATCAATTGTCTTCTTATGCAGTGATATTTTTATTTTTATTTGAAACTTTGGCAGCTTGCACTCCTAGGAAGCCATGTCCAAGCATCACTACCCGCCGAAGATTATTGGCGATCCCTGTGGCCTAACACTCCCATGCCTAAAGCTCTAAGGGATCTTACGCAGCCTGGTTAGTAGTATATATGAATATCAAAGTCCAGATTTCAATTCTGCTACTTTTTAAATTTAACTTCTCAATGTTGGCTGTTTTAAATCCTTTATTGTATCTTGCTTGGCAATAAAGGCACTTAGTATGGCCAGAACATAAAAAAATAGTAAAAATTAATACACATATTATGTATTTATAAGATAAAAATACCACAAATACTTAAGGAGCTTTATTTAAAATTTATCCTATTAATAAATCAGAGCTGTCATATATAGTAGATTAAGCAAGTGCAAAATGGGTCATTTTGTATGAATATTTTTAACCATGGGACCTTTTCGATAATTATCCCTTTGAATTATATATATATATATATATATATATATATATATATATATAACGTCCGGTTTGGTACTTGAAATTGGAACTAAATCTATTAATTTTAATTTTTTTATTTTTTACCATAAACATAACTTTATTTAAATAATAGTCCAAACAACACTTATAATTTCAATAAAAACAAAAGATTTATTAACAGAAGAAAATATGTACAAACTTCAACTAAGACCAACTTATGATCTATAATTTTGCTCTTGATCTAATTATCATGAATAATGACGCATCTTTCACTATGGAGATCGATATATAAAGTGATGTTATTTTAAAACTGTATCACATCCCTTATATCAGAATATCTGAAAATCTTAGTGATTTACAATACAAGGGATGTGAACGAACAAAGAAAATCAAAGCTAAAAGTTCATATCCTATAACATGAGGTAGATCTGAGACATTAAAAATCAAATTTTTTTATATTATAAAAAATATAGCAAATCTAAAAGATCTGGATAAATTTATTGAAGAAATTATGTACAATAAAAAAAAAAGAAAATCAAGAAAGAAAAGGAGAGGTATGCAGCTGAAGGTGAAGGGCAACAATCCTGTTTAAAGAAAAGCTCACAAGAGGAAACCAAATTCAAAACACCATAAGAGAGAGAGAGAGATACCACAAATAAAACTGAGTCTTATAGGAGTCAACATTTATATATTTGAAATGTATTTCAGAATTAGAATTT
Organism: Ormosia semicastrata; assembly: GCA_029884595.1. Taxonomy (NCBI): domain Eukaryota; kingdom Viridiplantae; phylum Streptophyta; class Magnoliopsida; order Fabales; family Fabaceae; genus Ormosia; species Ormosia semicastrata. The sequence goes on along the minus strand of JAQQTO010000041.1, from coordinate 29,677,339 downwards.
TGAGTAAATCACCATTTTTGTTCTTAAAATTCATTACATGAAATTTGATGAATAGGCGCAAATTTTTTCAACGGAATCCTTGCTGTAGGTAATCCTGCAAATTTCAGACAGGAATATCTGTTGAAAAACCAAACTTTGAGAAAAAAATATTAAATAAAAGAAAATTTGCAACAAATTTTTTTACATTTATGCTAGTAAATGTACGAGTTTCGTTTTTCAAGATTTTTTGGCGGATTAATTCCACAAAAAAAATCCTCCAACTTTCGAGGAGAAGTGCCAGTCAATTTTCGGCAAATTATCTATCAAAAATTTCACACAGGATTACTCGAGTAACAAACTAATTACGTTTTCTGAAGATTTTAGCGGATTAACGGTCAAAAATTCAAAAATACTCAGCTTGAAATACATCATGTGGATTATGATTGGCTAGAAACTCTTTTTTAACAGCCGAGTGAGACTCATTTCTCTTCAATTTCCGCTACTCTCTCTCATCTTTCCTCTCCCTCTTCTCCGTGCTCTCTCTTCATTCCTCGCTCTATTCTTCATCCTTTCTCCTTCTTCCTCTCTCTTCATACAGCAATACTTTATATGTCAGTCTTCATAGTGAAATATGCATCATTAATAATAATCTATATATTAGGAATAAAGTAACATATTGGATTAGTATGAGATGAAAATTATATCTATTTTTTTTAAATAAATTTATTATTTTTTCCTTGAAACTATTATTTGAATGAATTTCAATTTTGTTATTTAAAAAAAAATGATGCCTCTTTGACCATTTGTCATTTGATTCCTTGATATAGATTCTGAATGGAAGGGATGGAACAGTGTCTCCACAAAACTCAAGGGAAGAACTAAGATAGCCGATCCGTTTCCAGTGTATGTTAGAAGATATGATAATATAAACTATGGGCCAGCTAGTAAAGATAGTGTCCCCATAGAACTCAAAGATACGCTCAATGTCACCATATTCTTCCTTGAGGATGACCTTCATCCGGGCAAAAAACTGAACTTGGAGTTCACAAAGCGTTCCGATGAGTTTACTTTCTTACCCGACAAGGTTGCAAAATCGATCCCATTTTCCAGTAGCAGGTTCCCAGAAATTCTGAACCGTTTCAGTATAGGAGCTGAATCAATTGAGGCAGAGTTAATGAAAGATACTCTTGAGATTTGTGAGAAACCTGCCCTTAACGGAGAAGACAGGTACTGTGCTACATCTTTGGAATCAATGGTCAATTTCACCGTTTCAAAGCTTGGAAAGAACATTACGGTACTTTCAACTGTATTGGAGAAGGAAAAGCAGAAGCAGCAGCAGTACATTGTAGTGGAAGGAGTGCAGAAAGCTGGAGACAAAGCAATGGTGTGCCATAAGTTGGTTTACCCATATGCTGTGTTTTTGTGTCACAAAGACGCTATAAGGACCTATACTGTTCCATTGTTGGCCACTGATGATGGGACAAAAGCTAAAGGAATAGTAGTTTGCCACACTGATACCGCACAATGGAGTCCCGAACATGTTGCTTTCCAGTTGCTTAATGTTACGCCGGGAACGGTTCCTATTTGCCATTTTCTTCCCACTGAAGCCCTTCTTTGGGTACCCAACTAAGCCTTGAAAATGATGATGGACTAGTCTCTTGAAGACGGTATCAGGTGATTATGAAGTATAATCCATGTAAATAAGACTTCCTCTGGCTGGTATTATGTCTGTAATATAGTGGAAAATAATCTATGTCAGCTAGAACTGTTTGCAATCTATCCAATAATCAGGCTCCACAATGAGCTTGAAGTTAGTCAAGATAATGCAATAATGTTGTAAAAAAGGACTGTTTGATGTGCTATCTTCTTGTTTGTGATTGTATAGATTAAAAATATCAACTGTATTAAATATGATGTTACTTCTTCTAAATATTTCCGTTTTTTGTTTTATTTTTTAAAAAAAATTGTTAAGATTTATATATATTTTTTAATTTTAAAAGTGAATAAAATTGTTTTTTATTTTTTAAGTGAGTAAAATTGATTTAATTCAACTCGTTAATATTAATTTTTTTGTCTTAAAAATGAAGGAGATTTAATATGAAGGGAATTAAATTGAATCAATTTTACTCATTTATTAAATAAGAATATGGATTAATTTTATTGATTTTTAAAATTACAAAGATACAAATCATAATAAAAAAATTTTGAAGAACAAAATTTAAAAATTAATATATTTAAATAGACTAAAAATATATTTAAATCATATCAATTTTATTTAAATTAAAATTAAAATATCAATTTTGCTACTGATACGACATTTTTGTATATCATTTTTAAACGTGGTTAATGAACAAATTTTTGGTTAATAAGCATGTATTATGTAGTTAATTAGACTAGTAATTGATTACCTAATCGATTATTAATTCCATTAACTACCTACACGCTGTTAACAAAAAATTTATAGATCGTTGAGCAAGTATAGAAATGATGTACAAAGTACAATAATGTGCAAGCATCATTTGCTAAGGACGGCTCGTCTTTGATGGTAAGGGAGGCGTTCGCCACCCTCAATATTTTTTTAAGTCCAATGGATTACATGTTATATTATTTTATTATTTTATTATTTTTCTAATGATGACCCTCTACACAAATGGTTTTAACCTTTCTAACACAGCCACTCATCATTGTCGTAAAAGGAAAAAATTTTGTATACATACATGTATAAGATACATATACTCATATGGAGTGGATCTCATTATGGGGTAGAACTTACCTCATGTAAGTATATATATCTTACATAGATATATATGCAAGAATTTTTCGTTGTAAAAGTATAAGACTGTATATGGGAAATTGAATCCCAAAGATCAGATAAGCATGCAAGAGACTTAAATCGTCATTTATTTCAGTCAATGCTCAAAATAATTAAGGAAGAGTTTCCACTAACTTTGCTTACAAGTAATGCTAACTAGTTAAATATTTAATTCACTTTCATGAGAAGAGAGAAAATCACGGAGCAATGACTCCTTTCTTGAGAGTTTCTTAACATAGCGTTTGTCTAAGTGGTAATTAGACATAGACATCTTAAACATGTTGTTAGGAGTTCGATTTTTAATTCATATGTATAGAGAAAAATGCAGTTAAGAGCAGTCTTTTTTTTTTTTGGAGTCAACTAATACTACAACAGATTAATCATTCACTAATCAGAATGGAAGATAATCCGGGAAAGCCAAAAAAAAAAAAGGATTCATGAAACAACCAAAGCAAGTCTACATAGAGAGCATCCAAAGTTATGTTAGTTCCTTATAATCCGTAATATTATACATAAAAAAAAAATCAAGAGAAACATCATTCAAGATTTCCTGATTACATTAAGGTTGTGTTTGAAATAAATAAAAATGAGAAATGATTTGATTTAATTTAATTTAAATTGATTTGATTTGATTTAAAAATTAAATTGTGTTTTGGAACTAAAAAAAAGAATTTAAATTGATTTAGAAATCAAATTTGTATTTGGAATTTATTAAAATAAGAATTGATTTTATTTTATTATTTTACAGTTTTACCTTTATGAGAGGTAGTTAGAAATAATTATTAATGGTAAAATAATTTATTTATTTCAAATTAAATCAAATTCTAACTAATTCTATCAAAATTAATAGAATTTCTAAAATAAAATGAATGAAATCTATGAAATTTTAGAAATCAAATCATTTCTAATTTTTTAACATTTCAAACACAAGATTAAATTAAATTTGATTTACAAATCAAATTATTTATTTATTTTTTACATTCCAAAGACACTCGGGTCCATTTGGATAAGCGAAATTGAATTGAAATTGAAATTGAAACATAGAATTTTAATTTTAATCTCAATTTTTTTAGAATTAGAATTGATTCAAAATCTTAAATTCTATGTTTGGAGTTGTCAGATAATTAAGATAAGAAATTATAATTCTAAATTCAATTATAATTTTATTGTTTAAATGTATGATCTAAAACATTAAAAAATTATTTATAAAATTAAAATTAATAAAAATATTCATACAATAATATTTTTATAATATAATAGTCATATTTTTTTGCATAAAGAAGTTTTTCATGAATTTTTTTAGAAAAAAAATAACTATTATAATAATTTTTATATAAATATAAAAATAATTTTTTATATAAATATAGAATCTCAATAAATATGATTATTCATAAATAAAAGAGAGAGAGAGTTTTATTTTTAAGTTATAGAATTAGTAATTCTTAATGTATAAATTAAGAATTAAGAAAGACTTAACTTAATTTTTTTTTCAATTTTATGAAATTAGTTTATGAAATTATAATTTCAATTCTAAATGTATTTCAAACATAAAAATTAAAATTAAGAGATTTAATTTAATTTTAAACACTAATTTCATATTTAATTTTAAGAGTCAAACACATACTTAAAGTTGCTGCATATTCAGCTATTCCTAGTCAAGGAGCCTATCCAACGATTATAATTTAATTGGAGAAAAAAAAGGCCTAATTTAGCGATAACGGGATACCACAATATTGAATTTTCAGCATTTTGTTTGAACAGAATTGCAGAGAAGCGCGCCTACCTGATGATGGATAGCATGTTGAAATTAATTTTTGTTTTAGATTTTTATTGGCCTACTTTCGTTAATATGGCCTTCATGAATACATGAAAAGTCATATAACTCTTATATTTCTACAATGGAATATACATTAATCAATGATGTGAAGTGTACTCTTCATCCACCGGAAAGGATAAATGAAAGGTCATCTGTTTAATCTCACTGAATAATTGTATTAGATATTTCTACAATGGAATATACATTAATCTCTGGTGGCGGCACACAAAAAAACACAAGAAATTAGGCCCGGCTGAGAGGGTTTTTTACATTTTACAAGCCCAACAAGTCCGGCTAAAAATTGTCATTTTCACATAAATAACCGGTCATGACAAAAAAAACCGGGTAGACCAAATTCGGGATAAAATATTTTGTTGGATGAAATCAATTGAAAAAAATAAAATGAACAAACTTTCTATTTCTGAACATCACTTAAAATTAAAAGGGAATTGCTAGCCGACTCGACTTGTGGAGCATGGGAGTAGTTTATAAGGGTGTTTATTAGGTCAGATTGATCCAATGAATTCAAAAAATTAAACCAAATCAACTAAATTAGTTCGGTTTGATTTGTATAATTAGGTTATATCAAACCAAACTTAATAAAAACCAATCTCCATTCGTTTGATTCTTGGATTTGTGATTTTGAATCTGATGACCCAATAATCCGAACTAATGACCTGATGATTTTTTAAAAATAAATGTTTATTACTTATATGTTGCGTTTTAGTCAGATCATAAATTAAATTTCTCATTTCATTCTTCATTTGAACGTCTTTAGAAGATCAGATGACATTCCAATCCACCTTCCCAACTAATGAACTATCTTGTCTTAGCCTCTATATTATGAACCATGATTGCACCTTGTCTTTTTTTCTCTGTACATGTGCAATTTATTATTTTTTGTAAGTTCTATTTTGATAAAATTTATTTTGTTGTCATATTCATTTTATTTGTTTAATTAACAATTTATTTATTTATTTTATTATGTTCAATTTCTGTGTTTTTTTATCTTTGTTCTGTTAACAGATTTTTTTTTTAAAAAAATAAACAACCCTATGACCAGAACAGATTAGTTTGATTCAGGTTGACAAAAAAATTTACATAACCGAACCAAACTAATTTAATTTAATAGGTCTAAATATATTTTTTACCAAACTTGAACACAATCAACTTGTGAAAACCCTAGTACTTTGCCTCATACTATAAGTAACATGTTTTTAAATATTTTAATCAGAATTAAAATAAAAGAAACTTATCACAGTTAAAATCATTATTCCAATAGCATCCAATATACTTTTAGCAAGCTGCCTAACATTTTCCCACTTTAAAATTCTCTCTGGTAGTACCCAAAAAAAAAAAAAATCTCACTGGTTATTGCTTCTTTGAAAGTTTGTTAATTAATGACAATATATTTATTTGCTTTGTTGTGTGGAAAGGAGACAGACCCTGAAGGGGGAAAATCACGAGCATTATGAGCGAAATATGGTAGGAGCAATAGTTGGGACTTGGGAGTACTTTCGCTATTAATTTCTGGGATGATCTTGGGTTGCTGTGCAGTAACATGCACATGTGTGAACCTAGGATAGTTTGGGAGTTGTGGTTTTGAAGAGAAAAAAAAGGAAGATTTATTCTTTATTTTAGGTAACCATTTTTTATATTTGAGATTTTTAAAAAATAAAAGGATAAAATAAAATATGATCATATAATTTTTTAATCATATTTTATTCATTTTTAAAATATTTTATAATGCTCTTAATTTAAAAATAAAAATAAACATTCCCTCTCTTTTTTCTCCAAAATTCTCCATTCAAACAAACTCTAAAGGATTAATCACCGGCGTGATGAGCGAAAATAGAAGGAGTAATAGTTGGAGTACTATCACTATTGAATAAAGATCTTTTAAAGTGAAGATTTTTGTAAAATAAATAAATAAGTTCACATTAATTATTAATTTATTAGTGAGTTCATCTATCAATTGTTGATATGGGCTTACTTTACTCACTTTACAAGAGGATCCTTGTCCATTGCTATTAATTAATGGAAAATGTTTTTTTTTTTACAACTCAAATGAATAATTTTGAGATAACTCAAATAAGTGGTGAATGCTTATAAGATAAGTGGTGATTCCAATTGTATATATGATAATCTTCTTCTATTATACATAGTGAGTTAAAATTAAAATTCACCACATAAGTAATAAATATTACTACTTATTGTTTCATTGATCACTACATAATGATCTTTATATAAGATGTGATGAATTCTAATTTTAACCAACATATATAATAAAAGAACATCACTAAATAAATAATTAAATCACTACTTATTTTAGAAACGTTCACCATTTATCTAATTTGTCTCAATTATTCATTTTTGAATTGTATAAATAACATCTCTCATAATTAATTCAGTTCTAATATTCTTACCATTAATAACAGTATACATCTCTTTTTTCACACTCCTTTTAATACTATTCATCATATTTATTTTTTTATATCACTTTTTTTACTAAATATGATACCCTTAAAATGAGTGTTAATAGTACACACAACTCTAAAAGAAAAGTATAATGATCTTTTTCTTAATTAATTTATGGGATGATCTTGGGTTACTGAGCTGTTTACAGGCACAGGAGAAGAACAAAGTTGGATGGTGATAATAATGTTTATTTATCAACTACCAATGATGGAAGTGTAAAGAAAAAAAAATATTCTACTCACTCTGATTGGCTAAACCAATTTTCTCAATTCTCAGATAGAGAAAATTGACCGGTAGTTGGATGAGAAAAAGTTATTTGTACGGTTAATTAACAAAACAAACTTTATGAAAACTATCTTAATAAGCTGAGATCAAAGGAAAATTTGATGAAAAAGAAAGAAGAGAAGAACTGATAGAGATAGCTCCCAACTTGAGGAGATTTTTCTCTCTCTGCTGCACATTGTGCATTCTGCTCTTTTTCATTTTCCTTTTTTTTTCATCACTTTTCTCTCTTCAGTTTTGTTCTACTTCCTCAGTCTTTCCTGGAAAATCAACTGAGATTTTCAAATACCTATTTTTACCTCCAATATTTCTCTGTCATAGATTTTCTCTTTCACTGTTGCTTTTCCAAGAAAGCTATTGGTCTCAATTTTTTTTTTCTTCACTGCACATTGAAATTGAAGCTTTCTACTCTCCGTCAATTCATTTTTTTCTGTTGCTTTTCTTCTCTCTCCACGTTAATAGTGTTAGCATGATTTTAGGAAGAAAAATGATTATATCATACCATTTTTTTTATACTAACTTTTACATCACTTGATATTATTATCTAATTTAAATATAATTATCACATAATATTAAGTTAATTATTACTTAATGTTAATGTATTTACAAAATAATTCAAAGAATTCTTTTTGGCAAAAAGTTCTTTTGAGGTTCTGAATCAATTACTACCTAACTTAAAAATAATTATTATATTATATTAAACTAATTACTACTAAGATTTAATATTTTTACAAAACCAATGAAAGAATAATATTTGGATGTTCTTTTGATGAGTTTGAATAAGTTATTACTTGACTAAAAAATAATTACCATATGATATTAAGTTAATTACTATTAGACGTTAAGATATTTACAAAGAAAGTGAAAAAATTTATATTTTTGAGAGAAAGTTTATTGGAAGTTCTGAATAAGTTACTACCCAATGTAAAAGTAATTACCATCTTATATTAAAATACTTACTACTAAGGTTATTACAAAATAAATAAAAGAGCATTTTTTGAAGGAAACTCATTGCAAAGGTTTGAATGGTTACTAACTAATTTAAATGTAATTACTATATTATATTAAGTTACATACTACTAGACTTTAAAATTTTTACAAAGTAAACAAAAAAAAAGTTGTAAAAAGTGGTGTAATATAAATGGTATTAAAAATCGAGATTGTTTTAGGAAATATAATTGATTTGATTTTTTTACATAATTAGAGTTAATTATGTTTGATTATTTTTCTTTTGTGTATAGCAATTCTATTGTATAAATAGATATTAATTTTCCTGTATATTACACTCTCATAATATAGAGATATATTTTTCAATGTCTTTCTTTCTTCGACTCCATTTCTAACTTAGCATCAGAGCGCCAAGGCTTTCAGTCCAATCCTTTAGCCCACCGTCGCCTTGCCGTTCTCTAATAGTCCTGCTAATTTTCATCACCGTTGAAGTTCTTCACTGCTGTTGTTTCTAGTTTGCAATTCTTCAGACCTTCATTTTTGACATCGTCGGAAACTTTGGAACTGTCATCCTTCGATCCACTGACCATCAAAATTTCACCGTCATCCAACATTAGATGCGTCGCCACGAATTGCCTCTCCCTCTACGCGTGTGGCTTACACGTCGAACACTCCACCACACTTCTTGACCCGAGTTTGACCTGCACCCACTCCGCACCCAAGACCTAACCCATGCCCAGCTGACATGGACGGCTTGCCACCTAGCTACTAATGTGGCAATCTGTGCTGATGTGGCACTGGCATGTCATTGCTGACATGGCACCAGACCTTTCCCAAGGTTTTTTGGTGAAATCTTCCTATTTTTGAGGTTCTTTTCAGTTAATTCTGCCTTGAAAGTGCCATTTTTGCTATTTCCTTTGTCTACTATTATGGAAAAATTTGATGTTGCTCAACCCATTCTAGTTTTGTTCAAAGGTTCGAATTACACACACTAGGTTGAGGCCATGCGTGATTTTTTAAAAGGATGAAAACTGTGGAGATATGTGACAGGTGACATCATTTGCCCTGTTAAAAGTTAGGATGACACCAAAGAAAAATTTGCTGACAGATTAGAAGATTGAGATAACAAAAATCATCAGATCATCACCTGGTTTCAAAATACCTTTACTCCTAGTATCCACTTGTAGTTTGGGTGCTTCAAAATTGCTAAAGAGGTATAGAATCACATGAAGAATTAGTACATGATTTCTTATTTATCTCATCAGCATTAGTTGCTTAAAGAACTCAATAGTCTGAAAAAAAAAGCCCCAAACAAGTTGAGTATGAGTTTGTGGCTCAAATGGAAGCTATCTGAGATCATCTAACCTTGTGCGAACCAACCATGAAGCATAAAAGTGATGCTAAGTTGTATGAGGAATATCGTGACCACACTAGGCTCATCTAGTTTCTAAAGGCTCTCACTGATTATTATGAGCCTATTCGAGCATCTTTGCTACATCAAGATCATTTGCCTACACTTAAGGATACCTTTCCTCGTCTGAAGTCAGAAGAAACTAGATTGGGTCTTCTTTGACCCAAAACATATTTGGCCTTTGTAGTTACCAATCAGAATGGCTAATTTGGTTGCCACTGCCACAAACCTAGACATCTTCTTCCTGAACATCTCACCATAGAATGTCATACCTGTAAAAAGAAAAGTCATATTGCATCCAATTGTCCCTCTCTAATCCGTCGATACTGCAAACTTCCTGGACATTTGATCGAGCACTATCCTACTCGTCCACCAAGGCCTGATCAGAGTAAATTTCAACCTTGTCCTAGTTCCTCCTCCAAGCATGTGTTCATTGTTTCAGTTGTCGATGATGCCTCTTCCTCTGCTTCTCAGATCTCTCTTTCCACTAGTGATCTTGAGTCTCTTCTCAAGCAAATCCTTACTCATTCTGGTAATGATACGAATGATATGTGTTGCAAACCCAAGTATAGGTTATCTCAAGTAATAAATTATTGGGAGTCCGAGGTCGATTCACAGGGAATTGATGAAGAAAATTCGTTGAGGTAAGGAAAAGATTTGTCATAACAATAAATGTGATAAAAATTATTCACAAATGAAAAAAATTTGCTTGGGATAAGAGATCCACTCTTGGTAAATGAGTTAAGGCCAAGATTTTTTTTTTATAACTCAATTGGAATCTACGCATAACGGAGGTTCTAATCAAAAAATACAACATTCAAAGTTCATTTAAGGTTTTATATATATATATATGATTATATTATGGTTCCTTTAATTATCCACTAATGCCAACACTTATAAATAGGTTCAAGTATTCATTGTGTCAATTGTTGGGAATCGTGGATACATCACGCAGTGGAAAATAGAATTCCCACCAAGGATCCATGCAAAAAATGCCATAATCTGAGTTTTTAAAATTATTTACCTCTTGAAGTGTGACCAAAAGGAAGTGACGTGAATCACCAACATCGTAACAGCGATGATGTCTCTGCGGTATCCACACGAGCAGACTCACGAACATCCAACGTCCACAAAATAGAGTCTCACGTCTCTCACACAATGCTAGCTGCAAAGAGAAGAGAAGAAATGTGTCTTTCTCACTCACTATTTCTGTCAAGTGCGGCAACGGTTTGTAATTCGTGCCTTAGCAGCCCCTTTAGCAGTACTATTTATAATAATGACTGCCTTAAGTGAGTGTGAGCAGCAACAGTGTAAGTTGTGTAACCCTAGACTCATTTGTTATGAGTCTAGCCCACATTTGAATCCGAGTCCAACTTGGATATATTGCTCTAATTTAGTCTACTCTATGTGTATGATCTTGCAAGTTCTCATAACGTTACCAGTAATATTAAAATCTCATTTTAATATTACAAACAGTGAGCGGTATCTAGTAACACATCGTTACTACCCAAGTAATGAGAATGTCAGTGATTTGACATAACCTTTCCTTGACCAATGTTTCCGTATCGTTTAGTCCCTTTGTCAAGATATCTAGATTGAACACAAGGCATGGAATGCATCACCCTTATGTAGTCCAATCCTTCGTTTCCTGAAACTTGAGTAGACTTTGTAACAACAAATGAAATCAATATCTCATATTGACTCATTTGAGCATGGCCATACATTTCGCAGTCTCACTCAATCATGAGGCTCGAAGATATCGCTCTTGTTATGTAAGAGTGACAAATCCCATCTAGGTTACTCACATCACTCTACATGATTCGCAGTATATTCAATAACTAACTTTATAATCATCTTATTACAGATGATGTTTGATGACATTAAAACACACAACTCCTCATGTAGGAATCATAGTGATTTTAAGTCAACGGACCACATACACCATTGTCACTATGAGAATTGCTTATGATACTCACGTAATGATCCATGTAGCGTTCTCATGGCGGGTCAGTCTAGTACATCATTACTCTAACATCTACCCATGTGAAGACTTGATATCTCATATTTAAGACCCATGAGATGTGGTCATTAGTCTACGCACATACTAGTCTCAATGCATTATTGTTATCCTGATTAATAATAATACTTGACTAGGAACATTTAAGAATAGTATTTTATCCAATAGGGTCTCACAATCAAGTCATCCACTTGATGTCCTATGGTAACAAACTTACTATTCTAAGGACTTTATGTTTATTAAAAAGAACACAATAAATGAAATGTCTCATATATTAAAATTAGCATAATAGAATGTATATAAATACATATAAAATGTATCAGCCTCTGGGGTATACACCAACATCAATATCTTGTCTACACCAAATCAAGATCTTCACTTTATAAGGAGGGTTTCTAAATGATTAAAAACAAAATACAACACATATAACGATCACTTGATAATATATCATTCAAGCACAAGAAAGAGATTAATCTAACCTTATTTCATTACCAGAAGTTTCATCATTTCACCCAAGTAAAATGATAATTAGTTACGAATGAATAAAAAGAAAGAAAGAGAGATGAAGAAGAAGATGAACATAAATTCTATTGAGAATAAAAGAAAATTACAACAAGAGAAACAAATGATACAAGAACATAGTCTGAATCTATAACCAAGATGCCATCAATGGGCAGTCAATATTGCTTTTTATAGAGCATAAAGAGTATAAAATTACAATAAACTTGTTTGGTGAGTATGAATGAGTGGAAAATGTGTCATGCTCACCAACCAAGTCAGTGCCTAACTCCCAGCTACTTTCACATGACTATAACTCTGTTAAAACATCACCATTTTGAAACATGGTGTTCATGAAAGTTGAAAGGTTTTGTCTTAACTTTCCAATGACACCAATTTCATCACAATCAGACTCCTAAAGCCCAACTTATGGCCCAATATTAGCACACTGCTCAAGTTCCAGCTACAACACCTCTATTTTTACTTCCAGGCACAATCTAACCCACTAGACGACCAATTCAACTCTTGAGTTCTTCATCAAAGTTGTAAATTTAGATCTTAACTTTTAAGATATGGGCTGATAAGTGCGCAGAGGTCAAGCTGTCAGGATCATCATTCTGGCTCTTGCTTCCACTTAATTTATATTATCCAAATGTGTGATTCAACTCTTGAGGTCTTTATAAAACTTGTAAAGAATTGTCTTAACTTTCCTACAAGACTAGAATCACATCAATCAAATATTTGCAATTCAAAGTATAACCAATTTACTGAACACTGCCAAATAGACAAATTAAGGTCAATTCATACAATAATTCCTTCAATGATCCAATTAGGCCCATTATTATAAAATATGACAAAACTAACTTAATTAAGCCTAATTGAACCTTAAGAAACCCAACGAGAGGATTATTAAATGAGTAAAATATATTACTATCAAATTCTCACACACTTAGATTTTGTACTCTCGGGCAAAACACATAAGACCAAAACTAGGGAACAAGGAAAAATAACATAAACTCAAAAGCTAAAAACTCTAAAAGACTCAATTTTCAATGATATTCAAGAATGCAAAAGTTTATAAGCAAGAAGAGCAACTAAAGATTCAAGGGATCAAAACATTTATGAGGTAACATTTCTACACATCTCAAACTAACAAACAATGAAATTTCAATTGAAAAACATGAGTCAGGAATGATAGATCCTCACAAGATTCGCTCTTAATCTCTCATGTATTTGAAAGGTTGGTATTTCACTCAATTAAACCCATGAAAAATTACACTATCATAAACTTGCTTATCTTATATTTCTCCATTACTCAAAACACATGCACACACAAATCAAGATAACTTTATTCAAGGTTATAATTGGGTCAAGATAAAGGAGGGAGGGTAATATAGATATGACAAGTGAAATACCAAAGAGAATAAAAGAGCATTAGGATTGAATTCAAATACAATCATGAAAGTTTACCCCAAGTCTAACTAATGCAAATTCTATTTATAGATTTTTTTCCTTCCCTTTTTGCCTTGTTGATTTTTTTTTTGGAACATAAACCCTTTTTTTCTTTTTCATTAACCATTTTGCACGTACACCCCTGTCGCAATTAGGATCGCAACGGGACGACCGAAAAAGATAATATTAAAATCAATGGAATTGCCATCAATGTTTATTTAAATTAGAAAATTATTAGAAAAACCCTTTAATTAAGAAAATTGATCTTTTAGAAAATGAGTTTGGATTCGGGAGTCGATTATAAGTAAGGAAGATATTAGCACCCTACACTGCCTGTTCCAAGAACGGTACCTTAAGTTAGTTGTACAAATTTAATAATCTTAAATATATTAATTTTACCTCTTTTAAAAACATTATAACTATTTATAAAAAAACAACTAAATTGTGAAATTTTAATTTTAGCTTGACAGAATATAGATTCTACTCCTATGTATCCCCAGGTGCAATGAGGAATTCAAAGTCATATAGTTCTATAGAAAATGATTGTGTGTTAGTTGATTTAATTATGAAAAAAATTTTAGAAAGGGATTTTGTTTGAAAACAAATTCATTCTTGCACAGGGTTCAAGTTAGCACTGGACTACTCAATAAACTCTTATGATCCAAATGACATTTTGAAGATAACAATCATTATTCAATCATCATCATTAGTCATTGCAATTGATTAAAAGCCTTTTTTATTGTTCATTTTTTTAAAAAAAAAGGAGTGCATAAAGATAAACAAGTAAAAATAATTTTTCATGAATCAAATAAATACAAAAAAACAAGATTAAATATCAGCATCACAAACCAAACGACTCAACAAAATTTGTTAACAATTTTCAAATTTTTCTCCATTTTTTTATATATATTTTATTTTTAAATTTTTTTTCATATTTTACTTTTTGGCTTCCCATTAATCACAAGACACAACATAAAACATATCATTCAATAAATTAAACACATCAAACGAGAACCAATCATAAATATATATATTTTTATTTTTCATTCTGATTTTTTTTGTCTCCTTCTTTTTACATTTTCATTTTTTTTAATATAAAAGAAGACAAATGCAACTTTTATGTTAGAGAATGGGCTGCTGGCCCAAATGGTTGTGGTTCAGCTTTAACCCAAAAAAAAATAAAGAAAAAAAAAGAAAGAAAACAAAACAAATAAAAGGAAAGAAAGATAAAGGAGCATTTGGAAGCATATTTGAAACTTAAGGAGTTGTCAACACGTAATGGGTGAAAAGGGCCAGTGGTCTTCAATGGTGGTCCGTTTTGGTGGCTGGGTAGCTCGGTTGAGGTTCGACGGTGGGGTGAAGTTTTTCGGCGCTGAGGTCAAGGTTGAGATGAGGTGAAGTGTGGTGGGTTATGGGTCGCGCACGGTGTGGATTGAAAACGGCCAACATTTGCGGAGCTTTTGGGTCGACAGCTCAGGGCTGTTTTGGGTTCGTGCGGTCGATGGCATGATGGTGGCCGGTTCGGTGATGCTTGGGGGGTTGTGACCGCAGGACGCCCAGATCTGGTTCGAACAGCGACGGATCTAGGCTCTGACTTAAGCTGCAAGGGAGGACGACGGGGTGGCCGGTGGAGCCGGATCTGTGGTTGGCGGGTCGCGCGGAGCTCGACGAATATGGGTAGTCGTGTGGCAGGTCGGGGTGCTGGGTTGAGTGAAGCAATTCGCGAGTGACCGGGCCAAGTTTAGTGGACATCTTGGCGGGTCGCAACAGATTTGCACGTGCGGCAAGACGGCGATTGGTGCCCTGTGCGGTTGCCAAGATGCAGCGAGGTTAGAACTGGGTGAGGCACGATGGTGGCGCAGTGAGACGGGGACCAGTACACGGTTTGACAGAAGGTTCGAGCGAGGCAAAGACAGAGGCCTTATGGGTAGCGGGTCCTGTGGGCTTGCTTGCTGGGCTTGGTTGTACTATGTGGTTGGTGGAGATGGGGTGTAGTGATGCTTAGTTGGTGGGTTGAAGATGGTGAAGGGATGGGGTTGTTTTAGGAAGGTGGTGAGATGGAAAGTTGATGGTGGTGATGGAGGTGGATGTTAATGTGTTTTTGGTGCTAGGAGGTTCATGACAGTGGGGTGTAGTGAATGGAAAGTGGAGTGAGGTTCTTGTGTGAGTGCAAAAGAGCCAAAAAAGAATAGAGGATGAAGGACTACATTTTAGCAAGCTAGGTAAACTGAAGAATAGAGGAACTTACCTTGCAAGAGCTTAAATGTAGAAAACTTGAAGCAAAGATTCCGTCTTCTCCTCACTTCTGAAGAACTCTACTTCTGTGACTCTCTTTTTTCTAAAAAAAAAAAAAATTCTGTCTCTATTGCGTAACACCCCTCTCCCTTTCTGTTATGTAATTTTTTTTTGTTTGTATGGATGATGGTGATTTGGATTGCTGTGTTGGTGGTCTAAAGGTTATGGGTGGTGGTAGCAAGGTGATGGTCCAAAAATTATTATCTCTCAGAAATGGTTCTCCTCTGTTTGTTCTGTTTGCTTTCTTATAAATCCTTTGGAAAAAATCAGCTGAAACAAGTGATCGTAAAGGGAAAAAAATGTATAGTATAGGGTAGCTCATTGCAAATGTAGGTGTTTCCATTTCCATGAATCTTATTTGGGTTGTGACTTTCTCCCACTTTCACATCTCTACAATTTTACCATTTTTGTGTTGCAATGAGCCTTGAGTTGCAGACATGTAGAAATGTGACAATGTGACATATTTGGTAATAGGTTGATATGAGTTTTCAGTTGCATTTCAACTAATAGTTGAACTTGTTTTTGTTGAAATACTTTGAATAAAGGAATAAGCTGCAAACTTAACAGGAAACCCCAAGCAGGAACAAGCTAACGTAACTTGTTTTGTTGAACTTTAAAAAAAAAAAAAAAGAAACGAGATCTCTTTTTTTTAATCCTTTTTTTTTTATTTTTTATATTGTGTTTTAATAATGAGAAAAAGAAAAGTATAAAAAAAAGAAAGTGGTCTACATGAGATGAGAGTAAATAAAAGAATGGACAAAAATTATGTGTTCAAAATATTGTAATTAAGCATCATTTCATAATTATTAGTCATTGATTAAGCAACAAAAATTTTATAGACAAAATTGGGTATTAACAATCCCCACACTTATTCAAGAACTCATCCAATAACAATGTCAATGCTCTCTTATTTTCTAAGATTGGGTAAGAACATGATTTTTTTTTTCATTTAAGGCATGTAATGAGCTGAAAACAATGAATGGTCAAATAAGTTCAAAGGGGTTAAGCAAGAGAAAATACGCAAGGTTAGCTATTTGGTTAAAGTAGTTATTTCAAGAAAAATGTCTCAATCGTGTTTATGTATGCATGTGAAAATGTAGCCTAAAAAAGAATCAAAGAAAGTTCTAAAGTAACATTTCCATGAGTGAAAATCATACAAGAAAAAAAAGAATGGTACAAATGTTCAATCCATTCATCAATAGGCTCAAAATCTCACAAGACATACATCTATCATTCTCAATCCACCAATGCAATATCCATAACAAAGCACGTGAATTTTAAGAAAGAAGATAATTTATTTAATCATGCTATGATTCCTGAATTTCAATTGCTTCAAAGGATGCGAGAGTTCATTCACTTGAATCTTTCAAAGGAAATCAAACACTAGAACTTTGTTATTTCAATACAAAATAGTTACTTCCCCAAGAATAAAATTACTTTAAGAGTAAAATTTACTTCAAGAGTAAAATTGACTTCTTACTCTACCATACTTTAGATACGTCTTAAGAGTAAAATTTACTCTTTACTCTGTCATACTTAATTGATTTTAATGTTAATAAGTTGCTGATAATCATATTAATAAACATATTTCCCTAAATTTTTTTTTATATCAACTATCATTCCCCCCAACCAGATCATAACATTGTCCCCAATGTCTAAATATAGATGAATAAAGGATAGAAGATATTACCTGTTGTTGCAATTATTAAAAATAGAAATTTGACACAAATTTAAACAGAAACAAAGTACGTGAATAAAACCAAAGGTAAAGGGAAGTTATAGATGGAGTGTCAGATCAAACCCATGTTCCTTGCTACTTCCCTCCCACTAATTTATTTTAGCCATTACTGGATCAAATTCATAGACAAAAATTTATAATTTATCAATTAACTCTTCGGAAGTGGAAGCAGAGATAAGGATCCATCTTGCCGAATGTGTGATAAAGTTCTACTTCACAACATGGTAAAAAAAAAAATAACAAACCATCAAAGAAATTATTAACATTCAACAAACCTATGGGTTTATGGTGGATGTTCAGTTAGGCCCAAGAGACAATTTGAAAAACTTCTTCCAAAGTATCATAGCCACCTGGTAAGGCAATAAATGCATCAGAATTATCAAACATTTTAGTCATTCATTCATGCATAGTTGATACTTGTAGTTCCTCCTCAATTGTCTTTCTAATGATGTTCTTTTCAGTTAAAGCTTTAAGAATGATATCTAAAGCTTAACTGTTTCCTAGATGTGTAGTGATTAATACAACCTCCATTAACCCAAAGTTACATCCCTCATATGCTACATGAATTTTTCTCGCAGCTAGTACTCGACCAAGAGTACTTGCGACTCTTATAAACTCTTTATCCTTCCCAAACCTTGATCCACAAAATACATAGATATTTGTAAATCGAAGAACAGAAGCTCCCTTCATTTCTATACTTACTCTCCCTTTAAATGATTATGTGTTGGATGAAAATAAAAAAAAATTGAGTGTTTAAATAAGGAAAAAATGAAAAATGTAATGATAGCACCTATATAGATAGACTGGCTATTGTCAGAAAAGTTTGAAATTAAAAAATATGAGTTTTTTTATTTTATTTTTATTTTTATTTTTGAAAGAAAACGAGAGTTGGAGCCAGTCCCAAACTAGAGGCTAGGCTCTCACGCCCGTTTATTCAACAAAGATGGCATATCTTTAGACTGCATGTCATCAGTACAGTGATGACATATTTTTATACTGTGTGTCATCAGTGCAGTTTTATTTGCAGGCCTTCCACTTATGGAATATCAGTTCCTGTACCCTTGTGGATTTAATGACGAACTTATATTCTAAGAAGTATGAAACTCCGCCACAGCCAAGACCTGCTGATCTGGAGCCCAGAAAATTAATGTCAATGCAGACCTCAGAGATTATTTCACATAGACAATAAACATGGGTCTAAATCTATAGACCAACACTTCAACGGAGCCTAAAAGCTTGGCTTGGGAATGTTGAAGACGACTTTCTACAAAGCGTGGCATACGAACCTTTTTTTAGGACCGACGTCCAAAGGTCCACTCGAGTCAATGACGGTCTGCCACTAGCAGAGGCTCCACACTCAATTAAGAGCATGGTACTCTTTCGATTGCCCTTTTTTTTAGATGAACAAGATAATAACATGCTTGTTATAATTGTGGCTCACATCTTCCTCTAGTTTTACGACCAGTAATGGCTTAAATGCCTTCTAGGAGTCAAGGATAAGCTTCCTATGTAATTTTCTTATAAATTGGAAAATAATATCTTTTTGAGTCAGATTCTCAAGACTGTAACACTTATGTTCGTCCTTGAAGAGATTCCACAAATTAAGAAGTTCACGATGCACAACTCCACAAGAATGCATCTCAAGAGTCAATAAGATATCATCTAATGACTCCTAACTCAGTCAATTCTTAATAAAGTATATTTTCTCTTCTCAGTTTGTGGAACCATCCCCAAAGAACGAAATCGCTTATTACAATTCTATCGTGCACATTTGTGACAAACTTGTAATCTTTTTGCTCTTCTCCTTTTAGAATATGAACTTTTACCGAGACCTGACATGTATGAAGTAAATGAATTTAAAAATTCACCTGCTAAACAGACCTTTACTTCGATTATCCAGCGTATATCTTCCAGAATGTCCTTGTGCATTAACATTCTTAATCTTTCACACCTAACTTTGTAGATTTTTATTAGAACATTTTGAGGAAGAGAATGGAAATATTTTCTTAAATTTGAGAAAATGACATCCATTTTAAAAGATAAGAAATGAATTATTATGGGAAACTGAAAAATAAACCAACTTGAGAGTCACGGAGTACCGTTATCCGCCACTTAACCGATGTCACAAAGAATTGCAAAAAGAAAGCCACAAAATTAAAATAAATTCTTCTCATAACAAAGATTAAAAAGGGAAATAGATTCTACCTTAACAACTTAGTTTTCTACAAATGGTTTGAGTCTTTATCCATTGACCTTAAACACATTATCATTCCTAGGGTTCTCAATGTCTATGGTTCCATGAGGATACACATGTTTGACAACAAAAGGGTCACTCCACCTAGATCTCAATTTTCCAGTGAATATGTGAAGACAAGAATTATAAAGCAGAACTTTTTGACCAATTTCAAAAGATTTCCTCAAAATTGATTTGTCATAAATTTTTTTTCTCTAGTTTTATAAATTTTTGAGTTTTCATATGCATCATTTCTCAATTCCTCAAGTTCATTTAATTGCAATTTGCGTAACTTGCAAGCATCATCAAGGTTTAGGTTGAAAGCTTTAATGGCCCAAAAAGCTTTATGCTAAGTTCTACAAACAAGTTACAAGGTTTTCCATAGACTAACTGATAGGGTGGCATGCTTAAAGATGTTTTGAAAGTAGTACGGTAAGCCCAAAGTGCATCATTTAGTCTTAAAGACTAATGTTTACAATTTGGGTTAAACATTTTTTTCAAAATTTGTTTAATCTTCCTATTTGCTAATTCTACTTGTCCATTTGTCTGAGGGTAATAAAGGGTGACAATTTTATGTGTAATGTCATATTTCTTCATTAAGAATTCAAATAGTTTATTGTAAAAATGTGTTCCCTCATCACTGATGATAGTTCGAGGGATTTTAAATCGACTTAAAATATTTTCTTTTAAAAATTTAAGAACAATTTTATGATCATTGTGTTGACATGGAATTGCCTCAATTCATTTTGAGACATAATCAACTGCAACCAAAATATACACAAATCCAAATGATGATGAAAATGGACCTATGAAATCAATTCCCCAACAATAAAAAATCTCAATGACAAGGATAGGGTTCAGAGGCATCATGTTTCGTTTAGAAATAGAACCCAATTTCTAACAATTTTCATAACTTTTGTAAAATGTATAGTTGTCCTTAAATAAAGTAGGCTAATAAAATCCATACTGCAAGATTTTCGTAACTATTTTCTTTGAAGAAAAATGATATCCACATGCTTTTGAATGACAAAATTTAATGACACTACCTACCTCACTGTCGAGTACGCATCTCCGAATGATTTGTTTAGGACAATATTTGAACAAATATGGGTCATCCTAATAAAATTTTTTGATTGAAGAAATAGAACCCAATTTCTAACAATTTTCATAACTTTTGTAAAATGTATAGTTGTTCTTAAATAAAGTAGGCCAATAAAATCCATACTGTAAGATTTTCGTAACTATTTTCTTTGAAGAAAAGTGACATCCACATGCTTTTGAATGACAAAATTTAATGACACTATCTACCTCACTGTCAGGTATACATCTCTGAATGATTTGATCAGGACAATATTTGAACAAATATGGGTCGTCCTAATAAAATTTTTTAACCTTAGTCAAAAACTTCCTTCTGTCTTTGTTCGTCCATTGAGGCAGCATCTTTCATGTTACAAGAAAATTGACTATGTTAGCAAATTAAGGCATAGAATTGGAAGAAAATACAAATTCATTGGGAAAAGAATCATTAATAGGTATGATGTCAAAAGGTGAGTCTGTCGTAAGTTTGGACAAATGATTTACAACAACATTTTCAGCTCTTTTCTTATCTTTTATTGTGATGTTGAATTCTAGAAGCAACAAGATCTACCGTATCAACCTAAGTTTGACATCCTGCTTAGATATTAAATATCTAACAGCAACATGATCAGTGAAAATAATAGTAGAAGAACTAATTAAATAAGCTCAAAATTTGTCCAATGTAAAAATTACAACAAGTAGTTCTTTCTTAGTATTTGTGTAATTCATTTATGCACTATTTAAAGTTTAACTTGCATAATAAATTACATGAGACTTATCTTCCTTTCTTTGGCCTAAAATAGCGCTAACAGCAAAATCACTAGCATCACACATCAACTCAAAAGGCAAAGACCAGTCAAGGATTTGCATGATAAGAGCAAATTTCAGAAGACCAATTAATTTTTTAAAAGATTTTTAACATTCTTGAATCTAATCAAATGGTACATCTTTTATTAGAAGATTACATAATGGTCTAGTTATGACACTAAAGTCCTTAATGAATCTTCTGTAAAATCCTGCATGTCCTAAAAATGAATGAACTTCCCTAACTGTTTTTAGGGAAGATAAATGAGCAATTAATTCAACTTTAACCTTATCAACTTTAATTTCTTTACAAAATATCACATGATCTAACACTATTCCTGAAGTAACCATGTAATGATATTTTTTTCAGTTTAACACAAGTCCTTTTTCTTCGCATCTTTTTAAGAAATTTTTTCAAATTATCAAGACAAATTTCAAATGAATTTCCAAAAACTATCAAGTCATCCCTGAAAACCTCTAAATAATGCTCAACCATGTCATTAAAAATACTTAGCATGCATATTTGGAATGTTGTCGGAGCATTACAAAGACCAAAAGACATTCTTTTGTATGCAAAAGTATCAAAGAGACATGTAAAAGTGATCTTTTCTTGATCCTCTAATGCAATGGATATTTGATAATAGCCCGAATAGCCATCAAGAAAATAATAGTAGGGATATCTTACTACCATTTCTAAAATTTGATCAAGAAATGGCAAGAAGAAATGATCTATCCTAGTGGCAGTATTTAATTTTTTAAAATCAATACACATACACTAACTGTTTAAGACTCACGTAGATATTAATTCATCTTTTCATTTTCAACCACTATTATTCTAAATTTATTAGGCACAACTTGTATAGGGCTTACCTATTGGCTATCAAAGATAGGATAGATAATTCCAACATAAAATAATTTGAAAACTTCAGTTCTAACTACCTCTTTCATGTGTGGATTTAATCTTCTAAGGTTATTGAGATGTTTTAACATTATCCTTTAAATGTATTTTATGTGTACAAATTGATGGATTAATACCTTTTATGTCCTTTAATGTCCTTCAAATTACACTTTTATGCCTTTTAAGTATTTCTATCAATATACCTTCTTGTTCTCTGGTAATGGTCGAGGAAATTACTACTGAAAAGCTTTGTTCTTCTCCTAAAAATGTGTACTTCAACCCAGCAGGTAATGACTTTAGTTCCAGTGTGGGTACTTCTTCATAGGTATTATCATTCATGGGTTTTAGCTCTTCGAATCTTGGCTTCCATCCTTTGTATTCCATTACCTATGTACAATCAAGTAAAGAGCATATTTAAGAAATATCATCATCTAATTGCATACCTGAGTCAAATGAATTGATTAAACAAATTTCTAATGAGTCAAAAGAAGAACTCATGATTTGAAGATGATCATCTATAATGACCTTTATCCAGTCAACTTTCTCCTTTTCATCATGGGCTTCCTGTGGTTATTTGCACATGTTGAAAACATTAAGTTCCAGTATCATATTTCCAAATGTTAGCTTCACCACTCCATTTCTGTAATTTATCAAAGCATTAGATGTTGCTAAAAATGGATGACCTAAAATAACAGGAATTGACTTGCAACTATTAACTATAGGTTCAGTTTCTAACACAATAAAATCCACAGGATATATGAATTTATCAATTTGTACCAACACATCTTTTACTATTTCTCTTTGAATTATAACTAATCTATCGACAAGTAGAAGAGTTACATAAGTTAGTTTTAACTCACCCAAGTTGAGTTACTAATAAATTGAATATGGAAGCAAATTAACATTAGCACCAAGATCAAGTAAAGCTTACTCAATTTTATGTTCTCCAATAATGTATGAAATTGTAGGAGAACCAGGGTCTCTATATTTCAAGGTATTATTGTTCTAAAGAATAGAGCTTACCAATTTAGCCAAAAAGGCTTTCTTTTTCACATTTAGTTTCCTTTTAATAATGCACAAATCCTTTAAAAATTTGGCATAAGAGGAAACTTGTTTGATAGCATCTAACAGAGGAATATTGACCTTCACTTGTTTAAAAATTTCAGTGTTGTGGTTCAATTTCCTTGAATTGTTTAATGCTTGAAGAAATAGGAGTGAAGGTGATAGTTTGGTCTCCCTTTAGCCAAGTGACTTATCAACCCCTTCCTTATCTTGGGGGATTGATTCATCATCTCTCTTACAAGATTCATTAGTTTCCTTTTAACAATGCACAAATCCTTTAAAAATTTGGCATAAGAGGAAACCTGTTTGATAGCATCTAACAGAGGAATATTGACCTTCACTTGTTTAAAAATTTCAGTGTTGTGGTTCAATTTCCTTGAATTGTTTAATGCTTGAAGAAATAGGGGTAAAGGTGAGAGTTTGGTCTCCCTTTAGCCAAGTGGCTTATCAACCCCTTCCTTATCTTGGGGGATTGATTCATCATCTCTCTTACAAGATTCAAGAATTTATTTTTCAACAACCTTTCCATTCCTAAGAGTTATCACTACCTTGACTTGATCTATTTTCTGACTTTCTGAACTACCCTCATTTAAATTGTACTGACCTTTGAGAATTAGTTGAGGTTGAGAAGAAAATTTTCCTTTCTCGTGAATAGTGAGTGCAAAAGCAAATTTAGCAATAGTGTCTTTTATATCAATCATGGCTTAAGTGTTTTGGTTATTAATGGCCTCTTGCTTTTCCATGAATACATGTAATGTTCATTCAAGGTTTTTCCTATATGGTGGGACATAAGGTGCATATCCTTGAGAATTTTGAGAGTCTAGTTGTGCCTGAGGAAATGGTGGTTACATAAATTGTACATGATTATTATTCCTCCAGTTGAAGTTCAGGTGATTTCTTCATTTCAGATTGTATGAATCTGAAAAAGAATAGGTAAATGACTTTTTAAAATTATTCATTGCATTTACTTACTCATGCACAGGAATTTTTTGACATTCATTTGTTGTGTGTCCTAATTCATCACAAATGCAATAAATTTCTTCATTTTGCACATATTTGATTTCTTTTGTTTTCCATAATTTCATGGCTTCAATATTTCTAGTCAAACTGGCGAACCTAGCATTTAAATCTTCTTGACTAAGGTGATATTTTCCTTTACTAGCACTTGCAAGGTTAGATCTAATTGAATTTTCAAAAGGATTAGTACAATGTTAGAATTGAGAATTTTTAGCCAAATGGTCTAAATATTCTAAAGCTTCTTCAGGTTCTTTATCAAGAAACTCGTCATTGCACATTGTTTGCACAAATTGTTTAGTTCCAAGTGTTAACCATTCATAAAAGAAACTTATAGTGTGTCATTTTTTTAAACCATGATTTGGATAAGAATTTAACAAATCTTTAAAACGTTCCCAACATTGAAAATATGCTTCATTTGAATTTTAGAAAAAAAATTGGATGTCTTTTCAAAACACTGGTTTTATGTGTTAGAAATTTTTTTAAAAAAAACTCACTTTGCATTTCTTGCCATGTGCCAATTAATCTTGGTTTCAAAGCGTTAAGTCAAGTTTTTGCTTTATCTTTCAAAAAAAAAGAAACAATTTAAGTTTAATAATTTCTTCAGTACAATTTTGATTAATGAAAGTGATACTTACTTCCTCAAATTCTTTTAGATGTAAATATAAACTTTCAGATTCTAAACCATGAAAATTAAGAAGTAATGAAATCATACCCGACTTAAATCTAAAATTGTTAGCATTGAGTGGAAAGATAAAACATGATAGACTAAAATTTCGAGGTGGTTACAAATATTCATGTGTGGTTCGCAACATTAAGGTTCATTTTATAACTCAATTGGAATCTACGCATAATGGAGGTTCCAATCAAAAAATACAACATTCAAAGTTTATTTAAGGTTATATATATGTGGTTATATTATGGTTCTATTAATTATCCATTAACGTCAACACTTGTAAATGGGTTCAAGTATTCATTATGTCAATCTCTTATCTACAACAAACCAAGATCTCCACTTTTCAAGGAGAGTTTCTAAATTGATTGGAAATAAAATACAACACATATAATGATCACTTGATAATATATCATTCAAGCACAAGAAAAAGATTAATCTAATCTTATTTCATTACCAAAAACTTCACCCTTTCACCCAAGAAAAATGAGAATTAGTTACTCATGAATAAGAAGAAAGAAAGAAAGAAGAAAAAGAAGATGAACATAACTTCTATTTAGAATAAAAAAAAAACTACAACAAAAGAAACAAATGATATAAGAACATGGTCTGAATCTCTCAACCAAGATGCCATCAATGGATAGCCAATACTACTTTTTATAGAGCATAAAGAGTATAAAATGACAATAGGCTTGTTTGGTGAGTGTGAATGAGTGGAAAATGTGTATCATGCTCACCAACCAAGTCAGTGCCTAAATCTCAACTGCCTTCACATGACTATAACTCTGTCAAAACGTCACTATTTTGAAACGTGGTCTTCATGAGAGTTGAAAGGTTTTGTCTTAAATTTCCAATGGCACCAGTTTCATCCCAATCAGACTCCTAAAGCCCAACTTATGGTCCAATCTTTTCACACTGCTTAGGTTCTAGCTACACCACCTCTGTTTTGATTTCCAAGCATAATCTAACCCACTAGACAACTGATTCAGCTCTTGAGTTCTTCATCAAAGTTATAGATTTGGATCTTAACTTTCATTTGGGCTTAGTTTGACATCTACTGAACTCCTACAATTCAAGATATGGGCTAATGAGTGCACAGAGGTCAAGCTGCTAGGATCAGCATTCTGGCTCTTGCTTCCACTTAAATTTAAATTATTCAGACATGTGATTCAGCTTTTGAGGTCTTCATGAAACTTGTAGAGAATTGTCTTAACTTTCCTACAATACTAGAATTGCATCAATCAAATATTTGCAACTCAGATTATATCCAATTTACTGAACGTTGTCAAATAGACAAATTAGGGCCAATTCATGCAATAATTCCTTCAATGATCCAATTAGGTCCAATATAATAAAATGTGACAATACTAACTTAATTAAGCCTAATTAAACCTTAAGAAGCCTAATGAGAGAATTATTAAATGAATAAAATATATTGCTATCAGATAGCACCCCTATTGCCTTAGCAACCACACCATGTAATAATCGTTGGTATTTCGATTCTACTTATTGTAATCACATGACTTCCATATCTCATGCCTTCTCTTTCTTCTCCTCTAGAGATGCTACACATTCTATTCAGACTGCTGATGGGTCTCTTATGGAAGTAAGTCATAAGGGTCTCATCTCTCTACCTACCTTCACTTTATCTGACATTTACCTTATTCTTAAATTAAACTTTAATCCCATATATGTTGGACAATTATATGACCTTGGTTCTATTATCACTTTCTTTTCTGCTGGTTGTTCTGTGCAAGATTTATGGACAGGGCAAATCATTGGGAATGGTCGCAAAGTTGAAAGATTGTTTGAGCTCACTACCATCCATGTTCCTCTGTCTCCTGTTTCAACTCTATGTGCAACTTCTACTCCTTCTCCCCTTCAGCTATGGCATCAACATCTTAATTATAGTTCTCTTAGTAAATTATGTCCTCTTATTTCTCAGGATGTTTTAAGTTCTGATAGGGAAGAATCTTTATATTGTCACTACAAAAATAAACTAGTTTAAAATGGTAGTTATTTGTTGCAGATTATGGCGATTATAACTGTCATTTTTTGCCTCAATGACAATTTCCAAAAACTGACATAATTACATCCGCCATTCGGTATAATACATCGATTTCCCATTAACTGCCACAATTTTATCATGTATAAAATGGCTATTTACTTTTTGCATAAAACGGAGATTAAAATTGTCGTAATTTACCTAAAAGCAACCAAAAAACATAACACGACAGTTTAGAACTGTCGTAATTCACCTAAAACCAACAAAAAATAAACATAAAACAACGGTTTAGAACTGCTGCTATTCATCTAAAAGCAACCCAAAAAAAACCACCCTATGATTTCATCAAGCACCCGCAAATTCAAGATTCACATATAATACACAAGCTGAGAGCATGTAATGATATTATCCATGGACCACGATTTACAAAAATCAAGATCACATCAGCGAACTACTACTCATCAGGAAATAATAAAAACACCATGTGGACTATTTCTAAGTGTAAGAACTAGTTATATCTATTCATAATTCATGTTCTAAACTTCTAATTTCAGATCAATAGCAGACAGCAATGAAAGGAGCAGCATATCCATTTTCTGGAGCCAACCCAGCTCGAGAACGAAACATTATGAGTATGACCAGAAATAATCAAATGCTGAAGGAGGGCTTGCTTGCATGTACTCACACGTTCATACAGATCTGGACTTATTTACGGGAAAAAAAAAGTAACCGAATTCGAATTACATCGAAATTGAAGAAGTTTCCCAATAATAATAGAAATGGTAAAGCACACAAATGACATACATACCAGTAAGAAACCGGGCTTTGGAGTTTTTTTCACTGTGCACTACATCCTACAACCTGTCATCCACACAACCACCAAGCATAACTAGATAAGGAAATGGCTGAAAAGGCATAATACGATTTAGAATAGCAACATAGTGGAGCAATATACTTTGAAGGAACAATATGGATCACAATGTGTCCAATCTGACATTCTGGAGGGAGAATTTATTAAGTACATCTGATGTACTATACCATTTCTATGAATAGCAAGCTACTCCCTTGGCTTTAAAACCCAATTAGTTTTAAAATTCATTTTCTTTCACTAGCTTTAAGTGAAAGAAAGTGGGTTACTATATATGGAAGTGGCGTATTACACTAGATGAACTAAACAATCTCGTCTAAATGACACAATTAAATTTGATTCAAATGCCAAGATAAGAACATGAAGGAAATCCACTAGCTTATAGCTAACCAGATATCAACTTCAACCACTCACTTCTATAGATTCTTTATTGTGAACAATCAAGTAATCAGCTATGGAGTATATTGATCAATCTACTAGTACCAAATCAAATAAGCCTTCACTAAATATAAATTCACATGATTTTGTGTGTCATAATTAGTTCAAGATGGTCATGACAACCCCCAACCTTTTTTGGGATAAAAGAATTTATTATGAAAGAACAAAGAACAGATCAACCAGGAAACTTGGTAAAACCAAAAGATATATGGAAAATGTAACACCCTTTGGGATGTCACATTTTGAGATAAAAAAATAAAGATAATAAATATTACCCAAGTTATAAAATAAATATTATAATTAGTACGTATATTTTGTATATAAAACGTATAAACTACCACACTTCATCACACCTAATACAGTGTTAACATACATATCAATTCACTGTGTATCACATCTATGCATTATCTACATACATACAAAATTCAACATATAAAAAAAAAAAACTAACATATAATTTACATATGGTTTTGTTGTCATCGATTATGCAAATAATTTACAAATAATTTACAACTAAAGAAAATACATACCAAAACATTTACAACTATCGCCAAAAGATAAAACATAAGTTTTATATACGATGACGACATCAAAAAGCAAAAAGTGCCCAAGTGCACATCATGGATATCTAGTTCAGCTGGGAATCATTCCTAGATAACTCTTCGGTGACAGATAACCGGGATGTCTCACGCGGTTCTACGAAGGGATCCTGGCTGCTCAACGGACGGGAGTCCCGGCGTAGATACCACACTATTTTCATTAGGAACATGGAAAAGTCCATTCCAATGACGTCGGATCTCCAAAGGCAACTCTAGCTGTACATACAAGTCAAAAGTAACCACGGGATCGGATCGTATTCGGACGCAAAGATAAAGTAATAGTTCTGTATACACTTCTATTGCTTTCTTCACGAAATCCTTGACCTTATTCCTCTATGGAACTCCGTTCTTACAAAACCTAAGAATCCTGGCATAGTCATCTTCTTTGAGTCAATTCAACCGGTATGGATGATCTGAAGGCTCCAAATACTCAGATTGGAAATCTGTAGATTGTGGCTCCTCCTCTACATGATATTCACTGCCTAATACTTGTTCTTCAATCTCTTCATTTTCGATATATATATAACACAATAATACAAACAACACATACAACAACAAAGAGGTAAGACAACCCAATATATCACAAGTGTGGCGCATAAGAAAACGACAATACAACGAAAATAGCAATTAATATCAACACGGATAATAAACATTAACAATAACTAATTATGGAAAAGAATAGAATCCATCACAATAAATTATAAATACACGATAAATACGCCAAAACCATAAAATGACTCATCTACTCCATGGAGCTATAACACACACAAAAATCGAGAGAATGATTTGAAAGTTCTAATAATCTTGCCTGACCCAGTTGCCTTGTCCACCCTTTGTGTCTATAGCTTGACTACCCAAACCACTATTGCAGCAATCGGCACTTTGTGTCTATAGCTTGGCTACCCCGAAACCAGTATTGCATTGTCGAACTTTGTCTATAATCGATCGTTGTGATTGCTATTGCACATCAATACTTTGTGTCTATAGCCCACTAAAACACTATGGCGTAGTACACGGAAACATCGTGTAACTACGAGTGATTAAAATAGTCTTCTCAAATCTCGATTAAGTATAGTGCTTATCGAGAACACTAGTGTGTTATCGCGTCTGCACGCCCAGAAGAGCTACCTCCTGTCCACGTATGGAGTAATGCACACCAATGCCTCCAAGTCCATATCGAAATGAACCCATACGCTCATCACATCGACAACACGATGTTATTCATCTCGTCAATCAAATCACCAATTGTAAATTAGCACGACTCGGTTGCATGAACAAAACAATAATTACCAAAACGTCCTCGAAGTCTCAAATAATTACGTGTCATCAATTCTCAATTATTTACAAAAATGCCATCAAACCCTCATTATTTACTTAAAATGCCCTCAAACTTCAAATATTTACGAAAATATTACGAAAATACCCTTAAACTTCAATTATTTATGAAAATGCCCTCAATGGCAACAATAATTATGTAAATGCCCTCAATGGCACAAATCTCAAAACACAATGACGGCCCACTTGGCGCAATATATTTTTCACATAACCATGTTACAATACGCACCCACTTGGCGCACTATAACTTTCCACATATCCGGGTCCACCATTTTGGCCCAACAGTAAAATTTGCTGTTCTCATCAATCGCGTAAAATTTTTATTACGTTTTTAAAATCCCGATATTTTCCTTAAATAAACAGTTTATTTTTCTAACAGAAAAATTTATTAAATAGTTTAAAACTGCTTAAAATATTTTTCAAGTAACTGTAAAATATTTTTGCATTAATGTAAATACGAACAACATTTAAACATTATTAATTCCATTAAATACCCTTAAACACTCTTTGAAATTAATTTAAAAACATCCAAAATCCACTTTTCAGGGTTATGACCGAACCTAGGGTGTTGTATTCTTTGGAATACTCATGCATTTCTAACATTAAACTAATACATACAAAATTATAAAAACTAGCAACATTATAAAATTAGCAAATCCAATTCACAATACAAAGCATACATGGAAAAATCATTACAATCCACATATAAAAGAATCCTTATGGATTCTACAACACACAAAATTCCATTTTCTTACTACCACTCAAGAATAATTAGGTTATAGTCTTCCTCTTACCTTAAAATGAAGAAAATTCTTCTTTTATCCTTCCTTGAAATTTCGGTTTTTAGCTCCTTCAAATACCTAAGAAAATAAATAAAATTTTCTAAGAGTTACTACTAGAAAAGAAAACCATACCATGGATCAATCATGGCTTGGAAACTTGAAAATGAAAATAGAAAGGAAAAACAATGAATTTTACCTTTAAAGAAACAACTCAAGATGAGTTTTCAAGCTTGCAAATGATGGAATTTGCAAAAACCTCCAACTAGAGATGAGTTTGGGTAGATGTTTAGAGTTAGAAAAATAAAGAAGGAAAATTTTTGGGTGGGTGGATGGTGTAGTGGAGAGCTTGGCCGAATAGAGTGAAAGAAAAGAAGAAAAAAAAGTACATGGAGTCTTGGTATATTTGGAGAGAAAATGGAAGGCTTTCAATGTAAAGGAGAATGAAAATAAGAGTGAAAAGTGAATATCAAAGGCTGCTGCCGTGGGTGGCTTTGAGTGAGGCTAAAGGGATTAAATTTGCATGGAAATCATCCTAGCCATCCATCCATTCAATGGTTGAGATGTTGCCTTGTTGGAGTGCTTAGGAAGCCTTGAAAAACTTGTCCTCCAAGCCTCTCCAAGCTGCTGCCCAGCCGTGTTACCCAAGGCCATTTAAGGAACCAATTTATGTTAATTACATGTTTAATTACTTGCTAATTAGGTAGCTAATTAATTAGGTTTAATTTCAACCAATTATCTAATTACAATACTAATTAATTAGACATATAATTACATAATTTATAATTTCTAAACAATATTAGCACATCTAATTAATATTTAGATTGTAATTATTTAATAACTAAGCTAGTTTAATTAGTTTGCTAATTAGATAATTAACTTAGTTAAACTAAGCAATTAGCTACTACTAACCCAAAGTCACCAAATTTTGACAATCCTAAGCATCTTTAAATCCTAGCCAATTGATCAAATCTAAATCCAATATTTAATCCTAGCCATTTATCAAATTTTGTCATCCAAGCTTTTCACCAAGATTCAATCCTATGTCAAAATAATTTGTTGACTTCTCTTTATTAGTTTGACAAGATGTCTTATTTCTATTGGTCCAAGTTTCAATCTATCCATTGGTTACTTTATTTATACGTGGGTCCCACAACCTAGTATTCATTTTGTCAAAATTTATACTGAGTAATAAAATAATACTTAAAAATTATTTTATCGCATACGCTTAAATTTTAAAAATTACTAAACTAATTTATATATCAATCAACTGGGTTTAGTAAGATCAGAATTTTAATTAAAATTATGAAAAAATTTTTATTTCCCTGAACAAATCATCAGATCAAATACACTCAGGAAATTGGTTTAAACATAAAAATTACAAAACAGTATATTGGGGACGCATTTGTCATTTATCTTAAAGTTAAAAAAATTCAAGGTGTTACAGAAAAAGGCAAAACAAAAAATCATGTCAAAAGAGCTCTCCAATCCCTTTGCATATATGACAAACAAACCCCCTTATGAAAAAATTGAAAGTATAAATAAGCCCATATTGAATAAAGGAAATTATCCTATCTCAAAGAAGATTTACTAGTAGAAATCACTGGCTCAAATTTCTAGCATTATGACGACCCTAATAATGATGAATAAAGGACAAGAATATGCTTTGCCAGCCAGTGCTCTAACATTTAATTTATTTTAAAATAGTATTATTTTCAGAAAACTTCAATTAATCATGGATTGAATTGTGTATTCATTCATTACACCTTAATCAATACCCTATGGGCACTAGATAGCCAGACCCTTAAATAATATTATTATCGTCGAAGACTTTCATCACAAAAGTATTGATTAAATTTTAACATTACAATTTAGAATAAAGGGAAATAATAACAATAAATTCCACATACCACAATCAAAATCAGAATTAAAAATTAAGAACAATTCCATTTAGTTATGCACAGTAATGTGAAAAGGTAGTAGCTGCATCAACATAATAGCTGCCCTACTAGCATAGAAATGCATAAAAAGTCAGCAACGAATGGATAAAAAATGGTTGTAACAAGTGATGAACAATACATGGAATATTCAGATTTCTTTGTGACAAAAGTAATATTTGGATGCTGGATAGTAAACCATACCATCTTCGATTGTGTCCTTGCAGGTCCAATGCCATTGAAAAGACCAATGTACTAAAGCACCTGGAGATATCTGAACAATAATTCTTATGTTATGATATTGTAAACATACAACAAGCAAAATCACTTGTGAACTAATCCTTCCCCACTAATAATATAGGAATTTTAATATTAAAGGCAGATATTGCTATGTCATTCTAAGCCTCAAAGGAAAGGAGACACTGAGCTTGAAGATACAATACCAATAAAAGCAAATAAACATATTGCCGAAAGTAAAAACGACCTATAACAATACCTGCTCGTTTGTCAATTTCATTGTGATATTTTTCTGCATAGGAAAGCACTGCTCCACATCAAGACCATTTATTCCTAAAGAAAAAGGGGAACAAAAAGTAATTATAAAGTGGCACTACATTAGACAGTTCAAAAAAAAAAAATTTTGTCCCTTTTTCTTGGTCAAGAAGGAGATAGAGAATGAGAGAGCCAACAAGTGAAGGAGTACTGTCATGGTGCTTCAAAACAAAGTGAAACACTGAGCAATGAAGAAAACATTACACATTCATGAGTTCAGTATTCATCCATTACATGATAGCCAAAAGAAACCATCATAGTAGGGCATGTAAAATATTGGAAAAGGAAAAAAAAAAACACTAAACACAAACTAATGAATCAAAAGAAGAAGAATCTCCTTCAGAAATTATGATGCTAATTTAATGAATGTCAGGGACCCACTGCTGGTACTGGGGCTACAATGGTTCTCTCATGTTGATGGATTAAAAATGATAAAACAAGTTTATAAATATCTCAGAAAGAAATTTAAGATAGAATTTACGTGCTCAAATTTTGAGTTTATAACAGTTTGATTAACTTTGGCTCAATTAATTTAGGTGGGGCTTCTACCTGAGACAGGTGAATCTTTCAGGGATGTGTTTAAGGCATCTGGCAGAGGAAGGCTGCCATCCATAAAGCATATTATTGGTAGTGTGCTTTCTGGAACTCTTTCAACTCTTGCAACATCCTGAAAACATTGTAATTACAAACAAATGAGCTCTTTCAACTCAAAACAGAACCCAAAAAAAAAAAAAAAAACTTCTGCCTCCCCATTGTCAACTCCCACAACCCAGAGCTCAACAAATCCATCCCAGAACTGCCTCAACTCTGCTGTCACAGCCGCACCTGAGCCTCCGCCAGAGTCGCAACCCACCAAACCCAGTCCCTCACCATTGTTTGCTGTGCGAAACGCTGCACGATCCCTCACTGAGACGCCGCTGCTCCCAATCGAACTACCACCGCTAGCCGCCGCTCCAGCCAGCACGCGACTCCATTCACCTCGCGCTAACCACCACCGTGCACCAACCGCGAGCCACGAATGCCACCCGGATTTGCTCCCACTGTCGCGTCATCGTCCGTGTCGCATCATTCTCTGTCATCACCAGAGCTGCACATTTGCGCCCCTCCCCCTCTGTTGCTCGTTTCTTTGATTCTCTGGGGCCCTTTTTCATAAATTGGAATATGGGTTTACAGCGAGAGACAAAAGGGCGCAAGTGAGAGGGTTCTCTGTCAACTAAAATATTTTGATTAAAATTCAAAATGAAAATAATGACAATTCTAACTGTCATTTTTATGCTATTAATCTCCGTTTTTTAATTGCAAAATATGACAGATGTATATTATACTATATACTATATTATGACAATTTTTGGAACTGTCGTATTAAAATGGTCATAGTTTACACTTTCTTTGTAATGTGTACTTTTTATCAAATAGTTAAATAATATGTTTTATCTTTTAATAAAAGTATTTCTATTTTTATTTTTTTTATTTTGTTCATTCTGATATTTGAGACCCAACTCTACACTTAGTATCAAAAGTTATCGATATTTTATGATTTTTATTGTTGACTATTCACATTTTACTTAGATATATTTAATAAAAAACCATTATAAAAATCTTTAAGTCTACATTACTTTTGTTACTATGATTAAAACTCAGTTTTTCAAAGACAATTAAGGTTTTTTTATCGTGATAATGCTTTTGAATATCACGATTCAAAATTACTCACTTTTCTTGTTGAAGAGGGTACTCTTTCTGAAGTTTTCATGTCCTGGTATATCTCAGCACAATGGTTATGCTAAAAGGAAACATCATCACATTTTTTATTATGTTCGAGCTATGCTCATTTCCTCCTCTTGTCCCGAACATACATGGGTGAAGCTGCTCTCATTGCTGTCTATGTTATCAATCGTCTTCCTTCCTCTGTTCTTAATAATGTATTTCCTTATGAACTCATTCACCACACATCTCCAAACTACAATTTTCTTAAAGTTTTTGGTTGTGTTTGTTTTGTTCTTCTTTAGCCCCATGAGCATACTAAACTTGAACCCTATACTCGTCTCTGTTGCATTCTTAGTTATGGTACTGAACACAAAGGCTATTGCTGCTGGGATACAATCTCTCAGTGTATTCATATCTCTCGTCATGTTATCTTCTAAGAAGACACTATGTTCTCCTCACTGTCCTAGTTCAAGTCCATTCCTTCCACCTCTACTTTTTTATTTACTAATCCCTTTGTCGATTTTTTACCAAATGATTCTTATGCAAATTCTTTAGTTATTTATGTGATAGGTTCTCTGGCTACAAGCTTTTCCCCTAACCCTCCTAATGAACTTTTACTATCTTCTAAAGTTTCGGCTCATCCCATTGATGCTATCCCTACCGTCGATCTTGCACCTGACACTACGCTTCCCTCTTCTCTTTATTCCCCTTGGATAAGAAATATCCTCATCTATCTTCATGATTATCATTATTTTTCTACCATGCTTCACCTTCATGAACCGCAGTCTTATCAAGAGGCATCCACTAATCCCTATTGGCAACAAACTATGAAAGAAGTATTACAGGCTTTAAAGAACACTAGTACTTGTGACATAGTTTATCTTCTTTCTGATAAGGCTCTTATCAGCTGTAAATGGGTTTATAAGATTAAAACTTGTTTTGATCAGTCTGTTGATCATTACAAAGCTCGATTGATGGCCAAAGATTTTACTAAAGAATATAGGATTGATTATGAAGAAACCTTTGCTCCAATTGCTCGTCTCACTTCTATTACTTTCCTTGTTATTGCTGTAACTCGCAACTAGACTCTTAACCAGATGGATGTGAAGAATGCCTTTCTCAATGGTGACTTGAAAGAAGAAGTCTATATGCGACAACCACCTAGTTATACTTGTGCACCTAACAAGGCCTGTCTCATTCGCAAAGCCTTGTATGATTTTAAACAAGCTCCCCGAGTTTGGTTTGCCAAATCAGTTCTACAATTAGTCAACTTGGGTTCTCCTCTAGTCCTTATGACTTAGCTTTCTTCATACGTAAGATTGATCGTGACATTGTGTTACTGCTTCTTTATGTTAATGGCGTGATCATTACAGATGATGACACCTCTGACATTACTGATCTTAAAGCATTCTTGAGCAGCAATTTTGAGATGAAGGATCTTAGCCCCCTCAGTTATTTTCTGAGCCTTGAAGTCATTTCCTCTGTTGATGGTATTTTCCTGTCTCAAGCTAAATATGACTCAGATCTTATCTCTCAAGTCGATCTCATCGATAGTCGCACAAAATCCACTCCTCTAGAGCCTAATATGAGATTTACACCTCTAGATGATTCTATGCTTGATAACCTTACTCTTTATCGACAGTTGTTGGTAGCTTGAATTATCTTACTGTTAATTATCTAGATATTTCATATGTTATTCATTTAGTCAGTCAGTTCATGTCAGCTCTGCGTACCAATCACTATGTTTTTGTTCTCCCTATTATTCGCTATATGAAAGGGACTTTATTTCATGGACTTCATTTTTCTGCTGACTCCTTCTTGATTCTCTGAGCTTATTCTGATGCTGATTGGGGTGGAGATCCCATTGATCGCCGATCCACCACTGGTTACTACATCTTTTTTGGTGATGCTCTTATTTCATAGCGAAGTAAGAAGTAGACTCTGACTGCTCGTTCCAGTACTAAAAAAGAATATTGAGCTCTTGTTGACACCACTTATGAGATTCTCTAGTTATGTTGGCTCCTTGATAACTTGGCTTTCTCTCAGTCCTCTTCTGCTGCTCTCAATTGTGATAATCAGAGTGCTATTCAAATTGCTTACAATGATGTCTTTCATGTGTGTACGAAGCACATTGAAATTGATTGTTACTTCAATGGTTTCAAATCTCGTTCCATTTTTCCAATATGATGTTTGATTGACCTATCCGCCAATTGAATAGTGATGGTGGTTGGTTTGAGCTCCCTAATATTTAGTTTCTTACAAATAGAAAGGGGCACCAAACTCACACTTGCCCCAAGATCACACAAAGTTTTGTTGATATTTATATTTCCAATTGAGCACGGAATTGAAAAGCTACCTAGATCCTTAAGCTTAGGTGGAAGCTTGTTTTGAATGATTGCGTTACACTCTTTCGTCAAGGCAACGGTTTCATAGTCCTTAAACTTCCTCTTATTAGAAAGAATCTCTGTCAAGAATTTTGCTTAAGAAGGCATTTGAGAGAGAGCTTCCGAAAAAAGAATATTAATGTAAAGCTTCTTAAGTACCTCCAAAAATTTTCCAAATTGATGATCAAGCTTTTCTTTTTGATATGCTTCAGGGAAGGGCAAAGGTGGAACATATGCTAGTAGAGGAACATATTTTTTAGTGCTTTCCTTATCTCTTATTTTATCTTTACTCTTCTCTTGCTTCTCTTCCTTTTCATGGATATCTTTATCTTTAATCTTTTCTTCCCTTGTAGGGCTTTCAAGTTACTTCCCACTTCTCAATGAAATTGTTAGAACTTGCTCCCTTGGGTTAGTTTCCGGTTGACTTGGTATTTGCCCTTGACCCATGCTGAACAAGCTTGCTTATTGGGCTATTTAAGTTTTAAGCATCTTGGAGTGAGTGACTATTTGATCTATGTGAGTGTTGATTTGCTTGATGGACTCCCTATGTTGTTGCATTTGTGCTTGAATGACTTGATTCTGCTCTTTTGGGGTAGCTATGAAGTTTTCCATGAGGGCTTCTAAATTGGACCTTACTCCTTAAAAAGATTGTTGAGGCTGTTGGAATCCAGGTGGGGATCTATTGTTGAATAGAGCCCCTTGAATTTGTTCGTTACCATATGAGAGATTAGGGTGATTTCTCCATCCGGGGTTATATGAGTTGGATCAGGGATTTCCTTGAGCTTTGAAATTTCCATTTTGCATATAACTCACTTGCTCCAAAGAGGGTCTTGAGAATACCTCTCCACTACATTGCATTCTGAAGCCAAATACCCTCCTCCACATGTTTCACAAGTTATGTTAGGAGTATCGACAACATTGACATT
The DNA here is from genome assembly GCA_029884595.1 of Ormosia semicastrata. Taxonomy (NCBI): domain Eukaryota; kingdom Viridiplantae; phylum Streptophyta; class Magnoliopsida; order Fabales; family Fabaceae; genus Ormosia; species Ormosia semicastrata. Next base: position 29,638,325 of record JAQQTO010000041.1, on the reverse strand, counting down.
CAGCTTCTCAAGTGACTTAGTCAAGGCATCAAATTTGGCATTCAGCATATTAATAACATCAAGCTCTATCATTCTGACTTACTTCTTTGAAGTTGATCTCTCACCTGATCACAAATAAATGTTTGAAGTGACTTCATTAATCAAAGACATTGCCTCTGTTGGAGTCTTTGCCATCAAAGCACTGCTAGCTACGGCATCAAGAACTGCCTTTGTAGAGAAAGTCAACCTAGCATAGAATGTTTATATGACAACAAAATCTTATAGGTCATGATGTGGACACTGACGAATGAGATCATTGTACCTTTCCCATACTTCATAAAATGATTCATCTTCCTTTTGTGAGAAAGTAGTGCTGTCTTGAAGGAGCTTGATTATTTTTCCAATTGGGTAGTACTTGTCCAAGAAAGCTTGCTCTATCAAATCCCAGGTGGTAAGTGAATTTGGAGCTTCCAAGTGAATCTACTTCTTTTCCTTCTCCCTAAAGCTATGTTTGGATTGGTAGGATTGAATGGAATGGAATGGAATGAGATGGGATAGAGATAGGTTCCATTGTTTGGTTATGTTAAAAAATGATGGAATAGGATGGAAGTGGGTGGGATGGATCCCATCAATTTTTTTCCCTCCTAATTTGGGGGGTATGGGATAGAATCATCTTTTTTATTATAATTATAATTAAGATTTTACTACATTAACCTCATACTCTAAAATTGGTGTGTTTGCAATAAGGGTAATTTAGAAAAAATAAAGTTATAACTCTTAGCATTCCATCCACTTCTCAAACAATGGAATGGTACCTTTACTCCATTCCATCCTAAAATATCCAAACAATAGAATGGTATTTTTATCTCATTCCATTCCATCTCATACTATTCCATCACATCTCATTCCATTCCATTCTATCAATTACTAAATATCTAAACATAGCCTAAGAGAAAAGGGGAAAATTCTAATCCGTATAGCATTGGTTAAAACCCCATTAATCTTTATGGTGTCACATAACTCCAAAAATTTGTCCAAATGCTGATTTTGGTCTTCAGTTGGTGATCCACCAAATTGTAATTGTTGGACCATCTGGATTAAGGACGTCTTGGTCTCGAAGTTATTGGCCTCAACCCGTGGTCTGACAATGGAAGACTGACAAGCGTTAGCGTTGGGAGTTCCATAATCCCTCAGTTTTCGCTCTTGATTAGCGACTTGGTTCATGTTGTCTGCCATATGGTCTTCCTCAATTCTTTGTGTTCTTCTTTCCCTTCTAATATTATGAAATGTCCTCTCAATCTCAAGATCAATGGGGATAATAAGATCTTCTTAACTCTAATAACACCTAAAAATTCAAAGAAAAAATTATATAAGATCAGATGAAAAAAAAATAATGCTTAAATCAACCAAATTACCACTTGTGTTAATATCAACATGATTCCTGGCAACGGCGCCAAAAACTTGTTGTGACTTTTTCGCAAGCGGACGGATCGTACAAGTAGTAAAATAAATATCGTTCTCACGAGGATCGATTGATTACTAACTCTTATGGCAATTTTGATTATTTAAGCAAACAAAATCAATAGTGAAAGCTAAATTTAAATCAAAACAAAGCATAAACCAAACAAATTGCAATTAAATCAAGAAAAATCAAAAGTCAACCAAAGGTTAAAGGCCTAGAACTGGAAATCCACTACACTACCCCCTATGATAAATTATAATCCTATTTTTACTAATGTTCAATTATGTTCTTGAAGGCGATTTATCCTAAATTATTTAAAGTCCAATTTCTTAGCACTAAAAATGTGCTAAAATTCCATTAATCTTATTCTCATGACAATTAATCCAAGTTCTAACCCATTAAGATTCATGACAATCGTTGGTTCCTCGAAGGATTTAAGCCTATGTCTAGGTCTCAATTCCTAAGTTCAATTCTTAGATTATCAAGCAATTAGATTTCATCTTTCGATCCTTCACCTAAAGCCTAAGATCATGTAAATATGGCCAGAACATACCACAAGCATTAAGCATACTAAGAATGAATCAAGAACAATAATTATCATTAACAAAGAATCAAATTAACAATTCAACAAAGAGACATAGAGAGTTTCATCTCAATCCTAGAAAAAAAAGGTTTAGCCACTCATGGGTAATGTAGCATAATTAAGAACAAAGGTTAAAGAAACAACCATGATTCCAAAACAAAAAGAGAAGATGGGGAAGATGAAGATGGAGAAGATGTCTTCAATGGTTGAACATCAATTACTCTTGTTCTTGTCTTCCAAGACCTAGCCTCTAATCCTTGTACCTCTCAAAGTCTCCTGCAATCTCTATCTGTTTTAGGTTTAAGGGTTTGCTTCTATTTATAACAATTGTGGTGAAGACTACCTCTTTTATGCTCTAGAATACCTTACATGGCCGTGTGAGTGCACGACACGGCCATGTGAGTAAAAAAAATTACATAATTTCAATGTAGGAGGGTCACACGGTTATGTGACCAAGACACACAGCCTTATGACTTAGTTAGAAGGCTTCCTCAAGTTACACAGGATCGTGTCTAACTCCTTAATCGCTTCTAAGTTAACATAGGGCCCTGTCTAACTTCAGACGTTAAAAGCCCTATCAAAACATCACTGTTTGGATAAGTGATCTTCATGAAAGTTGAAGGGTTTTGTCTCATATTTCCAATGCCACAGTTTTAGATAATATGACTCCTATAACCCAATATACGACCCAATCTTTGCAAACTACTCAGGTTCCAATGACAATACCTCTATTCTAACTTCCAAGCCAAATATAACCCACTAGACATCCAATTCAGCTTTGGAGCTCTTCATCAAAGTTGTAGAGCTTTCTCTCAGATTTCCTACAAGGTAAAGTTCATAATTGTTAGATATTTATAACTCAAGTTATACCCAAAATATAGAAATAGTGTAAAATTGCTACAATGTTGAAAAATACAACTAAGCCCAATTTGAACCCAAACTTATAAATGGTGGCCAAAATCAATCGATTAAGCACAAGAGAACTCTAAAATGTTGAATATAAGGGTAAATTAATATATAAAAATGGTGTTTATCAGTTGTGTCTAGGCTCAACACGACCGTGTCTAAGCTAAAATGATCCTCTTTTACTCTGAAAATGCGATGTCTTCGTCTGCTTTCACTCCAAATATGTTAAATCTCTTTTAAACTACAAAAATGAAGATAATGATAAGGATCCTTCTAAAATTCACTAATAAATACAAGCAAATCACCATAATTTATCGAGTATAAGACTATAAAATATAGACTTATCAGCTACTGAAGAAAGGATCGTATCAAAGAGACAATAGGAAGACAGGCAAAGATTTAGACAACAAACTGGAAGATTGGATTCTATAAATGAAGGTGGAGGCAGCTCTCATGCCATTGGTAATAACGGAGCTTCTCGTCAACATCAACCAAGCGATCTTGAACACAAATTGAGGTTAGTGGATGTTGATTTGAGTAGAAGTAAAAGTATGAAACAGACCAAAATTACTACAAAAATGATGAAAACACTAAGAAATAAGTTAGTAGAAGTAGTCTCTAAATTAATAATATATAAGTGTTTTTCTATGAACTTATGCAATTCTCCATGGCTACACATTTTACTCACTGAAGCTGCAGAATAGGACCAGGAATTAAATTCCCTACTTCTTATGGGGTTTCAAAGGTCTACTTGGAAAATGAATATCAGTTTATATGATGGTATATTGATAGCAATATATTTTATTTATTTAATAATCCTCTCACTAGGCTTCTTAAGGTTCAATTGGGCTTAATTAAGTTAGTTTTGTCATATTTTATGATATTGGGTCTAATTGGATCATTGAAGGAATTTTTGCATGAATTGGCCTTAATTTGTCTATTTGGCATCATTCAATATATTAGCTATAATCTAAGTTCCAAATATTTGATTGATGTGATTCTAGTCTTATAGGAAAGTTAAGACAATTCTCTACAAGTTTCATGAGACCTCAAGAGCTGAATCACACGTTTGGATAATTTAAATTGAAGTGGAAGCAAGAGCCAGAATGCCGATCTTGACAGCTTAACATCTGCGCACTCATCAGCCCATATCTTGAATTGTAGGAGTTCAATAGATGCCAAACTAAGCCCAGATGAAACTAAGACCTAAATCTACAACTTTCATGAAGATCTCAAGAGCTGAATCAATTGTCTAGTGGGTCAGATTGCGCTTGAAAGTTAGAACAGAGGTGTTGTAGCTAGAACCTGAATAGTGGGCAAAGATTAGGCCATAAGTTAGGCTGTAGGAGTCGGATTAGGCTGAAACTAGTGCCATTAGAAAATTAAGACAAAATCGTTCAACTCTTATAGACCACTTTTCAAAATGGTAACGTTTTGATAGAGTTATAGTCGTGTGAAAATAGCTGAGAGTTAGGCACCGAATTAGTTGGTGCAAGTGGGGAGACAAGCATGATAATAATTTTTCACTCACCCACACTCATAAAACAATTCTATTGTCATTTTGTACTCTTCATGCTCTATAAAAAGTAGCATTGGTTGCTCATGAATGGTATCTTGGTTGAGGGATGAAGATCATGTTCTTGTATCATTTGTTTCTTTTACTGTAGTTATCTTTTATTCTAAATAGAAGTTATCTTCTTATTCTTCTTCTTCTTCTTCTTTTTCTTCTTCTTCTTCTTCTTCTTCTTCTTCTTCTTCTTCTTGTTCATGAGTAACTAATTCTCATTTTGCTTGGGTGAAAACGTGAAGCTTTTGGTAATGAAATAAGGTTAGATTAATCTCTTTTTTGTGCTTGAATGATATATTATCAAGTGATCATTATATGTGTTATATTTTGTTTCCAATTAATTTAGAAACCCCCTTATAAAATGGAGATCTTGATTTGTTGTAGACAAGATATTGGCACAAGAATGCTTGAATCCATTTACAAGTGTTAGTATATCACCTTTCTTATAAAGTAGAGATTTTGATTCGTTGTAGACAAGAGATTGGCACAATGAATGCTTGAACTCATTTACAAGTGTTAGCGCTAGTGGATAATTAAAGGAACCATAATATAATCACATATATATAAGCTTAAATGAACTTTGAATATTGTATTTTTTTATTGGAACCTCCGTTATGCATGGATTCTAATTGCATTGTAAAAAGAAATAATATTGGCCTTAACTTATTTACCAAGAGTGGATCTCCTAACCCAAATAAATCCTTTTCATTTGAGAACAATTTTTTATCACCTTTATTGTTATGACAAAACTTTTCATTACCTCAATGAATTTTCTTTATCAATTCCCTATGGATCGACCTCGGACTTCCGAGAATTTATTACTTGAGACAACCTGCACTTAGATTTGCAACATATAATTCGTATCATATATAAATGATGAACTTAAACTAACATGGAAGGAAATGGGGGTGATAATAATGTGTGATGGCTAGACAAATAGCATAAATCACATGCACATTATGAATTTCCTAGTGTATTGCAGTAACAGAATAATGTTCTTAAAATCTATTGATGCTTCTAATGTTCCTAGTAAAAACAGATTTACTTTAAGCTTCTTGATAAAGTTATGGAAGAAGTCGGAGAAGATAATGTTGTCCAAGTGGTCACTGATAATGATAAGGCACTAAAAGCTGCTGGTTTAAAATTGATAGAGAAAAGACTACATCTTTATTGGTCTGCATATGTAGCTCGTTGCTTGGATTTATGCTTGGAAGATATTGGAAAAAAATCTAATGTCCAAAAAATACTAGATGATGCAAAGAAAGTAGCTTTATTTATCTACAACCACATTTGGTCAGTAAATCTTATGAAGCAATATACATGTGGTAGGGAAATTATTCATCCAGTAATCACTCGTTTTGCAACATAGGTTTTGCAGGTCGAATCAATTGTGAAGCAAAAACATACTTTTAGGAATATGTTTGAGTCTGAGGAATTCAAAAAATCTAAGTGGGGAAAAGAGAAATCAAGACCTGCATATGAAGCTAAAAAAATCATTTTGAGCAAAGATTTGGAGTAAGGCCAGTGATATTATAAAGATATTTGAGCCAATTGTCAAGGTTTTAAGATTGGTGGATAGTGATGACAAACTAACAATGAGTTTTTATGAACACTTAATTTTGACCAGGCTCCTAAAAAAATTAAAAACTAAAAAAATAAAAATAAAAATTTAAAAAAATTAATTTTGGTCCACATTCTTGACCATTCTTCTTAGCCCAAATACATAAGCCCACCTTAGTCTTAAAAAAAAACAAAAAGAAAAAAAGAAAGAAAAAAAAGTAAAAAACATTAGTTGCTGCTTGTTTATTTTTCTACTTTTGGAAGGAAATAATTTTTCTTTTCTTACTCTATGTTCTTTTTCTTTTTTTGGTCATGCACTACACAACCACCATTACTGCACTGCAGCACACACTATGGTAGAGGGGATAAGCTTCCTTTGCTCCCACTTTCATTTGGCATTATCACACAGCACACACCCACTGCATTCTCACGTTCCTACCTGCTGCACACACACAGAACATTCACTTCTTCATTCCTTCAAACCATATCAAATGGACCACAACCATATACACTCATTGGCTCTCCATTTCGAGGGATAGGATGCAGACTACAACATCTTTTATTTCCATTCCTCTTCATCGACATTCGTCATTCTGATTACTCCACCCTTCATCTCTACCACCATCACTCATCTTCAACACCCTTCACTTTCACTACTCCACCCTTCACCCTTACTCATCATCACCATCTTCCATAACCACCTTCATCTTCACCCACTAACCATCTCAACCACGTACATCTTCAACCTTCATCTTCACCATCTTCCATAACCACCTTCAACCAATCCTCTCACCACTCCACCCTTTATCTAAACCTCCATCATCATCACCTCATCACTCTACCACCATCACCACCTTCCATCCTTAAGTCTCCATAACCTCCTTCAAACTTCTATTTCACCACCTTCATCTTCACCACTGTCAACCCTCACTCATACCACTACCCTCACTCATCTTCACCAACGCCAAGCATCCAACCTCACCATCTTCACCACCAACCACCTAAGCACCACCACGTCTAACCTTCACGACCATGAATCTCCACCTTCAACCTCACCTCATCATCATTCATCTTTACCACTATCATCATCTTCAAACCATAAACCAAAACACCACAACCAATCATCTTTATATTCCACCACCATCTCAAACAACCACCCAAAACCTAAAAACACTCAACCATATCCTTGCAGCAAATCCAACCACCGTCTACAGTAGTAGCACCGCCCCACCCCGTCCAACTTGAATCCCACGACTCACCGTTCCGCTGGGCCGTTTCCATGCAACACCACCACCACGCCTCTGTCTCGTCCAACCTCCACAGAATCCCGAACCCGGCCTTGTCTCGTCCAACCTCCACAGAATCCTAAACCCAGCCACCGAACCCACCACTTCGTATCGCCTCCACGACCATCCACTGCCATAGATCCGTCCCTCTCGAACCCGGCACTGTCGCTCCACGACCATCCACTAGCACCGACCCCCCGACACCGCTCTAGATCTGTCATTGTGTCGCTCTTCTGCGCACTCCATCATGTCTTTGCGTCATTGCCATTGTGTTAAGGACTAGGTTCTTCTTTCTCTGTTTATGTGTTTCTACGTTTTGTGTTTCATTTTTTTTAAAGATTTGCTGAAGTAAAAAAAGACATAAAAAAATTAAAAAAAAAGTGACAAGGAAATTGGGCTGCTTACTTTTTTATTTTGGGCCAACCTTTTTTTATGTGTTGTTTGGGCCTGAGATACTAGCTTTTCTAAAGGGAAAAAAAGGGTTTTGAAAATTGTAATTAGGCCTTTTAAGGTGAAACAAAAAAAATCTGAAAATATAAAAAAGAAAAAAATGAAAAATGAAATTTTAAAAAAATACTTTGAGCTTAATTGTTAGTGTTAGTTAAGATTAATTCTTGTTTGATAGTATTTACTTAATTTAATGGCATGTTTTATGTTGTGTCTTGCAACTAATGGGAAGCCAAAAAAAAAATGAAGAAAAAAATTTAAAAAAATCAAAAAAATCAAAAATGCTAAAAATTAAAAAATAAATTTTGTTTTGTGTTGTTTGGTTTGTGATGCTTTTTTTTTGTATTTACCTTACTCGTGGAAAAATGGTGTTTACTTGTTTGTCTTTGTGCATTTCTTTTTTTAAAAAAATATAAAAAAAATCTTTAAATTAATGCAATGACTAATGATGATGATTGAATAGTAGATATTATCTTCAATGTCGTTTGGATCATAAGGGTTTATTGAGTAACCTGATGTTAACTTGAACCCTGTGCAAGAATGGATTTGTTTTGAAACAAAATCCCTTTTTCAAAAATCTTTTTCTTAATTGAAATCAATCAACCCACACATTTTCTAAAGAATTACGTAACTTTGAGTTTCTCATTGTACCTGAGGATACGTAGGAGCGAAACTCTTATTCTGTCAAGCTAAAAATTAAAATTTCACAATTTGGTTGTTTCTTTTCTCTTTTTTTAAAAAAAATTGTTATAATGTTTTTTTAAGAGGAGTAAAATAAATATATTTGAGATTATCAAATTTTGCACAACTCATTTAAGGTACCGTCTCAGGATGGGTGTATTAAGGGTGTTGTGGGATTAAGTTTCCACCCTTCCCTATGCATAACCGACTCCCGAATCTAATCTAATTTCAAAGACTTTTCTAAGAATGATTTTCCAATTTTTCTAAATTCAAATAAAATTGGTGACAACTTCATTTCCATCTTTAAAATCCTGTAAGTTACTATTTCACCGCGATCTCGGTCACGATAGACGGCAACTCCGCTAGGGAGACTTGGAGAGTCAAGCCTATTGTTGTTAGTTATGCAAATTATTAATAATCTTTATTTATTTATTTTACTCCTTTTTGTCCTTGTTTTTATTTTCTTATTTGTTTGTAAATAGATTTTATTTAGTACTTTTATGTAAATATCTGATAGCATTATCCTATGTATATTGTGACTCTATATATATTTTATGCTTAATTAATGAAATTGTGGATAAATGATTGCTGGCTGGCTGGCTGGCTAGCTGGCTGTTGTATGCATGTTTTTGCAAGTTGAAGGGTAATTAGGTCTTTTAAAATTTTTGTACAGGTTGGTATACTCCATCACACACATCACTATCACTTACGTCACACACTTTTTGGGCTCTATACTCGAGTTTGTGCGAACCAGAGGAATATGAGGGGTCTCGACTTTTGTTATTGAGGGGCTTTATGCTCACTTGATATTTATTGAGACACCACTCAGATTGTTACCAGTATCATGGACTAGTCATATTGAGAGGGTTTATCCCTACTTATGATTAATTCATGAATTGGGTCCTTATCTTCCGAGATAAGGACAATTTGGGAACCATGACTTTTTTAGAAGTTTAGATTCGTCTTGAAAAATATTACACTGATAGATTGAACATAATGGCTGCCAAAATTAGAGTCGTGACCTTAAGGAAATCCAGCCTTTAGGTTCCACCTGACTAGGACACAAAGAGAGTGTATTTCTTCTTTATCTCTTCCTCGTGTCATTCATTCATGCATTTTTTTCTTTAAAAACAATCAGCATAAAAAAAAGAAAAAAAAGATATATCATCTTACATTTTCATTTCTAGAAAAAAAAATTCTTCTTTACCTATTTATTCCTCATGTCATCCATTATTGTATTTTTTTTTTAAAAAATAGCATTAAGAATAAAAGAAAAAAAATCTTGCATTTTCATAGCATTCTTAGCATTTAAAAAAAATTAATTTACATTTTCATGGCATTCATAGCATTTAAAAAAAATATACATCATCTTACATTTTCATTCTTAGCAAAAAAAAAAAAAAAAAATCTTCTTTACATATTTATTCCTCATGTCATTCATTATTGCATCTTTTAAAAAAAATCAGCATTAAGAATAAAAGAAAAAATATCTTACATTTTCATAGCATTCTTAGCATTTAAAAAAAATCAATTTACATTTTTATGGCATTCATAGCATTTTCTTTAAAAGAAAAAGATACATCATCTTGCATTTTCATAGCATTCCTAGTATTTTAAAAAGGAAAAGAAAAAAAACATCTTGCATTTCCAAGACATAACATTTTTTTTAAAAAGGAATAAAAATGGAAAAAAAGTGTTTTCAAAGTTCATCCATTTCATCTTATGCATCTCAGTCATTTCATCTTATTTTTTGTTTAATGTTATTTTGTTTTAACAAATCAATTTGGTTTAGGAATCATTACGCGACCTAGGAAAGAAGAGACTAATTAAACCCGAGTTCACAATACCAGATCTCAGACCAGAATGGCTGCTAGTAATCCTGAGGCAGGGAGAAATTTGAGCAGAGAAGTTGATGAAATGGCAGGGAGGATGAATGAAATGTCTAAGACCAAAGCAAGGTTAGAAGTAATACTACAAGATGTAAGGGAGTCTCTCCATTTAATCAGTGGAAATAGATGTGCAAATAGGGTGGAAACATATGAAAATGTGCCATCAATAACTACCTCGATATTCTCGACTGTAACCTTAGGCATCGCTGTGGGGATCCAGGACCAACCACCTCAAATGCCATCGATTATCATGCCTATTGGAGAGGGGTATCGCGCCTTGGAAGGTGCTCATAATGAAATTCCTGGTTATGTGGCCTTACCTGGGAATAACCTCATGTGTCCATTACAGGGCAAGCAACAATGCCTCACTCTAGGAATAGCCACATCATAACCGAGAAAGACAAGATGAAGGAAGAGTGGATGGAAAAAATAGAGGAATAGATCAAGGCAATCAAGGGCCCAAGCCCTTATGGACCTCTTAGAATAGAAAAACTGTGTCCTATCATAGATGTCGTAATCCCCAAAGACTTCAAGATTCCTGATTTTTCCAAGCATGATGGAAGTGGCAACCCTCAATTTTATTTGACCAATTATGGAACCAAGATGGCTATTTAGTCTAGGGATGATAAGTTCCTTATTAGCTTTTTTCATGAGTCTTACAGACCCTACTTTAGAGTGGTATCTTCAATTATATCACTCTAAGATTTCTCATTGGACGGAGTTAGCTGATCTATTCGTGGACCAATACAAATTCAATCTGGATGCAGCTCCAACCCAGGAACAATTGAACTCGATGCAGAAAAGAAATGATGAACCTTTCAAACAATATGCACAGAGGTGGAGAGCCTTAGCAGCTCAAGTTTAGCCCCCGTTGACACTATCCGAGATGTGTTTGTATTTCCTGGGAGCCTTGGGAAATCCTTTTATCAAAGCAATGGCTGGGGCAGCCTATAAGGATTTTGCGGACTTGATAATGGCAGGAGAAAAGATTGAGATTTTGGCCATAGCTGGGAAGTTATTGATGAGCAATATAGAGAATACTACTTTTAAGAAGGGATTCCAGCCGAAAAAGAAAGAACCCAAGAAGAATTATGTCCAATGCCAACAGACCTTCAGAACTTGATATTCCCTACAAAACCTAAGTCATCAACCACCATATAACCCTAACTCTCGCTTTCCATACCAAACACCTACACCTCCTTATTACCCACCCCACTAAGTTGTGCCAACCACAAACATCACCCCAACTCCACAATTCCAAATCAACAATGTTCCCATGCCACAACCATATGTACCAACTCACCCAACCTATACCCGATGCCCACTTGCACCTTTACAAATTTACCCAAACCACCCACAACCTCATCCAAACTCCCAAAATCAAGGTCATTTTCATCCCCAAAACCTACCTCATTTCCCAAAATTGTCCATTTCAAATGCGAACCTATTCCAAAGGTTGTTTGATGCTCACCTCATTTTGGGAAGTCTTGTACGTCCCTTAGAACCACCATTCTCAGCATGGTATAACCCGAATTTAACCTGCAAATACCACATGGATATCTAAGGGCATTCAATAAAAGATTATGAGACTTTCAAGACTGTAGTAAGGAAGCTTATTGCTTATAGGAAACTTGACATTCAAGAAGAGGCTGGACCCAGTATCGTCAATAACCTAATTCCTAATCATGGTGAAAAGAATATGGTAAATGCTTTGGAGATGGAAGGACCACCAATAAGAAAGGTCATGAGCTTGCATACGTCAATGGTCGAAATATTCGAAGGGTTGAAGAAAGTAGGTCATAGTATCATTGCACCAGCTACCACGATGAAAGAAGAGGAGAAGCACGATAAAGAGTCAGGTTGTGCTTATCATTGTAGGGGAATAGGACATGATATTGAGGATTGTTAGGACTTTAAGGTTCGAGTCAAAGATTGCTCACTTTAGGAGTAATACAAGCAAGACAAGGGGTAGCTTTCTCCGAAGAGGTCAATGTGGTTGAACGCTTTGTACTCACGGTGCCACCTCTCAACCAAGCCTCGGCACTAGGAAAAGTAGTAGTGATAATCAAGAAGCCAACACCATTTGCTTATAATGATACCCATACAATGCCATGGAGTTATGAAACTAGGGTAAAGACAACAGGAGTCGGGGAAGAGACTTCGAAGGCCCAAGTTGCAGAAGTACATCAAGAGGAAAAGTTAGTGACTAACATAGTTAGGGTAGGAGGAATTACAAGGAGTGGGCGATGCTATAGCCCAAGAGAAGTAGAAAAGGGGAAAATTTTAAAGAAGAGAGTAGGGAAGAAACGTCAAAAGAATAGGAGAAAGGGAAGGAAGAGGAAGAAGAGTTCTTGAAGATAATGAAGCAAAGTGAATATGACGTGGTGGAACAGTTGAAGCAGACTTCAGCCAGAATATCTCTATTGTCACTCGTCTTGACATCTGAGATGCATTAGAAGGCATTACTGAGAATTTTGAATAAGGCCTATGTTAAGCTCGATGTTACCCCCAAAAGTGTCATCAACATGGCGAACCCAGTGAAATACATCAACATGATCACATTTACTGATGAAGAGATCATCTCTCGATCTGAGAAAAATCCACGGGCCTTGCACATAACCTTCAAATGCAAATGGTATATAGTTGCAAAGGTTTTGATTGATGGAGGGTCTGCACTAAACATCCTACCTTAATCGACTATGACCTTATTATCAATAAGTGAGGATGAATTGTCACCTCAAGAAATAGTAGTGCGAGCCTTTGACGAAAATAGGAGAGGTATTTTGGGACAGATGATATTGCCGCTGGAGATTAGTCCAAGTATTTTTCAAGTACTGTTCCAAGTCATGGATATTGAGCTTGGGTACACTATACTCTTGGGGAGACCATAGATCGATGCCGCTAGTGTTGTTCCTTCCACCCTACATCAGAGCATTAAATACATTGAAAATGGGTTGGCCATTACCATACATGAAGAGGAAGAAATTATGTTGTCAAAACCAGTTTTAGTGTTGTATATGGAGAGTCCAGAGAAAGATGAGGAGAATTTGTGGCATAGTTTTTAAATAATTGAGACTGGATTTGGTAAGGATGAATCTCAGACGCAAAGTGTGGATCAGGTGGTGGCTCGGATTATGGCAAGTAGTGGATACGAAGAAGGAAAAAACTTGGGCTCACAATTGCAAGGTACTCGGTCGCCAGTGTCATTCTCGAAAAAGTTGGACAAGTTTGGGTTAAGATACGAAGCATCTCTGGAAGAAAGACTAGGGAGCATGACTCTCAGAAAAAAGAATGATAAGGGCAAGATGAAGCATATTCCCCATCTGAAGGAAAGATTCCCAATATTAGCCGAGATAATCATGTCTGGAGAAGTCATTCGCCCTCGATGCCATCCCAATATTAATGCATTGCATGAAGAAGGCCAAAAGAGAGCAAGACAATCCGTCCTTTTACTGATGAGGAGCCACTAAAGAACTGACAGTCTGAACCAATGATTGATGTAATTGTTTCCAAGTAATTGTCTAGTCATATTGTAATAAGCAGATATTTAAGACTAGCTATGTTTTGAGCATATGATTTATGTTATTTGAGACATTAATTAAATGAATTTGCATAAATATTCAGCATTCCTCCTCGTTGCACCTTTGATTTGTCCATTTGCATTTATCAATTTTCTTTTTACATTTCTGTATAATATCTTATTCTTTCTTTGTCATTCCTACTCTATTTTGCCTTTCTAACTCTACATAAATTATTTTCTAGGGATCTGGACCTCGTAGAAAGTTCGCCTCATGAAAGGGACCTTGGAAACTCATTAAGTGATTTGCTTGCGATGTTTGATGAAGAAAACCTGGATCTGATGAAGAGAGAGAAGTTGTTAAAGATTTTACAAAATTACTGGAGTATTTAGAGAAGGGATTTGACTTGAATGGCGAGGAAGCAAAGGCGATAACATAGGGACAGAGGAAGAGAAAAAAGAATTGAAAGTAGTGGAAAACCCCGAGTGTGAAGAAATGATCGCCCTATTCAAAGAGTATATGGATGTCTTTACTTGGTCTTATCGAGATATGCCTGGATTAGATCCGAAGATAGCATCACATAAGATCCCACTATATCCAAATGTTGAGGCAAAAAAGCAGAAGTTAAGGAGGATGCATCCTAATATGTCCCTAAAGATCAAGGAAGAAGTGACTAAGCAGCTACAAGCAGGATTCGTGGAGGTGTCAAGACACCCAGAGTGGGTAGCCAATATTGTGTCTGTGCCTAAGAAGGATGGAAAAGTTAGAATATGAGTAGACTACAGGGATTTGAATAAGGCTAGTCCAAAGGATGATTTCCAGTTCCCTCATATCGATGTTCTGGTTGATAACACTGCCAAGAATCATAGGTTTTCGTTCATGGATGGATACTCAGGATACAATCAAATCCCCATGGATGTCAATGATAAAGAAAAAATCATTTTCATCATTCATTGGGGAACATTTTGCTATACAGTGATACCGTTTAGATTAAAGAATGCTAGGGCTACTTACCAACGCACTATGGTTACACTGTTTCATGACATGATGCACAAGGAGATTGAAGTGTACGTGGATGATATAGTCGCCAAATCTAGAAAAGGGGAAAGTCATATGGCAATTTTGCATAAGTTGTTTGAAAGACTCAGAATGTACAAGCTGAGGTTGAATCCTGCTAAATATGTTTTTGGAGCATCTATTGGAAAACTACTCGGGTTCATCGTTAGTAGAGAAGGAATCAAGGTGGATCCAGATAAAGCGAAAGCAATACAGGAGATGCCTACTCCTAAGACAAAGCGTGAAGTAAAAAGTTTTCTCAGGAGACTTAACTACATTACTAGATTCATTGCTAACTTGACTAGTACTTGTGAGCCTATATTCAAGTTGTAGAAGAAGCATTAACCGAGAGAATGGGATAAAGAATGTCAAGGAGCTTTTGACAAGATAAAGACTTATTTAATGAATCCTCCTATTTTGGTACCACCTATATTGGGTTGTCCTTTGATATTGTACTTAATCATACTGCTAACCTCCATGGGAGCAATGCTGGCGCAGCATGATGAATCAAGAAAGAAAGAGCAGGTAATTTATTATCTGAGTAAGAAGTTTAATGACTGTGAAGCTCGATATATGGCTATTGAGAAGACTTGTTGTGCTCTAGTATGGACCTCAAAACGGCAAAGGCAATACATATTGTATTACACTACTTGGTTAATCTCCTGAATGGACCCTCTAAAGTACATATTTGAAAGTCCTTATATTTCATTAAGGGTTTCAAAATGGCAGGTGGTGTTATCAGAATTCGACATCAAGTATATGACTCAGAAATCCATTAAAAGAAGTGCGATTGCTGATCATTTAAATGAAAACCTTCTTAAATGTGGGCAACTAGTGACATATGAGTTCCTTAATGGAGAAATACTTATGGCAGAAGGAGAAGAAGAAAAAGATGAGTCTATTTAGAAGATGTATTTTGATGAAGCAGTCAACATGCATGGTAGTGGCATAGGAATCGTGCTTGTTTCACCAACTAGAAAGCAATACCCAGTCGCTATCAAGCTGGATTTTGAATGCACCAATAATGTTGCGAAATATGAGGCCTGTGCTAGTGGTTTACAAGTTGCAATTAACTTGGGGATCAAACAACTAAAGGTATTTCGAGATTCAGCACTCATCATTTATCAAGTGAACGGTGAGTGGCAAACCAAAGACTCAAAGTTGGTGCCTTATCAAAAGTATTTGACCTGGTTGATTGAAAAGTTTGAGGAGGTGACCTTCTCCCGTTTGACTCGAGACAAGAATTAGTTTGTAGATGCCTTGGTCACTTTGGCTTTAATGACCAGGTTGGATATTCATAATAATGTCCAACTCATCCAAGTGCAGACACATGGTAAGCCTGCGTATTGTGCCAATGTAGAAGGTGAGCCAAATGGAAAACCTTGGTATCATGATATCAAGCAGTACATTCAGTATAGAGAATACCCAACTGGGACAAATGAGAGGAATAAGAAGACTCTGTTGATTAGCAATGACCTTTTTCTTGAACGGGGAGGTTTTGTACAAAATGAGTCATGATGACGCCTTACTTAGATGTGTGAATGCTCATGAAGCTCATATAATCATGATTGAAGTCCATGAAGGACTTTGTGGAACTTATGCTAATGGTCATATGATGGCACAAAAAATTCTAAGGAGTAGTTATTATTGGTCCACCATGGAAACAAATTGCATGGAATATGTATGAAAGTGTCAGAAATGTCAGATATATGCAGAGCGAGTCAATGCACCTCCATTTTCCTTGCATAATTTGGTATCTCCATGGTCTTTCTCGATATGAGGAATAGATGTCATCGGACCTATTAATCCCAAAGCTTCCAATGGTCATCGCTTTATTTTGGTGGCGATTGACTATTTCAATAAGTGGATAGAAGCTTCCTCGTATACCAATATCACTCAAAAAGTGTTTTTGAGATTCCTCAAAAGGGATATTTCCTGCAAATATAGAATTCTAGAAAGGGTAATCACAGATAATGCTACCAATCTCAAAAGTGCTAAGGTTCAAAAGTTTTGTGAAAGTTTCAAAATCAAACATCATAATTCAGCTCCTTACAGGCCCCAAATGAATGGCGCAGTTGAAGCAGCAAATAAGAATGTCAAGAAAATTATTGCCAAGATGGTAGTGAATTACAAAGACTAGCATGAAATGTTGCCCTATACTTTGCATGCGTATCGTACCAATATACGATCAAGCACTGGGGCAACACCTTTCTCTTTGGTGTATGGGATGAAGACTGTCTCTCCCATAGAAATTGAGATTCCTTCTCTACGGGATTTAATGAAAGAAGAGTTGAAAGAATCTGAATGGGTGAAGACTCGATATGAGTAGTTGAATATAATAAAAGAAAAAATACTAATAATTATTTGTCAGACAATTATATCAAAGAAGAATGGCCGGAGCCTTTAACAAGAAAGTTTGTCTTAGAGAATTTTGTTTAGGAGATTTGGTTTTGAAGAAGATTCTCCCTAATCAAAAGGATGCTAGAGGGAAATGGGCTCCGAGTTATGAAGGCCCATACATAGTCAAACAAGCATTTTCAAGAGAAGCATTAATTTTGTAGAATATGGATGGAGAAGAATTGCCAAAGCCTGTGAACACTAATGTTGTTAAGAGATTCCATGCCTAAAGATAAAAAAGAAAAAAAAAGCTTGTTAGGTTAAAAATTTGAAATGGCGATCTAAGCAAAAGTTAGAACAATTAAAAAAAAGGAGAAAAAGAGGAAAAAGGGCCCGTTAGGCTGAAAACCCGAAAGGGCGGTCTAAGCAAAAGTTAGGGCAAACAAATAGGCAAAATCTCAAAGAAAGTTGGTCTGAAACTCCTTGAAGGGTTCACCAAACCGGGGCAATTTTTATTTGCATTTGATTGGCTACACTGGGGCAATTTTTATTTGCATCTGATTAGTTACACTGGAGCAATTTTTGTTCGCCTTCAATTGGTCAAACTGGGGCAAATTTTCTGGAGGATTGAAGGAGAAGATGTGTTGAATGAAGTAGCAACAGAGACAGTAGTTGAATTGCTAAGCCGTTGTAGGAAATCAATTGAATGCGGAACAAAGAACTAATACTGGGGCAAATTTTTCTTATCCTTTGCAACTTTCTTTTGTTTCTAGGATTTCATCTTTCAAGTATGTGCCTTATTAAAAGTTCATGTACAATTAGATTACCAAAGAAATAAAAGGAAGTTTGTTCATTCAACGAATTTCTGCCCATTCATGAATGCATGTTTACTCATTAAGTTATGTCTCAAATAAGATAAATTTAAAGTCAACAATTTAATTTGACAATTCTACAACAATCCTTCAATGATTGATTTGGACAAAAAGATCTCAATAACTCAAAGTACAAATTATGATGTGGTATTTGCTTGGGTAAAAAAAAAGGATAAAGAAATGAAGAAAGGAAATAAGCAAGTCAAGAGAACTTCAAGCCAACTAAAGGGTCCGATGAAGGAAAACATGTAGACAAAGGGTTTGATTGGTCAGAGTTTTCCAGAGTCACCATTAGTTCAAATGACTTTTAATAAATAAATAAATAATGAAAAAAAGTGTTAGATAAAGAGAAAAAAGAGAGAGAGAGAAAAAAAAAGAGAAAAAAAAGATTTTCATGTTTAACTGCATTTTAATTTCTTGTCAATTATTTTGAGCGCATCGACTCCATGCATTTTAATTTCTATCAATTCTTTTGAGCGCATTGACTTCTTGCATTTTAAATTCCAATAATTTATTTTAAGTGCATTAGCTCCTTGCATTTTAATTTCTGTCAATTCTTTTGAGCGCATAAGCTCCATGTATTTTAATTTCCTAACATTTATCTTTGAGCACATTGGCTCCATGCATTTTAATTTTCTTTCATTTATTTTGAGCGCATCGGCTCCATACATTTTAATTTCTTGTCATTTATCTTTGAGCTCATCAGCTCTATGTATTTTAAATTCCTATCATTTACTTTGAGTGCATCGGCTCCATGTATTTTAAATTCCAGTCATTTATTTTGAATGCATCGGCTCCTTGTATTTTAAATTCCTGTCATTTATTTTAAGTGCATTAGCTCCATACATTTTAAATTCATATCATTTACTTTGAGCGCATTGGCTCCATGCACTTCAATTTCCTATCATTTATTTTTGAGCGCATCGGCTCCTTGCATTTTAAATTCCTGTCATTTCTTTTGAGCGCATCTGCTATTTGCATTTTATTGTTCTTGTATTTGTTTTGCATTTTATCATCTTATGCATTGCCGGACAAAATTGAAGTTCATTTCTTTACTCATTTTTTACGACGATGATATAAAAAACCATAGTTTTTCTTTTTATCTAGAAAGAAACAAGTAAATAGGGGCAATTGTGAATACCTAATTTTGATTGGACTCCTATAAAAATAAAAAAATAAAAAGATAATAATTTAAAAAAAATAAAAAAATTGATTCAGGTCCATATTCTTAACCCTTCTTCTTAGCCCAAATACATAAGCTCACCTTAGTCTAAAAAAAACAAACAAACAAAAAAAAAAAACAAAACAAAAACAAAAAAAGAAAGAAAGAAAACAAAAACAAAAAAAAAAAAGTAAAAAAACGTTGGTTGCTACTTGTTTATTTTTCTACTTTTGGAAGGAAACAAATTTTCTTTTCTTACTTTATGTTCTTTTTCTTTTTTTGGTCATGCACTACACAACCACCACTACTGCACTGTAGCACACACCATGGTAGAGGGGAGAAGCTTCCTTTGCTACCACTTTCTTTTGGCATTATCCCACAGCACACACTCACTGCATTCTCATGTTCCCACCTACTCCACACATACGCAGCATTAACTTCTTCATTCCTCCAAACCATATCAAATAGACCACAACCATATACACTCATTGGTTCTCCATTCCTAGGGATAGGATGCAGACTACACCATCTTTTATTTTCATTCCTCTTCACCGACATTTGTCATTCTGACTACTCCACCCTTCATCTCTACCACCATCACTCATCTTCAACACCCTTCACTTTCACCACTTCACCGTCACTCATCCTCACCATCTTCCATAACCACCTTCATCTTCACCCACCAACCATCTCAACCACCTACATCTTTAACCTTCATCTTCACCATCTTCCATAACCACCTTCAACCAATCCTCTCACCACTCCACCCTTCATCTCATCCTTCATCATCACCTCATCACTCTACTACCATCACCACTTTCCATCCTTAAGTCTCCATAACCACCTTCAAACTTCTATTTTACCACATTCATCTTTACCACCATCAACCCTCACTCATACCACCACCCTCTCTCATCTTTACCAACACCAAGCATCCAACCTCACCATCTTCACCACCAACCACCCATGAACAACCACGTCTAATCCCCACCACCGTGAATCTCCACTTTCAACCTCACCTCATCATTATTCATCTCTACCACCATCATCATCTTCAAACCATCAACCAAAACACCATAACTAATCATCTTTACCTTCCACCACCATCTCAAACAACCACCCAAAACCCAAAAACAATCAACCATATCCTTGCAGCAAACCCAACCACCATCTATAGTAGTAGCGCCGCCCCACCCTGTCCAACCGAGTCCAACTCGGATCCCACAACTCATCCTGCCACTGAGTAGTTTCCACGCAACACCACCACCGCACCTCTGTCTTGTCCAACCTCAACGAAATCCTGAACCTAGCCACTGAAGCCACCACTTCGCACTGCCTCCATGACCATCCACCGCCGCAGATTCGTCCCTCTCGAACCAGGCATCGTTGCTCCACAACCATCCACCGGCACCGACCCCCAAGCACCGCTCCAGATCTATCGTCGCGCCACTCCTCTGCGCGCTCTATCCCATCTCTGCGTTTTTGCCATTGTGTTGAGGATTAGGTTCTTCTTTCTCTGTTTATGCATTTCTGCATTTTGTGTTTCATTTTTTTTCTTAAGATTTGTTGAAGTAAAAAAAGAAATAATAAAAAATAAAATAAAAAAAAGTGACAAGGAAATTGGGTTGCTTGTTTTTTTATTTTGGGCCAACCTTTTTTATGTGTTGTTTGGGCTTGAGATGCTAGCTTTTTTAAAGGAAAAAAAGGGTTTTGAAAATTGTAATTGGGCCTTTTAAGGTGAAACAAACAAAATCTGAAAATATAAAAAATAAAAAATATGAAAATGGTATAAAAATGAAACATGGAATAAAACAAAACAAAAAAATACTTTGAGTTTAATTGTTAGTGTTATTTAGGATTAATTCTTCTTTGATAGTGTTTACTTAATTTAATGGCATGTTTTATGTTGTGTCTTGCAACTAATGGGAAGCCAAAAAAAATGAAGAAAAAAATTAAAAAAATAAAAAATACTAAAAATAAAAAATAAATTTTGTTTTGTGTTGTTTGGTTTGTGATGCTTATTTTATTTTTTTTTTGTATTTACCAGACTCATGGAAAAATGGTGTTTACTTATTTGTCCTTGTGCATTCCTTTTTTCAAAAAAATGATAAAAAATAATCTTTAAATCAATGTAATGACCGATGATGATGATTGAATAATGGATGCTATTTTCAATATTGTTTGAATTATAAGGGTTTATTGAGTAGCCCGGTACAAACTTGAACCTTGTGTAAGAATGGATTTGTTTTCAAATAAAATTCCTTTTTCAAAAATCTTTTTCTTAATTAAAATCAATCAACCCACACATTTTCTAAAGAATTACGTGACTTTGAGTTCCTAATTGCACCTGAGGATACGTAGGAGCGGAACTCTTTTTCTGTTAAGTCAAAAATTAAATTTTCACAATTTGGTTGTTTCTTTTCTTTTCTTTTTTTTTTAAAAATAGTTATAATATTTTTTTTAAGATGAGTAAAATAAATATATTTAAGATTATCAAATTTTGCACAACTAATTTAAGGTACCATTTTAGGAGGGGTGTGTTAGGGGTACTATGGGATTAAGTTTCCACCCTTCTCTATGCATAATCGACTCCCGAATCCAATCTGGTTTCAAAGACTTTTTAAGAATGGT
Source organism: Ormosia semicastrata (assembly GCA_029884595.1). Lineage (NCBI taxonomy): Eukaryota > Viridiplantae > Streptophyta > Magnoliopsida > Fabales > Fabaceae > Ormosia > Ormosia semicastrata. The sequence continues at coordinate 29,616,389 of JAQQTO010000041.1, read as the reverse complement.
TTTCCAATTTTTCCAAATTCAAAAAAAATTGGTGGCGACTCCATTTTCATCTTTAAAATCCTGTAAGTTGCTATTTCGCCACAATCTCGGTCGCGACAGTTTTGTTTATCAAGCAATTGATAAAGCAAAGCAATCCATTCAAAAAATTTGTTGTTATTGCACTTAATATAATGAGATCATTGACAAAAGATGGTTCTTCATGCGTTATGACTTGCATGCTGTAGGTATATCAATATATTTAATTTAATTTTTTTCAAAGGCTTATATTTGATTTTGAAATGCTAATTAATATTATTTTATTCATAAGGTTATTTTCTCAATCCTTAATTTCAATTTGGAGTTGAACATGGAAGAGATGTAGCAAAGGAAACGCCTTGGATGGAACTACAAAAGTAATAAGCAAATTGGAGGCAAACATTGATCATCAAATCAAAGTTATCAATTAGGTGATGAATTAATTTGCATTTAAGATTTTGGAATATATCATAATTTGTCATCTAAGAACCAAACTATAATACATTAATGTTTAGAAACTTATAGTTTTTGAAGACTTATATGGATCATTGGTGCTTGTAGTTGTTACTTTTTCAAGATAAGAAAGAGGTGTTTAGTATAACACAAGCTCAAAGAGCTTGGTCACAAATGAATTCTTGTAAGATTTTGTAGTTTTTGGTGTTTGATGTGTAAGTGCAAGATATTTTTTTACCTTTTAATTTTTATTAATATACATAATAATGGACAATCGTTTCTTTAATCAGTTGAATGATGGATGATATATGGATCTTATGCTCCTGAACTTCAACGCATAGCTATAAAAGTTCTCAGCCAAACAACTTCAGCTTCTAATTGTGAGAAATTGGAGTACATTTAGCTATATTCATACAAAAACGAGAAATAAATTGAAGTACCAAAAATTACAAAAACTTGACTTTACATTTTACAACATGAAGCAAAGAAAGAGAGACTCTATAAGGAGAAGTCAAGAAAAGATTAATGCTAGCTTCAATCCTATTAATCTTGATTATATATTTCAGGAAGAAGATCCTTTATCTCCATGGCTTGAGGAGAGAGAGGGACCATTATTGGATAGGATCCAAAACTCAGAATGGCTCCCTATTGATTTTGATGATGATGGTGAAGGAATAGCTGGTGGGGATGATTCAAATTCAAGTGAAACACCTAGTCAAGGTCATGATAGTGGATTAAGTCCACTAAGTAATAACACTAGTAGTGGTGGTAATACAAAACAAAGTCAAGGAGGAGGTGAAGGGTCGTATCATTGTTTTCAAGAAGAGCAATACTTCAGATGTGATCGAAATCTCATGATTGACATAACAAATTATAGGATGAAGATGGATGTAGATCCTTCTGATGATGTAATTGGTGGTAGTAGTAGAGGTGGATCCCAACTTAGGAAAAACAAAAGGCGTGAAAATGCTATGTTGGATGATTCTTCCTCATCTAGTGTATCACAATCCTTTAGTGATTTTGGTATTGGTGCATCATCTGAATGTAGCCAAGGCAACTATCCATCATAATATCAATATTCTTATTACTTGTCTTATAACTATTATCCACCTATGTCAGCCCACCATATTATCAACATTCCATGAATTACTAAGAGTCTTATCAGTATCCATCATCAAATGTTTCCTATGATCAACAACAATAAATGAAACCACCAAGAAATTCAGGATTTTTATATCTTTGGCGGAGCAGGATATAATGATAACCAAAGTGAAGGTGGAGGTTATGATCTAGCACGTCATTCTAACATGTGGTGAAGTAATCATTCATGCATGAACTTTGTTTAATATATTAGTAGCTAATTATTTGTTTATGTTGAGGTTAAAGTAATCACTCTTGTATGAACTTTGTTAAATATATGAGTAACTATTGATTTATTTATGTTGAAGTAATCACTTATATTATTTATGAACGTTGTTAAATATATGAGTAGTGATACGCGTAAAATACACTAAGAGCAAGTGCACTCTATCGCCAAGTAATATAGGACTTAAGTCCCAGTTATCGATCCCACAAGGAATAATTGGTAATTACTAGATTCGCTAAAGTCTTTGTTATTCAGACAATCGAAAGCGTATGAAGAAATTCAAATTAAAATCAAAATAAATAATTAAAGAAAAGCAATGAACAATTAAACAAAGAAAATGTAATCAATGAGAAAGAGACTAGGGTGCAAGGTTCACTTGAATTCAATTATTTAGATTTTCTTTTAATTATGATTAAGGTAATTCTTTTGTCAATATTCTCTTATTTGCTATTGAATCCCAATGGTCATGGATGAAACAATATTCTATTCCTAATTTAATTCACCTATTTGGTCATTTAGTTGAATTAATCAAGAATGCATTAAGCTTCAATTCAAAAGATGAACTAACATACCGTCAATTCCATTGGTAGGATAAATCGATGTTTGGTCATTCACCAATCTAATCCTAAGCTTACCATATAGATCTACTCATTGAATGCAGATGGTCACCGGTCAAACAATGAATCAACACATGCCAAAAGTGATCAAATTCTGACAAGAATACAATCAATATGATAACCCAAAAAGAAATTACCATAATCAAATTAGAAATTACACCCAAATAATAAGGAAAACAAGATCCCTCATAGCCCTAGCTATGGGTTTAGTTACTCATGTTTAATAAAAACAAATCCATATCAGAATACAAACCCATAGAAAGAAAACCCAAGGAAAAAGGGAAACTAAAAAGAAAGAAAAATCAAAACCCCTTTAATAGAGATTAAGATCTTCAAGCCTTCAAGAATCCTCCTTTGAATTCGCCCTCCAAGGTTTGCTACCGCAAAATAACTCTCTCAACATTAAGGATTTTCTATGTAATATGCTCAATGTGTTGTCTCTGTGTGGTGTAACTCTTTAATTTAAAGAAAGTCAGGCCTGCTGTTGCGCAACCAGCGCTTAGGCGCTGGTTACTGGGCACTTGGGCGCTCAGTCACTTAAGCCCAAATGCTCTGCTGCTCCTCTTGTGCGCTCAGACGCTACACACCAGCGCTCAAGCACTGAAACATTAATTCACCATTGCTGCATACGTTTCCAGTGCTCAGGCGCTACACACCAGCGCTCAAGCACTAGTCACTGGTGAAATTTTCTCTTTTTCTTGCTCCTTTGCATATTCAATCTTCTCCCCGCATAATTACCTAACAAAGCACATAAAATACTTAATAAAAACACATTTAAACAAAACTAGAAATATAACAAAACTAACAAACAAAATTCATTAAAAATAAATAAAAAGAATATGAAAAATCAAGGAATTGAACTGTAAAAATAGGACATATTAACGATTCATCAGCTCCCCCACACTTGAGCTTTGCTTGTCCTCAAGCAAAGAATAGGAATCAACAGCAAGATCAAAGTCAACATCAAGAAACATGAATCAAAGGGAAATTCCACAATTTTAAAAGAAATTCGAGTTCAATAGTCAAATCCAATCAAGTAAGATCATTTAGCATTTAATCAATTAAAGGCTTGGGTCTAACTTGCAACTGTTCTCTTCATCAAACATCTGAGATCACTCAACTTTCCATCGCTCAAGTGTTTAAAGGTCAAAGAGATCACTCAAATTTCTCTTGAAAAATGCAATACCATAGGCTTGCTTATCAATCCCATCTCCACTTTCAAGTTCACATATAACACAAGAATCAAAAGGACTTTCCTTTGGTTGTAACGGGGCCAATGGTAAAATGGAAGGTAGGAAGAAAAGAAAAAATAGGATAAAGAATGCTCATGAATAAATCAAAACAAAGTAGAATCAGGATGAAAAGATGAGAGATGGAGCATGATGCACAAGAATATAACAACTTCTCACTTTCAACCCAATATTTTCATTATTCTTCACCAACAAATCTTTTCTTTTCTTTTTTTTCTTTTTTTTTTCCTTTTTTTTCAAACTTTATTTTTTTTCTTTTGAAGGCAAAAGCAACCTTTCAAGACTTTTCAATCAACACATCAATTGCTCCAAAGAATTTGACCTGATTATTCAATTAGATATTCAAAGAAATCAATTTCAGGCTCAAATGGGGCAACTAAGGGTTTATTTAAACAATGTAACTCTAGAAGTCAAGAAAGAATTAAGCCTAATTACCTTAATCATATTCAAGTATGCATGTGAATCATTAAAGCCTCAACAAGATATCAAAGCAAGTTCTAGTGCACATCAATCAAGAGAAAACTCATTCCAGAAGAAAAATCTAATCATTAAGGTTCAAAACTCACTTTCTGGCTAGAGTTAATAAAGAGAACAAAAGCAAGCAGACATGACTAATTTCCAACTAAGATGCTAAATTTCACTTTTCTTCATTGAAAAGATTGCTTCACACATTATCAGCTCATGATCAATGGAATCCCCTTTAAAAACATATCTCCATCAGCTCAAAATAAATCAAGACATCAAAACATAATTCCAGCTTAATTACCAACATTACTCAAGTGCTTCAACAAAAAAATTTTTTTTTGACAAAAATTGTAAAAGTACCCCCCACACTTAAGATAAACATTGTCCTCAATGTGGAAGAAAAAGAAACAAAAAGGGAAAAGAAAAGAACAACACAACCTGATAGACAAAGACTCAATGTCAGGCAAAGGGGAAGCACAAGAGTCAGCGCAACAACATAATCTGAAAAATAAAATAAAATCTCAAAACACATGAATTGAATCTAAAAGAAAAACAAAAATAATAAAAATAACTTAAATAAAATAAAAGAAGAAGAAACATAGGTTGCCTCCCATGAAGCGCTTGTTTAATGTCATTAGCTCGACGTTGCCTTTTCAAAAGAATCAAGGTGGCTTAAAGCAAGAGAAATAGGAGCATGTCTTCTTCTTTTCAAAATAGTTCTTCCTCCCTTCAACAATGGCTTTAGGACTACTTCCAACAGAATTCTGAACTTGACAAGAGTTGGAATGTCCCAATTGCTCCTTAACTCCACTAGGCCATGGTGGTTGTACTCAATTAACAGATGAAGGACCAATCTGTGAAGAAACATGGATCTTAGGAGGACCTTTATCTGTTTCAGCAGCTTGACTTCCCAAAAGATCAACATCAACACTGTATAATGGCGGGGGGTCTTTGATAGCTAAGATTTCCTGCTTCTTAGCTTGAACAAAATTAATCGGGGCATGGAGATTTGACATTGGAGAAGATTTACCTTCCCTAAAGACATTGATGGTCATATGATCTCCATCCACTCTCAAGATGAGCTCACCCCGAGGTACATCAATCACAGCTCCAAAAGTGGCAAAAAACAGTCTTCCAAGAATGAGAGGAATATCAGCATCCTCTTCCATATCCAGCACCACAAAATTAACTAGGAAAATAAATTTATCTACCTTTACCAAAACATCCTCCACTGCACCACGAGGGTAAGCGAAGGATCTATCAGCCAACTGTAGTGAAATGTTGGTGGGCTTTGGTTCCTGCATTCCCAATTTCTTAAACATAGAGAAAGGCATCAAATTAATACTAGCTCCCAAATCACATAATGCCTTATCAAAATAAGAGTTACTAATAGTGCAAGGAATAGTAAAACTCTTTGGATCTTTTAATTTTGGGGGTATTTTCTTTAAAAGAATGGTAGAATACTCCTTAGTAAGACATACAGTCTCAAATTCCTCAAGCTTGGGTTTCTTTGTAAGTATTTCCTTCAAAAACTTCGCATACTTGGGCATTTGAGAGATGGTTTCAACGAACGAAATATTAATTTATAATTTCTTGAATATTTCCAAGAATTTGACAAATTACTGATCTGGCTGCTTGTTCTTGAGCTTCTAAGGGAATGGGACCTTGGCATATAGGGATGGTTCATAAACTGCACTTTGCTCACGATCCTTCTTCGCTCTCTGCCACTTTGGTGCTTTCTTCTCAGCCTCTTTCTCTTGATTGACATCTTCAATAAGGACATCTTCAGTTGCCTTCTCATCTTCATGCACTGATTGAACAAGAGTATCTCTAGGCTCTGATAAGTCCTTCTTCTATGGAGACTCCCTAAGTTCCTTACCACTTCTCAGGAAAATTGCATGGGCATGTTCTCTAGGATTAGTCTTAGTAGTGCTAGGCAATGTCCCTGGTGGCCTCACTGTCATCAATGTAGTCAGCTGACTGATCTGAGACTCCATGTTCTTCATTTTGGCATCAGAATTCTGCATGTATTTCATAACCAGATCTTCAAAACTTGGCTTCTCTACAGATGCTTGAAAACTAGGAGGTGGTGGTGGAACTCTCTGCTGATTCTGTTGATAGCCTTACTGATTTCCCCATTTAAAATTTGGGTGGTGCTTCCAACCAGGATTGTATGTATTTGAATATGGATTGTACTGCTGCCAGTTGGAATTACCAACAAAATTTACTACTTCAGGCTCGGGGGCAAAAAGACTACTAACTTAAAAATTTGCACTTGAATGACCCTGTCCTCCACATGTCTCACAAATGGTTGGTGGGACTGCACTATTTGTCACCATCAAAGTCTCCACCTTCTAGGTCAAAGCTTCCAACTGACTCAGAATTGTAGTAGAAGAATTAACAGCATACACACCTGCTTGTTTCTTAGGAGCCTGGCACTCATTTTTCCACTGATAACTGTTCAGCGCCATTTCTTCAATCAAAGCTTGGCTCTCAGTAAGTGTTTTCCTCCAGATAGTACCTCCTGCAGCAGCATCAATGAGTGAACGGTTTGCAGGCGATAAACCATTATAAAAAGTTTGAATCTGCTGCCATACAGGAAATCCATGATGTGGACATCTCCTCAACAACTCCTGAAAGCGCTCCCAAGCTTCATAAAGAGTGTCCATCTCAAACTGCACAAAAGAAGATATATCATTTCTCAACTTAACAGATTTAGAATGAGGAAAATACTTAGTCAGAAACTGTTGTGTTAATTGTTCCCATGTAATGATGGAATCCCTCGATAGTGACATTAACTATTGGCTTGCTCTGTCCCTAAGAGAGAAAGGAAAGAGTCACAATCGGATTGCATCATCTGTCACTCCATTATACTTGATAGTATCACACAACTGCAAGAACCTAGCCAAATGCTGATTTGGATCATCCGAAGGCAATACACCAAACTGAACTGAATTCTGAATCATGGAGATCAATGCTGGTTTGATCTTAAAATTATTTGCCGTCACAGCTGGTCTTATAATACTCCTTCCATACCCCTCAGCAATGGGCATAGAGTACTCAAGCATGGTTCACTCCGCTGGGATAGCTCTTTCTTCACAATTCGCCTCAACTATTGGTTGTCTTTCCATCCTGCTTATGTATTCTGTCACAGCTGTAATAAAAGTCTGCTTCTTTAACCTGCGAGCTGTTTTCTCAATTTCAGGATCAAAAGTCAAATCAGGACACTGAGATCGAGTGAGCATAAACAAAAATAAGAAGAGAAAAATTAAATAAAAATAAAATAAAAGAAGAAATAAAAAAATAAAATAAGATATAAAAAATGAAAAATTAATTAAAAATCAAATAAAATAAATTAAAATTAAAATAAAAAATAAGATATAAACAAAAAAATGAAAAATAAAATAAAATAAAAATAAAAATAAAAATAAAATAAGGAATAAAAGAAAAGGCGTCTAAATTAACTAGAGTTTTTCGCTTCTAATATTACCAAACTTATTCCCCGAACAACGGCGCCAAAAACTTGATACGCGTAAAATACACTAAGAGCAAGTGCACTTTATCGCCAAGTAATATAGGACTTGAGTCCCAGTTATCGATCCCACGAGGAATAATTAGTAATTACTAAATTCGCTAAACTCTTTATTATTCAGACAATCGAAAGTATATGAAGAAATTCAAATTAAAATCAAAATAAATAATTAAAGAAAAGCAATGAACAATTAAACAAATAAAATGTAATCAATGAGAAAGAGACTAGGGTGCAAGGTTCACTTGAATCCAATTATTCAGATTTTCTTTTAATTATGATTAAGGTAATTCTTTTGCCAATATTATCTTATTTTCTATTGAATCCCAATGGTCATGGATGAAACATGATTCTATTCCTAATTTAATTCACCTATTTGGTCATTTAGTTGAATTAATCAAGAATGCATTAAGTTTCAATTCAAGAGATGAACTAACATACCATCAATTCCATTGGTAGGATAAATCGATGATTGGTCATTCACCAATCTAATCCTAAGCTTACCATATAGATCCACTCATTGAATGCGGATGGTCACCGGTCAAACAATGAATTAACACATGCCAAAAGTGATCAAATTCTGACAAGAATACAAGCAATATGATAAACTCAAAAAGAAATTACCATAATCAAATTAGAAATTACACCCAAATAATAAGGAAAACAAGATCCCCCATAGCCCTAGCTATAGGTTTAGTTACTTATGTTTAATAAAAACAAACTCATATCAGAATACAAACCCATAGAAAGAAAACCCAAAGGAAAAGGAAAACTAAAAAGAAAGAGAAATCAAAACCCCTTTAATAGAGATTAAGATCTTTAAGCCTTCAAGAATCCTCTTTTGAATTCGCCCTCCAAGGTTTGCTACTGCAAAACAACTCTCTCAGGATTAGGAATTTTCTATGTAATGTGCTCAATGTGTTGTCTTTGTGTGGTGTAACTCTTTAATTTAAAGAAAGTCAGGCCTACTGTTGCGCAACCAGCGCTTAGGCGCTGGTTACTGGGCGCTTGGGCGCTCAGTCACTTAAGCCCAAATGCTCTGTTGCTCCTCTTGCGCGCTCAGGCGCTACACACTAGCGCTCAAGCGCTGAAACATTAATTCACCATTGCTGCATACGTTTCCAGCGCTCAGGCGCTACACATCAGCGCTCAAGCGCTGGTCACTAGTGAAATTTTCTCTTTTTCTTGCTCCTTGCACATTCAATCTTCTCCCCGCACAATTACCTGACAAAGCACATAAAATACTTAATAAAAACACATTTAAACAAACCTAAAAATATAACAAAACTAACAAACAAAATTCATTAAAAATAAATGAAAAGAATATGAAAAACCAAGGAATTGAACCGTAAAAATAGGACATATTAACGGTTCATCAAGTAGCTACTAATTTATTTATGTTTTAATATTGGTTAATTAATGTTTTACTTTTGGATATCTCTTGTTAATGAAAAAAATTATAAATTATTAGTTATGGTACATTGTACAATAAAATAAATAATTTAATCTAATTTATGTCAAGTTGTGAAAGATTCATGATGCAATGACTATAATCCGTATCGCAACGCCCGCAATAGCAAAAATCGCAACACGGCCACGACCGCAATTTAAAACCTTGGTTGTTTCATTCGTCAACATATTCTTTAAGGTGCTCTTCATCTAATTTCTATTGGAACTTTTGACCAGTCAACCAATCTGTTTACCAAAGCTCATCATCCTGATCGTTTCCGTACTTTAGTTTGCAAACTCAAGTGGGTACTCAAGTTGGTTCCCTTTGCACCCACTTGAGTTTGAAGGGGGATGTTAGCATAATTTTAAGAAATAGAATTGATTTGATTTTGTACATAACTAGTTAGAAGACCCTTGCGATGCACAGACAAAAACAAATGAAATGGAAGATTTTAAACAATATTAACTAAGAAGGGAAGAAAAGTTTGATATATCAGCCAAGGATAAGGAATGAAAACATGTGGCAGTCGTTAAAAAAATGAAAGTCAAGAAATGGGCATCCAGGCATATATAGTTGAATATTGAATTCAAAGGGAAGTATGTTGAAAGGTAGGCCAACACAACAGAACATGGGAGGAAGTTTTCTGTTATTATTATGTACACAAAAAGTTCAAAAAGCATTCCAACAATGCCCAAAAAAATAATAAACAGGTTGGAATCAAAAGGCTTGTTCAAGTGAGCAATTTGCTTCATGGCATTGTCAAAATCAGATAGAGCCTTAGTCAATTCAACTTGCCAAGAAGGATGGACATGTTCGTCAATAGCTTTAACAGCAGCTGGCAAATCAGGCTCTTTGTCAGAGTCTGACACCAAGTTAATCACCTCAGGAGGTAGGTGGTGAACATAGGCAATCTCAACCATGTCTCGGTAAAAAATGCGTATGTTGAAAAAATAATCAATCACATAATCAAAGGATAGCTTGACCAAGTCAAAAAGCTTATGGAAAGCTCTCAGTTCAGTGATACCATTAGTAAGGAAAACTTGGTTGCCATGAACTTTGATAGTAACTGGGAAGCAATTAGCAAAGAGATCAACCAAGTGGATCAAGTTACCCAAAACAGGAGCCAATGCAAGGTAAATTGGTGTCGAAATTATGAAAAATTCCTAAACCAAAATAAATGAAACACAATAAAACTTAGAAGGTAATCAAATTAAGTTAGAGCTTTTTAATTGTAAAGCAGGGCAGTAATAACATTACCTGGGTGAATGAACGCATCAAACTGGTGCACAGGATCAATGACAGGTTGAAGTTCATTCACATCCATGGTAGATGGTTCACCTATTAAAACCATCAAAACAATAACTCAAAACAAATGAACATAGGCAAATCAAGTAAATAACCATACAAACACATTAACAGCTAGTGTGGGAAGAAAATACAATATATTTTATTTCCTTCTTCTATCTACATAACAAAAAATGATGACAAATATAATGTAGTAGAAAACAAAAAAAAAAAAAAAGATTTGTCACTTACCATCTCCATGGTCCGAAAATCCTTCAGGTTCAGCATCCATCTTCTGATCCTTGACAACGATCTTCTAGGGAGTACTTAACTTCCTCTATGTTCTTTCTGAAAATGTGAATGTTGGACACATTTCCGCTCACACAGTCAAAGGATAGCTTAACAAATCCACGTAGCTCATCGAAGTCCATTAATTGCAGAATCCCATTTAGTAGCCAAACTCTTTCCGTACCGACCTTTAGCTATACATCAATTTTACTCCCAGCTGGATCAATAACTTAAGCATATCTCCTACATGTTCTGCTCATGTCTCGTAGTAGTATCTAGGGAGCCTAATCCGGGACTAAGTCCAAAATAATAGTAAGTCTGGGAATAAGATGTGTCAAAGATTAATTCAAAATGTTAAAGGAGACATTCTACTTCCTTCACAGGGAAAAATAAAAGTATCAAACCACCTAAATGGATCAGAAGGAGGATTTGGCTTATTGGAAGCCATTGTCGGTCAACAACCTGTTAAGCATAATAAAACTGAATGGTTTGATGTCTAGAGAAAACAATGACAATCAAGATAATGCAACACCCATTTAGAGTGAACGTAGTAATATATAATACATAGTTGGGATAGAAATTACAAATAAATGGAGTGAAAATAAGAAGTTTTAAATCATTTTAAAATACAAATGAATAGCCAATCCTGATTAACAAATAAATCATTTTAAACAACTTCAACTGTTTGAAGCCAAACACTAACAGAACACACCAACTGGTCCTAAAAGGGTGATTGGTAATGCCTTGAACAACACTAAAGTAAGCCAAATGGGTGCTGTAACTTAGTCTAACAATAAACAACAAAAAAAAAAAGGGGTGGGGGGAGGAGATACTATTGGTCACTATAGTTTATTTTGTCAAACCTATTTTGGCATCAGCCAAAGGCTGGACATGCAGTTATAAATGTGACAATTTTTTTTAACCACTTTTTAACTACGTGATGGCAAGGCATATTTTGCTGCCACCATATGGTAGCTTAGAATAAATCCCAACCACTTGACAACTCTATGTTATATTATAACACAGGAACATTGATGATGGCACTACAAGAACATTAGGACTGTCCACAAATAACAAACATTTAATATTAACTGACAATTTGCCATGAAATGCTAATCTAACCTAAATAAAATTAAATTCAGGGAATTAGTGCAATAAATGGAAGTTAGAGAAGGGAAAAGGAGGAACTCGAAATGGTAACCCCTAGTTATCTTGGTATATGCATGTAATTGACAATTTCCCATCCCTCTCCTACATCATGCTATGGTTTCTATTCTTAATACTCAGTTATTCTCAATAGACACATTAACTAACACGCTAACCCAAGTGTCAATCCAACCTCCCTTATTGCCACCACATTTTGACTATTTATATGCACCAAGGGAGAATAGAATATATAAATGTCAACCCATTTTAGGATTCAAAATATATAAATGTCATTAAAATTGAAAATGATTGCAATGGAGAATAGAATATATAAATGTCTTCAAGAAAAAAAAAATAATGGAGGTGGGTATTCAACCTGTTTGTGTAACCCTTGATCCAATAGAATACATACTTTGGTCAGTTGAATGTTATCCTACCTAAATTGTGGGCCAACCCATATTTCAACTGAGGTGGGTTGAGCAGAATGTTAAAGGATGGAACATACACATTCGAATAACTCTAACCTTCAGCCTCCAAGATTCACTTTCAAGATAAATCTTGTTAATCGGTTCACATGGGGGAGCCATGGGAAAGCAAAAAAAAAAATAGTTAAACACGGAAAAGAAAAGTTGTGAATGATAAAGCAATAAAAGGTAAGGCGATAAAAGGAAAAGGAATCTAACAGCATGAGATTTAACATTATTTTACCTCATGGACTTGATAATAAGGGTAACTTGAAAAGCTTCCTCAAATAGCTATTAAACATAGCATCTGTTCATGATGAACAATGAATTTCAGCTCGCCTATTACAATGCCTATGTTCATATTCAAGATGAATCATTTAGGAGAGATAAAGTTAATTACATAGAGAAAAAATAACAATAATAACAAATAAACGACAATTATAAATTTAGTCCAATTCATAATGTCATAGTACCAAATCCAATTCATTCAATCAAAACACACAATTTCCAAAACGAAAAACAGAAAACAAAAAGGGCAATCACATAGCACTCACCTTGTCCAAGGATGAACTTGAATAGGCTATCCTTGTCAACTTGAATTAAATTTAGTCCATCATCAAGCAAAATCCCTGTAACTATCAATAAAAAAATTACAAATTTTAAAAATAAATTTAAAACACCAATACAAAGTTACAAACCCAAAAATCATATGGAACCCCAAAAAAGCATAGTCATAGGTTGTTCTAATACATGTGGTTGATCACCCACTTCTTGGGGCTCACATCCTTCCTCAATAAATAATAATGCATCAACGTCCATACCCTTTCAATATGTATTTTCTGACCAGGATACACGTCAGTCAAAATAGCAGAAGAAGACATGATAATTTTTTAACTCATGCATTTTCCTTTGTTATATTTCTAGTGAAGCTATCCTTGTAACGCACAGAGTAACTAATCTTCTATCAAATATGTATTATCAATCATACGTTAATAATGGAATAATTAAAATTGAAAACTATGGAAGTGAACACTTTTTTTTTTGTTTAAGTCTATGGACGATAGTACTAATCATCTGCTAGTATAACTTGTTCTATATTTTGGAACTAATCAAATTAAAACCAAATGCCTCTGTACAGAAAAGAAAAGTCAGCAAGATAAGGTTAGATGTATGACTAATGTTATTAATCAAAGTTAGTCACAATAGCTTCAATTGAAGAGGTTGCATTAGAAATGTGCTAATATAATAAGATGATTAATACAACACAGGTATATTTTGTCCAACAGCAACATGATTTTCAACAATCCTATACAGTAAGAAATAATGAAAATTACAACAACTAAAAAAACAATTTTGCTTAAAAATACAAAAATTATCAAACATTCAATAACCCTTACTGGCTCCTTATGCCATTGCATTTTGCTATGTCAGGATTGAACAGAATTCTGGTGGCATACATCACATTTTGCATAACTGTCTTGCCTGAAACAATAAAATGGCAATACTTAACAAAACAAATCCTCATGATAATAAATTGAACTAAAGATTGATACCAATGATATGGAAAAAAAATATAAACCTTTAAATTTCTTCACTTTGGCAAACTAAATTGCAACAATGGGATGGTTAAGATCACCACCTGCAATAAATCCATTGATCTCATGTGCATAACTTCCAAATAGAGCACACTAAATTTCAATACTGTATAAAAAAACACAATATATTAAATACATGCAATGGTATAAATATCTTACAACTTCCCTAAAGTATAAATATTGAAAAAAACATGATACGCACAACATTAGACATACTTACCCCTCTAGAGGTATGTCTATTAAAATCAGCTTAGTTTGTCTTTCCATCTTTTTCATATAACCTCTCATTCCCAACTAACCAATCACATTTGCACCAAAAAAATGAGTTAATAGTTTACCAATAAAGTATAACAACAACGAAATGATAAATGAAGAAAATCAAGATATGACTTTGAAAGACAAATTACCAACTATGAAAGGAGACTCAGGATCAGTATGAATAACTGCATGCAAAGGAGTAAGTATCAACTCATATAAAGGTATCATTACTGATTTACACGACTTAACAGTAGTTCTGAACTGAAAAAAGAGATGATATTCATGCTTTTTAGTTATGAAGAATATAACATTGTGAACAACACTAAAATAGGCAAACTGGTACACACCAGCCTCAACTAAAATAGACATGAATTTGTAGATCAATGTCTTCTTGACAGTTGCCTGAATCTTGCTATCCTATAGCAACAAATCACATAACCGTTACTTGGTCACTTAGTACAAGAATATTCCAATTGAAACCGTGGTTCGGGTTGCGAACAGGAAGAAACCAATTAAAGAATCATCTAGTGTATTGGTGATAAATAGCACAAGTAATAATATAGTTACTCCTCAATGGAAACAATAATGTTGCTTGGTCATTAAGGCCATTGAGAGAGGCTCAGAATCCAGTGATCCTACAGTTCTTGGATTTTGGGAATCTCATCCTAAGGGAGAACAATAATGAAAACTTAGAGAACTATGTGTTGCAAAGCTTTGACTATTCTTCAGATACATTGTTACCAAGAATGAAACTTGAAAGACTTCAGGACTGGTCTTGATCGGCATGTAACATCATGAGAAGAAACAATGTGACCCATTTCCTGGAAACTTAGCTTGCAGGATGGAGGTCAACAGTTTTCCTGTATTAATTGTATGGTCAGGCTCAAAAAAGTAATGGAGTTGAATATAGTAGAAAACCATCGTTTAAGCCTCTTCCCTTGTATGACTTAATACGCTTCTCTAACTAGGATGAAGTATAGTACATGTACCAGTTAGTAAATAATTCTATCATAACAACGATAGTTTTTAATCAAACCAACAATTTGATCTGGCATTTTATTTGGATAGAGGCATAAAATAATTGGAAGCGTATGCTTCTCTCCCTAGAGACTTCTGTGACATGTATGGAGTTTGTGGACCCAATGGAACTTTTGACATTGGAAAGTCACCTGTTTCTGAATGTTTGAAAGGGTTTCACCCCAATTCACCTGGGAAATGGAGCATAATGGACTATACCGAAAGATGCGTGCTCAATCCTCAATGATGAGTTTGTTAAATATGTTAAAGTTGCCAGATACAACGTACACTTGGTAAAACCAAAGCATGAATATGGAGGAATGCAGAGTGAAATGCATGAGCAATTGTTTTTGCACGGCTTATGCAAACTCTGATATCAGAAGAGCGGGGCCAATAGCTGTGCCATGTGGTTTGGTGATCTAATGGACATTAGAGTACAACTGGATGCAGTGCAAAATGTGTATATTCGAGTTCCAGCCTCAATACTAGGAATTGCTATATTTTTTTGGGTAGTATCTTACTGCTGTTAAATTTTGCTTATTGCCGATAAATAAAATGTATATTCATCTTATTTAGCTTACCATCTTTTTTCTGAATTTTAACTATACTAGCTAATGAATATCAAACTCAATAATTGTAGACACAAATAATAGTCGTAAGGCTAAGATAGGACTAATAATCGGAATTGCAAGTGCTATAATTTCGACGATACTCTTAGCTCTCTATTGCATTGGCAGAAGCAGGAAAGTCTGGGAAGGTAAATTACTAACTCTAATAAGCGTCTATGATATTCCATGTTTTCAAATGGTGGATAGTCCTTTATAAAATTTTACTTTATATAAGGGATAGACAATATGTTCTTGATTAACTCAACAAAATTTATCTGGAAAAATTATATGTGGTGTATATTTCATAGCTATATCTTTGCTCATGTCTCATGAGTCATGAAAGAACAAAATGACAGATAAGGATTTTCATTAGTTTTTACAATAAACATACTGTGCTATCAAGCTAATATGTTTACTACATCGGGGTGACAAATGGTTAGATTGGATTCTACTTGATTTCCTCTTTCTCATCTAATTTGCGAAATATATTTGCATATGCTAGGAAAGACATATTATATGAGCTTTGTTTGTTTTAGAATTTCAGCTAAAATTAGGTCAACCTACAAATTTATGGTTTTTGATCCAAACTAACATTTGGGTTAAGTTAGGTTTGCAGTTTGAGTCAAGTTGAAAAAACACTCAAACTCACAAGATATGAGTCGTGTAGTAGATTTAAAAAGTGTTAACTCGTATAAATCTAACTCACATAAGTAACTTTTTTTTAATAATAAAATTCGTGTAGCCATTGTGGTATTTCTTTTCTCTAACTTTTTTATAGAAACCAATTAATTTTAGGTATAGACATTATGATGACATTCAAAGTATGACTAAGAAAATATTAAAGAGAAACTCATGAACCATCTAACATACTATTGTAATGAAAATCTAATGGATCGTTTAGATAATAAATAGTATGTTGAAGAAATTGAAAATAAAGCAAATAATTATGTCAATCTATATAATATATGTGATGACGTTGATTTTAATTTGTTAATGTAGTTTGTTATTTATGACTCTTGGGATTTGTCAACTTCTTTTAATTTATTTTATATTTATGTTAACTTAGCAAGATTTATTATATTTATTTATTTTATTTAAGACTTATTATGTTTGTATAATACTGATTATGACATTTTAATTTATTTGGATCATATGTAGTTCTTTTTATTTTGTCCAAGGGAAGCCCCATCCTAGGGTATGACCTAGGGGTGCCCCACTAGGCCCCAAGGGGAGGGGTCTGGAAGGGGAATGAAATGGGGAGAGAGCAATTTGAATGATCAAACTTCCATACTCTCTATAACACCACATATGACATATGTAATTTTTAATTAAGATGTGTTATGTGTAATGAATTTTTAATTTCATATTTTGACAATTATTTTAGTATGAGATTTTTTTTTAATGTATGTCAAACCCACAAATTTGACCCAACCTATTCATGAGCGGATTAGGTTAAAGAGAAGAAATTTCTCACTCAACCCACTGATTTGATGAGCAGATCAGATAAAAAATGCCACAAAATCTGCTCAATCCACCTATTAGACACCCCTAATTTTGACTATTATAAACGGTCTTTTTAACTGTACAAAGGTTTTGTTACAGAGTAAAAAATAATTGATATTTTATTCTCTCAATCATGATAATTACGTAATCAATCTTAAGCCACAGAATTGTATCGTAAAGCATACCATTTTTTGTCTAATGCCATGCTAAACACATGCACTAATATTTTTGCTGTTAAAAACATAAAAATTGATGCCTAACCAATTGAAGTTGGCTCATGCCTGAACTTAAGCAGCAAGAGGGGAGCAAACCCTTCTCTTGCCTTAATGACCTTTTAATTAATCAGGTCAAGCAATGAGATGGATGAATACTGATGTGTATATAAAATTTACATATTTTATGTTTGTTTAAACATAAATTTAAATGCTTTAAGATAAAAATTATGTTATGCATTTATAATATTGAGTGAATTATGAGTCCACTAAAGTAAATGTGTTTTTATTTTGTTTTATAGAAATTTAAGGGCTTTTGTGATATTTTAGGCAGGATTATTAAAATATTGATGAAGAGCATAAGAACATTATTGCAGTATTTTGAATATAATTTTTGCTATAGACCTCGGATTGAGTTAATCTTGATGTTTATAAAATGATGAAAAAAGTTTCTACAACTTTTATGAAGACATTGAAGCTCAGTTCATGCATTGAGAAGGTGAAAAATTGTGTGCAAAGTGGCTGACGAATTAAGTTTGACCAAGTCAACTAATATTCATAAATTTTAATGATCAAATTAGATTCTTAATTGGAGTATAAGTAATCTCTACTTGATGACTAAATATCTCTGTGTTTAATGTAAGGATCTCAAGGAGTTTCTTAATTTGAGTGGGATATTTGTTTATTCAATTTAATTCAATTAAGAAAATTGTGCAAAGTGGTCTATCCAAGTCAACTAATATTCATAAATTTTAATGATCAAATTAGATTCTTAATTGGAGTATAAGTAATCTCTACTTGATGACTAAATATCTCTGTGTTTAATGTAAGGATCTCAAGGAGTTTCTTAATTTGAGTGGGATATTTGTTTATTAATTTATATGGATTCAATAAGAAGAAAATAGAAAACAAGAGATTTGATGACAGATTAATTAAGGAATATATCTTATCAAACATGTCTCAGTAAATTAAGAATAAATTTTTCTATAAATATGTGATTTACCTGATTTCGATGGCATTTGAAAGCTAAGAAAGAGATCTACAAATCTCATATTGACAGCTTTCTTAATTAAGCTATCATTAATGTGAGATTTGCTTCCCAAGCAGCAGCATAGCAATGCTTGACCTATTTTACCCTAGATTCTTTGAATTTATTATAAAATAAAGGGGAAGGCTTAAGGACTTGCGGGGTGGCAGCGGAGTCAAAGAATTCACTTTGGAGGCTTTAGAGGAATTCACCATTGAAGACTTCTATGATCTTTCTCTTCTAGGTTTTTCTTCATGATGTTTCTTTTATCCATTTATTTGTTTTGTGCTTCTTTTGCTATGAGTTGCTAAACTCTTCTCTTACTAGGGTGAAGATGTAACTTAATTCAATTGACATATATTAATATTAGATTTTTAATTAATTTCTTTTTTATTTAATTTGAGTGCTTATTATGGTTCTTAATGCTTTTATGAATTAGGCGTCCTTTATATATTGATCTAGTGAGATGTGTGTAAAATCAAAAGTTTACATATGATTTAGACCATAAATAATAAGTGTCATGATTTATAATCATCTAAGAATTGAGGTTATAGGTTGTGTGAAAGAATTGTGATATTTTCATATGATAATCCATAGAGTGAAGGTCATGCCTTTAAGAGTTGAGGTTTAAATTAAGGAATTGATTAGCCTTTGATAATTAAAAAGAATTAATCCTCCAATGAATTGAATTTTAATTAATTAAAGGATTCTCCTCATTAATTAAATGACTAGAAATTAATTAAAATGAAGGTCCCAAAACTACTTTGTTGTCTATAATAAATTGTTGAATTAAGTGAAATCGGATCCCTAACATCTTTACCATTACTTATTTACACCTTAATTTGTTATCGTGCTCTCTTACTATTTTTAATTTATATGTTTTTACCTTATTTTATTTTTCCTTCAATTACTTGTTTTCCTTTGAACTCTTTTTAATCTCAATTTCTTATAATCTAAATAATGTTGATTTGGTGAATTTTATACTTGACAACGTAATCTCTGTGGGATGATATTCACTCATTATTATATTATTTTTGTAATTTGATATATTTGCTAATTGAGCAACAAATACCTTCCACTTTTCCTCCGCTCTTGATCTCTGCCTATGTTTCTAATTTCTCTGACTAAGTAGAAAAGTGGCCATATATTATATGAAAAATATTTTTTGTACTATTAAATTTGGTACATTGTATAGATATTGTATGTCGATGTAAGTATGAGTGCATATCGAAATATATCATATTTCAAGGTAAAATAGACGTACCATATGTTGATGTGAGAGAGATGTAATAAAGGTATATCATATAACTTTGTTACAAGCTAGAGAAAATTAAAATTTGAAAAACATGGATAATAAAGGTAGCAGATATATGTAAACAATGCAAAATCTGTAGTCAATTGCTTTTAGGCTCTGATGAATCTTTTTTATGGGCCTTCCTTCTTTCCATTGTCTCCGCGCCTGAAACACGAACAACCTGCTTGTCATATGTCTATTTGACAAGCATAAATTGAAAATCTGTATCCAATACTTGCATAATATAAATTTATGTATGTGATTTGAATCCAATTCTCATTATAATAGCGAGTTTATTAAATATTAAACTAAAACCTATATACCAAGCAATCGGCATATATATAAAGTACATATTGCTAATTTTAAGATTGCTTGTAATTGTAAGTTTGCATTTAGAATGAGTCCAACCACAATCAATAAATGGGACTATGGTTGCTTACAGCATAAATTATAGAATGTAGACCTAATCTCGACGAATCCTTACATAAATAATTTGAGTCCTAGTTAGAGCACATGCTATTTTTTAATTTAATTTTTCTTTGTACTACATGATTAATGTAAGCGAATAACATCTTAATCAACTGATTTCTTGTTTTTAAGTGAAGACAAATTAAAATATATTAATACATAAAGGTGAAGAATTCTAAAATTGTCATTTAAAAAAAAACCTAATCATTATCTTAATTTAAAATTATGTGAGCAATTGATTAATGATAAAAAAAATAAAGATGAAGAATTATATAAAAAAATTTAAAATGACCTGTACAAAAATAAAATCTCACATCAGATATATCTTTATTGAAGGAGATTTGCATGTGGGCTCAAATAAATTTGCAAGTAGTAAATAATTATTAATTTTAATTAACAAGTTGTAAGTAATTATGTTCTATTACGTCTTAAGGTGTGTACTATTCAAGCTCAGAGTACAAATGCATGAATGGACAAGATATCAGTGATTTTTTTTTTCATTTTTTTTTGTTAAATATATCAGTGGATTTACTATAATGAAACATTGAAACCAAAATGATGGCTAAGTAAACGAAAAATAATTGTTGAAAAAGTGATTTTATTTTGTTTGACTCTACAAAATTCAAATAACGATGACTATAACAACTATAATTTAGAAATGGCTTGCATAAATTGCCCTGACCTCACCGCATGAAGTAGCATTTTTTGGGAAGTGTAAGAAGAACGAAGACCGTATATAGATATATATATATATAAAACGACTACCGAATCAAAGGTTAGAATAAAAAGAATTTATCCTATTTTGTTCTTTTGTTTTTAAAGTATTATTATTTGGATTAAATGTAAAAAGGCGAAATTATTTCCTTTCGAATCAAATTTTTAATATTTTTTTCTGTATTTTATCCTCCCAAATATCTATCATACCATGCCTTTGATATATATGAAAGATCCAAAAGCATACAACTTTACATCTAATACACCCATATTTATAGTTTGTGGTTAATTGTGGCTCCAACAATTATGCGACAAAAATTTTCCTATTTCTCATCTTTTTATTTATGAAAAGGTCAAGTTATGAGAAAAAAAGACATAAATTTTATTATAGTAAGATCTATTATTATTTATGTATGATCCATAATCATGCTTTTGTGTCTTTTTATCTAACAAGATTCTCTTATGTTAGTGAGTAACATGAAAGGATGGAGAGATTCTTATTTACACACAATTGTATCACATTATTTTTATACACACTCACAAAAAATTGAAGAGAGAGAAAGAATGGGACCTTCTAAACTCACTTATCATAAAAATTCATCTTCTCTTTCTAATTTTTTATAAGTATGTGTAAAGATGATGTACAATTATGTAAACAATTATTAAAGGCTAAAAAATAAAAGTGAATTTCTCTAAAGGATGTTCATCTTTTTTTTTTTGTGCGTGGTGAATAGTAATTATATTGACCTTTCCTTTCAAATTTCTAATATTAGAAAATAGTGCTTGTCATTATTGATAATACTTTGCTATGAAAATTAAAATGTCAATCAGTCACAAATTATGTACTGTTTTTACTTCCTGATCCCTAATGTTACTTGATGAAAGCAACAATTTTATAGTCTTAGAGTCTGAATAAAAAATTAAGATGAAAAAGCAATTCTAATTAGGGATGGCAATTTTACCTCACCCCATGAAGTGGCATACCTTTGAAGTGTAATACCCGATGACGGCGATAATACCCATCAAATTTTTCCATGATATAAATACCCGTTTAATATTATCCTATTTAATAAATGGTGTAGGATGGTTACCCACTAAGTGCTATGATATATAAAAAATTTTATATAAATATTTTATATAAAATTATTAAAAAAATTTAATTATATAAATTAAAATATTGTAAAGTTATATAAATTAAAAGTATTTTAGGTGTTTGACATTATTTTTAAATTAAGTTGTGTTGACAAATTTTAAAAAATTATAATATTATACTTTTTTTTTTATTTTTATTTTTTTTTTTATTTTTTTTCGATTTTTTTGAATTTTTTTTTATAATTTATTGGGTATCCATGATATCCATGAATACCTTTACATAGAAGAAAAGATAAATGGCATCTAATACATCCATATATATATAGGCGGGGGGCGAAGCGGATATTATTTTATGAAAAGGTCAAATTATGAGGCGGGGATACTACTTTTATTATAGCCATGATCTAGTATTATTTATGTATGATCTATAATCATGCGTTTGTATTGCAACATCCATCCTAATTCTAATTAAGAATGCATAATCTTTAATTTATTTATTAGAATTTCAATTAGGCGCCGGCTAAAGCATTCTGGCCGGCCATTTTAACAGAGTAAACGCTTCAACTTAGCAATGGCATGCTTCTCCCAAGAAAGCTTGGTATATATATGCCACTGTCACTGCCATTGATACTTCAACTCACAGTATCTCAGAGAGAGACCTCTATATAGTTGAAGTTAACATAGAGACATATAGAATAATAGAACAATATGAGACAGGCAGGTGCATATTCAGGGTTACTATGTGGTGGCATATCAGGAAGGACATGTCCTCACTCTCTGCCCTTGGCAAGGATCAAGAAGATCATGAAGAAATCTGGTGAACATGTCAAGATGATATCTGGGGAGGCCCCCATTGTTTTCTCTAAGACTTGTGAGCTCTTCATTGAGGAACTCACCAGAAGGTCGTGGAACATGGCCATCCAAGGCAAAAGGAGAACGTTGCACAAAGAGGATGTGGCTTCTGCTGTTATAGCCACTGATATCTTCGACTTTCTGGTCACTTCGGTTTCCAATTCTGGCAGCCCTATAGTTGGTGCCACCACTGTTATGGAAATGGAAACCATGGAGTACTCTTAAGCAACCCCCGCAGAAGGAAGTGCAAGTATGCACCACAACTTCGAGTTCTGTATGGCAAAGTATATATAATTATATAATTGTAAGAGTTTAATTTTGATATATTATCGATATAAAATTATTTTATATTATCATTTAATGATGTGTTGTCTATCATTTAATGAATTAAAATTTATATGAATTGTTTAATTCATTAAATGACGTAGCTTCATATAAGATAGTGTAAATTTTTTTTATGCTGACAGTATATCAAAATTAAATTTTAATTATATATAATATATATAAATAACAGAAGAACGTTGTATTTAATTTCAGTAATCTTAAGAAGTAAATAATGTAGCGTATACATACATACACATATATATTAACAGTGGTGTTACTTTACTTGAATGAATTGTGTTACAATTTCTTAATTCACAGGAACGTTCTGTTTTTGTTAGTTCAAGTTCTTGGATTCATCATAATCCCCGATCAAGAAAGCCACATCCGCTATCTAAAGAAAAAAGATTTAGCAGTAGTGCCTAACTGCCTATTATGTATTGATGAAATTATCTCCTAGTGGCTAGCTAAAAGATTGTAATACAAAGCGAAACGCCAATTTAGGTGTCAGGCAAGTTAAAGCAACATTTTCAGACCTTTAGACAGGAAGAAACTACAGCTGTGTGGATGACTGGACTGATCAGTTTTCTCTAGCATACATGGTGAATTTTAAAAATCAGTGTAAAAAGAAAAAAAGAAAAAGGAGCGTCGTAAAAAATGTAAATTTTTGTGTGTGGTTGCAGACGTGAGTGGAAAAAGATAATCAATGATTTAAATGAATGGTGACATAGTCCTTGAAGTTTTGAATTTTGATAGCTCTTGAATCCTATTTGTTTATAATTGAAAGTTTGTCTGATGTGTACTCAGTACTCACATGACCATTAATTGTACACCGTTTAGTTTCATTTCCCTAAGTCTCGTCCATTGGTTGAGCTCATTTCCCTTTGATTGGAGCTGAAAGCTGGTGCCACTTTGTGCTTCCTCATACAGAGAAGCCAGGCTCTTTAGGCTCAGCCAATTCAGTCGCACTTCCCCACATTAGAACCGTAGAAGGTATGCTGGGCCTGTCCTCTAGGTAGTGCTAGACACACAAGAGATTGATATAGTAATATGGATACAAACAATGCAATAGTTGTGATAGAATTCAAGATGATCATCTCCCTGTTATCCTTCTTTAAAATAGGATAATGGAGTGCATTGTTTATTCAGAATGTCAATTCTAATTGAAAGATTATTTCAAAGATTTAGTTGAAATGAATTTCCATTCTCTAGTCTTTCATGTTATCACTTAACTGGGGGAAAAGAATGATATACAAAAAATATAATTAACTAACCATTTGTGACTTTGTTTTCATTACTGTTCTTTCTTTCTTTCTTTGTTTTTGTTTTTTCCTCTTGGTTTTTCTTTTGAGGGGAAGATGTAACCTTTGCCTTATCCTAGTAATGTGATGGTGATTGCTAATTTGCAAGTTAAATTATTTACAATTACAGGGCCAAAATAAAGATTAAAAAAAAAAACTATATTCAGTATCCAAGTTGAACAGCAGTCTGCAGAACTCCATACTAACAGTTATATGTAATTATATTTTATACCTTCACATCAGCTGACAAGGAAAAAGGAAAAAGGAAATTACACAGTTGTCAGATTGGTTTATGCACAAAGCCATTCGCCAACACCATTTTGCATACATTTTGCTACATATACAGTAGATGCGAGACGTATGATTGAGTAATGTTTCCTAACGTGCTTCTAAAACTGTAATACTTAATTCGTTGACAGAAGTTAATGATGAAGAATATTCTTGATATGAATATTCAACAAAAAGAGCTGGTTGTCTGGGCTGAGGCAAGCTAATTTCACTACCTAACTGTAGGAAAAATAATGAATAAAATAGATGAGTCATTAAAATTAAAATTATATAAATAAAATAATTTATCATAAATATTAACTAAAGCATGATTAGGCTTAAGAATATTTCACTACTATAAGTTGATTATTCAGTTCAAACAGTTATAATTAATATTCTTCAAATACAACAATCACTTTTTACTAGCTCTGTATTTTGAAATATCTAACTTAAAAAACAACTCTTAACATTGCTCATGGAAACTAAGTAGAAAACACATAAAAAAGTTGTGATTTTATGAATGTATATCTCGTCAAACCACTCAGAAAGTACTATTTATAAAAGGTAGAATGTACTATTTATAATAGGTGGTCTATAAGATATCAAATTGTGTGTTTCTTATCAAAATTGCACCCAACAAAGCCAAAATGCTATTAGGGTTGGTTGGTTGTTTATACTGGCTGGTGGATGTGAAGACCACCAACGTGTAACGGATTTTAAGGAAAACCAATTACTTGAACGGCTAAAATAAATTGTTACGTTGTGATTAAGGAAGATAAACCCAAAAAAAAAAAATACTTTGAAATAAATCTTTTATTATAATAAAAATATAACAATCTCTCAAATATTTCAAAGTCAAGATAGGAAGTTCTAAAATTTAGTGCATAATTAAATACTGATATCTTTTAGACTATGAACTAACACAGACTAAATGAGCTATGATTCACATGAATGCTAGTGAGATTAATTAGAATCTCTATGAACCACATTCTACTTGTGAATCAATGATTTCATCACTTATATTGACTTTTTATCTAAAGTTGTTTAACACAGTTTTATTCTAATAGGTCATGCGTGGGCATAGTAATTCATGAGTGCTCTAGAAATTATTACACAATCTCATAGGAGTAGCTCCATGCCACACTTATATAAGTAATTTCATCAAGTGTATATTGTAATTTATACATCACCTATAAGAAATATGAAATTCATTAAAAGCTTTCGGTCTATCTTCTTATTCATTACAGTCTAGCACTTCTCACTTCACTAAAATGGACAAATAAATAGTGCTAGTAAAATTAACAAGTGACTTGTAACCTTATTCATGAGATTTCCAATCACAAAGGTTGGACTACCATTACTTGTAATTTTCAAATTAGCTCAAATTCTATTCCTTTCGATGTTTTATTTATTAATTTTTTACTCAAAGGCTTTGTCATAAGATTGCCCAAATTCACTTTGGACTACATATAATTAATGAATATAATTCCATCTTTTAGTAGCTACTTCACAAAATTTTCACCTATATGAATATGTTGCTATTTTACATTTTTGTATGCTCTCACTACTGCCGCTTGGTAATCGCAATGTATAGATAGACACGTAAGACACATGTTTCTTCCATAAAAGAATATTTACTAAGAGATTTCTTAGTCAATTAGCCTCTAATCCATCCAAGTCAAGAGTAATAAACTTGGCCTCTATAGTAGATCGGGCTATAGAGGTCTACTTGGATGATTTCTAAGCGACAATACCTCCATTGAGACTCAAAATAAATCCACTTATAAATTTAGTTTCATTTGAATCAAAGATTTATTTAGCATCAGAATACCCTTCAAGTATAAAGTATAACAGGGTGTCTACCATAAACCAAGATATATAGCTCCTCAAATATATTTCAAAACTCTACATAAAACAATCCAATTATCCTTAATAAGATTATGTGTTACTCAATCTATTTACAATATATGCAACAAATATAAATCACAAGTTTTAGATCCAATTTCTCTTTTCCTTGATTTACATAATGGTACCTTAATTAAACACCCCATACTTTAAGGTATTTATACCAAGCCATGAATCAACAAAATCAAACTACTACTATAATATCCTTTTCTCATAAAACGCCTACATTTAAAGAGTTAAGCTTCATCAGACTTGAAAATAATTTTAACACCTACTTTACTCAATATAAATAAATGCGATTTTCTTACCAGCAAAGTAAAGGTTCAAACATACTTATGGCTAACAATTACTATAAAGATTTAACAAAATATAACCTTTGCTACTCTACCCAAGAGTTACGGCTCATTGTTTGTTTTATTCCATTACCTTCAAACTCTAGCACATATTTCGGTTTTTTTTTTTCAAATTTCAAAACTTATAAATCATAATTATAATTTTAAAATTAAAGAATAGATACATAAATCTTATAAAATAATACTCAACATACACTACTAGAAATTTCTGATTTAGAGACGAAATTTAGAGATGAAATTTTTTCCGTCTCTATTAGAGACGAAAACAGAGACGAATTTTATAAATTAGAGAGGGAAAATAAAATTTGGAATTTAGAGATGGAATTTAGAGACGAAAATTATCCGTCACAGAATTTTCTATCTCTAATTTCATTTCTATTTGGTCAATTTAAAGTCAAATATACTTAGAGACGGATTTTAGAGACAAAATTTATCCATCTCAGAATTTTTCGTCTCTATTTGGTTAATTTAAAGTCAAATATACTTAGAGACTGATTTTAGAGACAGAATTTATCCGTCTCAGAATTTTTCATCTCTAATTTCGTTTCTAGTTAGTCAAATAAGTAATTAAAAAAGTCAAAATATATTAGAAACGGATGTATTCCGTCTCTAAAGTATATATATTATTTAATTAATAAATTTTAAAAAATTAGAGACGGAATGTTGTTTCCGTCTCTAATATTTCTACCTAAAATCCCTAATTCTAACTTAGAATCCCAATCTCCCTATCCCTCATCTCTCTTACCTCCATCTCTCAATCCCATCGTACCTCCCTCATCCCTCATCTCTCTGACCTCCCTCATCTCCTTCATCTCCCTCATCTCCTTCACCGTACCTCCTCATCTCTATCTCCACCGTACCACTTAATTTGTTTCCCCTCTTCCCTATAGTAACTCGTAACCCCTTCCTCAATCCCATCCACCGTAACTTACTTCCTCAATCAATCCCTTCTCCTCGTAACCATAACCCCTTCCTCAACCCATCCACCATAATCCCTCCATCCACATCCCCACCACCACCGTGCCTACCCACCCCTTTCCTTTTTCCTCACCGTAACCCACCCTTTCTTCACAACCCTTGTACCCACAACCACCGTAAGCTCTCTCTCTAACCACCATATCTCCCTCTCTACACACCCGGGTTCTCCATTCTTCCCCAATTTTTATTTTCTTTTTTTATATTTTTATTTTACTATTTTTTATTCCTCTTGTTGAGTTTTATTTTTAATTTTTTATTTATTTAATTTATTAGCTACATTTAATTTAATTCTTGCTCAAGAAAGAAGCAAGAACCTAGCCATGGAAGATGAGGTAGGTGGTTTTATTGCTATTTTTGTTTTCTATTTATTCTGAAAATTTCTATTTTGATAAAGTTTTGAATGGAAATGGTTGTTCATATGTTAATTGCAGTTTGAGAAATTGGCTCCTTGATTTAATTCCTAATGAATATTTAGCTTAGAAAATGGGTTAAAACCCTTATTTGATTTATTGTTCTAAATGTGTCTTGGATGTTGGATATGAAAATTGTGAGATTTGTTGATGATTGAGGCCCTAATGTTCACAGCTGAGTTGGATTAGGAGCCAAATGTATTATGTTTGAAGTGTTCTTTAAGAAGCTTGTAATGTGTCTAATGACAATGTCATTTTCTGCTTTTAGTTAGATAGCAAGCATGAAGCTGCCCAAGCTTATGTTGATGCTGCACATTCCTATAAAAAGACTAATATAAATGGTATGTATCTATGTAAGTGGTTACATTACATACACTAGGATTCTTTTCTAGTAGCTAATTAAGTCATTCAATTTTAACCCTACTAACCTATGGGCCATGGCACTTTGTGTGGCTATGTTAGTAGCAAAAAATAAAATAAAATAAAATAAAATCAATATGATTGCCATTGGTCATACACCATGCACTTCAAGAGAAATATGCTACTGCAAAATCTTCCTCCCATGCTGTGAAATTGTGAATTCATAATCTTTTTTTTTTGTTTGGTGCCAACTATATTCTTTTACTCATTTTTGAATTCTGATTATAGCTTTAAATATTGCTCTTGCCTCCATGCAACAAGGCCTATTCCTTTTGGCATTAATACTTCTATGTATCAATTTTAATCCAAATCATATGGCTTATGCATGATAAAATTATATAAGAAATCTTCTTATTTTCTCATTATTCAAGCTTCCCTTATGTAAAAATTTGATACTTGGCTTCACATATACAATGCGCTGGGCTCTAAGTATAGGTTCATACTTTTATCTAGTTTTAGTCAGATATTGAAATTAATTAGTATATGTGTAAGTTGATTATAACTAAGATCCATCTGCCTGTTTTCTTTTATGCTGGTTATTTGCTTCCCATTTTATACTTTGTTGAGTATCTGCACTAAGTAGTCTTGTTAGAAGAACCACAAATTTAATTACCTCTAATTGCAAAGACTTCTTCTCTTTCTTTAGAGACTCAAACCGAGATGCTAAGTTGTCGTATTCATCTCTGAGCTTGTGTGCCTCAGGGGAAATAGATAGTTGGACTTCTGGTCTCATCTTTGGAAAAGGAGAGGTAAGAGAAGTTTGGTATTTCTAAATAATCTCTTTCTTATTTATAAAAGTGTTGCTTGCCAATTATGCTCCAAAATTGACTTGATAGTCATTGCCTTAGAAAAATATCTACATCAAACTATTGCATGATTTAAAATATTGGTTCACATACTGGCTTAGAGATGCATGCTGAACCTGAAAAGAAAATTATCAAATCTAGTCTTTCATGGGCTCTGATGCTAATTATATCCATAGTACATATTTTTTCTATTTTTCATAGTACGCTTTGTTATTTGCTCCAACAATTTGGTTGATTCTGCATCATTGAGTACAATATGAATCTAATTGAAGCAGTGAGGACAGATTGACTCAGAAGGTTCAGAAAACGGGCATAGATAGAGGAACTACATTGGAAATTAGGAGTGGGATGGGTGTTCAACTCAGGTGAGATCGTGAGATAAAAACACTTGCACCCACCTATCATCTGGTGCACATAAACTATTGCTAGCTGTGTTGGTGATTTGATATGGCATATACTCATTTTCCATAAATATGCCTTAACATCAACCCTACAGGGTGGGGAGGGAGGGTTACACCTCTTAAAAAAATTTGTTATAATATAGTATAGTATGCTCAGTTCCCTTAGTTTAGTGCTATAAATATAGGTACTAGGTGGTATTAGGTACTACCCCGTGAGACCCTTCCATGTCCATCTGTAAATAATAAGCATAATTGTCTTTCCTTTCCTGAAGCATATTCTGAAGGTGGTTGAGCTTGCAAAAAGAGCCCACTACAAGTAAATGGGCAATTTCCTTCGCCTAAACCAATCTAATATTAATAAAATGGGATTTTTAGAGCTTTTTTCTTTTTTACTGGTAGAGGAGGAGGGGGTTGTGTGGAAGGTGAATAATTTAAAAATGCTATTACATAGTACCTACAGACAGTATCTAATGTGAATATATACTTCTCCATGACCACCATTAATAAATAATCATAGACTATAACTCTCAGGTGGGCATGTCATTAAGGAATTAGCTTGCTATTTTGTTATACTGTCCTTATGATGTAGCTATATGTGAACAATCAACTGAAATATAACCAGTAAAGTTATTGAAAAGCTTTCAACGCTTCCTGATTTGAGTTTGTATTAAGGAAGAAGAAAACAGTGAAAAATAACCAAACTTGCGAGGATATTTAATTTTGGTTTAATTCACAATATATACTTTCCAGACAGAAAAAGTTTGAAAAAAAAAATAAAAAGAAAAAGAAAAAAAGAAGGAACTCAATGCTTAGTACCTATATTTATAGCACTTTGCCTATATATTTGCATTGCACCACTGTCTGCAAAATTGAATTGAAAACCATAGCCAAAATATAAAGGCAATGACTTTGTGCAAGTTCTTTTCACTCATTTTATTAACCTTTTGTCTCCTCCACCATTTTGTTTCAGGACAGAACCTTATACATATGTGTTTATATTCTGGAAATTATACCACCTAACTAGCAAATTTTGTTTAGCTTATGTTTTTGTATTGTGATGCTTGTTCAATCATTAGGCCATGTTGTAACTTAAAACTTGAATCATTGGATTTACTTGAGATTAAGTAAATAAAGGGGATGTTTTCTCATTTGGTGTTTTATAAATAAGGTTAACTGTTGGCTCTTTCTTTTCATGATGGTGTATTTGTATACATATCCTCATTTTTAACTTGATCATATTACTCCTTATTAAGCTTTTTGTTGCTAGGTCATCATGTTGTCCTCCTGTTCTTGTCTGTTACTCATTTTTTTTATTCTTGGCTATAGAATACTATTGTTTTGGAAACCTTAATAATGCTATTTTTTGGTTGTCAGTTTGTATCAATCTTGTTAGAATAGGTGAAAGTTTTTGGTGACACAATAGGAGTTGAAATTAGGTGTTTCATCTGCATAATGTAGGTGGATTGATGTTTTATTCTGTCTATATAGGCCATATAAAGGGAGGTCATGCTGATTTTTTCATGACTTTAGTTTGAATGTCCTTATAGTAAAAGCACTCTTTATCTTTGAAGTAGGTTGTTCAATTTCGGTCTAACTATTTAAATTTTATTTAAATAGTGGGCTAGTGTATTTTGATTGACATGCCTCTTGTCTTTTTTTAAAGTAGAAACATAATGGAAGTTCCTGAGTATCGGAAGTGGATGGATAAAAGGATGGGTCCTGACAGGAGAAGAGTTACAGATGAGTTCATTGGGGCGTTAACGAGTTTTTTGAGTTTGTTTGTGCACAAGATCAATTTAAAACAATAGGAAAGTTGAGGTGTCTATGTAAAAAATGCAAATGTAAGGTGTATCACGTTGTTGATGAAGTCAAGGCACACCTGTATATGAAGGGGTTTATGAGTGATTACTATTACTGGACTAACCATGACGAACCAAGGCCTTCCATTCCCCCAGTGGTTGCAGACAACTCATATTATGGAAGTAATGTGGTAAGGGAAGACTTCAATAAGTATGAGCAAATGGTAATGGATGTTGCTGGACCTTCTATTGGCAATTACATTGAGCAACAAGGATTTGGTTATGCAGAACAAATAAGGGAAGATCCTAACCCAGAACCCAAAAGATTTTTTAAAATATTGTCAGCTGCACAAGCTCCCTTGTATGATGGTTGTGACAATTATTCTGAATTGTCAGCTGCATATAAAGCTCTTAGTATCAAATCTAATTTCAATATCTCTGAGACTTGTTTTAATCAATGGATGGATTTTATGGGAAATACATTGCCAAAGGATAATCGAATGCCTAGAAACTTCTATCGTGCAAAGAAAGCAGTGGAACGATTAGGGCTGGGTTGCAAAAAGATTTTTTGTTGTCCAAATGGATGCATGCTTTATCGTCCTCCTTATGAGAATCTTTGTAGATGTAGATTTTATGGTTAAGACCGTTATAGAAGCATCACCAGAAATGGTAAGGTCAAAGAATCTCCTCAGAAAAAAAAATGTGGTATTTCCCACTTATCCCAAGGCTACAATGACTTTATTCCTTAATGTAAACGGCGTCTCAAATGAGACGGCATTGTAAGAATGAGAGGGGGATGGGTTCTTTGTCTCACCCATCTAATGGAGAAGCCTAGAAATATTTTGACGAAACCTATCCTGAATTTGCAGAAGACCCCCGAAATGTGAGGTTAGGGTTATGTGTTGATGGATTCGCTCCATTTGACAAAACAGGTAAGACTTATTCATGTTGACCAGTAATCGTTACTCCTTACAATCTACCTCCATGGATGTACATGAGAAGAGAGTTCATGTTCTTAACTATCATAATTCCAGACCCTTCCAATCCAAAATGTAAAATTGATGTATACTTGCAGCCACTTATAGATGAACTAAACTTTGTCATGAAGGCTTATTTGATATGGATGATTAATGATTTCTCCACATATGGGATATTATCAAGTTAGATGACAATGGGAAAACTTGTTTGTCCAATTTGTATGGAGCACTCGAAAGCACTGACACTTAAACATAGCCGAAAGACATCATTTTTTTATTGTCACCATCAATTCTTGCCACGCGATCATTGCTATAGAAGGAACAAAAATGCTTTTAGAAATAGACTTGTTGAAACTTCATTACCCCCACGAAGGTTGACTGGTGAAGAAGTGTGGAATAGGGTAAGACATATACCTAACATAACTGAATCAGTAAGAGAAAATACACCAGGGTATGGTATTTATCACAACTAGACAAAACAAAGCATCTTTTGGGAACTACCTTATTGGAAAACAAATCTTCTCCCTCATAATCTGGATGTCATGCATATTGAGAGAAATGTGTTTCTTAATATCTTATACACAGTTATGGATACTAAGGGCAAGACAAAAGACAATTTAAATGCTAGAATGGACTTGGCAGAATATTGTAGACGAAAGGATCTAGAGCTGCAGGATGGTGGAGGTGGAAAGCTAAAAAAAACCCAAAGCTTAATACATATTGACTAAGCAATAAAGATTAGCCATGTGCGAATGGGTTAAGCAATTGAAGCTACCAGATGGGTATGCGTCCAATTTGGCTAGATGCGTTGACATAAGGGAAGCAAAGTTATTTGGTATGAAGAGTCATGATTGCCATGTGTTCATGCAATGTTTGCTCCTAATTGCATTCAATGTATTACCGAAGCCCATTCGGAATGCACTTATTGAGTTCAGTCAGTTCTTCAGAGAATTAACTTCGCCATTGCTGAGAAAGGACAAATTATATGAGATGGAGCAAAACATTCCAATCATTTTATGTAAACTGGAACAAATATTTCCTCCGAGTTTCTTTGATTCAATGGAGCACATTCCAATTCATTTGCCCTACGAAGCAAGGGTCGGTGGTCCTGTGCAATATCGATGGATGTATCATTTTGAAAGGTTGAGTTATCTATCTATTTTTATTTTTTTCATTTAAAGCCTCATAAGGTATTTATTACATTGATGTTCTCAATTAATAGGTTTATACGTACCTTGAAAGATAAGGTCACGAACTCAGCTAAAGTTGAAGGCTCAATTTGTGAAGCTTATTTAGTGGAGGAGACCTCTATGCTTCTTACTACTATCCACCCACTGTTCCATCTAGAAGGACAAGAGTTTCATGGAATGACGATGGAGGTGAAGTTTGTTCTATCAATTCGCCATTCTCTATTTTTAATTTTTTCGGTTGTCTTATTGGAAAACGCAAATCTTGTATCTTACAAGAAAGGGAAATGAATGCTGCACACGTGTATGTTCTTCTAAATTGTCTTGAGGTGGAGCCTTTTTTGAAGTAAGCCTCTGCATATACTTTTAATTTCATGTATCATGATTAAATCTATGAAGTGATTTAATTTGTGATCCTCAATTTCAGCATATATGTCGATTTGCTACGAGAACTTGGTCTAAATGACTTGCAAGTGGACAAACAAATCTCCACAACATTTTTCACATGGTTTAAAGAACATGTAGACTAAATATCATCTACATATTGTCCCTATTAATTCCTTCATTATTTGTTTAGGTAAAATCAATTAACTTACCCATTGGTGATATAAATGTTTAGTAACAACATTGAAGATGAACTTTTGAGGAGTTTGGCATAGGGGCCCTCAAACAAAGTAAACATATAGCAGACAAATTCAATAAAATGGTTAAATAATCAATACAAAAGATCATGGTCAAGGGATGAGTACAACAAATTGTGGTGCTTGTGTTCGAGGTGGCAAGAATGAGACAATGGAGAATGATTACTATGGGGTTTTAACTGATATTGTTGAAATGCAATATATTGGGTAGCCCTTAAAGATGCTAGTTCTATTCAAATGTGATTGGTTTGATCCCACCCCAAATCAAGGGACAAGGATAGATAATTATGAAATTATTGAAGTTAGAGCATCTAAAAGATATAAGAATTATGATTCATTTATTTTTGCACAACAAGCAGAGCAAGTGTACTACACACAGTATCCTGAAGGGCAGCAAGGGTGGTTGGTTATGATTAAAACTAAGGCATGGAGCACAATTCAAACTTCAGAAGCAAAAAAACCTGAAATAGATAATCCATACCAAGATGAGTCAGTCTTGCAAATGCCTATGATAGTTGCAAACGATGTCTTATTGATATAGCTGGTCCAGCAGAGGAAGTACATGGTTCAACCTTGAACCAATTTGATTTGGAAGAAGAAGAAGAAGAAGAAGAAGAAGAAGAAGAAGAAGAAGAAGAAGAAGAAGAAGAAGAAGAAGAAGAAGAAGAAGAAGAAGAAGATGAAGAAGAAGAAGAAGAAGAAGAAGATCGACTAATTTTGTCTTTTTTAATGAAAGTATTAATGAAATGCTGTGTTATGTATTCATGAACTCTTAAATTATACTTGCATGATTGTGGATTTCTTTAACGTGTTTACTTTAATAGTTTTTTTTTCTAATTTTCTATGTTAATTTAATTGTACCTAATTAAATTTTATCATTATCCTTTACAAGTAGGGAGAGGGAGAGAGAGCGGTACCTCTTAGATTGGACCTACATCTATCCCATCTCCCCATTCTCTGCCTAGACCTACCTCTATTCCATCTCCCCATTCTCATACTAGACCTACCTCTATCCCATCTCCCCAAGAAGAAGAAGAAGAAGAAGAAGCAGAAGAAGAAGATCGACTAATTTTGTCTTTTTTAATGAAAGTATTAATGAAATGTTGTGTTATGTATTCATGAACTCTTAAATTATACTTGCATAATTGTGGATTTCTTTAATGTATTTACTTTAATAGTTTTTTTTTCTAATTTTCTATGTTAATTTAATTGTACCTAATTAAATTTTATCATTATCCTTTGCAAGTAGGGAGAGGGAGAGAGAGCGGTACCTCTTAGATTGGACCTACATCTATCTCATCTCCCCATTCTCTGCCTAGACCTACCTCTATCCCATCTCCCCATTCTCATACTGGACCTACCTCTATCCCATCTCCCCATTCTCAAACTGCACCTACTGCTACCCCATCTCCCCATTATCAGACTGGACCTACCTCTATCTCATCTCCCCATTCTCAGACTGGACCTACCTCTACCCCATCTCCCCATTATCAGACTAGACCTACCACTATCCCATCTCCCTATTCTCAGACTGGACCTACCGCTATCCCACCTCCCCATTCTTAGACTGGGCCTACACCCTCCTTAGTTGCAACTTTACATCTATCAGGTGAACATTCAACTAGTTCATTTGCACATCTTGAGACAGCATTGTTTACAGCACAAAATATTAGGTGGGGGAGAAAGCATGTAGATGGACGTATTTGGATCAAGCCAGCCAGCTAAGATCAGTAAGTTATTCTAATTATGAAATTTAATTCAAGAAGAATAGTTGTGTGTGTGTATATAATATACATATATATATATATATATATATATATATATATATATATATATATATATATATAAATACATATTTGGACTTACAGGTTTTATCCCAATTTTGGAACGACGCGTGATATAACAACCATCTTCAAAAGAAAGTATGAAGAGCCTTGGACAAGTTGGACATATGTGACCGACATTGTGCGTGATATGTGGTTTAAAGATTTTGGGGTAATATCCTTTTAAGTCTTGTTATTAATCTATTATAAATTCTACACACTTGTATTTGACTAATTAATATTTTCATCAATGTAGGCAAAATACAGGTGGTTACCTGAAGATAATGATATGATCAGAAAGATTTTTGAAACTAAAGGATCTGGTGCACTATCAAATAATCTTTTTAAGGTGCGTGATAAAAAGGATAAGGGTACATGGATTCATCCAAATGCTAGGGCGCAGTTGTGGGTTAAATGGAGTGATCCTGCCTACCAAGCAGTGTCTATGAGGAATAGCAGAAATAGACAATCTAAATAGGGTCTCAATGTGCACACTGGAGGATCCATATCTGCAACAGAGCACTGTAGGAGAATGGTAAGTAATGTTACATCCTTATAATTATACCATATACTAATTGCTAAATTGCTAGCTAGTCTGAAATGTAGATGCATGCAAACTCTTGATGAATTAGAGTAGGTTAGATAATGTATTGTCATCTTATGTGCTAAAACACTAGAGTAATCTGGAGGCAATGCTTGTAACTAGTTGTGTTAGCCAGCATTGGGTACCAACTCAATTGAGAACTCTGACTTTGGAACATTTTACAATGTTGAAGCACATATGGAGTAAAGATCCTCGTGGAAGTCTCGGGTTTCAAAACCTGTGCACAGTGAAAGCAACTGAATGTCAAAGCCTAAATCATGTCTTTCCACTCTCTGTGGCTATGGAACTTATGAAACTCGAAGTGCTTGGTGTATCAAGATGTGGTATAGAGCAGATTGTTGCAAATGATAAAATAGCAGAGATAGCTCCAAAACTTGTTTTACGACAGTTAAAATCCTTAAAACTTCGGCGTTTATAAAATATTAGCTATGGAAAATGCTTCTGATATTATTATTTTTAGATCTACCCTGGGTTTTCTGCATAGATTTGCAATTGGTTTTTGATTATGAACAACTCCAGGCCATTCACTTGATGCATGCGATTTTTTTAATTTGGTTTATCAATGCTTCATCTACCAGGACCACATTCTTCCTATGCTCATTATTGGAATTGCACTATAATGATTAAGTTGTTAAATATATATATATATACTCTGTTAAAAAATTACAAGTAGTCTTCTGGCAGTGTAGTTTAAGATGAACTCATAGTGCCATCTTATCTCTCAATGGCATGTAAGCTACACCCATAGGATTTAAATGTAGTTTAATAGAAAAAATTGTTGATCAACAACTGAGCAAGGTAGCTATTGGGAATATTTTTCAAGCTTATATAGAAGATTATGCTTCTTTATATGCCTACGTACTTATTCTCGAATCTTACCTCTCTTCTACCCTCCCTTCATATTGTGTTTTATATATCTAAAATTTTGTAATATGAAAAACCTTTTAAAAGATAACAATGCACTTAAAATTTGTGTTTCTACATTGTTTTATTTGAATCACCTGAGAGGAGCTCTTGTGCTTCCATCAACGAAAAATGTTCTACCTATGGTTCAAAATTGTAAGAAGCTAAGGAATCTAGGGTAGAGTTGTATGTGGGATTTGGCAACAACCATCTGGTATTGTATTTATTATTTTTTTTAAAGTTTTTTATTAGCCATCTGTATAAGATTAAAAACAAAATTTGACTATATAGGTTGCAAGTTTTTGTTTACTGTTTCCTTCTCACCATATACTAATTAGCAGGTTGATAAGGCTTATTAGTTGCATTATTTGATGCTTATGATTTTCTTGATGTACTACTAGGTTGATAATTTTTTGTTGACCAGCTGAAATTACAAAATGGCCTTTGTACGATTTGCGTGTGAAATTTGAGTTATTTGAAAAGTTGAGTTATTTTGTCAGATTAAGATATGGACAAGCAGTTTGCACTCCACTGGATAGTCACAGGATAATTTTAAACAGTGAGAGAAAGTGGAATATATATGTATTTCTATGGAAAGCTGAAAAGTCAAAAGCATTGAGTTTCTTCCTTCATTAGCATAGCTTTTCATTTACTTCATTACACTCACTAAAATATTGCTCCTCAATTTCACTACAGTCAGATCAATATAAGGCCATAAACAGTAGAGATATGCAAAATATTCGCAATTAACATCTTGTCTTTGTTTAGAAAGTTTATCTTGAAGTCAAGTGTCCAACTTTGCTGATGCATATATATCTTGTTTAAGCAATAATGTATTCATCTTACTATATTCATCATTAATTTTTCAATTCCCATTGTCAGCGTAATCATCCTTAAACTACACTTATGGCACCAAGGAATATTTTCCTGTTTCATTCTTTTCTCATCCTTGTCAGTTATTGTAGGAACAAAATTTCAGGAATAAATACATCGTTTCAGGAATAAATTTCATGTTAAAATTAGTCGTGCCCTTACTATGGTCTGTATTCATATATCCTTATCAATATAAATTTGTCAAGCCAATCAAGTTGGCCTTGCTTTCAAGTAATATAAATTTTTTAGGCTATTAATACTTGCTTTTTGTCTTTTCAGGCGAATCAGATGTTCAGGGAGCCTTGCTTTTTTGACATCAACAAGCGACTTCATAAAGCTAAGGAGAATCCAAAAGAGTATAGCACTTTGGAAGCAACACAAATTGCGGTAAGCATAAGCTAACATTTAAGTTACATCAATTTTCAATTACAGATGTCTTACAACTACTTTTTAGGAAGAATATGAAAAGTGGATGGCTGAGTGGCAATCCCAGCATGGCGAAGATAGTAGTAGTTAAGCCTCTGCTAACAGTATCTACTTAGAAGTTGTTGGAGGCCCCAACAAGAAAGGGCGCATATACGGATTGGGTTCATAAGCAACTAATGTCATTGGATCTTCTTCCACTCCCCCCTCCTCTTCCATTGATGGAGTATCAGCAGTAGAGATTACTATAATGCAGGCTAAAATTCAGGCTTTAACAGATCAGCTTCATCAAAAGAATCTTGAACAAGACATGATGAAGCAGAAGATGGAACAATGGGAGGAGAAGTTTAGGATTCTGCTTTTAAGTAGTCAATTTAGAACATCATCACTTGCAGTTTCACATCCTGAACCTTCTCATCCAGCACCTAGAGAAGATGATGACTATCATGATGAGGAGATGAGTGATGATGTTAATGATAACCCAATTCTGTGATTAGTTTTATTTGTATATTTTTATTGACAATTTACATATTTGTAATGATAATTAAGTGTTACTTTGCATTTTGGTACAAATATAATTTATTACTTAGCATTTTATTGTTACTTATAAAATTAAAAGTGTATTAAAATGATAATTCTAAAAATTTTAGAGATAAAATTTGCATTTTTTTAAAATTTTTTTGAATTAGAGATGGAACAATGTTGTCTCTAATATTAGAGACGGAATTAGAGATTGAATACTTTTTTTAAAATTTTCAAATTTAGAGACGGAATAATTCCATCTCTATTTTTTTAAAAGTTCTTTGAGTTAGAGACAGAATGATGTCGTCTCTAAATTTAGGGACGGAATAATGTCGTCTCTAAATTTAGAGACAGAACATGTTCTTCTCTATTTTTTTAAAAGGTTTTTTGAGTTAGAGATGGAATAATGTCGTTTCTAAATTTAGAGATGGAATTAGAGATGAAAAAAATTTATCTCTAATTTAATCATTATTATATATATTTTTTAAAATTGACATTATCCGTCTCTAATTGGAGACGAAATTTTTTTATTTAGAAATGGACATTTTTCGTCTTTAATTTAGAGACGGAATTAACTTTTCCATCTCTAATAATCAGAGATGCCACTTTTAGAGATGAATCAATTTTTGTCTCTAATTCTGTCTCTAAATATTTAGAGACAGAAATGTTCACATTTAGAGACAGATTTTTTCCGTCTCTGATTCCGAAATTTCTAGTAGTAATAAATTTACCGAGATTAATCTCTGACAATGCTATAATCAAAGAACTGTCATTTCCTTAAAATTAATCACCCAAAAATTATTCATTATTCTCAAAAAAAGAAAATTGCAGATTATTATAAAAAAATAACCGTGTTTGTTATAAAAACAATAAATCGTGTATATTATATTTTTCTGTTTTTCCTACTTAATGGTCCAAAATAACCCTACATCCATGCTTTAAGAATAATGGAAGAAGAAGTATAGCAATGAACCAAGTAG
The DNA here is from genome assembly GCA_029884595.1 of Ormosia semicastrata. Classification (NCBI taxonomy): domain Eukaryota; kingdom Viridiplantae; phylum Streptophyta; class Magnoliopsida; order Fabales; family Fabaceae; genus Ormosia; species Ormosia semicastrata. The sequence continues at coordinate 29,575,528 of JAQQTO010000041.1, read as the reverse complement.
CATCACAAACTATTATTTTGAGATGAAGAAAGAACCTGTTGATCTGGATTTTGGAAAACAATACTTTTAGGCTCATTCACGTATACAGTACCTAAAGTTGGATTCAAGAGACCAGCCAAAATCTTCAACAGGTTTCTGCATTCATTGGGTTTTAGGAGAAATAAATTTTTCACACTACACATCACATCAAAATACAAAGTCAACAATAGCGTAATATATCGTGGAGCAAGAAATACTCCTTAAGATTGTAAGAAAAATATTGAATAAAATAGATGGATAGTTAAAATTAAAAATTGTATAAATAAAATAATTTATAAATGTGAAAGTGTATTAAATTTAAGAGTATTTTGTCATTGTAAATTAATTATTTCGCCATTTTTTACTAGTTTTATATTTAAAATATCAAGAATACATGAACAACTCATAGTATTACTCATAGTATTGCTCACGAAAAATTAAGTAGAAAAGCATGTTAAAAAGCTATAATTTCATGAATGTATGTCTCTACAAAACACTCAGAATGTACTATTTATAATAGGTAGTCTACAAGAGATCAAATTGCGTGTTTCTTATCAAAATTGCACCTAACAAAGCCAAACGGCTATGAAGGGTGGTTGGTTGTTTCTACTGGCTAGTGGATGTGAAGACCACCAACGTGCAACGGATTTTATGGAAAAACAATTACTTGAACGGCTAAAACAAATTGTTACGTTGTGGTTAAGGAAGATAACCCAAAAATTTAAATATATATATATATATATTGAAATAAATATTTTATTATAATAAAAAATATAACATTAACATCATAACTGAAGATGACATGCTTGGCCTGTCACGTGGGTGCTGCTGCTGACACAGAAGACTGATATGGACGCAGCGCAGCTCTTCAAGGAGATTGCAAGAGTCTTCAAAGTATTCACCAATCAAGTCTAAAGGCCTCCCTTCTATCCACAAATCCCATTCCTAGAACACATCAAATTGTGTCATTCACAGTGATGCAAGTATGAAAAGAAATAACAGTTGATTTACACTCACATATCCAACACGGTTTCCACTTTCTTCTTGATGATGGTTACCTTATTTTTCTTTCCAGATACTATCTCCAGCAACTAAATGCCTAAACTGAAGACATCAGATTTCACTGAGAAGTTCCCATCTATTGCATATTCCGGTGCCATATATCCACTAATGAACAATATAAGATAAGGAACACTATTAATAGCAGAGTTTATAGACTATATAATCAAAATTAAGAAATGTCAAGGATCCATATTAAGTTCCAACCACCTGATGCGTAGTTGCTGCATTCTGGTCTACTTCAAAATTCTAGCCAAGCCAAAGTATGAGATTTTTGGGTTCATCTCACCATCAAGTAAGCTTTGAGATCTCTATGAATGATTCTGAGTCTGGAGTCCAGATGAAGATAGAGAAGGCCCCTTGCAATCCCACAAATTATACAGAAATGCTTAGACCAATCCAAGATCATTCTGTGTTTGATCTAGTGAGTTGTTCATACAAGTTAATATTTGTCATATTCAAAACAAGACAATTACATAGACTAGAGAAATTCTTAGTTGCACACATATATAACACGTCAAATTTATACACACTCACAAAAAGTTAGAGAGAGGGAATGATATTTTGTGATGAGTGGGTTTAGTGGGAGCCTTTTTTTTTTTCTCTCTAACTTTTTCTCTTGTGTGTAAATCTGACGTGTTATATCTATATGCAACTAAGAATATCTCTAGACTTAGAAGTACTACAACTACTTTGAACACTTTTAATATGGAAATGATGATATTACATCACTTTTTATCTCACGTGACTTTTTATCTAATATTTTAATAGTTGTGATTAAATAAGAGAAAGTGATGTGATCAATGATATGGAGAGTAGTGTAAAAAGTGATATGAAAGAAAAGTATGATAAGAAAATCAAGGTTATTTTACTATGGATACATATTCCATGAGCCCATGTCCAGAACCTTTAGAAAGTCTCTTAACAGCAATTTCTTGTCCATTTTCCATTGTTCCCTGCCATTTAGCAGTTGTAGATATTCTAAGTCACACAAGAGTTTCGTTTGTTTTTCCATGATTCTCAATTCTTAGATTATCTTATCATGTATATACCTTGTATACGGGACCAAAACCACCTTCTCCAAGCTTGTTGCTGATTGAAAAGTTATCAGTGACACTAGTTATTCTTGATATGTCAAACAATGGAAGCTCAAGATCTTCCTTCTGTTCTTTGAAATGATCCACTACTTCTGCATTCTTTGCTTTTTCTTACACTGGTTAAAACACAATTCAAGAAGTTACTTAAGTATATCAAGATAGAAAACTCTTGCTTTTCACAGTGGCCCTTCTTCCTCTTCTGCATATGAAATAGAGAACTAAGAGCAGGCCACATAACATTACAATGGTGCTTCCAACTGCAATTTCTTTCTTGACCTTGCGTCCATCATTTCTCTTCAATGGTTGATTTTCACATAAAAGTAAAACAGAAGAATCTATACTATATATAGTTTAGAGGTAGTTTTAAGGAACGTTTTGAGAAATGTTTTTCATTTCTACACTTGCTTTCCCTTCAAAATCTAAAATGTTAAGAAACAAATCTCTACAAAATCTAAGATAGCTAAAGAAAACCAGAAACTAGAGAATAGAAGGATCAGAATAAGGAAGAAGAGAAAATGTGGAAATGCATCACTTTTCATTAGTGTCAAAATTAGAAACAATTACAGGCTTTATGTAAGCACCACTAGTTTCTCTAATCCACAACTAATTCGGTTACATTCAGTTACAAGCAAGTAACAGAAACTATATTAAGCTAACTTCCAAAGTCATAAAGTCCTAAGCCAACTATTAACAATTTCTCCACCTTGGCTTGACTTTATCTTCCATAACCTGTAGGATCTTCAAACAATAGTTGAACTTAGGTCCTGGCAGTACCTTGGTGAATAGGTTAGCCGGGTTGTCATCAGTGCCGATCTTTTCAAGACTTACCTCCTCTTTTGCAATTATTTCCCTCACAAAATGGAGCTTAACATCTATATGTTTAGTTCTCTCATGGTACACTTGATTTCTAGCCAAGTGTAGACCACTTTGATTGTCACAAAACACCTTTAGGACTGTCTGCTCTGATCTCAAACTTATGGCCATCCCTTTCATCCAGATTGCCTTCTTAATTGTTTCAATAACAGCAATAAATTCAGCTTCTGTAGTGGATAGGGATACTACATGTTGGAGATTACACTTCCACCTTACAATGTTACCATAGAACTTGAACACATAACCTGTCAAAGACCTTCTAGTATCCAAACAACCAGCATAATCTGAATCAACAAACCCAGTCACTCCAAAATTACTGCTTGCATGCTTGGAATACAATAACCCGACCTCAGATGTTCCTTTCACATATCTGAAAATCCATTTCATGGCTTCCCAATGCAGTTTTCCTGGCTTCCCCATGTACCTACTTACCAAACTCATGGCATATGCCAAATCTGGACGAGTACAAATCATTGCATACATAAGGCTTCCTACTGCATTTGCATATGGAACCTTTTTCATATAAGAAAACTCCTTCTCAGTCTTTGATGAGTCCTGCTGTGAGAGCTTGAAATGTTGAGCCATAGGAGTCAACACTGCCTTTGATTGATCCTTGTTGAACCTCTTTAATACCTTGGCTATATAGCTCCTTTGGTTGATGAATAAGGTTCCCTTTGATTTGTCCCTTAAGATCTGCATACCCAGAATCTTACTAGCAGCCCCCATATCCTTCATTTCAAATTCACTCTCAAGCATCACCTTCACCCTTTTAATTTCTTCCTTACTGCTGCAAGCAATCAACATATCGCCTACATAGAGGAGTAAGTAGACAATAGTTTCATGCTCAGTTTGCTTCAAGTAGACACAACCATCATACTCACACCTTTTAAAGCCACTTTTCAAGATAAAAGTATCAAATCTTTTATACCACTGTCGATGGGATTGCTTAAGTCCATAAAGGGACCTTTTCAATAAGCACACCTTGTCTTCCTCACCCTCCTTGATGCACCCTTCAGGCTGAGTCATGTAAATCTGTTCTTCAAGCTCACCATGCAAGAATGTTATCCTCACATCAAGCTGCTCCAATTCCATGTTTTCTTGTGCAACCAAGGCCAAGACCATCCTAATTGAAGTGTGTTTCACAACAAGTGAGAATACTTCATTGTAATCAATGCCCTTACGCTATGTGAACCCTCTTGCCACCAATCTAGCTTTGAATCTAGCCTTTTCCACTCCTAGAATTCCCTCCTTAAGCTTGAATATCCATTTGTAACTAACAAGCTTCTTGCCTTTAGGTTTATCAACCAACACCCAAGTACCATTCTTGTTCAAAGAATTCAACTCATCATTCATGGCTATAATCCAGTTCTGAGATTGCTTATTGTTTATAGCTTCAACATAGTTCCTAGGCTCATCTCCATCAATCTCCTCTGCTATAGTAAGGGCAAAAGCAACCGTATCAGCATATCCAAATCTGTTTGGTGGCTTAATGGTTCTTCTATTCCTATCTATGGCTGAAGATAGTCTTGTTGAGCCTATTGAGTGAGTTCTTCAACCTGCTTTTCCTGATCAGTTTCAGGTCCTGTGTTGCTTTCTTGGACTGCTGTTTCCTCCAATGGCTCCACCTCCAAATGAATTCTCTTATCACCCTCTAACTTATCATGCTGCTGATTTGATTTCTCATTGGAGTAATACATCTCTGACTCTCTGAACACAACATCCCTACTAATCAACACCCAAGGCTGTCCTTTGTCCATGCACCATAATCTGAATCCTTTTACTCCTTGAGGATACACCAGAAACATGCATTTTAGTGCTCTAGGTTCAAGCTTGCCCTGATTTATGTGAGCATAGGTCACACACCCAAATACTCTCAGATTTTCCAAGTTTGGAGGATGACCAGACCACATCTCTTCTGGTGTCTTCATGCCAATGGCAGTAGAAGGACATCTGTTGATTAAGTAAACAACCGTAACTACTGCCTCAGCCTAGAAATGTTTAGAACAGTTAGTATTTGACAGCAGGCATCTAACTATTTCCATGATTGTCCTATTCATCCTTTCAGCAAGCCCATTCTGTTGAGGAGTCCCTCTAACTGTCTTATGTCTAGCAATCCCATTCTCCTTACAAAACTGATCAAACTCTTCAGAGCAAAATTCTAGCCCATTATCAGTTCTAAATCTCTTAATCTTTCTACCAGTTTGAGTTTCAATTAGGACCTTCTATTCTTTAAACTTCACAAATGACTCATTTTTGTTCTTGAGAATGTAAATCCATACCTTTCTTGAGAAATCATCAATGATGGATAAAAAATACCTTGCTCCACTATGAGAAGGAACTCTTGATGGCCCCCATAAGTCACTATGAATGTAATTAAGAGTACCTTTTGTATGATGAGCAACAGTGGCAAACTTCAATCTCTTTACCTTTCCAAAAATACAGTGTTCACAAAAATCTAGTGCTTCAATGTTGTCCTTGCCCAATAGTTTCTGCTTGCTCAACTCCCGTAGTCCTCCTTCACTGATATAGCCAAGCCTTTTATGCCATAGGGTTGCTCGAGATTGCTCCATTATAGTGACTGTAGCAGCAATGCCTATCATAGTGCTTTCTTGAAGAAAATACAAACCATGTTCTAGCTTCCCTTTCATCAATACCATGGACCCCTTTGTTATTCTTAGAACTCCATCTTCAGGTTTGTACACATAGTCTTGCTTATCAACCATTCCAAGAGAAATTAAATTTCTCTTCAAATCTGGCACATGTCTCACTCCTTGCAAGATTCTCATTCCTCCATTTGCAAGTTTAAGCTTAATGGCCCCAATTCCCATCACATTATAGGCTTTGTTATTGCCTAACAAGACTTGTTCTCCATGGTTTTCCTTGTAAGAGATGAACCAGTCCTTGTTAGGACACATGTGGAATGTGCATCCTGAATCAAGAACCCATTCTGATTTAACCTTCTCTTCTGAAACACACAGAACATCAGCACTCTCATATCCTTCTGAGACCACATTTGCATCACCACTATATCTTCCTTGATCTCCATGCTTCTTTTCTTTTTGTTTTCAGGGCATTCCTTCTTGAGGTGCTCCTCACTCCCACAGATGAAGCACTTCCTCTTCTTGCCCTCTTTTGACTTGGATCTTAATCCCTTCTTGTTCTTAAATTCTTTCTTTTCTGGCCTGCCCCTTGTATACAATCCTTCAGCATTTTGATCTCCTCTTCGCTCATACTTCCTCTTCAGTTCTTTCGAAAACAAAGCAGTCTGAACCTCCTCCAATGACAGTGTATCCCTGCCATAGATGAGTGTGTTTGAGAGGCTATCGAACTCACTTGGTAATGACCTGAGCAGCAGCAATGCCTGGTCTTCATCATCAATCTTGATTTCAATATTTTCCAGATTAAGAATGATCTTATTGAAATCATCCAAGTGATCCTCCAATCCCTTTCCTGCTGGCATCTTGAATGTATACAGACTCTGCTTCAAAAATAACCTGTTGGCCAAAGATTTGGTCATATACAGGTTCTCCAATTTGAGCCAGATGGCAGCAGCAGTCTTCTCCTTCGATATTTCTCTAAGAACCTTGTCACCAAGAGACAAAATCAAGGCACTATGGGCTTTGTCAAGCATATCCTTCTTCTCCTTCTCTGACAGTGTTTCAGGCAGTTTCGTCTCTCCTTGAAGAGCCTGCTCCAGTCCCTGTTGAACCAGCAGAGCCCTCATCTTCATTCTCCATAAACTGAAATCATTCTTGCCTGTGAACTTCTCAATATCAAATTTTGCAGAACCCATCTTTGATTCACAAAGGACACCCCAAAGAACACAACCAACCGTGGCTCTAGATACCAATCTGTTAAGAAACAGATCTCTGTAAAATCTAAGATAGCTAAAGAAAACTAGAAACTAGAGAATAAAAGGATCAGAATAAAGAAGAAGAGAAAATATGGAAATGCATCACTTCTCAGTAGCGTCAAAATTAGAAACAATTACAGGCTTTATGTAAGCACCACTAGTTTCTCTAATCCACAATTAATTCAGTTACATTCAGTTACAAGCAAGTAATGGAAACTATATTAAGCTAACTTCCAAAGTCATAAAGTCCTAAGCCAACTATTAACATAAAACTTTATATGTTTAGTAAGTTTTTTAAAAATATTTTTAATTAAAAAATTAGAAAAAAATATTAACCCTTATTGGATATAGTTGTATACCAACAAAAATTAATGAGAAGGTGATATTTGTCTTTATTGTGTCTTGAAAATGTTTTCTTGAATGGGCTATTATAAAACATTTTTTAAAATGTTAATAATGACACAACTGTAGTCATAAATAATTGCTCTGTAATTTGTGAGTAACATATGTGTTTTAGACTCTTATATTCTTACATCAAACAGTGCATATACCCATTTTCATATCCCATTTAATATCATTCATTATACATATTTTTTCTTATCACTTTCTCTTACTCAATCACATCCCTTAAAAGGGGTGTGAACTGTCATACACTCCTAAAAAGAGGTGTATGACTAACATTTTCCTATATGTTTTAATTCCATTCAAAAATAAAAAATATTGTGTTTTAAAAAATTAAAAGTTGCAAGTTGAGAAAATAAATAAAAATCATACACCCAAAAAAAAATATACATGAGCTTCAGATCACTTTTTTTTTTTTTTTTGAGAGGGGAATGAGGCTAGTCCATTTCTTTGTATATTTAAGTTTCAATACAAGCAAATTCCAATAGAATTCAATTCTTTTCATTCCTTTTCAAAACCAATTCAGTCAAAAGCATTTCAAACGTCTTCCTCCATTTTAATTAGTAATTAATGACTGCTTATGTTATATAGTTGTAATCCATTCACTAATTAATTTTTGGTGTATTTCACCCTTCCACACACATAAACCTACCAGTGGCTTGTCATTTGCGTTTTCATTTCTTTCTCCTTCTCTTCCTCTTCTTTGCTTGACTATCCATCTTCTATCTTCCATTTTCAATTTTCAAATCCTTTTTTCATTTTCTTTCTCTCACTTTGTTCTGTGTTATATCCATCACTTATAGATAGAGACAATAGAACTTAGGAAGTTGAGCGCCATTATAGTTACGATTTAGAACTTTCGAGCGGAAAAGGAGAAGAGGAAGGAGGAGCAGGGGCAGGATTACTCTTCCCACAATGACTTTGAAGGCCATATGCCTTCTAAAAAGTCCTCAACAAAAGATTTCGATGATCTCAATTCCACCGTCGTATTCGAGGTTCCTCTTGAATGGATTTTTCATTTTGTAATATGTAATGATTTATTTTATTATTGTTTGTAGATTTTGAAGGATAGGAGTTGAAGTGTTTATGCTTCTTCCCATCTCCAAGACATTTTCCTTTTTAATTTCTTCTATTCTACAACATTTGGCTATTTGTTATGTTCTGTTCTCTTTCAAATTCACAGCTCCCCTTCATTCCAAAATTTGCATGCTTCAGATTTCACTACCTTTGATCATTCTACGGTTAGGGCTTCAATCCCTTTTCTCCTTCAATTTTATTTGATACAATCTCTTTGATTTTCTTATTAGAATGCAATTTGCTTAAAGCTTTGTTGTTGTTTGGAAAGTAAGTTGGGCATACCCAAATGATGTAACGCATTTTGTGTCCAAATGCAATTTTGTGATTACCCTTCTATTAGAATTTTGGAATATTTAAAATACTCATGTTGGCATTGAAGCAAATTAGGCATTATTCAGACACACAAATGCTCCTTTTAGAATATTTAAAAGTACTCATTTATTTATTTATTTGTAAATTTTCCTTTGCTATATACAGTGTGTCTTTTTTTTTTTTTTTGGTTTGCTTCACCCATCCCATTCATTTGCTCCCTAATAGCATTTCTTTTGGTATTGTGGCAGGGTAGGGGATTGACAGGTGAAGAGATGATTTTGGTGAAGGATGAGGTTTGACAAGGTAAAGGGATATTCTGAAAAGGGATAAGCTCTTATATGTGATTCTAACTGGCCTTATCATGCTGATAAAACTGCTACCTCTGCTAATCAAAAGCCTAATCCTGTGCCTTCTTTTTTTTTTCGCAGATAGAGTCAATTATGTGAGTATTCATTCCATCACTTTCTACTGATATTGTATAACCTTGCATTGAAATTTCATAAATCGTATCTTTAAATGTGATAAGTAGGTTGAATAAATTAAATTGTGCTCTATCAAGGTTGTTTATATTAACATGTAGTTAAGTAGTTTGAATAAGTAATTTATTCTATTGTGTCGATACATTATTCTATATACATTTCCATGCTATTTCTTCTTTAAAATTTAAGTTGTTGGGATCATTTTTTCACCACAAGGATATTGAATATGCTAAGAAATAAGATCATGAGATATTTTAGCCATTTAATTATATATATATATATATATATATATATATATATATATATATATATATATATATATATCATTGTAATTATAAATTGCTTAAATTGTGGTATCCATGGCTCATTGAATTCTCACAAATAAAAGGCTAGATTCTATTTCTAACAACTTTTTGCATTGAGATTTGCATATGTTAACCTTCCCTTTTCCCCTCTCATTTGCAAAATTTGTTTGGCATATCATATTTTGATTTTATATATTGTTATATTTATGTTTCCCTTCATTATGGAGTGATTTAAGTTGATAGCTTTGCATGCATATGACATAAGTCCAATCCAAGGACAGCAAATTAGCGTGAGCTTCAAAGGTATATCTTACTATTTTTATTTTTCAGCTCTCTTGGAGTAAATATTATATTAGATGATATATTCGCTGATAATTGCACAATTCGTTTACCATAATAGTATAAAGTGAAACAATAAGGATATGGGGTATCACATTTATCTTACTCAAATTGAATGTGATAAGATATTTTTTTTTATTAATTTAGCTGAATAATTTGTTACATATGCTCTAACTGTTTTCCATCCCTAGAGTATGGGCCATTTTAATTCAGTTTAAAATCTCACTAACAATAATATAGAGACTTTAATTTTTTTTAGTGAACTAGTTGAATCTTTTGCCTTTTTTTATTTCTTTTTGAAATCTTATAATTTCTCTAACAAACATTTATAATGTATATAATGATCTTTCTGGAAGGTAAATTTGCTTGCATCACATTGCTTTGTTCCTATTAACTTTATTCAATTTTATCAAATATTGCCTTAACTTCATACAAGTCTGAATTATCTTATATTATACTGATTTTTTTACCTTTCATGTTAGCAGGAACGTTATCATTTTGCCTTTAAATATCTGATGAATGCTTATTGGATTTATCTTGCTTATTTATCAAAATATACGCTTTTCACAAGCTTCCTACTATATAGGGTTATATTAGTGAATGGACACAATGTGGAAGCCAAGAAGTAAATATAAGTATTTGGATAAAAGCATGACACTACAAAAAAAAAGTGTTAAATTGTGGAGGTATTTTTGCATGGGTTATTAAACACCACAAATTAACACTTGTGGGAGATTTTTTTTTCTTTTGTAGAGGTTATTAACCCCTGCAAATAAAAAAAGCTGATTTTTATATTCCCTCAATTTTTTGCTCACTCTCCCTCTCACTCTCACTCTCTCACTCTCCCTTTCACTCTCCCTCTCACTGCTACCGTGAAACCATTCCACCATTTGAGATGTAGTGGTGCAAGATCTGGTCAACCCACCTCCACTTCGCCGTCTATCGACGAGCCTCCACTGTGTCATCTCTCACTAGCAGGAAACCACTCCACCTCGTGTTCTCGTCATCGGCAACTAGGCAAACGCGCCACCAAAACTCCCAATGTTGCTATCCACCACCAAATTTAACCCACGAACCTAGATCCGCATGCGCACCACCACAAACCCAGATCCACCTTGCACAGCCGCGCCACTGTCAGTGTTTTGGCTGTCGTTTCCCTTTCTCTCTTGCTTGCCATTAAGGTAACAATTTCTGCTGTTTACTTTCTATTGCTTCAATTTTGGGTTTTTATTAGTTTTCACTTTTCAGAAAACTTTTTCCTTTTTTTTTTAAATTGTAACACTTACTATTGTGTGTTATGAATTTATGCATTCAATTGTGTGTGCTTTTAGAAATATATTAATTTTAGTAACATTGTGGTGCCAATTTTACTACTTCCTTTTATTAATGTTTCTTGTTCTTAACATAACAATTTCTTCCTACTCAGTTATGAATCTTTTGATTTTTTATATTTTTTTTTGGGTTAAATGCCAATCTTCATATGAATCCATCCTTTTACCTCATTCAAAAATGTACTATAGGACTCACATGCATTGCATACAATACATAAATGCATCCACTTTTGCTTCCAGAACCAAAAGTATATTCCCATTGGTAACATTGTGGTTCCAAGTTGATACTTAATTAGTGATGGGGTTTTGCAGGGGGATCCGGTGCCTTGTGAGCGTTGTGTTGGCAATGGTAATTATCTTTCTGCATTTGGACTATAAGATTGATGTGCATTTACTCGTAATGTCATTAACTGTGTTAAGTTTCAATGGAAATTATTTAGAATTTATACCAATAATATGAGGAACATTTTAGAATATTAGCAGTGAAGATATCACAATTCACGTGTTAAGAAACATTAACTTGACTTGGATAACTGTAGTTAAAGGTGGCTTAATGATTGCTTTGATTGAAGATAAGGTGTCTGCTTGATTGAGCATGTGGAAAGTGGGATAGTGGAAATAAAGGTTTGGACCAAAGTTATGGACCAGAGTTGAAAAGAGAATATTTTATTTTCTACCTTCTCATGTTTTTTTCATACTAAGCAAAAGTAAAGTGATTTTTTCATTCCAAAATTTTAACATTCCATTTCCCACCTATTCAACAAGCAGACCTTTAGATTTCAGAAGGAAAGAGCATTATCATGATGTTAATTATGTCTGTGTCCTCTAGCAATTGTTAACTGCAACCAATCCAGGAAAGCTGAGGGTCAAACCTCAAAAATTGATTCTGGATTAGGAAACAAAGAAGCTGCTATTCTTATGTACTTTAGGACTCAAAATAAAGCAAGCCAAGTCAAATAGCAACATGTTTGTTATTTACATGCAAGTTTAACTTCCAAAACAAGTTCAGATGGTTAATTTATTTTATGATAGATATTAGAAAGCATGTCATAATTAGCTATTGCAATCAACTTGATGACTGTTCTCAACTGAGCCTATTTTATCTTTGTCTTCTTTTTTTTTTTTTTAATTTGAACTCTGCATAGACCAATCTCAAGAGAAGTTCCTTATGAGCATTTGGAGCCAAAATCAAGCCAAGCTCTATATATTCTCTGCCCAGATCTGTCTCTCTTTGTTCCTCACACTCTCACTGATTCCCTCTTCGTGATCAAAGCTCCATCTAGTTCTTGGCTGCCATTGTCAAGTATGGTTCTCCATTCTAAGCTTCATTCACTGTTCATGTTCATTCAAGTGCTTGCTGCTTATTATTGTCTCTTTTTTTGTTGTGTTTTTTGTTCCTAAATATATTTCTCTACTTTCCATATTTGTAGCAATATAAACACTAACCAAAAGGTCCCAAGGAGATAGAGTAATTGCTAGTTTTGCTGTACTTTGAAAAGTAGATAGAGTATGTATCAATGGTCATAACATAAGTATGATTAAAATTTTTAGCATAAACATAGGGGAGTTAGAGTTTATCAAAAACATGCAGTTAGGGAACCAGTATGATGTTTTCTCTATACTCATTTTTTTTCAATTTTCTTTTCCCATTATTGTTTACAGAAGACCAAGGGAGATGGTGTTTATGCAATAAATGTTTAAAGGATTGTGTGTCCCATGTTAGACATTGGTATATGTTTGGGTTCTCTAGATCATTATAAAGCAGAACTTAAATTTGTTGAAGCAAGCAAAGAAAATGGACTAAAGCAATGAGTCCATAAATTTACATGAACTGAGAGAGTTTGAATATCTAGCCTAGAACTAAAATTAATATACACATATGAACAAGTAGGATACATCAATATCCACAAGTGAAAATAGTTTTTGATCAAAGATTATGCTAAACTAGAACAAGGAATTGGGAAAAAAAAATGACCAAGCTCCAATCAAGAGAGAGCATATCTAAGAAGAAATAGAGGTCAATGTAGTTAAGCAAGAAATGTCAAGCACTTGAACTAAAAGTAATATATACCTATATGGACAAGGAGGAAACATTAATAATACGAATATACATGAGTGAAAATAGTTTTTGATCAAAGATGATGCTAATAATGCTATTATAATTCAGTTTGTATTACTATTGTCTACATGAAGATATTTTGGTTTGTATTTTGATTGGGTAATTCTATCTTCCTTTCTTTTGCTATCTCAGTTTTGAATATTTTGCTTAAAGCTTCAATACTGAGATGAAAAACTTGAAGTATTAGAAGGAATGCACAATTTATACCATAGAGCAATTTTGTTTTACTTTTGGTTGTGCACACCGTTTTACTTGGACTACAATAGACTTTAATTCCTTTATTCAATTCTTTGCTGCCATTATTTGCTTTCAAATTAAGCAGACCATGGGACCCATTGCTTTTCATTACTGTTGTGCACATTGAATCATTACTTCATGATTCTATTTATCTCTTTGTAATTTCTTACCAAATGTCTTTTACTATTTTAACTAGGTGGTGCTTCAAGTGAACCTACTATACCATTGGATGCAAGAAGATCATCTGGTGATAGCAACACAAACCACCAACAACATATTTAATGTTGATTTTTTATGTTCATTTATTGTGGCACTACTTTAGGTTATTAAGGATTTTAAGTTGTAAGTTTAGGTTACAAGAGATGAATTTATTTAGCTTATTATGGATTCCAACTTGTGTGATTTATGTTACTATGAATACTTTTAATGCAATTTGATTCACATTTATATTAGCAGTTTTATACAATTAATTGTTTTGATTGTGCATCTTAAACGCTATTAAAATTAAAAATTAAATATGCAGTAAAAAAAATTTTTAAATCATCAGGTGAACAAGAAAGTCAAAAATATTGTTTACAACAATCAAATAGCGGCGGTTGAAGTTTGGTAAATAGATTCAGGCAAATAGATAGTCGAGGTTAAAAACTACCACAAATTGAAAAAAAAACTGTCTCAAATTGTTTGGTAAATAGATTCAGGTAAATATATAGTGGAGGTTAAAAACCGCCACAAATTAAAAAAAAAACCATAAAAAATTGTGGGGGTTTTAAAACTGCCACAAATTAATCACTGTTGTGGGGATTGTCAAAAAACTACTGCAATATATTGCGGTGAATGTAAATGCAGCATTTTTTAAAATTGTCGCAATTTAATTTGTGGGGGTTAAAACCGCCGCAAATTGTAAAAAAAAAGGCCTCAATTTAGCGTATTTTTTGTAGTGTGATATTGTTCTTCTGCCTTCTCTATCTTCTCATATGTTTTAATATCATTTCATTTAGTAATTAATTTTGTTAGTGATAGTACCTTTTTCAGTTCATAGGTCTATATTCAAGGAGTTGCTTTCACAAATAAATGTAAAAAAAAATCATTAAAGCTTATTGATGATGTTGTTGATGACCAACCAAACATGTGAGTAGTAGATATGTAATATGCTCTTATTATGTCTTACCTATTTTTTTTAACGAGTGAAATTTTTTGTTCGTTGTTAAAATGAATGTTGCAGTATTGATTGTTGGATCTATGTCCCAAAGTGCATGAAGCTATATGATGGTTCACAACTAACTAGCTTATACCTATGTGAGTATAAAATTTTAAAAATTGCAATCTTTTACACTTACTAAATTGGACAGAGTGTCTTTACAGAAGAACATTCTTGAACTTTGTTGAATGTTTTTATGCTCACAGATCAAGTATCCAGAAAATCAAGGAACAATGAAGGTGTTAAAGGCTGCTAATGTGTGGTCAGTTATACGTTGCATAGTGTATAATGTATAGTCATTTGCACAACCTTTCCAACATTGCATAGTGTATAGTCCTCTGGTTTGATAATGATTTTTACATAGAAGAACGTTATATTATGGGTTCTACCCACTTTATGGGATTTTTTTTTTGGCTATTCTCTTTTAACATTTGGAAAATTATAAAAATGAACTTGAGGAAATGAAGAATATGGCCAGACTTGAAGATGTTGCCCACTTACGAAGGTAAAATCCTTGCTCAGTTATTAGTTCTTAAGGCTTTTTGGTTCAGTGAATCTGACAAGAAGATTGTATTAGTTCTTTAAGTTGTTTTAGTTAACTAAAAAGGGTTTCTAATGAGTTCAATGTTCTTATGGTTTTATTTTCATTTTGATTAATCAGAATGTTTCATTCTGTTTTTAAATTTATTTTCTAATTTTTCTTATTATTTTGATATGAAAATCGGCCTTTGGATTTGTATTTTGATGCTTTAAGCTCATTTGATAATTTTCTGTCATACTTCAAAGGTAGCCTTAAGCTGGTTCTATTTTATGAATTTAGAAAAACTGAGGACAAGTACATGCTTTAATAATCAACTTGCCAAAGTGCTTCAGCCTTCAATTTTTGGCTATCATATAGGAATAATTAGCTTGCCAAAGTGCTTCAGCCTTCAATTTTTTGCTATCATTTAGGCCCAAAATTTCGTGTTATATATAAATCAAACTTGCCTTTATGACACTGCTAAGCTATTCATAAGGGGGATGAATCAATCGTTTAAAAGCTTATAGCTATGAGGAGCTATGATAGTTAGAAATAATCTCAAATATACACTCCTGTTATAAGAACAAAGTTATTCAGCTATTAAAGATTCACTTGAAAAATTTTATTTAATGAAAATATGTGTAATTTTGGAATTAAGTTTTGCTTTGATTACCCCACCTTTATGTTTAAGACTGTGGATGTACTTTGACAAATTTAGTGCATGTTCAACAATTTTTTTTGAATTATTTTTTTGTTTAATCATGCTTGTTAAAATTAACTTTAATTTTTACATGAAATTTAATGTATTATGTTTTTTTTTCATAATGCTGAAGATAGCTTATGAATCTATATTATAGATTATTCCTTACACTTTGAAATGTAAATATTATTTTGTCTTCAATTAAATAATTTTTTTAATCATTTTATACATATTTTGATAATTTAATACATAAATGTAATTCTTTTTATACAATTCAAATGAAATAGATTAATTTAAAATTATTTTTTAGCTAATAAATCTGAACATAAAATTGATTTTATATAATTTATTATAACAATAATTGATTATATAATAATCGATTATTAAAATAATTAAGTTTTCACAATTGTTCCCAAACATTCCCTTAGTGTGTGTTTGGTATAACTTAAATTTTGGGTAAAAATCTTTTTATATTGTTTTAAGATTGTTCGGATAAAATGATTATGGTAAAAAAAAAAAAAGCTTTTTTGATCATACAAAAGTTCTTTCACCTTAAGCTCCATATTGAACATTATTTCAAAAAGGTATTTTTGGAATGCTGATTATGTTATGTTTTTATCAAAATAATTTTAAAACATAAAATATTATATAATATGAATAAATCATTTTATATTTTTTTAATAATTTATTATAAGAAAGTGATTTTTTCAAACAATCCAAATGAAATAAATAATCATAAAATTACTTTTCAGTTAACATATTCAAACATAAAATTAATTCTATTATAATCGATTATAACAATAATTAATTATATATGTATAATCAATTATTAATTATTTCTTTTCACAACTCATCCGGACACATCTTTAATTGTTACAAAAAGGTTATAGAATGAAGTTGATGGTTTGAAGAATTGATGTAAAAAATGAACACAAACCCATTTGTATTTCTTCTAAAAACTTTAAGGTAAGAAAATAAAATTTTGTGCCGACTAAGCATAATAATAAATTGTGATCTTCAAGTAAAAAATAATAATAAATAAATTGTGATCATTGTTTACTGGACAGTTAATGTAAAGATGAAATACAAGATATTAACTTTTAGGTTATCTTGAAACACAATATATAACTTTTAAAGTTCTTTTTAGCAAAAATTTGGTCACATGTGACATCATAGGCATTGCAATCTCTCACCATTTTGCAAAACATGTATACTATTAGTAAGTTTCAAATAAATTTAAATTTCAAAAGTACAAAACTTTCAAGAAAATTTAATAAAAGAAATTTTGTGCATTGGGTAGTTTTTAAAGGTTGGTTTCTTAATTATTCTCTTTTATTTATATAATTCTTAATATTAATTTATTTTTTTAGTGAAAGGTCAGATATGAAGATTACTTTTTGATGTTTTTATTCATTCTTGTTATGAAGATTACATTTGAATTTTTTAATAATATTATTTATCCTTTATGTTTATTAATTTTGATATTAGAGTTGATTGTTTTTGTTAGTGAAGTCCTAATGAAGTAGTATAAATAGATCTAAAATTTTATTATACCATCATCTATTATGTTTTCTTTTATTTATATTGAACAATTGTTCTTAATTATCATTCACATTATTAGTTTTATATAAATTAAAAAATTTAAAAATTAGTAATATCTTTAAACTTAATTTAATAAAAAAGGTGCTTAAAATAAAATAAAAATTATTACCCTTGCACGCGTTCAAAATACTAATTTAGTTAAACTTGAAGGTGATAAGTCATGGGAGAAGTTAGAGGATGTGACATAGTGTTTTTTTTTTTTTTTGGATACAGGCATGTGACATGGTTTAAATTAAATTATCTTTATTTTTCCTTTTTGAAAGGAAAGAGGGAAACAAGCATTTCGTAGCACGTCAGCAAAATGTTTAGCCATAAATTAATGGACAAAGAATGAACCAATTTTATTTTCATACTTTTAATACTTTTAAAAATTTAAAATTATATTTTAATTTTTCTTTCTAAATAATTAAAAAGAATGTTAAGCTGAATGTTTAAGAAAGATTTAGCATTTTGTTTTACTTTTAACTTGTGATAAGGATTTCCAGTCTATCAATAATCAATATCATAAGTCTAACTTTTCTTGAAATATGGCTTTGAAACTTTACAATATTTGAAAATCAGATCATGTCTCTATCTACTCACAGGAGAATTCACCGATTTTTTTCCCCAAGTCCTGCAGATAAGGAAAACCTACTTCCTTTTACTTAGTTTCCTGGGGCAAACAATCAGTTGAGGAATTATTAAGAATTTACCTAGGTCCACATCAAAAATGTGTTTTCACTTTGTTGTTTCCCAAATTTTAGTTGGAGGAAAATTTGTGCACCTTTTGCTAAAAGGCTGGCAGCCAATATTGACTGAAGCTATCTGTCTTTCTATTTTTGGCCATACTCTTTGATGTCTTGGATCCATTTGCATCATGAACATGATTGCAAGCTGAAGCTAAAATGACGCAAAAAATAAAGGAAAGAGAAATTTGATATCATTCTTCTATTTTGGACATGGCTTCCGCAGCACAATGGCACTAAAAAGGGAAAAAGTTTTTATAAGAAAAAAGAGGGGGGGAAAACTTGAAGTAGTTAGAGCAAACAATACATTGTATGGATTGAAAAAGAAGAGTAAAGCAACAAATTTATATTTATGATTTCTTATGTTCATCACCAAATTTTTTTAGACAAATTTAGGAGTTTATTTTCAAAATTTTGTTTCTTTCTTTCTTTTTTAAAAAACTTTTAGCCACTTTTGGAATGATATTTTTTTTTACGTTATACTATTAAATGTATATGACCTTAATTATAACATTTTAAATAGTTAAAATAAGATACAATGATCACTTCAATTGGGTAGGGTAGAAATTTCTTACTCCAGTGTACTTAAGAAGACATCTCCTTTACCTTAATCCTATTCGTACGTGTTTGCAGGCTATTTGATAAGAAAAGTTGGACAATTATGTGAAGAAACCGCAACTTCTGATCAAACCGATCAAAATGTCTGTTTATTTATTTAGTGTCACCACCTCTTTTGTTTTCTCGTACTTTTTTTTTTCCTTAGAATTTTCTTTCTTCTGTGATTGGCTATAGTAATAAACAAAGAAGAGAGGGCAAAGATGCGGAGAATATAACTAAGCTTTTCCCCATCTTATCTGCCCTGAAATCAATATCATCATAGACCTAAATGTTCATTTGAAATTAGATAAGACTCTTTTAAACAAATTTTATGTATAAAGTGAATAAATAAAAATATATTTATTATTAAATTATTAACAAAATAAAATTTTAGTGCACTTTAAATTAAATTAAAAATAAATATATTCTTATTTAATCATTTTACACACAAATTTAATAATTGGTCATTACCAACTCCCACAACCTCTAGCAGCACCGTGCCCTTTTGGTTAACTAGTGGTATATATGAATGTTGAATTGTTGACACTGCTCTTTTTGACCTAATACATGTGATATTGACTAGTTATCCCTTCCAATTAGTTGTTGATGATACTCTCAATTTAATGGCTAGATTTAAGAAATATCGTAATAGAGAAATTTTTAGGTGGACACGGCCTACCACGTCATCATTTAGACACTCAAATTATTATTTAACATGTGTAAAAACATTGTTAATGATTGGTGTAATTATCTGATGATCCTAACTATCTTACACATGTCAAATAATAATTTAAGTGTTTATGATAAACCGTGCCCACTCAAGAATTACTCATCGTAATAAGTGATCACTACTAGATATTTAAGAAATGTTATTTCCTATCTTTGCACCTATATCTTTTTTTCTTTATATCTGAAGTCAATTGGGAAGAAAAAAAAATCAGGGAAGACAACCAAATAGAGGTAAGGTATTTTTATCAGGAAGAAAATCTTCCCGTTATATTGATAAATAGTAATCATTATTCATAAGTAGCTAATTGCACAACAATCTATTTTTCTCCGGCCAGCGCTGCAATGAGTAGAGTTACGTTATCCAATCTAGAAATAGTAAGCATTTATTAGGATCGGCCTGGCAATAAACTCTATTAACTTTTTATTCATCATCCATTTATATTTAAATTAATTCATTTCAATTAATTAAAATAATATATTCTAGTGAATTAAATTTATTGAATTAATTTTTAAAACGGATAGTTTATAATCCAACCAAAATATTTATTAGGCAATAAAATCTATTAACTTGTTATCCATCCAATCTATTCATATTTAAACAAATCCAGTTCAATTAATTAAAATAATATATTTTAGTGGATTAAATTTATTGAATTATTTTTTAAAAAGGATGGTTTATAAATATCCAACCAAAATATTTATTAGATATCCAATTTTCAACTCATCCAATAACTCAAAACTATTTCTACCTTAACTTTTACCGAAATGTCCTAATTTTTTCAATCTCACTCTTCTCTCTCGAGTTCAAAGAGAGAAAACAGTAGTTGAACTAGGAAGTAGTCATATTCCGATGGCATGTAAACTTGTTTCCACCAATGGAAAGTTCAGAGGAACAACCGTTGAATATGGTAGTGTTGTGCAAACTTTCTGTATACAGGAAGAAAGTGGTGTTCATAGTAGCGTTGGTTAAGTCAGCAACGAAAAAATTAATGGCGTTCATAGCAGAGCAGACATCATAGGCAAGGAAGACTATTCCATTTACTTAATATCTCTTTTAGAGAGAAAAAGAGATTTTTTAGAGAGAAACAAAATTTTTAGAAAGAAATTTTTTAGAGAGAGACATTTTTTTAGAGAGAATGAATTTTTTAGAGAAAGAATTTTTTTATAGTGAGAGAGAATTTTTTTTTAAAATATGATTTTAAATTGGTTGATTAAATATTCATTTATCGAATCCATTAAAATAGATTAATAAATATCAATATTCATCCATTAAATTGAGTTATGAATTAATTGAATAGTTATAACAATAATTTAATGTATCCTAAATGGATTATTAGTTTGTGTTTTATCCATCCATTGCTATATACAATCACTTTACTTTGGTATTTTTTTAGAAGATATTGATATCCAAAATATATTATCAAATATTTATTATATTTAATAAATTTTTCAAACGTTTATAATAAAATTAACAATTAATAAATTATTTACAATACAATATCTTAACATAACTCAAATGGTGTTTCCCAGCTCAACTAAAGATGGATGTTTGAAGTTCAATTCTCATCTCCCAAATCTGGTAAAGCCAGTCTCCCCAAACATAGCTTGAAGGACCTTTTTAGTGCTAGTGATGGGGAGGGGTTTAATATCACTAATCGAGGATTTATAGCAATCCAAAAAAAATTTAAATACTTTCAAATTAAGAGAATTTTAGTGCTATGTATTATTTAATTAATGCATATTATTTCAGTTATAACATAAAAAATATATATAGTTAAATAAAATATTATAATGACACACATAATTAACATAATACAAATTAAATAGCGTAAAATAAACAAGTTTTCTTTACTCCAAGAACAGCTAGAAATATATTTCATGCCATACTCAACATATTGGTAAGTAAAAAGCAACGGTAGTTCAACCATAATGAGGTCAGCTTCCGTATGAATTCCTCCATGTTTAGGCTTTTTCTGTTTTTAGTTTTAATACATATGCTTAAACTATTTTATTTACGGTAAAGAAAGCCTAAGAAAAAGCCTAAAAATCTAGGCTTTATTTATTTATTTATCATTTATGGAAGATACTGAGTTATGCTTTGAAAAATTTGTTGTT
Source organism: Ormosia semicastrata (assembly GCA_029884595.1). Classification (NCBI taxonomy): domain Eukaryota; kingdom Viridiplantae; phylum Streptophyta; class Magnoliopsida; order Fabales; family Fabaceae; genus Ormosia; species Ormosia semicastrata. Next base: position 29,553,841 of record JAQQTO010000041.1, on the reverse strand, counting down.
AGTTCTCAATCAAGTAACATACTTTATTTTGATATCTGATTTGACATATTAATCTTTTAAAAAAATTCTAAATATGATTATAACTAAGTATGTAATTATCATATTGTGATGAGTATTTATTTTTTATTACATATTTCAATAAAATAAAAATAGTACTAGTCACACAACATTACTTCACACCTTTACAATTTTCACGATCATAACTGAGTCTATATCATTTTTAGTATATTTACACTCTAATTCTGTTACACAAACAGGTATGAAAAATATGAATAAAAAGGGATGTATAGGTAGCATTATTTTAAAAGAATTACACCATATAATAATAATTTTTTAATTAGTCTTTTTCATGAAATTATTAAAAAAATTCTAAAATAATATCTAATGTCAAAACGGAACACAACCTTAAATAGCATAAATTCTTTATTAGAATTGCTTAAATTTTGGATTTTTTTGGTACAGGGATGAAAAAGAAACAGAAACAAGGAAACTAACGAACGAAAGAAACACACATCATATCAGCCAGAAGAGAACTCTGAATGGCAGCAGGAGGGTCACACAAAACACTGAAATTCTTTTTTGCTTAAATTTTGGATTGAATCTAACTAGTTTAACTTATCATTTCCTCACCACACTTATATAAACAAAAATACAATGTACAGCTATCAATATTTCTCCTTTACATGCCAATGAAGAAAGAAAACATACAAAAGCACGGGCTCATCGTTGCATTTTTTTCTTGCCACGTACTCCATGCTTCTATTCTTAATTACAGTTCACTTTTTTCTTCAAAATTTGAGTAAATTTTTAAATTTATCCCAGAAAAATTTAACGACAAATGCATTATTTTCTAAGAAATTAAAATTCCACATGTGATTCTAAAGGACCACAAATTTTAGCTACATTAGTCCTTGACATGCCAATATTTATGATTTCTTATGTTCATCACCAAATTCTTTTAGACAAATTTAGGAGTTTATTTTCAAAATTTTGTTTGTTTCTTTCTTTTGTAAAAACTTTTAGCTACTTTTGGAATGAGATTTTTTTTTTCATTATATTATTAAATGTATATGGCCTTAATTATAACATTTGAAATATAGTTAAAATAAGATACAATGATCACTTCAATTGGGTAGAAAATTCTTACTCATTATACTTAAGAAGACATCTCCTTTACCTTAATCTTATTCGTACGTGTTTGCAAGCTATTTGATGAGAAAAGTTAGACAATTATGTGAAGAAACCACAACTTCTGATCAAACCGATAAAAAATGTCTATTTATTTAGTGTCACCACCTCTTTTGTTTTCTCGTACTTCTTTTTTCTTTCCTTAGAATTTTCTTTCTTCTGTGATTGGCTATAGTAATAAACAAAGAAGAGAGGGCAAAGATGCGAAATTGCGAATGCGAACAATCTGAGAAACGAGAATAACTAAGCTTTTCCCCATCTCATTTGCCTTGAAATCAATATCATCATAAACCTAAATATTCATTTGAAATTAGATAAGACTCTTCTAAACTAAATTTATATATAAAGTAAATAATAAAGATATATTTATTATTAAATTATTAATAAATTAAAATTTTAATATATTTTAAATTAAATTTAAAAAAAATACATTGTTATTTATTCACTTTATACTCAAATTTAATTAGTGATTAACAACTCTCACAACTTCTAGCACCAACGTGCCCTTTTGGTTAACTAGTGGTATATATGAATATTGAATTGTTGACACTGCTCTTTTTGACTTAGATACATGTGATATTGACTAGTTATCCCTTCTATTTAGTTGTTGTTGATACTCTCAAGTTAATAGCTAGATTTAAGAAATATCTTAATTATTTAGTGTCACCACCTCTTTTGTTTTCTCGTACTTCTTTTTTCTTTCCTTAGAATTTTCTTTCTTCTGTGATTGGCTATAGTAATAAACAAAGAAGAGAGGGCAAAGATGCGGATGCGGACAATCTGAGAAGCGAGAATAACTAAGCTTTCCCCATCTCATTTGCCCTGAAATCAATATCATCATAGAACTAAATGTTCATTTGAAATTAGATAAAACTCTTCTAAATTAAATTTATGTATAAAGTAAATAAATAAAGATATATTTATTATTAAATTATTAATAAATTAAATTTTAATATACTTTAAATTAAATTAAAAATAAATACATTCTTATTTATTTACTTAACACACAAATTTAATTGGTCATTATCAACTCTAACTAGTGGTATATATGAATGTTGAATTGTTGACACTGCTCTTTTTGACCTGGACACATGTGATATTGACTAGTTATCCCTACCAATTAGTTGTTGTTGATACTCTCAAGTTAATAGCTAGATTTAAGAAATATCTTAATAAGTGATCACTACTAGGGGAGGCTGAATTTCACCTGGATAAATTTAACTGCTGCTATCTTCTAGAAACCTTATTTTGATGCCGACTTAACCTTAGCATCAGATCCAAGTTCACGGGACAATATAATTGCTAATATGAAGTACTCAGCTGAAACTTATGACATGTGCTAACCTTTGTAACAATACCTTTAAACTTTTTTGTATATAATATTTATGTATAATTGATTGAATTGTACAGGCAAAATGGAGGAGTGAGGATCCGCTCAAGAAAATTTAAAGTAATTTTCTTTTTACAAAGTTCTGGGCCACAGAAAATTTCATAATAGGAATATCATTTCAGGAGCCAATTTAGAGCTTGTTTGGTTTTCAATTTGCGAAATTTGAATGCACGGAAGAGCAAAATTTTTTTGCTTCTTCTCAAACTGTGATTTTGAAATCAAAATCCAATTACAAATAACTCAAAAATGATATTACCAAATATGTATAAGATAAGGTGGAACTATAAATCAAACATGCACTTAGTAGGTCTTGACTTTGGAGTCTGAAGTCGCCAATCACTAGACTTGCTTAAGCAATATTTCAATGGAAACCACCCTTGCTAATTGGCAATTGTTCTTTCCCACTCCCACTACGCCTACCTAAAAGTGTTTCTCATCCTGCTACTTTTCTTCTCTCCAATGGTGCGTCTATGAGTGTTCAACGTTGTTTGAGGGTGAAAGTACACCAGTCTGCTCATCCTATTTTCTACTTTTAATATTGTCATAACCACTCCCCAACATACCACTGTTAGATTTATTATATCAATTAACAAGCAATATGCTTTTCCACAACCAACTTCTACGTTTGTATTTAATTATTACTAAATGATATTTGTTTTTATGATATAAATAAGCAAACATGCTCCCTCACACGAAGTAAACACAAGCATCATGGTCAGTCCAGTGTCCATGCAATCCAGATTCTTTCTGACCTTGGTCTATTAATCTCATTTCATGTAGCTAAGCTGTATTGTTCTGGAAAAGCTAGTTCTTCATGGGCATTATGTCATTCATGAGTCTCATTTTCCTTGCTTATTATATACTTGTCCATCTTTCTCAAATTTCCTTAGCACTTGACTCCATTTCTCAGTCCTTGTCCCTAAGTGATAATGGCACAACCTTAGTTTCCAAGGGTGAAACCTTTGAGCTTGGATTCTTCAGCCCTGGAGATTCCCAGAAACGTTACCTGGGGATTTGGTACAAGAAAATCCCAATTCAAACAGTGGTTTGGGTTGCAAACGGCCTCAATCCAATCAATGATTCATCTGGTATCTTAAAATTAAACATCACTGGGAACCTTGTCCTCACCCAGAATGACACTGTTGTTTGGTGTACAACCTCTCTGAGAAAACCTGATAGTCCAGTAACCTTGCTCTTAGATTCTGGCAATCTTGTGGTAAGAGATGAGAAAGAATCAAACACAGAAGCCTACTTGTGGCAGAGCTTTGACCATCCAACTGATACTTTCTTACCAGATATGAAGTTTGGTTGGGACTTGAGAACTGGTCTTAATAGGCATCTAACAGCTTGGAAGAGTCCTGATGATCCATCTCCTGGAAATTTTTCTTTTACTATGGTGCTCAATAACTACCCTGAGGCATATATGATGAAGGGTAACCAAAAGTTCTACAGAAGTGGACCATGGAATGGCCTGCACTCAAGTGGTTCACCACAAGTAAGGACCAACCCCATTTATAACTACAAGTTTGTTATGAATAAGGATGAAGTTTACTACACGTATAGCCTCAAAAACACATCTGTTATCACAAGATTAGTATTGGATGGAACGAACTATGTTCGTAGACGCTATGTGTGGGTTGAAACAACGCGAAGATGGGAGATCTACACATCAGTGCCATTGGACTTATGTGACACTTATGGCCTTTGTGGAGCTTATGGATATTGTGTTATTACAGATTCACCAGTGTGCCAATGTTTGGAAGGGTTCAAGCCTAAGTCACCTGAAGCATGGTCCTCAATGGACTGGTCTCATGGATGTGTCCGAAATAAGCCATTAAGCTGCAACGACAAATACAAGGATGGATTTATCAAATTGGCTGGCCTGAAATTGCCAGAGACTACACATACTTGGCTGGATCAGACAATTGGTTTAGAGGAATGCAGAACCAAGTGCTTAGATAACTGTTCTTGTATGGCTTATGCAAATTCAGATATCAGTGGACAAGGGAGTGGCTGTGCCATGTGGTTTGGTGATCTAATTGACATTAGACAGTTTGCAGCCGGAGGGCAGGACCTATATGTTCGAATGGATGCTTCAGAATTAGGTAGGAACTTACTTTGCCACTTACTAGTCCTTCAAAAAAATTTCTTATCTAGAGTCCATTTTCATCTTTGAACATTTGAGTTCCAACTTTAAATTTGTGGTTTAACCATGGCTTTCTGTTTGATCAAATTCAATTAGAAGAGGCCAATAATGGCCACAAAAAGGAGAGAGTCCTAGTGGCAGTAACAGTTTCTCTGGCTATAGCAACAGTTTCTGGAATACTCATACTTGGTTGGTGTTATAGACAGAAATCACGCACAAATGTAAAAGGTAAAATTCACATTTTAGTTTTTCTTCTCAAAAGGAAAAAATGTCTACATTGTTTCATTGATGTTCATAGCATCGTATTAGATGTACGCATATTATTTGATAACCATATAGTGATCCACCAAACAAAAACCATCGAAGTAAACAGTGTATAGGTGCCAATTTGGTTCACCTTCTTTTGTTAATAACTGTATGCTAAATGAGAAGATTGTGTAGTTCAAATTTAGGGAAAAAAAAGGAAAAAAAGTTTAGGGGGCTTGAGAAGTCATGAGTGACACTTGATCTGAACCCTTCTTTGAATGGAGGTTCCAAAATGAAGTACCCAATAAATATTTGTCATTGTTGTCACCCTTAGTCCTTTAATGACTAAGCTGCTGCTCCAGGGAGTATTTAGATAATCATAAGTTAACGAATATCATAAGGCCTTTATATAACATTTAAGAAAGTGTTTGTCTGCATCAAAATCATGACTGGTGTCCAGCGTGACTAAATTGTCGATCACAGAGTAATACAGACAGGTGGCCTCACTTCAAAACAGTGAAACAACAAAATCCTTTGTTTGAGTCACTATTCTTGGTTGCCACCAATTGGCACATCATATTATTGGCAGGAAAATATTTTTTTCATTTTTGTCTAGCTAATCTGTGGGAAAAGGTACATTAGCATGAACTTTCAATTAGTTATCACAAAATTAATTAAGCTTGCAACACCATTTTCTGTGTATAATTTTCATTTCATATGTTGTTTTCAGTTTCCTTGCATCCACTTGGATTTGCTAGCCCTCTCATTTCCTTTATCATTTCTTTTGGCTGGGGAAGAGGGGTTAAAAGGAAGAAATCTGAGTAGGATATAGGAATTTTTCATTTTAAGAAAAGATGAAGTTTTAGTCCTTTCAAAATTAAAAGAAATCAATGCAGCAATTTATATATGCTGCCATGCTTATCACAAATCTGAAACCGCCCACTTATGCTTGGTCAGAGAAATTAGACTTTACTGACAAAGGAGATCAAAACAATGGAGTGCAAGTGGATGACATGGATCTACCAGTCTTTGATTTGTCAACAATAGCCAAGGCCACTAGCAACTTTTCAATCATGAACAAAATCGGAGAAGGTGGTTTTGGACCTGTATACAGGGTAATTTGCTTATAGATTATTATGAAATTAAGAATTGAGAAGCAGAAATAGTAAAATGAACGTCTCAATTAATTTGAAAATTTAAATTTTCAGGGAACAGTAGCAGATGGGGTAGAAATTGCTGTGAAGAGGCTTTCAACAAGCTCAGGACAAGGATTGACTGAGTTCAAGAATGAAGTAAAATTGATTGCAAAACTTCAACACCGCAATCTTGTAAAGCTTCTAGGATGTTGTATTGAAGGAGAGGAAAAAATGCTGGTTTATGAATACATGCCTAACGGTAGCCTGGACTCCTTTATTTTTGGTATGGATCCTAGGAACTGTAAATTTAGATGCTTAACTGTAGTTTAATGGTTTCAGTATCCCTTAACAGCTTTTCACACTAGAATTTTTTTTACAGCATATAATCAAATTGGAGATATTTTTGTTTCATTGTGATGGAAAATTTGGCAGATCAGCATAGAAGTGAATTACTAGACTGGTCAAAGCGCTTCCACATTATATGTGGTATTGCTAAGGGCCTTCTCTATCTTCATCAGGATTCCAGACTAAGGATTATTCACAGAGATCTCAAAGCAAGTAATGTTTTACTCGATAATGAGTTGAATCCCAAAATTTCAGATTTTGGCATGGCTAGAATTTTTGGAGGAGATGAGAAAGAAGGAAACACAAAGAGAATAGTTGGGACTTAGTAAGTGAATGTGTGTTTTTCCAATCAAACTGAATTCATAACATCTGTTTACTCCTCATTAAGGGTTTCATTTCAAACTGTGTTCTGCAGTGGTTACATGGCACCAGAATATGCAACTGATGGGCTATTTTCAGTAAAATCTGATGTTTTCAGCTTTGGTGTTTTGTTGCTGGAGATTATATCTGGGAAGAGAAGTAGAGGATATTATAATCCGAATCACAGCCATAATCTCATAGGCCATGTAAGTATGAGAGACAAGTTGTTAATTCACATGTATAAAACAGGTGAATGACAAGCAAGTTTAATGTGTTTCAGGCATGGAAACTCTGGAAAGAAGGAAGACCACTAGAACTGATTGATACAAGCTTAGGAGACTCTTGTTTTCTGTCAGAAATATTGCATTGCATTCATGTTAGTCTCTTGTGTGTTCAACAGCATCCAGAGAATAGGCCTGGAATGTCATGTGTGATCCTAATGTTAGTAAGTGAGTTCGAATTGCCTGAACCCAAACCGCCAGGTTTCTTTGGAAAAGATTCAAGCGAAGCAGATTCCTCCACAAGTAAGCAGCAATTGAGCTCAACAAATGAAATAACCATTACCCTATTAGAAGCCCGATGATATATTCCTTTGGTAAGCACGTCCATGTTGTATATATGCATAATATTGTATTAGAAATTAACTCAAGGTCAAGGACTATATTCTTTCACTCTTTTTCTCCCTTTCTTTCCTGTGTGTGAAGCAGTGATTACTCATACCAAACCGAAAGAGAACAGCAAAGCTTGCATACACATGAAGCTGCAAATATGATATATTAGCAAAAAACAATTAAGGGGTCACAAAGTTAACCAAGAAATCCAATTTATGGTTTCCTACTTTCCATACCTTAATGCAGGGTCAAACTCTTGCATCTTAGTTAATATTACCATGAAATCCTTTGCAACTGATTACTCCTGTTTGAATAGAAGATAATAACATAGTAACATCAGGTGATCAATCATTTGTCATTTCTTTGTTTCTTTCTTTCTTATTCATCAAAAGAACAAATAATTAAAAAATTAGATAGGTTAAGTTAACACAAGCAGAAATGCTTCAAAGTTACTGAGCTCCTAAACTAAGCTAGAAAACACTGAATCAAGTTCACTGATCATTAAGAAGAAATTTATATATCCTGATACCCCTCAAATGAAGCTATCCTCCAAAAAGCATCATTGAATATTAGCTTCTGGATATGCTCTCTAATGAAATTGCTTCATTAGTGAGGCCAAGCCCGTTTCAGAGAAATTAGTTAAGTTCATCAAATTGGTTAGCATCCTATCTAACTGTTCCACCGTAGAGATGATAACATATGGAAAAACAATCACATCGAGCTTTTGTTGACCTGGTTCTATATCTGACAAAAACTGAGAAGAAAAAAGAGCAAGAAAATCAATAACACTTACTGGAGAAAGAATCTGTCCTCATAAGATATGTATGAGAGGTTTTAATAACTAACCAAAGTCTCCAATTTACCGTCATAAAAAAATTTTCAGGTCTTGGTATGCTCTTACTTGAAATCATAATCCCTCTACAGGTAACATTTTTTACACTCTAAGAACCTCTCAGACAATTCTTTAAAATGAAAAAGAAAGGAAAAGTGAAAGTTGTTCACGGTGAACTATCTTCCATTACATTTCATAATATGTACATATTTATAATTTGAAATTATATTTTGAATGGTAGATAAACTGATATGTCTAGAGTACTATTAAATTTTATAATATGCACATTTATAATTTTTAATTATATTTTAAATAATAAATATGTTGTCACGTATAGGGTTCACAATTAACACGAGTTTATATTAATATCACTCTTCTTGAACAGTGTGAAACACCTGGGAATAAAAATGTTTTGTCTAATTGAGATTTGAGTGAGACCCTATCATCCCATTAACACAAACGTAAGCCACCCTTTAGTCTGCATGGAGCAATATAGAAAAGCATTAGGGAGCATCTAACGGTTTTGGCTGCAAAAGAAAGTCACATTTCCATCACAGCTTTATTTGTGTTGTGTTCACATCAGCAAAAAGTTCCCATTTCTCCAACAGGGCCAAGATTTTTTAAAGTACTTTCTGCCTAGAAACTACATTTTGTTATCCTCTTAATTGGATGTTCTGCATTACTTTGCTCGCTGTAGTAGGAGAGAGAATGATGTAAAATTTAATTATGACAATATTTGTTCATAATTAGGAAAAATTTCAAAAAATTCCTTTGTACTATATGTAATGTGCACTTTGATCATGTTACTTTAAAAATATATAAAATGAACCCGTTACTTTGCGATTTATGCAGAGTACTACCAAAATGATAACAAACGTTAATTTTTGGATGAAAATGTACACGTGCAACATCTCAAGTGTATTTTGTCAAATACTGTCCAATTTCTGATGAGGGTAATTTGGGGATGATTCTTCTTCTTTCTGAATTTCTCAATTCCCTATACCCTAATTTCGCCCCCAAACCTTACCCTAATTTCCCAATTCCCTCATTTCCTCAATTCTAGAAATTATCTCAGGATTTAGGGCTTGAAAAATTCTAGGATTTAGGACTTGAAATTTCAGGATTTGATTCAGTTTCAAAAGTTGGGGTTCAAATGGATTTTGCACTGCTGTGGAGCTTGGTCATCCGCCATTAAATGGCAGATCTGCCACTCTTGGGTCGCTGCAAATTGCCATGAAAATGGCAAGTTTTTCCCCTCGAACCATCGTGGGCTTCTTCTGTTCTTGTTCACTACAAGAAAAATTGCGATTTGCGAAAGATAAATCTGCTGCAAATCAACTAAAATCCGTCGCAAATAAGCAATTTGAGGCGGATTTGCAACGGATTCATTATCACCGCAAAAATGGTCGTTGCAATATAGTTTGTGGTGGATTTTAGTTTTCGCTGCAAAATTTGCCGTAAATTCGTCACAAAACTCTCCAGAGATAAGCCGGAATGGGGTGTTTGCAACGGATATTTTCGCCGCTAATTTGCAACGGATATTTCAGCCACTTATTTGTTGCATATTTTTTCACCGATAATTTGCGGTTGATTTTTTCACCGCTAATTTGCAACGGATTGCGGTGAATTTTTTCACCGCTAATTTGTGGCGAATTTTAGCGATGGATTGGCAGTGAATTTAATTAGCAGAGCAATTTTGCGGCGGATTATGGCAATATTTTTGTCGCAAAATTTGTGGATTAAATAAAATTAAAATTAAATGTTAAAAAACCACAATTACATAACAAATCTTGTCAATGCAATTCCTGTCAATGATTACAACCTGATCCATAAAACATAACCGTAATTCTTGTCAATGCGTCTAACCAATCCATCAAACAAACATAACAAATTACAAAGTTTGTTCAAATACAACCTAATCTATAGAAAAGTTTAAAAGAAATATAAGAGAATCCATACAACACTCAAATATCAATTTTAATCCATATTCTCATCATCATTGTCATCTTCATGATCATCTTCCGTATCCTCATTGACTTCTTCTAATGTTTGGCTATTGCTGGCTTAGTTGAGTATCAGCGGCTTGTAAATATGATTTTAACAAATTGCCAATTTATTTACTCTGTTGACACTGGTATCGTTCAAATCGCATTTTCCACTCTACATCACGTTGTTGGCTCTATTGCTCCATTCGCTGTTAATTCTCCTGAGCCCAATCCTCCATCTCCTTTTGCAACTGCTCCTTAACCTAATTATAATATGTAAACACAAATTTATCAATTCATAACATAACTCATCTCCAAACCCACATGCAATAAGTTTTTCTTTTATGGGATAACCAAAAGACAAAAATCAATTAATCAAAAATGTTGCAACTATTACTTAACTTGATTAATAGCGTGCTCAGGAACTTGACTTGATCCAGGCCTTAAGGAAGATGACTCTCCATGGTCATAGATAGATGCTTGAGAACCAAGGCCATAAACACGACCCTTCTTTATCCCGCCAACAGTTTTAATCCAAAGCTCTCGAATGGTCATTTGTATACCAGATGCCCCTTCTTCATTTGAGCACTAAGAAGATTGTTCAGATTCCTTTATTTTGAATTTGTTCTAAAGATGGAAATAAAAAACCTCTTATGACTGTTGTTATAAGATGAGTTAATATTAAAATTTATAATTTCAAAAGAAATACTAACATAAATTTTTAGCTTTTGTAGAAACTCATTCAGTACGGTTTGCTTTCTTCAAATGTACGTGACAAAAGATCTCATCAACTGTGGGCTCTCTACCCTAAGTCTTAGCCTGTAATAATGAGAAAATAAGTTAATAGCAAAATAATAAAACATATTATTAAATAACTGATGATGATAATTACTAATTTCTATGCATGGGTGCCTGTAGAAATGTAACCACCAATGTGCAAGCATCCACCAGTGTCAGAAGCACGATTCATCTTTACTTGTTGACATATCTCCTTTTACACGCTACTAGCCCAGTGCCTGCATAAGTCTTCCCATATGCCTTCTCCAATCCAAAAAGGTCTTTCATTTAAGTTGCGTGCCTGCCCTAGCAAACTTAATAATCTCTTCTCCAATCCAACATGCAAGAATTGACGATGGTAGTCAAACCACCGAATTTTTCCCCTATGCTTCAAAGTGAATGCCTTTGTTTGATCCATGTAATATGGACATGCTAATTTACCAGCAGTCATCCATCCAGACAACATTCCATATGCAAGAAAGTCATTTATTGTCCACATCAATGCAGCCCTCGTCATAAAATTTTGTTTGATCGACACATCATAAGATAAACATTTGCCCATAAAATTTTCAGTTCATCGATTAATAGTTGTAAATAAAATCAATCTTGCTCTTGGGATTGTCAGGACCAGGAATAATGCACATTAAAAACATGTATAGGGCAGTCATACACATTTCTGGAGATAAATTATATGGAGTGACTATCACAGGCCAACAAGAATAAGGAAAAGCAGATTGATTGTAAGGAGTAAAACCATCGACACACAAACCAAGCCTAACATTTCTAGGATCAATTGCAAATTCAGGATATGTCCTATTAAAATGCTTCCATGCTTCACCATTGGATGAGTGAGACATCTCCCCCTCCTTCCTATTATTTCCACTATGCCATCTCATGTGTGCATATGAGCTCATAGAGGAATACAACCTCTTGAGCGTAGGAATAAGAGGTAAATAATGCATTTTTTTCATCGGAACTTCATTGTTATTTTTATTACTAGTTCTACGAAGTTCGTATCTTTCAGCACCACAAAACCTACATTGTTTGGCATTATCATAGTATAAAATACAATCATTTACACAACAATCTATTTTTCTTGAAGCAAACCCGAGTTTAGCAACCAATTTTTTGTTCTATAGTAATTCAGAGGAATTCATGAATCTAGTGGAGCAACCTCTCTTAATATCTCCATAAATGAATCAAAGCATGCATGCAGTACATTATAATCAGATTTGAGGCTTAACATTTGAACTACCAAGGATAACTTAGAATGAGTTTCGCAATCAAGCCATAATGGTTAACTTGAAGCATTTAGTAGATCATAAAATTTTTTGGCCTCTGGATGTAGAGGCTCCTCAACACTCTGTTCAAAACGACTCCTAAAATTCCCAAAGTCTATTCCAGTCGCATCACAAATCATATTTTGATATCTATCAACCACATCTTCATCTTCTAATATAGGACTATTAGCAGTGCTCACATCAGAGTTTGTATCTACACTAATTGGATCAAGCTCATCCTCTCCATGATCTGTCCAATACCAATACCTATACCTAGGTTTGAATCTTTTTTTATATAAGTGAACTTTCACAATCTCAGGTTTCAACAATTTCCCATTATAACACATCAAACAAGGACACCTAATTGTTCCTTCACTTAAGTAATGGGAAGATCAACATGCATAATTCACAAACTCTTCAACTCCACATACAAATTCTTATATAAGTCCTCTACGACCCGAATGAGTCCTATTATACATCCACCTACAATTTTCTGGAGCAACCATTTTCTGCAATGATAAATTTATAGTAAAATCAAAATACAAAATGTAAAATGCACAACATATGCTGCATAATAGATAATACAAATTCTCATGTTACTCCCAAATAAGCAGGCTAAAAAAATTCAAGAACAAACTTAATTTTATAATAATAATTAATATATTTTAAAATTATACCTTTATAAATATTTCAATCCAAACAACTATTATTTCCAAAATTCTCATCTCTCTTAACATGGTATGACCCTATCCCATATAAGAAAATACTTTTTCAGCACTTGATTGATAGTACTCACAAAAATCACACATCGTATACTTGATGAAATTTTGACAGTATTTTCCATTAGTCACTAAGTGCACGACTAGAAAGTGGTGACATCTACCACGCTCAAGTGTGCACCCAGAGAACAAAAGGAAATGTTGCACAACAAAATTTCATCAAGTATTTTATATGAAATTTAAGGAGTAACTATAATCAAGTGAAGGAAAAGTTTTTTCCCAAACTGTCCAACTTGGACAATTCAAGATTCAATACAATGAGGAGTACCTTCAAAAAGATCATGTGCTCATTAATATTGAATCTCAAATGGGAAACTAAGAATTCGCTCACCAATACAATTTACCCCATGCTAGTTAAAATTTTATACAAATTCTCATGCTAAAAGGAACACAAATATAGACAAACTAGGCAGCACTCTGCCTTAACTTTTATACTCCATTCTAGTTAAAATTTTAAGCACAAATGCTTCACAAAATGATGTCAAAACTAGGCAGTTTTCTGCCATGAATTCTAACCACCATTCAAGTTAGAAATTTAAGCACAAATGCTTTCACAAAATTCTATCAAACTGGGCAGATTACTACCATGGGTTTCAACCATGTTTTTAGCCAAAATATCATGCACAATGACAACATAATTCTAATCTCAATGAGGCAGCACTCTGTCATAGCATTTCCATCCTTTTTAAGAAACAATTTCACACCTCACAAGTAATAAAATGTTGGTTAAATCTGGGCAGCATTCTGCCTTCACTTTCTTTCACAAATCAAACTACAATTCCAATCAATTAAGCATCCCAATTTCTGCCCAAAAACAAGGTAGCTTGCCGTGGCTATTTTCCAAACAAAGTTTGGACAAAAACTCCATTAAAACATTCTCACATTCAATATACATCCAATAGAATATGAAATACAAATTTGGAAGTAAGGAACTTGGTTTGACTGTGTGATAACCAAGCAATAACACAATAAATTGTCATACTTCTCATCATGTCTAACATCACAAGTTTAATTTAAAAATCACTAGAAGAAAACAAATAAATTCAAGCCCTGAAACACTATTGTGCCCCTAGATTAACCGTAGCCTCCACATATGTAGAAACCAGAATCTTTGTTTCAATTTCAATGGGAAAAAGAATAGTAATTTGAAGGCAAAACCCCTGCCTCAAATCCCTAGCTTGTTTCCTTGATTTTCTTTCTTTTTCCTTCACTTTCTCCTCCCGTTTTCTCTCCTTTGTGAGCTCGTTGCTGCTGCTGAATGTGCTCTATTTTTGCCTCTGTTTTTAGAGGTAAAACTAAGTGATAAAAGGACAAGGAACAAGGGAGAACAAGGTTTAAGATAGATGGAAATAGAAGAGTGAAAATGAAAGACAAAGAATAGAGAAATGAGGATTTTCTTCCTCCGTTTCTGCTCTGAAATTTTGGCCGCTGGAAAACGTGAAAAAGAAGGGGGGAAGGTGAGAATATGGTTAAGAATTATCAAGATAAATGTAATGATATGTGTGGCGGTGGGTGAAAGAAAATATAACTAAATTTTTATACTGAAACTTGATATTTGTTATGTACACTTTAATTTTTTAAAATTAAGCTTTCAAGTATCCACAAGTCTTATAGAATATTTTAAGACTCAACTTAATCCTTAGATCCATTTTTTTCTTAATTTTTCATATACTGTTATTCGTCAAGTAAGTTGTAATATTCTTCTTAAATTAAATTGAACATGTAAGGTAGGTAAATATGTCTACCTTAAATTGTTTTACATACCAAAATATTCTTCATATTCTACTTGTTATTTTTATGAAATTTCATAATTTTCTGAGTTGTTTAACTGTGTCAGCTATTTCTCAGTAGCATCTTTAAAAATATCAAATTTATTCTGTTATTCCTCCAAAATTTTTTGCAACTCTTATCAATGGTTCTTAGTTAAAAAATAAAATTTTCATATTTATTTTCATCATTTTAACTGATTCTGTAGATACCTTAATTATTCTCTTCTATTTAGTGTTATAGAATTACGCTCAAGTTAATTCAGAAAATTATTCAAATTAATAGATAATTCTTACCAATATTACTAAGCTTCTATAACTCTGATTAGGGCTATTAGGTTACGGAAGATGTTACATACTTGATATCTATGATATTGAAAAAAAATTCAATACTTTTACATATTTTTAATTTATATTTTTTAATTAATTTTTTAATTTTTATAGTAATATAAATAAAATATTATAATAATTAGATAAATAATAGTATTTTTATTATATTTATATTAATTAAAATTAACTCACAAAATAGTAGTATCTTTATTTTAATTTAATATTTTTATTTTTATATTAATAATATATTAATTTCACTCAAGAACAATCTAAGAATAAGAACAAGTTGAAAGTCAAGTCTAAATAGTTACATTATCTTGTTAAATGGAAGGACTATACAATTTGCTCTTTAGAGATTGTAAATGAGCCTCTCCACATTCCACATACATTAGTTTCCTTTTCATTTTTTTTTTGTTATGAATATGAACTTAGAGAGAGAAGGGAAAAAGTGATAAATGAGGTTTGTATAAGGGAGAACACATTTCAAATTTGGAATTCTATTTTTAAAATTACAGAGGAAATTTATTTTTAAAATGGCGGTGGGTTTTTTATAAATTTTTTTGCCAAATTTTTAATTATATTTATCAATTTTGCGGTGAATTTTTCAACAGCAAATTTGCTTTTTAAATTGCGATGGATTATTTGCGGTGAATTTTTGTGCCACAAATTATTTTAAAATTATTTTCTATTTTTTATTTTTTCTTTGTATTTTTTATTATATTTATTAATTTTGCGTGAGATAGTTTCACTACAAATTTTAGTTTTTAAATTGTGGTAAATTTTTGCGCCGCAAATTATTTTAAAATTATTTTCTATTTTTTTATTTTTTCTTGGTAATTTTTTATTATATTTATTAATTTTACGGCGGATAATTTCACCACAAATTTATTTTTTAAATTGTTGTGAATTTTTTGTGGCAGATTTTTGAGACGCAAATTATTTTAGAATTTTTTTTATTTTTTTCCTGAATTTTTAATTATATTTATTAATTTTGTATGGATAGTTCCACCACAAACCTTTTTTTACAAAAAAAAATTTCATGATTGAAGTGTCGCTGAAAAAAATTTAGGGGGGGAATCCACCGTAAAAAGATCCATCACAAAATCCCTCTGAAATTGAGACAGTTTTTTATCCGCTACAAAATCTGCCTCAAATCCACCGCAAAATAGCTCTTTTCTTGTAGTGGTTGCCGGTTCGTTTTCTGGTGAAATTTGGCAAGATTGGTGGTTGTTTTAGCGACTGCAATCGAAATTCACAAGGTGTTTCCTCCATGGCTATGTTATAGCATCGCGAGGAAGAAGAAGGAGCTCGTTTCCTTGCTTGTACGTTGAAGAAGACCACACACAAGCTCATCTCAAGCTTTGCTCATCTCCTTACTCAAGCAATTCAGTTATGGAGTTTTAGGTTTTAGAATTAGGTGAGAGGAAGAAGAAGACCGCATTTGACACTCAAAAATTGAGACGTGCACGTGCTCGTTTCCATCCAAAAATAAACGTCTGTTATGATTTTGTAGTTCTTTGCACAAAATGCAAAATAATGGGTTCATTTTGCTCATTTTTAAAGTAACATGACCAAAGTGTACATCACATATAGTATAAGGGGTTTTTTTTTTTAAGTTTTCCCTCATAATTATGATTTTTTTTCATACTTAACATATTCAAAATTTTGTTTCACATAGAATAAAGATAGATAATATTTACCAACATACTGCCATAGTCTTTTGCACAAATGTAAACTGTTAGCAATAGCACCAGTGATGTGCTGCACACTAGGACCACCATGTTTAGCGCGAGCACACAAGCAAAAGTATAGAATGATTCTAACCTAAAGTTATTATGCCATAGACTGATTGGGTACTGATAACAACCGCTTAGATTAGGGACTCTATTATTTATTTATAGGGATTAGTTTTTCTCCATCAGCAAAAACAAACTCACTCTTATCAAATAGAAGTAGAAAACTCATGATCTCATCTTCAACAGTCAAGTTTATCTTTATCTAAAAAATGCATAACTAGTCACTATCTTATTTGACTTAGTCAGGGTGAGAGGTTGAGCAAAATGTGAGATCATTTTAGTTTAGATTTAATTTAAATATTAAATAAAAAATCTAATATTTTTTCACTTAGTGTAACATTTTCTTATACTTTTATGATATCTACAATACTAACATCTTTATGCTCACATCCAATTAGTGGTTAATTACATGAATCATGGTGATAGGTTCTCTTTTAAATTAGTATTAACTTCCAAGTATTACGATGTAATCTCCTCCTACCAAGAGCCACAACTTAACTAAATGAAGATGTTCAACACTTATTCTGAGCCCCAAATACATGTCTTTCTCAAACCAAAATGTATATATAAAAACGAGAAGACAAATAAAATAAACTAGAGTTTCAATATAATCAAAGGGAACTCGAATTGTACATAACTACATTAAGTCCTGTAATCATTACATGATCCTTGAATAACTTTGGTGGCATGCCTTTTCTCAAAGGATCTGCAATCATCAATTCAATGCTAATGTGTTTAATTAAGATCTCATTTGCTTTAACACGTTCCCTCATGGCTAAATACTTTATGTCGATGTGTTTGCTTTGAATTCCACTTTTATTATTTTTCACCAAAAAAATAACAGTTGAATTATCATAACATATCATCATAATAAAAAAATCAGAATATAGTATCTCCAAAAATATTGTAGCATGTTTAAAACTCCATCACATAATGGCAGGAAACATGAAAAACAAATAAGCATACAATTGTGCATGTTTCTAAATGGCTAGGCAAAGATTAATAAGGCTCTAACACCAAATGTAAAATTTAATTATAACAACATCTGTTCATAATCATGATTTTTCATGCTTAACATATTCACAATTTTATTTAACACATAATAAAGATAAATAAGATCTACTAACCTCCCTCCATAACCTTTTGCACAAATGTAAACTATTAACACTAGCGACGTATAACACATCAGGACCACTGCGTTTAGCATGAGCACACAAGCAAGAGTATAGATGCTTCTAATCTAAAGTTGTTTTACCATAGATGAAATAGGTACTGATAACAATCGCTTAGACTAAGGACTCTATTATTTTTTATAGGGTTTAATTTTTCTCCATAAGCAAAAACAAACTCCCTTTTATCATATAGAAGTAGATAACCCACGATCTCATCCTCAACAGTCATGTCTATCTCTATCTAAAAGACCCATAACTGACCATTACCTTATTTGACTTAGTCAAGATAAGAGGTTGAGCAAAATGTGGGACCACTTTAGTTTAGATTTACTTTAAATATTAAATAAAAAAATCTAACATTCTCTCACTTAGTCCAACATTTTCTCATACTTTATGATATTTACAACACTGACATCATTATGCTCACATCCAAGAGGTTAATTACATGAATCATGGAAGTAGGTTCTCTTTTAAATGAGTATTACCATCCATGTATAACGATGTAATCTCCTCCTAGTAAAAGCCACAACATGAACATGTTCAATACTTATTTTGAGTCTCAAATACATGTCTTTCAAAAACCAAAATTTATACATCAAAACGAGAAGACAAATAAAAACTAGAGTTTTAATATAATCAAAGTGAGCTCTACATAACTACGTTAAATCCCATAGGCATTACATGATCCTTGAACAACTTTGGTGGCATGCCTTTCATCAATGGATCTTCAATCATCAGTGCTAATGTGTTCAATTAAGATTTTATTTGTTTTAACATGTTCCCTCATGGCTAAATACTTTAAGTCGATGTGTTTACTTCGTCATCCACTTTTATTATTTTTAGCTAGAAAAACAGCAGCAAGATTATCCTAATATATCTTTATAATTAGAAAATCATAATATAGCATCTCCAAAAATATTGCAACATATTCAAAATTTCATCATGTAATGGCAAGAAACAATAAACATGAATAAGCATACAATTGTGCATGTTTCTACCTGGCTAGGTAGAGATTAATAAGGCTCTTATGTAAAATTTAATTATAACATATGTTCATAATCATGATTTTTTCATGCTTAACAGATTCCCAATTTTGTTTCACATAGAATAAAGATAGATAAGATCTACCAACCTCCCACCATAGCCATTTACACAAAAGTAGACTATTAGCAATAGCATCAGCGACGTACAGCACACCAGGACCACCACGTTTGAGCACATAAGCAAAAGTATATAATGCTTAATCTAAAATCATTTTGTCATAGATGGAATAGGTATTGATAACAACTGCTTAGACTATGGACTCTATTATTTATTTATAGGGATTAGTTTTCATCAACTAAAACAAAACTCCCGCTTATCAGATAGAAGTGGATAACCGATGATCTCATCCTCAACAGTCAAGTCTATCTCATAACTGACTACTACCTTATTTGACTTAGTCAAGGTGATAGGTTGAGCAAAATGTGGGACCACTTTAGTTTATATTTAATTTAAATATTTAATAAAAAATCTAATATTTTCTCACTTGGTCCAACATTTTCTCATACTTTATAATATTCACAACACTGACATCTTTATGCTCACATATAAGAGGTTAATTATATGAATCAAGGCAATAGGTTTCCTTTTAAATGAATATTGCCTTCCATGCATTATGATATAATCTTCTCCTTGCAAAAGCCACAACTTAACTAAATGGACATGTTCAATATTTATTTTGAGTACAAAACATATGTATTTCTCAAACCAAAATGTATACATCAAAACAAGAAGACAAATAAAATAAATTAGAGTTTCAATATAATCAAAGAGAACTCTACATAACCACATTAAGTCTCATAAGCATTAGATGATCCTTAAACAACTTTGGTGGCATGCCTTAAGTCAAAGGATGTACAATCATCAATTTAGTGTTAATGTGTCCAATTGATATCTCATTTGCTTTAACATGTTCCCTTATGGTTAAATACTTTATGTTAATATGTTTACTTCGAATTCCACTTCAATTATTTTTAGTCAGAAAATAACAGTTGAATTATTACAATATATATCTTCATAATTAAAAGATTAGAATATAGCATCTCCAAAAAAATTACAACATGTTTAAAATTCCATCACATAATGGCAGGAAACATGAAACAGAATAAGCATACAATTGTGCATGTTTCTAAATGGCTAGGCAGAGATTAATAAGGCTCTACTACCAAATCTAAAATTTAATTATAACAATATCTGTTCATAATCATGATTTTTCATGCTTAACAAATTCACAATTTTGTTTCACATAGAATAAAGATAGATAAGATCTACCAACCTCCTGCCATAGTCTTTTGTACCAAAGTAGATTGTTGTACAGCAACAGCACCAGCGACGTATAGCACACCAAGACCACCGCCTTTAGCATGAGCACACAAGCAAGAGTATAGATTGTTTCTAATCTAAAGTTGTTTTGTCATAGATGGAATAGGTACTGATAACAACTACTCAGAATAGGGACTCTATTATTTATTTATAGGGATTAGTTTTTCTCAATTTGAAAAATATACTCCCTCTTATAAGATGGAAGTGGATAACTCATGATCTCATCCTCACTAATCAACTCTATCTCTATCTAAAAGACTCATAACTGACCACTACCTTATTTGACTTAGTCAATATGAGAGGTTAAGCAAGATGTGAGATCACTTTAGTTTAAATTTAATTTAAATTTAAATATTAAATAAAAAATCTAACATATGAAACATTGTGTTGGGAATCAAAATTATCAGAGTGGGCTTCTAGACCATAAGTTGCGAGATTTGGTCACAAGCAAGCATGGCATAAAGTGCAGCATGGCCCATTCGGTCCAAAGATGCTAAAATTGTTATTTAAAGCAGGGCTGAATATTAGTTGATCAAGTCAAAATTGAAGAAAGGAGGAAGTGGAGAGATAAGTGTCTAAAATACAGGAAATTGAGATTTGGTGGTTGTGTGATGAGTGTACGAAAGTATTATTTAAATATTTTATTATTAAACTAAAATCTTAAAATATGAATAGAAATAGTTAAAATTATTGTATATTTTTAAATTTATGATAAAGTATAATAATATTATTTGATTCATATAATTGATTTTATTTAATGAGAAAAGACTTTATTATTATTGTTGTATTATATATTTTTAAATTGAGTTTCTATTCACTTTAAAATATTTTTGAGAAATATTTTGTATTTATTTTAATCAATTTAATCATCATTCAATCTTATTCATTTTGGCTAAGTAGGTAATTTGGTGAGTGAAGAATGCACATCAAGAAAGAAATGAAGTCAATTGCATGGAGATCCACGGTCAAGCAAAATTGAAGGCACATGACTAATAAATGTCACATGGTCCTATAATTAAATGAATTAAAAGATGCCACTTTTATTTCTGTTAAACCCACGGCCAAATAGTAGCTTGGAAGCTAATGAGTAATTGGGCCTAATGGAAGAAAAAGAAAAGAAGCCAAGTGCATTGTAATAGCACAACGGTGAGAAAGTTATAAATTGAGAGAGTTGAGAATAAGCAGGTGCCACTCCACTGTGCGCCGTACATAGAAAACGGAAGAAAAGAAGCTACGTTGCTTAGAGCGTGTTTGGAAACCCGTTGGGGTCACCAAACTTGTTTTTAAAATTCTTGAACGACGTAAACAGCATGTTTGGATGTTTTCAATTTAGTTTTTTTCAACTGAATTTTAAGCCAAACGTACGTTGGCTGAAAGGCAACAAAATGTTGCTTTTGCATTAAAGTTGATATTTCTAACTCACTTTTGAGATAAAAATTTCCAAATATAAATTAAGTTACTGCAAACTCACTTTTAACTAAACTTAAGTTTGTAAACACACTTTCAATTAAACTTAAATTTATCAACTGTAATCCAAACACATACTTACTGTGCCGTGTACAAATTGAAGATTGAAAAGAAACAGGATGTACAGCGCCGTGTACGAAAAAAGAGAAAATTGTGTGTAAAGAAGAATTTTAATAAGATAATTTTATTACGTTTTAATCTTATTATAACTTGTTAAATTCTTTGTATCAAGGAAATGATGAAATTATATTAAATTATTTTTATTTAATTTTAAATTTAATATTTATTGATTTTATTTTTCTATTAGATTATATGAACGAATTTTAAAATGAGTTCAAACATATTTTTCTTATATTTTGTAATTTACTTGTGTCATCTGAATGTTAGTAGTAATTATTGGATATTAATTGTATTTCTTATTAGAGATACACTTGATGATTTTATAATCATTATTAATTAAAAAATTTATCATACATGTGATTATTATTTTTAATATTTTATTAATATATTTTTTGTGAGTACCTATTTACCGTTAGATGTTTATGAGTTAAATTATGTAGGTAAAATAATTTGGTATAATTAACGTTAAAATTAATCTTGGTATATTTTGAACCTTAATCATTTTATATTTGATATAAAACTCAATGTGCTTTACTTTGTTTTACTTTAATTTATATTTAAAATTAATTTTTATTTACTTTTAATCATTTAATATTTTTCTTTGGTTTCTTTGTTTCTTTAGTTATTCTTTTAATTTTTCTATTTGTGAAATCGACACCTCAAAGTTATGCTACAATTATCACGTTATTCTTCGGGCGTAATCAGCTGCCAACATTCAAACATGCAAATGAGGGCATTTTTTTACAATTTTCTTTGCTGAAGGTGGGTGAAAGCATGTCATGGAGATGTCCCATGACCTAGGAGTTCATGGAGTGACCTAGGAGTTCATAGAGTGACTAAGTGAGTAGAGATTATGCTCTTAAAATTAAGGAAGATGGAGGTTGAGGCCTAAATGTGCATTGAAGCTGTGGTTTTTCTAGTTCTAACTCTATAAATAGCCTCTAAGATTTAGAGGAAGGGACCCCCAATCAATCACACAAAAAATTATCTATTGTCCTTCAGTTTATCTATTGTTTTCTAGCATTTTACAATATTTCTTTTACATTTTCAGTCATTTATTGTTTTCCTTTTATATTTCTAGCACCTTCATAGCATTTCTTTACAGCTTTCATTTTTTACTTTATGCAATTTCTTTTGCTTTGTATTTTGAAACACAAGTTACTTAGGGCTCTTTTGGTACGAATGATAGGATAAGACTTGATAGTATTGAACTTAATAGTATAAGGCCTGATAATATAAGATTTAATAGTATAAGACCTAATATATAAGGATTAGGGATATCAGAATGTTTAGAATTGTAATAGAAAAGTCTTTATGTGAGCTTATATATCAAAATTCAATTAGGCCTAATCTCATCCCCCCAAAATTGATTAAGTTATCCATCATTTTAATGTCTAAGAGGGGTTTGATGAATAAGCTAGCTTATACAATTCAGTGTTTGCGTCAAACAACTAATAAGATCATAATATATTGTATTAACTTATCTTATTAGGTCTAATACGGCACGCTAAACAGACCCTTAGTATATTTCAATTTTTTCGCATGTAATTCGTTAGATTTTAGTTCTTTAATGAAAAACAATGTTTTTCACATTATTTAACTTGTTTATTTTGAGTTCATTGTTAAGGGCTTGCTTTAATATTTCAAGAACTCACACTAAAAGGCAAATTTCTCCTTGTTGAGAGTTTTTTAGGTGAAGTTCATCCTACATTAGAACAATGGTGAAAGTGTAAAGTTTGACTTTATTTCACAAGCAAAGTTAATTTTTGCTTTTTTTACACTAACACATTAAAATGAAAGAAGAAATAATCTGTATTAAAAAATTAAAAAAAAACTCATTTTATTGTGTCTTTTTCTCACTTATTACACACTGTGATGTTCTTTGGAAACTTTAGAGGATCCCCTCTTAATTACCTACTTAGGAAAAAAAAAAAGAATAGACTTGGACCTTTTAACTGTTCCCCCCCCCCCCCCCCCCCCCTTAATAAGCAAAATGATTTGTGGAAATGCATGAACCTTCATTATGAAAAGCAATTTTAAAGATGAACACTTGTCAGCCTTCAACCTTCATGCTTAGCAAGGACGCCATTACTTGTTCAGATCTCCTAGGCACTTTACAGTTGATCCATTTGAATTTCTTATACGTTGAAATTCAAATTAAAACACCTTGTCCACACGTTAAAGCATAGCCCAAAATTGACCAAATGACCAGCAATCCCAGAAAATCATCAATTTAGCTCCCCCCCCCCCCCCCCCAAAAAAAAAAAAAAGAAGACAGAATCTAGAGTTGTATGGACCATAATATAATTTGTTTGAGGGGCAATAAGATCTCCACTGGGATGCTGCTTATCTTGTAGAATTAGGTGTTACCTATCTTCCACGGGTCCAATCCAATCATAAGTTCCCCAACGTCTTGGGTAATTTATCCACACCTTACAAAAACAAACATATTAACATTACACCTAAAGCAACCTATTATCTACAGTTTCTTTTGTAAAGCGGAAAGTAACCAAGGAAGAAAACGCCTATATTATTTGCAAGTAGCTAACCATGAAGATTGCATACGAGGTGGTAGGTGCACGGTAGTATGGAGTATGCTTTGTACCAAGCTTAATCAAAAGATTCGCAGGTTGGTTCCTTCTCTGAGTGATCTGCACCATAGAGAATCTTTGACTTTCATATGAATAAAATGCACAAAAATATGAATAGATGTGTGTGAATAAAATGCTATTTTTTGAAAAAATCAGTCAAAAATGAGATTTTGCAGTCCATCAACAATTAAAATTATGTACTTCAAAAAAACATAAAAGAAATGTGTATGTATTAAGAAATTATAAGATTCTAACCTTTTTTTAGAGTATTATTATTTGATAAGTGAGAAATTAATCTTTTATAATACAATCAGACATATAAACAAAGACTCATTCTAATGATATTATTTTTATATACATAAATTTTGAAATCAAATATAAGACTAAGGGACCCATATCCTTCTAGTTTGATCAAGACACGTTGGTTTAAGATTCTAAATTGAACTATTGAAATTTTATTTATAATAATAGTATTAAAAAAATCATATACAACACATCTTGATTTTATTGTTTGACTTTCAGTGTTCTCTTTTTTTTTTTTTGATGAATTTCTTAGTGCCGTTTAAACTTTTGTTTTATCCTGAATTTATAGTCACGAAGTAAAGGAAACCAACCGTCATGGGCCTCAACAAGCTATGTTAGCCACACAGCTGGCATGGCCCATTCAATATTATATATTCTAATAAATCGAAGAGTTGTAGTAAAATGGCGTAGGTCAAGGTGAACCGATGGGGGGAAATAGTAGTAAGCTTTATAAACAAGCAACAATATGACTTTGAAGTGTGAACATAATTGGTGCCGACATTGAATCCGTGAAGCAAAAGCCAATTTTCATCTTTGTGCTTATAACATGTGACCCTTTTAATTTGAGTAGCTACTCTTCTTAGGAATCATGAAGCAAGGACAACACAATAATTATAATCCCAATAATAATGGAGACATATAGTCGGTTTCTGATTATCTAAGGGAAGGGAAAGGAACGACCATCTTTTCTTTTCTTTTCTTTTCATCTCAATGTGAATTGTGAAGGAACAGTTTCATTATTCGCCTAACTTTTATACTTTAATTTTTTTTCAACTCATTCACAAATTCATACTGTATCTCACAAAAATACTACAGTTACATACAGTTTAATGTGATACTCCTCTCACACAAAAATACAATGGATGAAAGTTAAAAGATATTTAGTTGGATGAAAAACATTTTCCGTGAAGGAAAGGTTGCCTTGCTCCTTTTCAGTTGCAAGACAAAACTTGCTTGCCCTGTAACCAAATGTTTCTATTGGACATTTTTATATAAAGCGAAAAGCTTACGTTCATCATGTTACACAGGCTGAAGTACATTTTTCAGGTTCATTGATGTAAAACAAATTAATATAACACGTTGTTAGGTGAGTTCATATTGAATTTTAATCTAGCACTAGGATAACAATATGATGGCGCTGGACCAAATTTGGAGACCTTATTGCCACCAAATCGGGAAGACATGATAAAGTTACATGTTACTATTTTATAACTTTCATTGAACATGGATATATATAAGGCCTTGACTTTGTCATTGCATTGAAGCAAGCCACAATTATATATTAAACGGTATGTAAGTGTTACACATTTTACTATATTGTATTTCCTTCTCTCTCTCAACCTCTTAATTAATGTCAGATTCAATCTTAAAAATTTAGAACAACAGCAAGAAATTTTATCAACTATAAATAACAGGAGTGATGTTTTCCTATATTTAAATTTTAAAAGAAAATGAAATAGAATGCAGTTAACATTAGTAAATAAGAATAATAGAAGAAAAAGTCCAGCACATCAAAATTTAGCTTCCAATATATTAACTAACTCCTACAAATTTAATTCAGACTCTATCCTATTTTGGAATATGTACATTAGTATCCAAATTCATATATAATGATTAAGGGCATAATTATTAATTACAACTATTTTGTTTGATATGCGAAAATACATATTTCATATTTGAAATGAGGCCTTCATCAAATGAAGATACGACAAAGGAAGGTCTTGAAAAGACAGAAGAGATCATACTTCACGTCGCATGGTAAAGAATATGTGATCAAGGAACCAAATAGATAGATAAGAAGAAGGAATCAGTTTTTTGAAATACAGTCAGATTGACGTAGAACGAAAATATTTGTGAGGAGGGCAGGGCCTGTATATGTCGAGTGAAGATTAGCCTCACATTAAAGAATGTGACAAAACCTCATAAAAAAACATAACCAAACAAACAAACAGATGCAGCTTATTTTAGTTTCCACGCCGAAAGTTGGAGTGAAAATGATAATAGAATTGTAGACATGCAATTATGCAAACCATTTTGGAAAGGGATAAAACTTAAGTAAAGTTTTTTAGGTGTTTGTGATGCTTGTCTCCAATAGAAACATGATATATGTATATTTTTCTATAATTCATTAATGAAAATTTTAAAAATAATTATTAAGTAATTAAAAAATAAAACACATATCATATTTTTATTAGAGACAAGTACCACAAGTACCTAAGGAACTTTACCTAAGTTTTCTCCTTTGGAAAACTCTACCCAAAATTGGTCAAAATAGTCAACAACAGGTAAAAGACATATTCTTGATTTTAACTCGAGAGATTGTTGGATACTCCTAAAAGTAATGAGGGATTTCTTTTCCTCTATATTATTAAATGTATCACACATCAGTTATAATATAAAAAAGTAGTTATGGAAGATAAAAATAAATTATAATATTGATATGGTACATATTTAATGGTAAAGAGTAAAAAAAATCTTATTCCAAAACTATTGGAGAATTTTTTTAACTCAGTGCCTTTTTTCTTATTTTTTTCTCTTCAATTGTTTTTTAATTTTCAGTGCTACATTTAAAATGTTAAATGTTATTAAATGGGCCTATTAAAAATTAATGTTTAACATAAATAACAATTTCTAAAAAATGATATAAATGATTTTTAATAACAAACTATAATAAAATTGAAAATAATTTACATATAAGAGATTATTAATGACAAAGCATGTTCACTAGCTCAAAATAGAAAATTAATGACAAGACTTGAGCAATAATTAAGAAAAGAAATATAAAATCAAAATAAATTTGAGAAATCAATTATTTAATTTTTTTAAATGGCATCATTTAATATATAACTCTTTATAATTTATTAATTTACATGTGGATTAATATAATATAAAAAGGGATGTTTTTAAATTTTAGGATTAAAAAGCAAAGCCCTTTCATATTCCTTTTTTAGTATATATATATATATATATATATATATATATATATATATATGTATATGTGTATATGTATGTGTGTATATATGTAGTAAAAGCAAATTATAATCTCAATATTTTTTTCTATTTTATAAATTTTTTTCACATTTAATACTAAAAACAAAATTTTAAACTATTTCAATTCAGTATTTTTATACAATCATGAACTTTTAAAAAAATGAGAAGAATAATGTTAATAAGAATCAGAATGAAAAACACAAACAAGAATGGAAAGAAATATTTTTTTTATAAAAAAAAAAACGCCTGTATTTATTTTAAGATAAATTATTTTAATGTTATTATTTAGGATGCTAAAAGATTATTTCCATAATACTCATTCAAGAAATTTCGCCACAAAAACTACTCACTCATTGTCTCTAGCACAAGAGGTTGAAGAAAGATAAGATAACCACCAGGCAAATCTGTATTTTTTGGGTAAATGGCATATCTGTAATTTTATTGTAATTGCTATAGAATATAAATTTTGGTCAGCATGCAGCGTGTGTTACGTCATCTATTTCCTTTTGTCGACGCCCAAACACCAAATTATAGAAAAGTCAAACGCCATCAAACCTATTCAGCAATTGCTGCAATTCTTAATGCACTTCCAATTCTCTTCATTTTCATCACAATTCATACTCTTCATGGGCCCCAATCACAACTCATCATCACGCCTTATATTTGACCAACCAAACCAATTCAACGGCTCTGATCTCACCAACCCCACCCTTCCCAGTTTGCCCCACATCACTCATTAGTTTTCCAAATTCAAATAATATGCTTCTTGCATATCATTTAGGAACCAAAAATTCTTATACTCTTTATAGTGATATTCTGCGCATTTTTATAATTGTTAAAATTAATTTAATATTTTTTTCTCAATTCAAAGCTGTATATGGTTACTTCTCACATTTTTATTAGAGTAATGTAGTACTTTCAAAATATATAAGAATTTTTGTTAAAGAATACATCTTCTTACATTAAGAATAGGTGGCAAAATCAAAATATTGATGTTCAAAAAATGAAGAGATACTTTTTATAATCACATGACAAAAATTGCATAATTATATAACCCATACTAAAAGTCAACTCTTTCAAAAGGTCAGGACATTAAATTAATAATTTGATTGTAAATCAAGTAATTGAATCGAAAAATTTAGACATAAAAAATATATTTTTTTAAAATACTAGATAATAATATAAATTATAAAACTAAAAATGTTATTCAATAAGAGTATGTGGTGTAGTGGTTGAATACACTCATTATGAGCATAACCTGAACTGATCAAAGACCAACTTGAAGATTTAACTGTCAAATAGGCTGGGTCGGTATGATTCATATAATTATAAATTTTTCTTTTACAGATATAAGATAATACATGTATAAGAATGTGTATATAACATTACTCAAATTCAAATACCATAAAAAATCTCATCATTAACTCTAATACTAATAATTCATCCTTCCTTTCATTTACATATGGTAACACTTAATTTTGTTATAAATTTTATAAAATAGATATGCACCTAAAAGAAATTATAAGACAATATTAAAACTTGATTTTAGTGTTTAATCTTTTCTATCATATAAACTAAAATAAATTTTTAATTAAAAATAAATAAATTAAAGTAATATTAACTAACAAGCCCTTCTCTCTCTATATATTGGCCTTTATATATTTAGTTATTTAAAATTGAGGAAAGAAAAAATAAACACCTTCTTTTTGTCCTCATATATGTAATTGTAATGTACCCTATGAAATTGAAAAGCCTCCAGCTCATCATTCATCTAATAATAATTATTGCTACCAAGGTGTGTTAGTCTAAATAAAAAAAATTTATATTCATTAAATATGTGATATTAAATTTTATCTTAAAATTTATATATATAAAAATAATATTATTAAAAAGAATTTTCGTTTAAATGTCTGTTTATATTACAAAAAATTAATCTTTTACTTAATAAATTGAAATATTCTAAAAACTAAAAAATAATAATAATAATAACTAATGGAATGTGCCTATCGATTCACGTTTTTTATTTTATTCATTTGATTTTACTATTTTTTTTATTTCTTAAATGAGAAAGTTGATGTAAGGTATTCAGATTTTGTGAGTTATCAAGAGAATTATAGCAATTACATTCAGTTTTTGTGAGTAAAAATTGTAATTGTTACAATTCAATTTTTGTGAGTTATCAATAGAATTATAACAATTATAACTGTTAAGTGTAGAAGGTAGATAAGCGGACATTACAATTTGATCTTTTTTTAATTAGAGTCTAAATAAATATTTATAACAATTTTAAAAAGTTAAAAGTGAACACCAACTCACCAAGTCGGCTAATCCCATTATAATAGATTATAGATAATAGTTATATAGATAATAATTGTTATTATATTGATAAATGACGTAATAAAAGCTTCCAGAAAATGACAGCTTCTAGAGCAAGTGAATTAGTTCACGAAGACCATGATGATGATGATGAGCGTGACACCACCCTATCATCATTAATCATGTTGGATTCACCAAAAAAATAATCATTAATCATGTTGGAGGCAACGGTGTCGTTTCATTCTACCAAACAAATAGCCAATCCAAATTTTTTTTTTTGTTAAAGTGTACTTTTAATTTATATATTAAGAAATTAAAAATTAAAAATATTAAATAAAATTATTAAAAGTGATTATTATGGGTAAGTATATATATAAGTAAATTTATAAACACTTTTGATTTTTGATTTTTATTTTTTATTAATTAATTATAATTTTTGAGACACTCTTAATTGTTTATTTATATTTTTTATTAATCAATCATAACTTTTTTAAAAATAAAATTATAATTATAATTAATTAATAATAAATATGAATCAATAATAATTAGGATTGTCACTCAACCTATATAAATATATATAAATGGGTCTGCGCTCTCCACCATATTGCTGTAGTCAACTTTGGTTGTTCGTTCATCTCACTAAACGAATCACAAAAAACAGAGAGACTTTGGAAGACTTCATCAATGGGTGTCAAAGTTTATGTTGTGTATGTTTTTTCTTCTGTTATCATGTTTTGTTTCTCTTAAACTTTGATTATGTTTTCTGTTAATCTCTTATTTGTACTGTCCTTGTCGTTAGTGCTGTTTTTTTCCTTCTGTTGTTTTCTGGTCCCGTGTTTTGCCATTCATGCTGCTCAAGATGGAATTTTGTTTACTGGGTTTCCTTTACTTCTTCAAAGGGTCCTTAAATCTCAGGCCTTTTGAAAATTCCTTGAAGATCTGGGGGGTGTAACAATCTTCATGGATCTGATGCATTATTGTTTCGACTCTGTTTTTCTTTGTGTTCTATAATGGGATATTGGTTTGGGGGGAAGGTGTATCTGTTTCTTTTTGGGGTGTTGGGCAATAAGTCAAAAGAATGGTGTTGATGGCACAGAATATGAGAATCCCTTTTGTAAGTTCGTTCTCTTGATGCATTTGCTTTTTGAAAATTTCTGCTTGGTTTGGTAATCAACAGAATCATCCTCTACAAAAAGCACACTGAAATTGTTTTTCCTTTGCTTCGTTGTTCTGATTTGAGTTGGATTTTTTATTTTAAAATAAAATTTGTAAGACAACAGATTTGAGATATTTGGAGACACTTTGTGTATGTAATTTTGCAACACTGCAATATTATTCGGTATCTTTCAAATTTACTGTATCGAACATCCTCAAAGAAAATAATATAATTTTTTGCTGTTTTCACTAAGATTTCTCACATCAATTATTCAATTTACGAAATAAGATCTCATGTTTTGAAATGTGCTGATTGGCAATTGTTAAAAGCATTGGTGATTTGCATTAGAATCAACATTAGCACATTTCTCTACCTTTGCAGTATGGTTTAAATCATCAAAAAAACGATTTTTTTTTCCACTAAGATGACGTATAGCAATGAGTTGAAGCACGATATTGATGTTCCCATCCCAATTGCTTGATTGATAACAGTTTTCAGTATTTTTTGTATTCTCTTAGGATTAATATGTAACCAATAGATGGCTTGTTTTAATGATGGGTTCATCCTTTCTCTTGCAATACCCAGCAGTTATCACATCAGACAAGATTCTATTAGCACAGTTTTAATATATCTGTAAAACTCAAATTTATATATCTGAAGGAGGTATCAAACTTGGCATTTTCATTTCTAGGCAACAGATATCATTAATAGAAAAAAGGAAAATGAATAAATTTTCAGTATGGCTCTATAGATCTCTAATTGCTGTGCTAAAAGTCTAAAACAATAGTTATTGGATGTCACAAGCAGTATAAAACAATTTACGAACATACATACATATGCATGTGCAATTTGCATATATACATAATATCTACAGAAACAGAAATCCTTATAACAATATCTACAGAAATCCATCAAGGCATCCTTCCACCCCTGGGGGGTGTGCTTTTGCCTCTTCTGTTACCTATCTGGCTGCTATTTTCATTGGAAAAAAATGAGAGGAGAAAATCAGTGGACAAAGTGACTTTTATATGCTGTCTCTTTGTAAAGTCTTTCTCTGTAAGTTTTCTATAAGATTAATTTTATTCAATAGTCCCTCCATTGGTATGATTGATATCAAAGGGGAAGAAAAAAGGGTTGCTAGTGTAAATTGATCTTGATCTTCTGAATCTCTTAACTTCTGAAGTTATAACATATATTTGTTGATGCCAACTAGATAAACTGGCTTTCAATTTAGAATGGAGGGGGTAGTAAAGGAAACTATGAAGTCTTTATGTTTGGTTTTAAATCAACTAATTCTACTGCTTGTAAGTATATTTATTGTCTTTCAAAGTAGAGAATGCAAACTCCTGCTGGTTAGTGGTTAATAGGTCATTGATGTTGCATCATGGTTTTCTGATGTTTTTGAAGTTGAATGAGGATCATAGTTGTCTATGCTCCAGTCTATCATTTAGGGGCCACATTCTAACTTAGAGGCTTGGCCATGATATACTGGTTCTGATGGTTTGACTTGTGATCCTATCTTTTGGTTTAGCCATGATGTTTTTGTGAAAGGCCTTATTGTCTTTGTCTATATTTGTTAATGTCTGAGTGGCATTGCATGTTACTTTTTTTTTATGAGTTCAATTTCCATGCGCATGAGTGCAATTCATGTCATAAGTTCCTATTGTATGGGCTGCAATGTAAGCCATGATGATAAGTTACCTAAATTCAATGCAGTTAGTTTATTAAACTGACACAAAGTAGGCTGTCTTTTCTAAAAGGCAAACCAAGTTCCAATACAAAGGGATAATTCAAGTATTTGATTGTTGGTCAAAATTTGAAATCTAAGCACTACACATATGAAACTTATACAAGTAATTTAGATATTAGGTGTTCAGATGTTGACTAGTCATCTGTTTATCACAGATAAGATTCATCTAAAATGATCAGCAAATATTGCAATCATCTTGTTTTTTATGGGATATTTATTTTCTTATGCACTCTTGTTTTTATATAATTTTAGTGATTACTCATAACCTTTTGTGTTCACACTATATGCCAGTTGTTTTGTTGATCTGCATTTCCACTTTTTTTTTTTTGTTCCTGAGAATGTTGCTTAGCACCCCTTTCATTTCATCACCAAAGTGAATTACTGAACATGTTTCTGTAATCTTCAATTACAAAATGTGATTTTGACATTGATTTGACAGGTACTACTCCATGTATGGGCATGTGGAGAAACTAGCAGAAGAAATAAAGAAAGGGGCTGCTTCTGTAGAAGGTGTTGAGGCCAAACTATGGCAGGCATGTATTTATGTTTTATGTTTCACGTTTCCTATGCATTCCATTGTGTCATAGCATACAATTGCAAATGGTGAGCAACTTCAGTTCTAGAGCTAAGGCTCATTCCTCTGTAGAGCAGATAAATACATTAAAAATAAATTATTATTAAAAAAAAAAACTGCTTGTTTAACTCCCATTGCACTGTTATCTATTTAAGGTTGATAATTGGTTTTCAGCTTAATGTCATTGTTTCCTGCCATCCAACTGTCACAAGGTTGGTTTTAAACTTTCTGTTGGCTGAGTTCCTTCGTTGTGATCATACTTTCCTGTTGTTTCTTGAGCTTTCAGATAATTCTATTAATTACTTGTCACTTCTATGGCCCCAATGTTCTTTCAAAGCTACCTATATAAGTGCTATATAGCAGGAGGATCCCTCGCCTACGGTTTCCCACTAATCCTTTTATGATTAATTTTGGTATACTCTGTAGTGTCTGTGAGTAAGACTTTACTTCCCAAATTCACTCTTGCTAAATTTGAGAAAGGATGTAAACATTTACTTTTTTTGCTGGTGAAGGTTGTAAACAATTTCATTATTTTAAAAATAAAAATTAAAAAGAGCTCAGTTGCTGACTTTATTGAACCTGTGAACAGGTACCTGAAACACTACCAGATGAGGTGCTTGGTAAGATGAGTGCACCACCCAAGAGTGATGTACCTGTCATTACCCCCAATGAGCTCTCCGAGGCTGATGGTTTTGTTTTTGGCTTCCCAACAAGATTTGGAATGATGGCTGCTCAGTTTAAAGCTTTTCTAGATGCTACTGGAGGTTTATGGAGAACACAACAGCTTGCAGGCAAGCCTGCTGGAATCTTCTACAGCACCGGTTCCCAAGGTGGTGGACAAGAGACTACAGCGTAAGAGCCTCTATCTCAATATTTGGTTTCTTACTCAATTCCCAAGATGAATCAAATACTAATGTTGTGAAACTTGTGGAATCCATGACAGGCTTACTGCTATCACTCAGCTGGTTCATCATGGAATGATATTTGTTCCAATCGGGTATACATTCGGCGCTGGCATGTTCGAGATGGAGAAAGTGAAAGGTGGAAGTCCATACGGTGCAGGAACTTATGCTGGTGATGGCTCAAGACAGCCAACTGAGCTTGAGTTGCAGCAAGCATTCCACCAAGGAAAGTATATCGCCACCATCACAAAGAAGCTCAAGGAAGCTGCATAATGCTGCATTAATATAGTCATACTATTAAACAATACCAAAGTATTGCTTGAAAATCATTACCCATTTTTTAGCCTTGGAATATATTGAGTTCTATTTTTCTGTGCTTGTAGGTAATAATTTTTATATTTATTTTTTTCCAAAAAGGAAATGCTTTGTGTGTTACATGGTGCAATGGTTGTTGCTATTTGTTGAATGATGAAAGTTTGTTTGTCTTGTCCTTTCACATTAGGCTGAGAAAATACTTATTCCCATCTTTTGTATTCCCCCTTTAATGAATTTTAATGCCAATAAGCAAGCACATATACATTGCAGCAACCTGTTTAGGAAGAGCATCAGCTTTATATAAAGATTGCATGTTTGAAGAAAATTAATCTGCAAATATATCTGTATACAGCAAATGCCTTAATTTGTTCATGCTAAGGCATCAGCAAATTAAAATGATATCAACAAAAACAACAAAAGTCTTTTTCTAATATGTAGAATCGGTTACATAAATAATGGATCAAAGGATGTTGTATTTTGTAAAAAATTATAGATTAAAGGATGTTGTTGTATTCTGTAAAAAACCAAGTCTTCATATGATTCCATTTAAGACCAAGTTCATCTGATTTTAAAATTATCAAACTCAAAACAGATGAGTCCATTTAAATCTAGTCCATTTTAAAATTGAGAAAATTGAAAATTACAGGTGATTTGGATCAGATCACTATCACCTCTATTGATGTTGGTCATATATTATTTTTGAAACGGTGCCGAAAGCAAATGTGGTTACTGTATCATTTGGAACCAACCGTGCTTATTTTATATTTTGAAAAGGACAATAGTACACCTTCACTTCTATACAATATAAACCTTCCAAACCTTCAATATATATTGTCGGTTTGGATTATACTAGAGATAGCTTATCTCTAGTAAATTCTTCAATAATGAAAGTGGATTTGATCAGATTGCCACGAGCAAATTGGCATCTTATCCCATCCTCCATTTCTAACAGTTTCATTTTGGTTGATTTTGTCATCAGACCCTCTTTGTTAGTTCTCAACATGCAATGTTCTGCAAGCCCTTCTTTGAGCTACAAGTTTAACCATGATTTCTTAACCTAATTTTTTTTTACTTTGTTATATAAAATACAATAAAATTGTTATATATTTGATTGGAATAAATAGGTACTTACTGATTAGACAGTCCATGCAACACAAATAGGAAGCCGTTGAAAGAAATATTCTGATACACATTGGTCTACCTTTCTCTTTGTTGCGAAAGAAATCCAGTGTCATGTGATTCACAGAGCTTTTTCGTATTCTTGTCCATTTTTGTACCAATTTTTTTCTTTCCTATCATTAGTTTGTATCGATGAGTTTCTACTTCTGGCTTTGCAGCATCTGGTTCCACATTGTTTCATGACAAAAAGTGCCTGCCCTCTTATCTTTTCTCAACTAGCCACGCTCATGAATTTCAGCAGCAAGTTAATTTTTTTGGATTCCAATGAAACTGTCCTTCTCAAACATGATGAAGAAGACCTGACATTACACATGACAAGCAGAAAAACTTGGATTGGAATCTGCAGAAAAGTTTTGTATAGTCTTTAGCTTGTAGTATTGTTAATGATAAGCTTAGCTCATTGTTCTCTTCTCTGCTTATATAAATGCTCAACATGATTAAAGCTATAAGTGAAAGTTAAGCAAAAATATTTGTCTCTACAGTTGTATTGGGTAGCATATATAAAAAGTTGAGAAAAGGGATACAAATTATGGAATCTTTAGACAATTGATATGGACCTAAATAATTTGAAGATTCTATTCCTCCTCTTTTTGATCCATATATACTTTGGTATCAATGACATTCGTAGATTAGCAATCATGTTTAAGAATTATGCGACAGAAACTATTAAAAACAATGAAACGAGTTTTCTTATCAGCTAAAGAAGGAAACGGTGCCGAAATAATCTAAAATAAAAAGTTATTATATTAGTTCTTAGAAAGGAAGAGGCATATTCATGGCAACAACTTCCTCATAGCTAAAAAAGATGCTAATAAAACGTGAGAAAAACTATAATGTATCAATGATTTTCAAAATAAATGCGCTTGAACGATTAATTATGTACCTTAAATATGTATTACTCTACTCAGCTGCTATTCTGGAAGTACAAAAATGCCAGCAAAGAAAAACGGCTTTTGCTGGTTCCTTCTCATGTCTGTTATTCACTTCTAATCTCTTTCACATTATATACCTTAATGCTTTCCACATAAGATAAACAATGCCAGCGAGAAATATAGGAGGCTCCCTCTTATTATTTACTTGAAGTTAAATAAATAAACTCAGCTTGCTGAGATAACACAAAGAAACAATTGAATCATATGACAATTTCTTAGTGAAGACAAATTTTGTAGAAAGTAATTAGGCTTGTAATATATAGCGTGGAGCCCCATGACAGGCTAGCTTTGTTAACATAATAATGGCTAATGCTTAGATGCTCCATCTTTGCTTTAACATAAGTTCGGATCATGCTTGAGAAGTTAGAAAGTGAGATTTGGTAAAGTACTTTTAATCAGTAGGGCGCCACCCACATGGACCAGAACAAAATAGTTTATAATACTCTTTGGCCAATAGCTGCAAAGTCCTAACAGGTAAAGTTGTTGTGTTTGAAGATATACCAATCATGTAGGTTTTAAATTTTAAGACTGATTTTCTTATTCTCTTCTTTTGTGCTCTTGTCAATATTGTTGTTATTATTTATTTACTTTCTTTTTTGTCTAATATTATACAAGAAAAGGAAGAATATCATTATGTTATCTGTCTTTTTCATATATTAAAAAGTTATATTAAACCTTAGAAATAGGATTTCTATAAAAATTCTCACTCAACCAACCATACTATGATAGATCAGCTAAACTAATTATTTAAGCTTTCGTGATGATTCTAAGTAGGAAATATATTATCTTTGAACCTAAGTTACATATACTTTCTTTCCATGTACATTGATTTGAGACTCTTGCAGTCTTCATGTTTTTTAGAAAAACAAAAAAGATAATGACGGGCTCATACTTCATTTAAATTGAGGACCACATGTGTCCTCATCCACAAGTCCATAGAGGATAAAAATATTTATGAATTTTCTCTTCTTTCTACACATACTTCCAATGGAAGCCCCTCTATGTGACCATTCGGTATAAAGCACAAAAGCATGTGAGAAAGCATCCGCAAAATATATATATCTTTCCAATTAATCTTCCTGATAAATAAAAATTTAGTTTGAAATAAATTTTGAAAAACCTGAAAGGGGGAGTGTGGGCCACCTTCTGACTTCCACTTACTTATTCCAAGGACATAAACAAATCAAAAGTGAGATTTCCAATCAAATGACATATACCCTCACTCACTCACTCTTCCATTCTATATTTCAATGATTCCTTCAAATTAGATTTCTTTTCTCTTGAACTAAAGGTAGTGCCAGCTCTATTCACAATATAGCAACAAGAAATTAATAAACCTCTTTTATCTTCTACTAACAACAATTCTCCCTCTTGTTTAGTCTAAGAAGTAAGAACTTTCCCTATATTCAGCAACTATGTCATTCCTATCCCACCCTTCTAAAGCATAATTCTTCAATTATTACAACAACTTATTGTGCTCCTAATGGTCCCAATATAGCCCTAAACCTGCATAATTCTGAATGCAACAAATGGCCTATCTTTTGGAGGGTCATTTCCCTTTCTTTCTCTTTCAACACATTTTCCCCCCCTCTCTCTCTTTTTATTATCTTTTTCCACACCCCAGCAGAACTAACTAACTTTACATATTTATGTGGGCTTCCGTGTCCTCTTTCCTCTTTCATGTTTCTCTTTTCTTTCGTCTTATCATTCCCAACTTGGCTAGGTTTGATAAGGTATGTCCTAGTTGCATAGTATTGGTTCCGTGCCCCAATTTTCCATCCATTATCTTGAAGTCCCTCCAAATGTTGGCGTCCAAAAATCAACAGTGGTTTCTTGAGTCACTGGAAATGTACTTGAAACCGGCACCAAACATAGCCCTCGGCTTCTAAGATCCTGTTTTGGACCCTCAGCTTCCTTAGATTTACC
Organism: Ormosia semicastrata; assembly: GCA_029884595.1. Lineage (NCBI taxonomy): Eukaryota > Viridiplantae > Streptophyta > Magnoliopsida > Fabales > Fabaceae > Ormosia > Ormosia semicastrata. The sequence continues at coordinate 29,514,816 of JAQQTO010000041.1, read as the reverse complement.
AGAACTCTGCATTAAAAGGCATAAATGCCATTATAACCTAAACAAAAATATTTAAAATATTTTTTAACACTTAGAATATGACACCTGCTTGAAATACCATGTTATGTGAGTGTGACTCATTATTCTTGTATATCATATGTCAAATTAAAATGAATATACTATATGCTAATGTAAATAAGATGTCATATTCTAAGTATTTAAATAACGAAACTCTAATCAAAATTTGAACAAAGTTATCAGCATCGTCAATGCATAGTAATTATTATTATTCTACAGGATTTTTTTTTTAAAACAAGTGAAAATGTAAATATATGTAGGTATGCTACCTGTTGAATCTGTATTGGAGCTCCACTTTTCATATATGGGGTACTTAAAACCTATAGAGAAAAACGTAAAACATATATATCCATAAGATGAAAGTTTTGCTATTATTTTAAGCTTTTTGATTAAGAATATAGTAATGGGTATGGGACTTACATTGACCTGTTCATGGAGGAATTTGATGTATTCAATGGCTTCAGATAGCACTGAGGCTGTATCAGTCTGACACAATATAACGGATTTTTGAAACATATATCAATAAACAACATTAGCATCACAACTGCTATCATCTTTTTTTCTTTTTTCTTTTTTTTACTCAATTATTATATAACATAAATTCACAAAGGAAATGATCATTCACTTAGGAGACTATACATGGATCATTTTATTGGAAGCTCACCTTTCCGAAAGGCGACACCAATTGTTGGAGTGCAGTGATTCTGTCCCCCATCTTCTCTTTTCTCACCTAAGAGGCAAGAAAGTAGAAACTACAGGTTCATTTCATATCCATGTTTATGGATTCAAAGGAAAAAAATAAAAAATAAAGATAAAGATAAAAAGTTTAAAGCTTCCCTTCATGTTAAAAGGTTAATTGCACTTATTGTACCTTAAAAGCTGGCAAAGAAGATGGGGTTTCGTTCCGGGGCCTTTTGGGTGCTGGCTCACTCCCACTTTTCTTCACCACAGCACCCGAGTCCCTTACTTCAGATATATTCTGCAAAACCATAGGTGTATGAATTAAAAACTTAATTTAGACCTCATCAAATGCAGTGCTTCAATTCAACCCTAATATAATATATCATCAATAAGGTGTTATATACATATATCAATGCATTTTACATCTATATGTACAACAACAACCGAAGCCTTTTTCTACAGTGGAGTAAGTTATATGAATCAGATGACGCAAGTGTGTTCAATGATAAATCATTTTGCATCTATATGTACGTATGCTAAAACTTGTTGTGTAATTTGTAGTACCTTTGATTGTACATCAAAATTTGGCGTGGAGAATGAGGGTTGCAATGAGGGGAAGAAGCTAGTCCGAACATCTTTGATGGCAGCCTCAGAAGCGTTCCAAAAGGGCGCGTTGTTGGTGAAATGCAACTGGTTATTTGGTGGTTGTTTTGGAGGTGAAGCTCTCAAGAACTGAGGAACTTTAGACCAAGAAGGCATTAACTCATTAGAGTTCAATCCATAGCTTGTTGGGTATGGAAAATTCATGGGGCGGTTCTCAAAGGAACCTTGTTGGGGTTGGTTATTATTGTCAGGTCCTAATAGTCCTTGTAATATAGATGATGGGCTCCCATATAAAGCTGAGGAATCCATCACGGTGCTGTCCCCAGAGCTATATTGAGGACTAAACTGGTTTTGATCCAAAGAGAAACCCCTATTCACTTGCTTGAATTCATTTGTTGAAGAGTCTGCAGTGAACAACTTTTCTGGCCTCCATTGAACTTGAGACAACCCCATCCCACTTTCTTGCTGGAAATTGGTTCTTGATGAGCTCAAATTCTCTTGCAGCATGGACCTGAAACTGTTCTCCGCAGCCTTCTCACCTCGTCTATCAGCATCAAACAAACACACACAACAAAGTCACAATTTTTAGCTCATGAGGATTGATTGTTCTATTATGCTAAGATAGAGCGAATAAGATAGAGAGAAGATGAAAGAGAGAGAGAAGATGAAAGATAAAAATATATTTTATTTTTTTGTGGGTCTTTGGTTTTTGTTTTTGTCTTGACATAGATTGCACTTACAGCAGTGATGCTTGATTCCAATCCATGGCTTGGGATGAAAGGCCTAAACCCATCATATGCAAGTTGGGGTCACTGGAAGTGGCAGAATCTGGAGGCTGAAGCTTCTGGTTAGTGTCATGGAAAACCACAGAAGAACTACCTGAATCCATGGAAGACCTTGGCTTCATGTCTGCCATATCTGGTTGCCAAGCAAAGTTTCCTCCTATGTTGGTGATGCCAGAAGAAGAAGACTGTGATGCCCCACTTTCAAACCTCACGTTTCTTGCTGAATCCCACCAGTTCCCACTTGCCTGAAATTGATCATCTGCCATGGTTGATGAATCTAACAAATGCTACAGCTCCTACTACTCCAATAGATACTCTTTGTATAGCTAAGTTGATGCTGATCGATGTTGTTTGGTTCAGCCTTCACTATATAATAAATATGAAACTATATAATAAAAATAAAATTAAATTAAATGTTGCTGCAATGGATTTGTGCTGTTTGGGTGCATCAGATTCTTCAGTGATCTGTGTGTGTTGTGAATGAGTGAGTTTGATACAAATGAATGGACAACGATTCGCTACTTCTTAGTATTTATATTGGCAGCTGAAGAGAGCAAAACCAGATGTGAAGAGAATGAATGAATTAGGAGACTAACCGACTAACCGGAATATGGTTGACATTTTGACAATTCATAGGGTGATTGATAAGACACAAGAATTAAATTATAGGTTCATTTTTCAAATCGAATTTGGTTTATTCCTTGTTATTATTTTAGTTTTTTATTAGTAAAAGGTTTTTTTTCCTCTTGTCGTTATCTCTTTTTTAATTTGTTACCTTATCTTTATTTTTATTAATTTTGTCCCTTATCTTACAAATTTTCATTCAATATAATTTTCGTCACGATTCTGTCACATCTTAATAAAAGTGATAATGTATTACTAACTAATAATGGTCACATCATTGTCATATCATATTCACATTATAATTACGTAATTACAATTAGTGACACATCATCATTTTTATTAAAATTTGTAACGAAATCGTACAAAGGATTATATTGAATAACGATTTGTAAGATAATAGATCAAATTGACAAAAATAAAAGATAAAGAATCAAATTTTAAAAAAATAAAAATAAGGGACCAAAGCGCCTATTTTACTTTTTTTTTATTAATTTTCTTGTTGTTGATTGTCTCATATTTTTCAATAAAAATTGAAACTTTATTTAAAATGACATAACCTTTACAAGGTTAAATACAAAATAAAATATTAGAAGTTACCTAAAAAAAAATAAGGCTGTTTGTAACAATAGGCTTAGGGTTTAGCAAGAGGGTAAATAGTGGCAAGGTTTTGCTCAACTTGACCCTGCTCTGGCTATAACTCATATTTATATCACAAGAAAAATATTAAAACTCGCACCCATGTTGCTTCACCATGCACTTATGAGTTTTTATATTAAATCTATACAATATTTAATCACAATTTTAAAATTAAACATTCGTATCAAATAAACTAAACAATATGTTCAAGATAAGTATTAAACTAGTGATTAGTTAATATAATTAACTTGATTGATAGTTAAATTAAACATAATATTTATTTAGATGCAGAGTGCAGGACAGGACATGTTGAATTGACCAAAACTCACCTGCCTTGTGCCGGTTGTACTCTCGAAGTGGGTGAGATTGTCAAGCCTAAAGTGTCCTTGAGACATTTGTTAAGAAATCAAAAATAAAAAATATTAAATAAAAAATAAAATTTTATAAGTTTCCAATATATTGAATGCTATATTTTTCATTTAATATTTTTTATTTTTTATTTTTTAACAAATGCCCTTTGGACACTTCACACTCCTTAGACAAACTCAAAAAATAAAATATCAAAAAACTTGAGGTGTATTACAAAGTAGTTAAGAAGGCGTGTTGTTTACCTTTAGGTGCTGTTTGGCATATAGAATTAGGCTTGGAATTCAGTCTTCAAATTGGAATTAGACGTCCCACTTTTAATTATTTTATTTAGAGTGTACATTAGAATTCAAATTTCAATTTTGAGTTAGATTTCATGAAATTAAAAAATAACTATTTTATACTATTTTTAATTCTTAATCTAGACCTTATAAAAACTGTAATTCTAAGTACAAAAGTTAAAAATAATATTCTATAATTATTATTCATTATCTTTCTCACATACTTCGATAACCATTGTTGATAACCATTGTTGTTGATGTCGGTCAAGTCGCTAGTGACATCCTCCAACCATTGTCATTAGAAGCATCCTTCGACCACCATAACTGGCAGCGTCTCGACCACCGTCGCCAGTAGTGCCCTCTAACTGCCATCACTCATGACGCCATTCAACCACCATCATTGACGGCATCCATCAAATACCATCGCCAACAACGTCCACCAATCATCGTCATTAATAGCGTCCACCATCCATTGTCAAAGGCGATGCCTTCCAATTTAATTCAAAATTACAATTTTATACCTCAAATTTTTATTTTCTTAAAATATAAAAATTAAAATTCTTAGTCAATTTAAATTTTGACAAAATTAAAATTTTAAATTAGAATTTCAATTCTAATATCTAAACAGATTAAAAAATTTATTATCTTAAATACATTAGAGTAATGTACGGAATGTACTCTTAAGATCATTAAAAAAAATATTTTGATTAACGTGTTGGTTAATTTTAAAATATTTTATTGTATAAAAAATAATAGACATGTAAAAAATAATACATTAATTAAATAAATGTAATCATATAAAAGGGAAATTTTACACAAAATGCAAAATATAAAAATATAATTGAAGATTCAAGATGTTAATCTTGAAACAGATGCTACACAGGCAGAATGCTGTGCTTCAATTTAGGTGCCAGAATGATGTGGCAAACCAAGTGTGAGATGGCATGCCTTTTGTTTTAATTATTTATAATTAATTTTAATTAAAGTTTTAAACAAAATAAAAATTGAAAAAAGGTTAAGTAGAAGAAGGAAGGATCGTCATCAACGGCGGCAAGTAGAGTTCTGACAGCAAAGCCTTTCTCTTCCAAATCGATAGAGAGAAAGACTCAGGTGAAGTTTGTGATATCCGTGCTTTTTCTTTCGGAGACGTTTACCGTAGGTGGGTGTACTGTATATCAAGTGGGTTTTATTTTTGTTTCCAGTAGTAGTAGAAGAATAAATATTATTAGTTAAAATTTATAAAAAAAATTATATATGTATAATTATTTATTTATGAAAAAAATATAAATATTATCTTATGAAATTTATAAAAAAATTATATATATAATTATTTGATTAAAAAAAAAAATAATCTAATTTTTTATATATAAAGTTGATATGTGTAAATATTATAATTAAAATTTATAAATTTTTTCATATATATAATTATTTATGATAATAAATAAATAAATGAATAACATATACTTTAAGAATTTTAAATAATGGTGAAAGTCTCTAGGTGGCTGTTTGATCTCTTTAAGATTTGGTTTTATGACATATCCTTTTCTAATTTGTCTCCCCTTGCGTTCAGATTCAACACAAACCCCACTTTCTCAGCGCAGACGCTTGGTTCTAATCATGGTACACACAACTCATATTTTCCTGTGTTTCTTTTTGAAATCTAGGAACAGGGTTGTGAACTCTAGCCACAGAAGGCACAAGCGCACGAACAGTGAGCCTCAAATCACCATTTACCACTCAAATCAAATGGCTCACAATGACTCGAATTTTAGAGGCCTTATTTGGGTTGTTCCTAATGATGTGGCAACATCCACAAAAACCGCTATCACGGTTAGCAAAAAGGCACTGTCTCTGTGAAAAATCTTGAACCCAAAATGGCGTCGGATCCGAAATCTTGTGAGGTCTGAAATTCAGTCCTTTTACAAACACAACAACAGTCTATCCATCCAAAGTCAGATTGGCACTAAAGCTTTTAAAATGAGTTCTAATCCTAGAGTCAACTTAGCTCAACTCATTAAAATAGTAAGTTGAGTTGATAAAAATAATTTTTATTTTTATTTTTAAATATTGGGAAACCAACCTATTTAACCACCCAATGGTGATAGGGTGAGTCAAGTTGATTAATTTTTAATTTATTATTTATGATATTTTAATTTAGAATTAATTGATATTAAGTAAAGTGATTTAATAAATATATAAAGTGCATTTAAAATATGAACATAATATTAAAATAGGTATATAGAACTCTTAATATATTTTTTATAAATGTGTAACAAAACAAGCAAGTAGCAGGATAAGTCTAAGAAAATAAATAGCAAAAATAAGATCTCAACTGTAATATTACGTGATATTTTAATTTAAAATTAATTGATATTAAGTAAAATAATTTAACAAATATATAAATGGTACATTAAACTTTTATCATTACTAAAATAAGCAACCTTACCTAACTGATTTTGTGAGCAACGTGGATTAGTCCGTTTTAACAACTCAACTTGATACGCTCTGTCTCAAGATTGAGCCATTTGGTTCATCAAAAAACCCAAACTCTGCTAACTCACCTTGCCGCCACGATGCAAATCGATGGCGGTTTCAGCACAAACCGACGGCAGCAGCGCTGGTGTAGTAGTTCGTATGGGGAAATGGCACCTTGCAATGGATAAAAATTCGTCATACTCGTCCATGGACAGGATAGAAGAGAGAAAGAAATGACGTGAGGGAAAGAGAGAAGAAGAAGAAAATATGTACCAAAAAAAGAAAAGAAAAAATTACAATGACGTGGACGATGCCAGATAAGTTGGGCACTTAAAATTTGGCAAGTTTTCAGGCCTTATAGCATTTTTCATCTTGAAAAAAATATTTATGCCCAACAACAAGTGTCACTATTCTTAATTATATGAAGAGTTTGGAATAGTACTTTGCTTTTGCAAATAATTGAAAAAAGAAGCATGTATTATTGGCCTGGCCTGGCTCATCCCAGGTTGCCTCTTCTGGAACTCAATGAATGCTTTTCTTTCTTTAGATTTTTTTGTTGAGTAAGATTGAGTTTTTTTTTTTTAACACTGAGCAAGGATCAAGGATTCTATCCATTATTATTTATTTATGAGTAAATTATACGTTAATCCCATAAAGTTTTGTTTTAGGAAGCACATATATATAGATACAAGACATAAATACAATAAGATATAGATATATTGATATAGTAAAAATTTATATAAAAAAAGATATAATAAAAATTCAAAAAATAATTAAAAAATATATAAATAAAAAGTATTTAAAAATATCAAAATATTTGATACAATATATATTGAATACTATTATAATGACTATTTTGAAACATCAACATTACATACATTTTGTACATTTTCACTTTTCAAAAATTCATTTTATAACATATAACATTCCTAAACTATATTAAAAAACATGTATTTTCTATCAATCTTAATAGTAGGAATATGTACATAAAAACAGGTTATCTCTTTTAATGTAATCCTCAAACACTTAATTACCAAACACGTACGGATCACCATTGTTAAATTTATTAAAAAATACAAGTTTATACTCTTTATCATAACCTAAAAAATTATATATTACAAAATAAAGTTCATATATAAAAAATAAAAATGGGTTAAACTTTAAAATTAATGTATAATTTACCCTTTATTTATTTATTAATCACAATGTTGTTAACTTTTATTAATATACGTATATCTCATAACCAAAAAAGCTAGACATATAGCTATTCGACAGAAGTGTGAAGACGCTCTGTTCTTTACTTCTTTTGGCAAAAACAAAATAAAAATGGGCATTTGGCCCCGTCTATAACAAAAAAAAAAAAAGGCAAAACAAATTACATTGCAAAAACACAAAAGGAAAAGGTGAAGACGCTCTTGCTAATGATTATTTTCCTGCCCTGCGTAATACCTGTTCTCTTTTCTTTCTCTTATTTTGTTAATAGCATCTTTGTTATTATAAAGCTAGTTGTACATCATATACACCCCTTGCATTTGGGGATACATGATAAAATTAAAGTATAGATGTATCAAAATTAAAGTAAAATTAATTATTATTAAATGGTGATGTGTATAAATATGTATGAGCAACGTTATTTTTTTTAATTACGCATTTCGGTAACACACATTCATAATAACATACTCCTTATGTTCTAAAATATCAGTTGTTAAGAAATTTTGTTTCAATTTATATGTTTTTTAGAAAATTTAAAAAAAAATGAAATATTTTTTAATTTTATCCTTATTTCTCTATATGTCAACTAAATAGTATGAGAAGAGCATTAGGGAAATGATATTTTTGAGTGTTTTATTATAGAGGGTAATTCAGTCAAATGTGATTATATTTTTTTAAAATTAAGACTATTTAATAATTTTCTTAATCGTTATATAAAAATTTTAAATAAAAGATATTTTAAAAAATTTAAATAAAAGATATTTTGAAACAGAAGGAGTAAATGATACCTTCTGCTATTAAAAGAATATGTTTCAAATACATAGAGATCTTTTGAAATCTCCAATGACAATAACTTAAAAAAAAAAACAATCTCCAATGAAAATATAAAAAGTTCACTGAGTTAATACCTTATGAAAAATCTTAAAAGTTTTCATTAAAAAGATTTAGCTACTGTGATAATGTAACACTTTCATATTTATTAATAATATAAACAATTTTAAATTAATTATATTCACTATAAGAATTTAATTTTAGTGCATTATTTGTATAAAAGTCTTTTAATATCATCCTTCAATCACACATTGTCACATTATTAAAAGAGTGTAACTTTTAATGTAATTGTTAAATTCAAATTTTTTAAATGATGCAATAAAGTATGATTGAGTGATAGTGTAAAAAATATTTTAAACTAACATTGAATTAAAATTAAATACCCAATTTAAACTCTTTTTTCTAATATATAATGTGTTACATTTATCCTTTATGTATCAGAATGAAACATTACTATCGAGTCCTTTTAGAAGGAGTCCTCATATTTGTGAATTGACTTGTAAAAAAATGAAAACAAAAAAATAAAAGATAAAATGTAAGGAATTTCCTTCAACTATAAGTGAATTGCAAAAAACCTTAATGTGGTTTAGAACTCAGTAATTTAACTCATTGAATTTATCAAATTGTGTATATTAACTCCTTACTAGAAGGTTTTCTACACATATGCAAAAGGTTAAATTTATATTACTTTACACAATTTGATAAGTTTAGGGAGTCGAGTTAATGAGTTCTGAACTATAAGAAAATTCTTTGCAATTAACTTATAATTAGTGGGGATTATATGCATTTTAGCCAAAAATAAATTAATATATAAATTTGCTAATTTTATCCTTTTATCAAGTAAATATTGATGCTTATATAGAGAAAAAAAATGACCTAGTTAATGAGACAAGGATTAACTCAACCAGTAAGAATCAACCAATGTCAACAAAAAAACAATCGTGTGTTTAATTCCAGTTATTAACATTTATTAGTATATTATCTATAAGTACCAGAGTAAATTTGCACTTAGGCTTACACATGATAACCGTAAAATAGGATAACTTCCTCTCATAGAGTTATTGACCTAAAAAATTGGTCACATAATGACTTAATTAGATTTTTTTTAGTAGTGCGGTGGTATTCGAACTAGAGTATAACTTGACTAATCTACTTCATTAGTCCAATAAAAAATAAGTTTTTCACATTATAATTAAAAAATTCATAAAAATATTCCTTTCAAATAACTTGAACTAATTGAATTATTTGGTTCTCTCGCGTGAGATTGACAAAATTAATAAAAAAGATTAATAACATAATGTGACAAATCACGATTGCCATTTATTATATTTATGTGTAGCTTCTTAGAAGCAGCACAGCATGCACTTCCCTGACAAGACCTCAGTTTAATTTTCAGCCGCAGGTCGCCAGGTCGTTGTTAATAATTTGTTGGTGAATGACTCAAAAGTTACTTGACGTAGTGATTCAATTTTGTGTAGTCCTCTCTTGATTATCTAAGGGTTGAATGGCTCTGTAAAACCGAGTTGAATATTTTGGGTCAAGGATAGGATCATTTTGACAATAGCTACACCATATGTTGTAGTTAAATGAATTTGGAAGTCAAATAGGCAATTTCTTGTGTCATTTCTAAGGATAATATTCTACATCATCAACCACATTGATTTAACTTTCCATATGAAATCAAAATAATGAATTTTCTTAATTTTCTATCAATTCTGTTAAAGTAAATTGTAAGAAAATATTTTGTATATATTTCAATATCATGGCATAGATTGCCTTTTTTATAATCTCCTACCATAGGCTCGAGAAGGATAGAAATTCTGACTTTTTGGATATAAAAACTTTAATACTTTGTCATTATTATTTTTTCCTAAAAACCTAACAGTGATCAGTTGCAATAAAAGTGAATTATAATTTCTGACAAAATTTACTTATAATATTAAGTGTTTAAATATTGGAATTGTCACTTTAAAAAGAATTTTATCAAATCATCAACTCCAATCTGAAATTTATTTTCACAACACTACCTGTAAGGAGATTAGATACCTTAGTCAGAGAAAAAAACCTATTTCTTTAAAAAGTTCAAACGCAAAATTGAAGACTTAAGATTTCTTTATATTCAGCACTTTTTTCATTACTTTCAGTTGAGGCTTTTTCTTGTTTGGTTTTTTTTTCGATTTTCTTAATAAGTGTTTTAAGAAATTAAAAATAAGAAGCATTAAGTGAAAGATAAAGTTTTTTAATTTTTTAATATATTAAATATTTTACTTTTCATTTAATACTTATTATTATTCTTTATTCCGTAATTAATGCTCTTAGGAGAACATATCTGGGTAGTGGCTCGTGGGTAAAACTTGTCAAACAAATTGTACAAATTAAACTAAAGACAAAACTTAAGTCTATTTTTATATATTTATTATATTTATTTAATTAATTAAGTTATGATATGTATTTATTAATGTTCTCTTTATTATTCTCTTTTAAAAAAAAAACATAAATCATAGTTTAATTAGTAAAATAAATGTAATGAACATATGAAAATAAATCTAAGTTTTATCCTTAAACTAATCAATAATTAATAAATAATCATTTTATATTAATTACATAAATCGTTATGAAACACAATTATTTTACATTTAACGTAATAATATGTTAATTATTAATTAATTTAGTTTATGCAATTTGTATAAACATGTACATCCAACAATTTTTTGCCAATGATCATTAACAAATTTTTTAAATTTAATCACTCTCATGGAAAAATAGTTCTTAATTAGATACAGCATAATATAGATACTTAAATTATTATTTCATATATGTAAAATCGTGGGATTGAAAAAGAGAAATTGTAATTTTTTTCTTTTGCGAAATTAATTAATTAGATCAATGTGGGCTTCCACAGTCATCTATTAAATAAAGACTTTTTTTAAGGAAAAGAAATAGAGCCCGGAGATTGTGGATCGCCGGATGATATTTGACAATGTAAAATCAGTCAATTATTACTGAGTGAGTGCATGTGATACCCACATGAAATTGGTGTAAGTTACTTGTAGTAACGGGCCTATGTAGTAATGTAGCATAGCTCTTTCTTTTATTCTTTGTGTTGATTCTTAAAATGTTTGAAAACTTGTGAGTTAAAAGATGACGAATTTCTCTGATCTTGGGCTTTACTAATTTTTTTTTTCACAATAAAATAACAGTAGTGATAAATGCGCAAATATCTATGTCATAAAACTCTCTTGAATATTAAAATAAGTGGCTAAAGTTTTTTATCCACTCATTTAATATTTCTGTATATTCTATGAGAGAAAAAACTTCTGTGCAACGTTTTTTTTTAAATATGCGCAACTATACTTTTGATAAAAGAATTGTGTAAACTCAAATTATTATTATTATTATTATTATTATTATTATTATTATTATTATTATTATTATTATTTGTGTTGGACAATGTTCGACCCCACATAGGTGAACATGAGAGGGACATTATGCTTTTCGCTTTTTGAACCTTAATATTTTTTGAAACAGAAATGTGATATACACTAAATATGTATGTTAGAAAATTAAAAGAGAAGTAAATAGTCAATTTTTTATTAAAAAAATTCCTGTCAATTTTTTTTTTAAAAAAATATTTTTTAAAAAAAGAGATAATGAGCTTTTTTTGGTTACTGGGAGATAATGAATTATTAAAGGACAAATTGATCAGTTAAGAATGATAATAAAAAAAAAGAGAAAAGATAAAATAATAATTTATTCTTTAGAAATAGTGTATTTTTTAGATTTCCTTTTTATATATATTTTTAACATTTTGAGTATTTTTTAGTCTTGAGGTTAGGCTTAGTAATAAAATTCACTAATTTTTAATTCATCAAATTCATTCAATTAAAATAATATATTTTATTAAATTAAATATAATGGATTAAATTTAATTTATGAATAATTAATAATTTGACCAAAATATATATTAAATATCTAATAGATATCAAATTAAAAATCAATACAATGAATCTGTTGGATTATTTGCCACCCTGCTGTCAATTGCCGTGGCTTTTTTCTATTAGAGAGAGATGATATCATAGTTAGGATTGTTGTCATTCATTTTCGTTCTCTGATTGTGTCTCTTATGGATTCAATTTTCTTAAGTCATTTTTCTTTTGAATGAAGTTAGCTCCTTTCATTGGCTACAGTTTTGGTTTTTTTTTTTTCTTAATTTTTTTCATCCATTTCTAATGAGTAAAATAGGAGGTGTGACTGTGTGAATAAGATGAGATCATAGTTAGGATTGTTGCCATTCATTTTCGTTCACTGATTGTGTCTCTTATGGATTCAATTTTCTTAAGCCATTTTTCTTTTGAATAAAGTTACTCCTTTCATTGGTTACAGTTTTGGTTTTTTTTTTCTTAATTTTTTTTCATCCATTTCTAATGAGTAAAATAGGTGGTGTGACTGTTTGAATAACCTTATAAATAATTAAATATTGTAAACTTCTTTTCTTTTTAAACTGCTTTTATGTGTAGTTGGAAATAAATATTAGTTTGATTTGATGAACGAATTTTAAATACCTCTCACAATCACATTTTGTTTGGTTCTGGAGAAATTATCACCTTGAGGTTTGAATTAGGATAAGGTTGATAACTTACCCTCTTTAAAAATAATTTGGTTTGATAGCGAAGTCTTGGTACAGAAATCCTTGCCAATCTCTTGCCCAAATTTCAATAAATTAATTCTTCAATTAATGAGTACTGAGTCATTGTCCATCTAATTTTTTAGAGAGATATTTTTTAGAACGTGAAAGAAATTTTTTTTAGAGAAAAAGAAAATTTTTAGATAGAAAAACATTTTTCAGAGAGAATAAAAATTTTTAAAGATAAATTTTCTTTAAATGAATGAGTTACATATTCATCCATCCAATCTATTAAAATGAATTGATGAACGGATTGAATATCTATCTATTAAATTAGGTTGAAGATGGATTAAACATTATTAAATATTTTGTAATGGATCTTAAATATATTGATAATTTATTTTAAATTCATCCATTATAATCTAATTCAAAATCAAACTAATTCATTCATTTACTATCCCTATTTGAGGTTTTTTTACATTATTTGAGTGTGAGACTAATAATCATTCGAAATATTAAGACCTCTCCTCTTCGTAAGTGCCTTCACGCACGTCCAAACCTCTAATATTGCATAAGTCCCTTAATTACTGTGCTCAAGTTTATTTATCACTTAAGCCACCTTTTATGATAACTATTTTGACAAAATAATAATACTTTTAAAAATCCAAAAATTTAAAATTAATATTAACAAATTTGGAAAAAAGAATTGAGATCACAAAGTATTTCTATAGGTTCGATCCATTTGAACTGTCATGAAATTAATTATTGTTTGATCTTGAGAGAATGATGAATATGTGATATCTCCACAATAGTTACTTATCTAGAATTTGAAAATTTTTCTTATTTTAAATTTTATAAACTTTATCTAATTCATTATAATTTTCAATTTAATGGTTAAATTTGTGAAATTCAATTCTGATGTGAGCAGAGCCATACACAATGGGCGTGCTATTTGTTAGGAATTTTTTTTTTTTGGGCTACTGGTATTTGTTAGGGGTTAATTTTCCTGTCTTGCCTTTTTGCTTTTGCTTTTCTCTGTACTATACCAGAATTTCTCAAGCAGTTCAGGAAAATATGTTGAGGAAATTTACCCCTTACATTAATATGAAAATCAATTTAAAAGAACTCCATTAAAATAGGACTTTATATTTCTACACCATATTCAGTGCAAGTTTTATATTATTCTAATTCTTTTAAATTTGGTATAAAAATTATTTAGTAAGTGTTATTTTTTGAGTAAACCCTCAAATTACTCCTTAAAAAATTTAGTGATTGATATATTAATTCCTGATAAATGAAAACCCTTAACTTGATTCCTAAAAGTTTAAAAAATAAGGTCAAATTAATTTCTGATAAGTACTAAAGTGTCAAAAAAAAAAAAGATTAATTTAACCCAATTTTTTAGATTATTAATGAATAAGATGGGGGTTTCCATTTCTTAGTGTCTAATATAAGGGCGAAGTTTTCCTTAAGAACAAGATTTAGCATTTACTCTTTTCCTATATGAAATTTTTTTTTTAAATGAGTAATGTTATATCTTTTTAATGAACTTTTTAAATATTCTTTTAATTTTTAAAAATAAAAAATAAGTATTTAATATATATCTTAAAAAGTTAAAATCATTTAGTATTTTTAAATGGTTAAAAAGATTCATAAAAAGAACATAAAATTATTCATTTTAAATACTTAACACAAATATAGTAATATAAAGATAAAGATTTTTAGGGTTGAAATCAAGACAATGTAGAAGGAGAAAAGGAAGGTGTAGAAGGAGCATTTATTCCGTACTCTTGAAGGAAGAATTTTTTTTTTCATGGAGCGTCTCCACCATTTCTAAGAAAAAATGAAAGATGGAGAAAAGAATAAAACTATAAAACCAAGGGTGAAGATTCCTCCAAGAGAAAGAATTTTTCTTATTCTTGGAGGATGTAAAAAATTTTCGTGTAAAAGAATGACGAAGTAAAACTGAGCAATAACATATTGAAAAACATGACAATAGTTAAATAGAGATTCGAGAGAAAGTGAAAATGTGAAAATAAACTTTGATTGAAATGAGAAAATGTGGTTACACAGTAGTAATTATATGTGGCTTACATATATAATAGTAAAGATTAACTAACTAATTGATAACGAATTAGATGAATTAGCAAACTATCTGTAACTAAGCTAACCAAAGTCTAATCATATTCTAACTATGATAATAGTCACTACAAGCTAGAGAATGCATACTTAGCATTTTTAGCTTGGGATGAGTAACAACTAAACAAATACAAAAGATTACAAAATACTAGTCAGATCGTAATCACCTTAGCCAACAAGAAAGAAAATGTGTAAATTAATTATGAATGAGAACTAGCAATAACCAAGGTGCATAACTCCTTATTGGCACCCTAAAAAAATTAGCTTGGGCTAACAGACCAGAAGCTAATGAACTACACTAATGGGTTAGTGTGTCGCCATTGAAGGAGTGACCTGATTGAATAGAAGCCCAAAACGATGAGTTTCAAATGGAGAAAACAGAAGTTGACTGGGTTTGACCAAGTCCAGAACATGGGCAATTGAGGAAGATAAAGAGGCTCTTGAAAAATAGAATTGGAAGTTGTGGGTGGTTGCCTCATGTTCTGGACTGGGATCCAGCTCCAAAACCCATGGGAGGCAATCCGGCCAATAGGAGCAACCCAATTTTATGCAACACAGATCACGACACTAGTGAGTGCCACCTCATCGTTGACGATTATACAATCAGGAGGCAGTCATTCCCAGCAAATCTCACATAAATAGGAGTGATCACAGGCCTCATTAATAGCCATAACTGTCCATTAATGGCAATTCAAATTAGAATTCCATCCTATCTTACTTAACAACTAAGCATCGCTCCCCTATAAATAATAGGTTAAGCAACTCAAGTATCTCTCTGAACCCTAAACATTTACTCCTAGTGCTTAGCTTTACTTGAGCGACAGATTGCCTTTGCAAGTGCGCCGCCCCTCAACTCCGCCACTGTTGTCGTTGCACCAAGGAGGAAAACACCACCTTCCATTCACTAGACATCCTTTCAGGTGACCCCTTCTAAACTTATTTAGAACATTAGCGTCATCTATAAGAATGTTAAATTCTTACTCCCACCACTATAGTTAATCCCAAACAACAACATGCTTCCACCGCATAAAACCAACTAGCCACCAGCCAATGCTGAGTGTTAGCCACTTGCGACTAACCTATTGCCCGCTTAGAATCCAGGCGAGATAAAGAGGAAGCCTCAATCTCCAATGAGAATCCTTCTCCTTCCCCATCGTGAATTCCAATCTAGCAATGGCTTGGCTCGCATGGGGCCCTACCTAGGAACATAAAACCACAGGTCTCAGCACTACAACACCTAGGACCTAGAGATGATGATGAAAACATTCCCAACAAGTAGAGTCCATCCACCCCGAGCTGTCACGTCACGAGATGGCAGATTTGATCTGTCATTAAGACGAACGATTGGAGGAACAAGTTAGACGTCTGGCACAGTTAGATAGATTAGTTCATGTGGAACGAGAGGATGAGAACTGGATTCCATAAAAGGAACGTGATTAGCGCAGAGAACCAGCGCGTGCCAAGAACCGTGATGCCAAAAATTCAAGGGCAACAAAACTCGAAAGGCATGGAACCCTCACCCAACAAGGACAACCCTTCTTTGATGAATTGATGGCTTTGGAGATTCCTAGGCAATTCAAGTACCAAATGAACATTGAGGCATACGACGGTACGACGGATATGTAAGAACATTTAGACACCTATGTTTCATCCATGATGCTTATAGGAGGTAATGACCCCCTCATATGTCAGGCCTTCCTCTTTTCTCTTAAAAAGGCCACCTTGGGATGGTTCACTACTTTCCCTTCGAGGTTCGTGGTAGATTGGGATGGCTTGTCCTCAAGATTTTTACTGCACTTCACCACAAGCAAAGTGTATCCGAAATCTATTTCATGCCTTGCCCATATCAAGCAAGGCAAAGATGAATCTCTTCGAGATTATATAACAAGATTTAACAAGAAGTCCTTGAATATTAAGGATTAGGGCCAAAGGCTAGCCCTACATTACATCAAGGAGGGGCTTCGCCAAAGCCCACTCTTCCACTCCTTTGTACAAAAAGAAGCCCTCACAATGAATGAATTCAGAGAAAGGGCCCAAAAGTATATTAACGTGGAAGACGTTATCAAGGCAAGGAAAAACTTGGATAAAAGTAAGGATATATGGCCAAAGCTAACCCAAGCCCCTTCACAATCACAGAACTCGAAGCCATCACCAAAAGGGAGGTATCTAGATTATACACCTCTTAACACTTCCTGGGCTCAAATTTGTTAGGAGGTAATAAACACTAAATTCCTAGATGTTCCTAAACCTCCCCCACTTAAAAAGCATACTAAAAAAAGACAAGTCCAAGCATTGTGAATTCCACAATGACAATGGACACAACACAGAGGATAGTGTTTGCCTTCGGGATGTAATTGAATCCCTTGTCTGAGATGGTCATTTGGGATGTTATGTCTGCCAATCTCAAAATGAGAATCAACGCAAATCCTAGAATTTCATAAAGAGAAATTATAGCTCGAGGAGAAGTCCTTCCCCTACTAAAGAATGAGGTCTCTGACAAGGAATAAAGGCCAGAAGGAAGATTCACCCATGGATAACAGATAAAATTAGGATCCCAAAACATCCCGGGATCCATCCCTTAGAACGATGACCGTCATCATGCAGACATCACTCAAACAATAAACATAATATTAGGTGGATTTGCGAGAGACTGAGAATTGAGCAAAACTAGAAAGAAAGCCCTCCACGTTGTTTTGAACGTGGCCTCCCATCCGATCTCCAAGACTAAATCTGGAACACAGAAGGCCCCTCAAATTTCTTTTTATGACGAAGATTATGGAAATCTTATGCTAGAGCACGATGACCCATTAGTGATTTCTGAAGTCATCATTAATAACAAACAAAATCACCTCGGTGGGATATCTTGAAACACATTTGACTTTGGGAAAGAAACTTCTCTTCAAAATGATCAAGGTCAAGTTTTTGGTAGTTGATTTCCCCTCGACTTATAATATCATATTAGGCCGCCCTTTGCTCAACGTTTTCAGTGCTGTAATCTCAACCACTTACTTGGCCATGAAATTTCTAAACAAAGACAACGAAGTTGCCTCGGTCAAGGGAGACCAGGTAACGACACGAAGATACTACAACGAGAGTCTAAATATAGCAAAGGTCTTAAAAAAAGTAGAATAGTGCGGATCCAGTTCGGCCACTATAGACTTCCCTAACATCTATTTGACTGAACTAGATGTGCATGAGGAGATTTGAGATATGCGCCCCCAACCTTAAGGAGAACTCGTATCCCTCCAATTTATTTCCAAACCATACGAAGTCACTAAGATTGGAGGACAACTGAACTTGGAGGAGAGAGTCCAGATGATTAAATTCCTTAAAGAAAATAATGACCTTTTTGCTTGGACCTCTATCGACATGCCAGGGTTGAACCTTAACTTCATTTCTCAACAGCTCTCCATCAGACTGGACGCTATAACGGTCTCACAAAGAAAAAGAAAAGTTAGACCAGAGAGACAGAAGATAATAGAAAAACAAATGAAGGATTCCTGGATGTCGAATTTATCCAAGAGGTCTCTTACACTACTTGGTTGTCCAATGTGGTCCTGCTTAAAAAGCAAATGGGAAGTGGTACATGTGTGTTGATTATACAGACTTGAATAAGGCATGTCCAAAAGACTTTTACCCGCTTCCCAATATTGATAAGCTAGTGGATAATTCATTCGGTTTCTATTTTCTATCATTAATGGATGCCTACTCTAGCTAAATGAACAAATTGGTAGGATGCTAGAAGTCTACATTGACAACATGATTGTCAAGATAATGGAGACTGGTAGCTATATCCAGGACCTCAAGGAAGTGTTAGCAGAACTCCAAAAGTATAATATGAGGTTGAATCCAAAAAATACACCTTCTGAGTACAAATAGGAAAGTTCTTGGGCTTTTTGTTGAAAAATCGCAACATTGAGGCCAACTTGGATAAATGTCAAGCGGTGTTTAACATGCAAAGTCCACAGTTTGTGAAAGAAGTCTAGCAGCTAATAGGATGGATAACGGCATTAACTCGTTTTCTTACAAAAACCACTCACAAATCTTTCCCCGTCTTTGAACTACTCAAAAAAGGGAAATTTTTGAATGGTTATTAGAGTCCGATGCCACATTTGTGAAACTCAAGAATACCTTGGCTTCACCCCTCATTCTATCAAGACTAGAACTTGGTGAAACGTTGTACGCCTATCTCTCTAGAGAGTAGAATTCACATGCCGACATCCTTTCTAAGCTTGTAAGCACAAAGATTCTTGGCAACAACCGATCCATCATCCAAAAAACGCTTCTTACCTCAAGCATTACGGATTCTGAGGTATTTTCGCTTGATGATGAAGATGAAAATTGGATCAATCCTATTCCCACTTACTTATGTGATGAGATCCTGCCTAAAGATTCCAAAGAAGTGCAGAAGCTAATACGAACCGCGACTTGGCATATGCTCTGTGACAACTAGCTATATCGCCATAGGTTCTCGTCCCCTCTCCTTATGTGCCTTGGGCCTAGGAAAGCTAAATATGTATTGGTCGAGATCTACAAAGGGAGTTGCAGAGAAGGAAAAGGCTTAGCCCGAAAGGCACTGTGCGCTGAATATTTTTGGCCCAAAATGGAGGCAGATTCAATGGAGCATAAATGTCAATAGTTCTCGGACCTCTATTCTGCCTCACCAGAAGAACTCACAACCATCTCGGTCCTTTGGCCCTTTTATCAATAGGAGATAGACATCCTAGGGCCATTTCCACTAGCTGCTAGACAACTCAAGTACTTAGTGGTAGCCGTTGATTACTTCTCCATGTGGATTGATGTCGAACCCTTGACTATAATTACCTCGGTCTGAATCCAAAAGTTCACGTATAAAAATATTATCAATCGTTTTAGGATCCTGGAGCCTATTTTCATGGACAATGGTACCTAGTTTACTGATAAGATCTTTGAAGACCTTCTCTCTGGTCTCTGCATTAAGCATCATTTCTCTTTGATAGAACACCCTCAGATGAATGGATAAGCAGAAGCTACAAATCAAGTCATCATCTAAGGTCTTAAGAGAAGAATCAATGAAGTCAAAAGGAAGTGGACCGAGTAGCTTAACCATGTACTCTAGGCATACCAGACCACACTTCACTCAACTACGAGGGAAACCTCATTCAAAATAACATATGGGTGTGAAGCAGTGATCCTGGTAGAGATTAGGGAGCTCAGTTGACGGACGTGGCATTTCTTAGAAGATTCCAATCCAAAACTCATCCTCTAGAATTTAGACTTGTTGGAGGAACAACGTTACATTGGCCATATTCGTGATGCCACAGTGAAACAAAGAATAAAGTGATCTCGCAGAAGTTTGTATCTGGCGATCTCATCCTACGCGGAGCAGATATTAGAGGTAAAAATGTTTCTCAAGGAAAGTCGGCCTCAAATTAGGAAGGACAATATTAGATCTCTAGCAAGACTGCATCCAGAGCATATACTCTCGAGACTCTCACTGGGAAACAAATAAAAAACTACTAGAATGCGGCTAAGCTTTGAAAGTATGACAGTTAAAATTGTATTAGTCCTTTCGGACTCCATTCATGAGTTTTGTAAATGCATGCCAGAAGATGACTTCATTAAATAAAGAATTCAGTTATTCACTTATTGCCTAGTTTATAATTTTTGCACAACCCACAAAGCCAAATACTGCTTTGACAAAGTCTAAGAGATACACATCCCTTTGGGTTCAACTATCTTGATAATATGTGCTACACAACCCATAGGATGACCTTTGCCATCCTAAAGAGGTCCGAGAGAAGCGCGCCCCCTCTGGTGTTTGCCATCTCTATTGCGTACTATAAAGTCAAAACAACCTACACTTAAGACCATTTTCTGTTATCCTTCTTTGGTATTAGAAGTTGACCTATGCTTTAAACGACAACCTTAACCCACAGTGGCTTGTTATTCGTCTTGAAGAGGTTGAAATCTACTTCAAGGATTTTCCTGAGATACGATAACTACCTTTGTCGGGGTCTTGCTAATTGGCCCACTCCGAGGCTTACCTTGAACAATAATCAAACAAACAGAGTTTTTGCCTAAGTTATAAACGATTACCACTTATCTGCAAAGATCTGATATGTATGATCTCTGGTGTTCGCAAAGTTAACAAAATCCATTAATTGTCCAGGCAATTCAAACGCGCTTAAAGCTTTTGGGAATTAGACCCAAAGCCAACTACGAAAAGCAGAAGTGAAATAATTCAACAAAGAGGAAAATAACAAGTGATTAAAAAAGGTACCCAAAATTTGGGATTTGTTCACACAAAAATTAAAATGCCCGACATCTAGACTTATCGGAGGATTCATAATAATGGTCGAGGTATTGTTGACTTGATTATAGGAACCCGAATCTGAAGGTTGCAAAGCAATATCCACAATAAACCCATCCCTCACACGATGGTGAGATCCAATACCCTCGATTATTAGTCCAGATGGGTTCAGTGTCCTTAATTGTTCCAATGTATTCACAAAGGATTCATCCACGAATGTCACCTATTTAATTTCAATCTCTTTGATCTCAACATCTAGGGCCTCGTTCTCTACCTCCAGCTCACCAACCCCTGTATGTTGACTGAACACTGTCACCGTAGAATCCGCCTACTTCTTCTACAGGTTGGCAATTTACTATTTCAAAGTCTTGTTCTCATCATTAGCAACTTTGATCTTCTTCTCGGCCTCCTCCTTCTTAGTCGTCTTCTTCTTCTCCAAGGCTTGCTTCTCCTCCTGCGATTTCTCTAGGTCGGTATCCACCTCAGAATTCTTGTTAGCCTTTAGGACTGATTTCCCAAGGAAATGCAGGAGAGTTACATTGTGGAGACACAAGAACTCTCCAAGATGGATCTAATGGACGATGTCCTCCTTATCCATCTTCTCCAAGTCAAAGTCCAACACCAATAACTTCTCAATGAGCTCAACCATAGGGAAGTATTTGCCTCGGATTGAAGATGCCACAAAATGGATAGGGGCATTGGGTGATGGC